>CM056993.1:38477730-39677730 GCA_029891345.1 Dryococelus australis
TATCATATTTGAGCTACATTGGGGTAATGGGCATCACCAAGATATTTTCCAAGGGGAGGCATAGGAATGAGAAAGTTTCCTTCAGGGAAGTGTGAAATTTACAACTGGGTTCTACCTTAAATGTGAGCAACAAACATACATTGCTTGTAATATAAATTAATTTGTTTATCATTAACAATTATATTGTATATTTAGGGCCTAGAAAATTTTGTTAACACGAAATAATGCAAAATACTGAGAAATTAATTTTCATTTGCACAATTCTAGAATAATTCCTGTATTCGCAAGACATTGACAAAATTGCTTGTTTAAGTGTATCTAAAACCACAGTGCGAGTTTCTTTTACCATGAAAATTCTTACAAACATTAAGTTTGATGCATGACATATTTCTGCACTTATGATGTGCAAATTCTACTTAACAACTTCACCCCATCTTGAGCGCAATGCTCAATACTCTTGGCAAGCCATCAACTACAACAGTACTGAAGAGGTGTGACCACGTGCATACAGAGTTCATTGGCGCAATGTCAGACGATGCTACAGACAAGTGATCCTAACTTGTACTGTACACTCGAAAATTCCAAGAAGCTGTCGCATCATACCTCCTCCGCAAAATTGTACTGTTGGCCGAGCTGCCGTTCCCTCCAACCTGGCCACGCTAGTTCCACAGCGTGGCAAGGGAGGGCAGCACCCAGCCTACTCAAAGCTCCAGCCGAATATAAGTAATGATAGCGCCTCCTCAGCATCCTTGAATTTTCAACCCCATACAGCCGAAGCTATCACTCCCCACACCCCTCGTCTGCGAGCCCCTACGAGAGATAAGATGATGTACCTCAAGCATAGTGAATCTTGGAACACCCCTCATTTTCTAGTGTGTCCTGCCATCTTGTGGCACGTGATGGAAGTAGTATAAAGCACCATTACTAGAGAGCACTGTAAACCTGTTTTCTGATGTTTCGGACCAGTGTTATGCGTGCCAGAAATAAAAGTGTGTTTTGACCAGTCAAAAGAAAATATTTTTACATTGTGTTGATTTTTTTTTTAACCATGACATTATTTTATTTAAGTTTGTTATTTGGCCAGTGTTCTGGTGAGTAGACCACAAATTTTATAGGTATCTGTAACTATAATTTGAATATGAGGCAGCAATTTTTCTTTCTGTAGGCACCCTCTTGTACCTTGAAACATGTTCCGAGATACAAGATGTTATTGTTTTATGTTTATTGTGTTTCATGGCAAGATGCCTCGCAGTAAGTCTGGTAAAAAGAGGGTGCCATCGATGCTGACTTCATGAAAAAAGTCATTGTTGCTGTTACAGGGGAGCCTGATAAGAGAATTTCTATTAGAGAGCTTGCAAATAATGTTAAACTTGCCATCCTTTTAAGGCATCTTAAAGCATTTGAAAACTCTGGTGAATGTTTCTGTTATTGTGTTAATTATGATGTGAAACGCGCATTTCCTGAAGCAGAAGAACAATCACGTGTTCAATATGTACAAACTGTTGCTAAAAATGCTGTATGGACTAACAAAGAAAGGTGTTCGAGAATTTGCTTACAAATTTTCAGTTGCCAGTAGTAATATACACTTAAGAGTCGTGGAATGATGAACAGATAGCAGGAGATGAATGGCTGCGGGGGTTCATGAGAATGCATGCTGACCAACTTGCTTTAAGGAAACTGGAAGCCAAAGAATTTGGAATTTGGATGAAACTGGCCTGTCAGCTGTTCAAACTCCATGTAGAATAGTTGCTTCTAAAGGTGTGAAACAAATTGGAAGTTGTACATCTGCAGAAAGGGGTACTCTTGTAACAATGGTCGCTGCTATAAATGCTGTAGGAAACCACATTTCACCCTTGTTGATATTTCCTAGAGTTAATTTCAAAAGCAGAATGATATCTGGTGCACCACTTGGAATGATAGGGGTGGCAACACCAGCTGGGTGGTCAAATAATGAAATGTTTGTCATTTTCTTGCACCACTTCATCACATTTGTCAAATGTTCCAAAGATGAGCATGTTCTTTTAGTTTTTGACAACCATGAAAAACACCTTTCTGTCGAAGCTATTGAAAAGGCTTCTGATGCAGGCATTGTGGTGGTTACTCCCCCCCCCCCCCCCCCCCCAACACAAACTGCAGCCTGTAGACATGACTGTGATTGGCCCGCATAAGACCTTCTACAACCAAGCAGTAGATGCGTGGCATGTGAACCACCCTGGAACGACATTTTATATTTATTGTGTACCCAAAGTTTTAAGAATAGCATTTCCTTATGCATTTTCCATGCGTAACATTGCGAGTGGCTAAGTCCGCAGGAATATTTCCCTTAGATCCTGGTGTATTTTCCGTTGATGATTTTCTTGCTTCATATGTGACTGACCGCAATCCTGAGGTGATGAGAGTGGCAGCAGCTTCTCTCCCAGTCTCATTTAAACCAGAAAAGTATAACATATCACAGGGACTGGCATCAAGCTCAGACCAGCCAGAAACATCTACTGCTCCACAAAACATCAGCACAACTTCATCGAGCGAGAAAGTAGGGCTAGGCGTATCACCTGAACAAATCCAACCTTATCCAAAAGCAAAATTGAGAAAGGTAACTAACAAAGGAAGAAAATCGGACAGGACAAGAATCATGACAGACACACCGGAGAAGGAAGAAATCCGGAAGATTAAGGGGAGAAAAAGAATGAAATGCAAATTGGCTGCTAGGAAAAATCATTGTTGCAATTCCTAACAAACATCCTCAACCTAAGGAACAGAAGGGACTAAAAGAGTCATCTCTTCAAGAACAAAGTGGGCCTACACTTAGGATTATACCTATAAAAAGTCCAAACTACAGCAAGCCTGCTCTTTTTCTTCATCAGATGAAGATAATCCTGTTCTACTCCTTTCGTCGGATGAAGAGAGCATCGAAGAAGAATATATTTTTTTGTAATCAGCCATACAACGAAGATACAAGCGGGGAACAGTGAATCCGATGTATAAGTTGTCTCCGATGTGTTCATGAACTGTGTTCTGGCGAAGACAAGAAGGGCTGGAAAACATGTTTTTGCAATGTCGGTAAATAAAAAATTCTTTCAAGTAATATTCTATAATAAGATATGTTATTTGCATATGTATTAACATAATTTTACTTGGTGCCTATGCATATTAATTGATATGATAATTTTACAGCCTAAATAAGGTATTTTCGCAAGGCTAAATTTAGGCCTTCTTAAACTTACAATTTTTCGTTTATATTTCTAAACAGTTTTATCAATGATTTCATTTTTATTTTTCACCAAATTGAATGTGTTTGAAGTAATATAGTTGTAGAGATATAATAACATAATAATTTATTTTTTTAATTCTATAAAAATTTTATGTTCCTAGGTACAAGAGGGTGTGTTCCATTGTACATGACCATGTTGTATCATGGAACACTTTACCGACCATTATGAAAACTAATATTTCAGTAAATAAATCAAAGTTTTGATAATCACTCTAATGGTTATTATTAGACATGGGTCATAGATTATAATAAGCATGGTAGATGTTTCTTTAATGCACATAAATCTATGATGCAGTGATAAAATCTAAAAAGTGTTCCAAGGTACAACAGTTTCCCCTATAAAAGATCTGGCATGAACAGAATTTTCAGTTTCTGTACCTCCACCGCTCGCAAGGGCTGGAGGTAGCCATTGGAGTGCGCTACCACTGGTACGTCCACAGATTCCACTGCTCGCAAGGGCCGGAATCTCTACCAGTAGGAAGACATTGCCGACCAGAAGCCCCAACACTTCAACAGCCGCTGACCCACCATCTGAAGCAACCACAGATCCCGCAGCTTCTGGGAGACCGGACCTTTCAGAGGCTCCCAAAGATGTTGCTCCGCCTTCTTTACCACCTCCTGGTGTCGAACCTAGAAGAACCCCTTTGGTAACAAGTCACATTGAGCACGTCTCTTCAGGACCTCCACCCTGCATCTAAAGGTCAGCCGACTCGTAAGGCCGTCATAGTGGCTTTGGATTTTGTCCCCTTGAGACAGACCACACGAACTGAACTCTACACTGGCCGCTTGCCAGTGCACAATTAAGGAGCTCTACCTTGTGATTCTGGTGTCATGAAGACTGCAAAAGTGACTAAAATTTCTACTGTCTCTTTTAAGCGTAGTGGGACCAAGGTCACCGTAACATTTTTCCTAAAAAGGTTTTAGTATCGACTAGGATGCTTGACCACGTCAGCCTACCCCACATCCACGACCACTCAGGTCGTACCCGAACCTTAATCAGTTTACATGGCCTCTAACTGAATAGTCAGGCTAGATAATTTGTTTAAGTCCACAACCCTACCAGTTAGTGTTTTAGTTGGACGACTAATCCATTAGCTTGACGCGTGTTGCCCTATAGAAATACACACACTGTCAATGTGGTATTATGTGCGCCAGATCAGGCGCACTTGGTTCAGTACTGCAGTATTGCTTTGAATCATGTTTCTGGCTTGCAACTCGTACGGGATGTGTCGGTTGGTGACTGGGTACATAGTTGACCACAGTTGGAGCGACAACAGGTCTGGTTGGGACGCTTGTTCGCTTTGGTGTAGCTGTATTATCAGAGGTTTCTTCTGTCTCTGTAGTAGTAGCAGCTGTTGCTGGCTGGAGCTGGCGACTCTTGGGGAAGGGTGGTGTGCACTGGTACTGCGCTGACCAATACAGTACTGTCGGTTCTACTCTGCTGCTTCTCTGCTCCAGAACCAAGGGTTGGCCGCCCCGTACGTAACCTCTGTGCCTGCAAGTAGAGCAAGTACCAAGTTGGCGGTAGGTGAATGTGTGCAAGAAAGTATACGAACGTGAATACTGGAGAGGAAGGCTTCTCCAGTTGACGGGTGGTCTGAGCTTTCTCTCCCGTTCTATTTGTCTGCTAAGTGCAAAGGGGTCTGATAAGCACATTCGCTTGGCTGTGGCCGCCTTTTACTCCTTCCCCTGCGAGCTGTGCCTTTTCCTAAATAGCTAGAGGTCTGGTCGACACTTAAGTACATTCTCCGATCGACGTGAACTCGAGATAGATCCCTGGCTAAGTGTACATCCAATAGTGGTCGATGGTGTGAGCTCGTTGCTCTAATTAGTTGCCCGCCACTGACATGCAAACCTAGAGCGGTGAGCCATGTGGGCCAACTTCCTACCGCTATTGGGTGAGAGCGCAACATGGTTTACGTGTTCAGTCCCAGGCAAACACTACTTCCAGCACCGCAAGTGCTCCGGTAGCAGTACAATTTGAGACGACTGTCCAGCCCCTCTTGGATGAGTTACTAGTGGTTGGGGCTCTACTGGTCTATCAACTAAGTGTCTAGAACGGGTGGCCGTCGAATGGTGTGTGTGTCCGACGTACAGACTCCTGAAGGGAATCTACAGCCCTACTCTATGGTTCGTACTTCTGTAGCAACAACTGGTCTCAGTTAACGTATGGTAAATATAATTTCTAGTGTTTGTTGGAAATACCTCTAGAATAGAAATCTTCAGTGAAAGGAACAAGATGTATTTATTAGAAATAAATACTGTGACGTGTGCTACCTCCTAACCAAGTAGAGTGGGATATGGAAGTCGCCTATGGTAAACAGGTGTAGGCAACCAGCTCGTAGGCTAACCAATATGGCGAACGACTTTGACGGCTATGAAAATAACTCGGTCCAGCTACTATAACAACGGGGCATTTAGAAGGTACTTTACTAAAAGGAGACCACTACTTCTAAAAGGCAGTGGCTGTAGTCTCTACCAGCAAGTGGAGACGGCCGCTGAACCAGGAGGAACAGCAGCAGAAGTGTGATGGAGTATGCTGGCTTTGTAGAAGGAGAACGTCTGGAAGATGCTGGTAGCTAATGGTAGAGGCTGCAGGAGCCTCTGGTGGCTGCTGACGAGAGAAGCCCAGCACACGAAGTGTTGAGGCGAGCTATTGCGAGCTCAGGCGTGCACGGTCTTAGACAGGGCTCTCGGCCTCAGGCTAATGATGTCTGTCGGAGTGGGAGTAAAACCCCTGCTCTCAGTTTATTTATTCTGGGCGCCTCGTGACAGTGTTGTCCTGGTGAGTCATCACACTTCTAGAATGCTGGCGCGGGAGGTGTGACGTGACCACACGTGGCGACTTGTAGTGTACTCTCAGCGCTGTGGGTGAGGGGGGGCGTACTTCTTTACGGAACCTTATATTCACTTGTTTAGAATCGCTCTTTCCGAGGTAATGGCGATCTAAGGACGCTCGTAGAAGATGTCGCCGGGTTTGACCCTTCTTCGGGTCACGTAGAAATACGTGAGGCTGATGAGTCGTAATTGTTTGGTAAATAAACAGGAAAGCGGCATGGGTCAAGCTCCTTCCAATATCACGCCAGCACATAATACACCAATTACGTCAGTGCTCGACGCAGCCTACATAATTAATCCAAGTTACCCTAGAACTCGACGCGGCCTAAGTAACTTCCAAATACTCGACCCCTTGTGGGGACATCACATGAGTTTCGTAAAGCTCACATGAGTCACCTCAAGATATTTTTTTTTAGAGATTAAGTTATTCTGTAATTCAGATTGTGCATTTTGTTTTTAGTTTATTGAATTTTCTTTATTTAGTTTTGGTTTTCTCTTTCGCATCGTCACCCTGTTTGTTTACACCTCCGGAGCACGGCGGTCGAGAGCGAGGAAGGTGCCCTGGACAGCAGCTGGAGGTACTGCAGTTTCACAGAGTTGGAACCTGGTGTGCCGCAAACTCCCTGACTTCTACGTCCAGCTGGTTGCAGTCTTCTCAGGCGGTACGTTGCGCTTTCGCTCCGAACTCACTTGGACTGACTTGTTCTCCCGGGAGAAGAGAAAAGAAGACTAGACATTATCGTTCCTTGTGCTCTGATGGAAATAAATGAACTGACTGACATCAAGAGTTTTTGTCGTATTTGTCTGCGTCAAGATTGTTCGTTTCTGTGTGTCACTGATGGCACTTTTCTCCTTCTTGTGATGTACTGTGTTTTAATGCGATTGTTGGCTGGCTTACCTGAAATAAAGCTGTGGTGAAGCGTGATTTAGCAGGGGGGATTGCACAGTTTGGATGAACTGGTTAAAATATAGAGAGCGATGCTTCCCATTAAAGTGTTTGTTTGTAAACTGCTACCGCGCCTCCCGAGTGCTTTGGTTTACCTCTATCTCTCCCTCTCTCTCTCTCATTTTCCTACCCGACTCATTGGTATTTCCTCACCCTCCTGCGCGTGCGCGGCCTTCTGATTTCTTATTGGTCGATGTTTAAATTGAACTGAACAGCCTTAGCATCAGAGCGAGGCTCTGTCACTTCTACTCTGGTCGCTTGGTTGAGAATACCCTTCCGGTATTCTGTCTACTCGAAGTCCCCTCAGGACTCTTGTCAGTTTGCATCAGCATGTTGAGCTGATAGTTACGAGTGTAGCAGAGACGATGTATTTTAAGGTGGGTTCGCCCATCACGTGATGTTAACTTAAAGTGTTGAGTGCTGGTAGAGTTCGTGTAGAGTTTTCATAGTAGAGTATTCTAAATTTGGTATGGCTATAATTCCTTTCGGCGTAACTTACTAGCCGTGGAGCCCTATAACGCAATTATAGTCTGTTGGTTTTTTGGAAGTTTACTTTCCTGCTTAAGAAT
Source organism: Dryococelus australis (assembly GCA_029891345.1). Taxonomy (NCBI): domain Eukaryota; kingdom Metazoa; phylum Arthropoda; class Insecta; order Phasmatodea; family Phasmatidae; genus Dryococelus; species Dryococelus australis. Next base: position 38,485,355 of record CM056993.1, read on the forward strand.
AGTTTTTATTTGAATGCGAGTTGCCTGGACAAGTGAATGCCAGTCAAAAAGGCCCGCTTCTATTAGTGTTCTTGATCTGCAGTGTGGTAACCCACCTTGTTTATATCTAATAATTTTACTAAACATCGTTTGTCTCTTGCATTTTAAAAATACTCGTGTTGAATTTTAGACAGAATTTTAAATGCATCTTGTGTCAAGAAACATTTTAAGCAGATCGGACTGTGCTGGGCAATTTGGTGCTCCGATCTGCGCTCAAGATTTAATTTGTAATATTTTAAAGTATTTTAATCCAAGTAAAATGCTTTATCTTGTTTTTAACAAACCTTTTTCATAGTTTAAGAAATATAGTAAGGTGTTAGCCTCATAAAAGGCTCGTAATTGTTTTTACAATATTCGGTTATTGGAAAGAATAAATGTTCAATGAGTCAAGAAAATGCTACCATTTAAATTTTTACTATACACCCAGCTTTAATTGGCTCGATATTGGGCGCCTGGGTTGCAATTTTAATGTGTTATTTTAATATTGTTCAAGCTCATGAAATTGCAATTTAAGACTGGTGTACTAGATAGTCCGGTTAAGGTAAATAAAAGTTATTGTGACAAGAATTGGTCTATTATATCTTGTGATTACGTCACAAACGTAACGAAAAAAAATGCGTTTCCTACCGTGCATTTTGTTACGATATCCACTCCTGCATCAAACCTCAAAGCATACGTTATTGTAATATCGCTAACATCGCAGGTTAAAGAAAAGAACGGGATTAAGAGAGGAATATAAGAGAAGGGTGCAAGGAATGACAGTATTCGCACGTCGATTAGGAAACCGGTCCAGCTGGAGATCGCGCGGCGGCGCCAAGGAAAAGTGGTCTTGTCGCGGCAATTGAGCGGCCGGCCGATAATTCATGTCATTAACCAATTTATTAATTGCGGCGTTGGTTTACGCGCGAGCTCGCTGATGGCACACTTCGATACCGGTGTTTCGTCGCGCTGCCGCCTGGCGCCGCCACCGTAGCGCCGCGAGATGTTATGGGAGCTAGTCACAAAAAGAGATCGTTATACTATATCTGCACGAAATACCTTTTATAGTCTATTCGCGGTAGTAGTAGGCTTTTGTTTCTTCATGATCAGGGTACGGACTCTGGCCAATTCCTCTCTTTCTTCCTAGTTTGTCTTTAAAAATCGCTTGTTTTGACCCAAAAATCGCTTCAGAAATAAATTATTTTACAAAAAATCTGTCTTTCCCCACTCAAAATCGGCAATTTTTCCCTAAAAATGTCCTGTTTTTCCAAAAAATTTTGAAACAAATGTTAAAAGCACCTCATGTGCAAAAACATGCCACCCAAATCCAATTCCAGCCAATTTGGGTGGCTTCCTTAATACTTGTAGGCTATCATTCCGTCTTGTATTTTCCCTGAAAATCCAAAAATATTTTTTAATTTTATTTAAATGTACTTTTATAATTAGAAATTTAAAAGGCGTAAGTATTAAGTGCCATATATCATCGGACTCGTCTTTTCAAGGCGCATACGGTCGTGATGCCATATCGATTATGTAACCCAATGCCAGGACAAGCATTTTGGATTTAAGAAGTACGCCCCTATCTGCTGCCTGGCATCTCTTCCCACACTGCTCTCAAGTCTTGGAGCGAATATCGACAAGCTCGCGAGGAACTCGGCTGGCTGACCGTGGTGTCCAGAAATTTTAAAATAAAACCTGTGGTTTAGATTAAAGTGTGTGCAGGTGTCGCAAAAAGTGTGGATGAAACACTAAGCTCAATTACGCAGTTCTCAAAAACCATTACCAAAAACGCATCATTCATTTGAAATTATTCTACTTTTAAAATGAATTCGGAACTCGTGAAGAAAATATAGTTTTATGGCAACCAGTTTACCTTCGCTTTCTCCAGTCGTCCAGGCTTATCGTGCTCTGAAACTCGTAGACACACGCACAAAACATCTTGTCATGCAAATAACACAAATATTCACAATATATACACAAATATTCAAAATACTGAAAGTACAGCACTCAAGAAATAATGTAATTGTAAAAATTATATTATTGGTGTCATTAAAACTTATTCCTAAAGGAACGAGTCATTAGATTCTCTTTTGAAGACACTGGCCAAATAAACTTACCTTACTAAAATTTAAATGGCCAAAATACTGTCGGAATTGTCAAATACGCCAATAATCATATCACAACGACTACATGGGAAATATCACTCTTGCTAAAAGTTTCATGCAAGTGTGTTAAAAATAATTTTCATCAACTTTACTTGCACATTCTCATTTGACTAGTTCAGAACTTTGATAGAACACTATTTCTTTCTCGACCACTGGGTATTATTTCAAATCTGGAAATAGCGTTAGGTCCGTTTTATATAGGCAAAATTCCACTTAATCCAACAACGGTCACTCAATTAAGCAAAAATTTCCGGTAATTAATTACTTTCAAAAATTAGTAGAATCTTTAGAATCAGACGTAAATAATAATTTAGCTGGATAATCTTACTGACTGCACAGAAATACTCAGCTGCATTGGACTATCCGGTTCACAATATCGTACAATTCCACCGGATCTGTTGTTGAGACTTCATACAACTTCGGTGCACAATCTAGTAATCATTATTCTAAGACTAACATATTCTCAAATAACTTAAAACCAGTTCCTTTGACGAGAAAAATGTACTGATTCTCACTCAAGGAACAAAACTCTGTAACAATTCTGCCAAAATGTATTCTGAGAAAATGAACATCAGAATTCCATCATGGTTCCTGACGGAATCTTTCTTTACGTCTTTCCGAATTCGACACTCATGAATAAAATTAATATATTCAGATTGTCTTTTCTCTAACAAACACACACGTAAACTTTTTTAATAGAAGTTAAACATCAGCTTTTATCTGTTTCTTATAAGCCATATAAAATGGTATTTGTGGTAGGAGGTTATAACCTGTTTCTTGTAAGCTTTTATCTAACTTGCCTTGTTAGTTAATTAGTTCATTTGTACGAGCGGGTGAAATTTAGCAAGTCGATTTTAAACCACTTCCCTTTATCCAATTGAGCTGAAATTTCGCATACATGTGTAGTTCCGATGACAATACAATGTGATGGTACCACTGAGCTGATCTGATGATGGAGCTGGAAGTTACAAGCTTTTATGTAACTTCTCGTGTATGTATGTTAAACCACTTCCCGTTATCCAATTGAACTGGGATTTCGTACACATGTGTAGTTCCCATGACAATACGATGTGAAGTTATCATGCTGAGCTGATCTGATGATGGAGCCGGAAGGTTGCCATAGGAACTCTACAATTACATGCAGGAAACGTCGTGTCGCGTTAGTTTTACAGAATCAAATAATAGTAAAATGGAGATTAGAAGTGTCACTGCTGTTGTGCGCGTGCCTTTTCGTTTGTAGCGGCAAATGGTCCTGAAAACTATTATCTTACAGTATGTCCCGTATCGGAATGAAAGCGAACTACTGGTCGATCACGATACATCATGGGGATCTTTCTCAGCAAGGGAAAGCCATATTCGTGATACAAACACATGGTTGAAGACTAAATAGTGAAAAATAAAAAAATGTACAAAACTTTTAAAACCAACCTTTTATTTATAAATGCACTAAAAAGAGAAAAATAATTATAATAGTTACACAATGTGTAAAACTTGTAAGATGTGGTCGAACAGCCGTAATAAACTTTACTACAAATTCATATGTTTGTATCGATTTATATTTAGTATATAAAATATTGGTGTGAATAGTCAAGAGCCTTACTCACTATATCTTCTTCCTATGCTTACGCAAATGTGACATACGTTCTGTATTCTGAATAGTTAAGAGCCTTGCGCAAGATATGTGCTTACTACGCATACCCAAATGAAGATACGTTGTACATTGCCTCCGACCGAGTTTGGCTACAGTACAGACACACATGAATTCCACTACCAAAAAAACACAAAATGCGCAAGTATCGAACAATGTACGTCTCATTAGACTAACATAAAAATACTATGACAGAGTCGTGAAGCAGTCGGCTCGACAAGGTCGTCACTGCTACATACCCTTGCAAACAAATATAAAGGAAACTATTTATAAGCACTTTCCAACCAACGTATATTACACATGATAATCAAGAACAGACAGTCCTGACTAGTACGTTAGAATAGCAAATGCTTTCCTTATGAACAGATCATAATGAAACCATCAAATTCAGATATATATAATATGGTGTCGCTGGATTTTTTTTAGTAGTAAATTCGAATTTAAGATAGCGATGGAGCGACTAATCGAACAACGGTGTGAGTAAAGAAAGAGAAAGGAAGAGAAAGAATGCAAGAGAGAAAAATGGGAGCACTCGAAGAAAACATGTGGAATGCAAGAGAGGCTACATGGATTGATAGAACATGAAGTGCAAGCACAAAATGGCAGTGGAGCGAATGCGACTAATCGAATGAATGTGAGTAACAAGATGGTGGAATCCAATATGGCGGCCGTAAATAACGTGTTCCAAAGTGGCTTAATCCAAGATGGCGGTTTCATGACCAAAATTACAGAGCATGAAGTGCAAAAGCAAAATGGTGGATGCCAAGGTGGAATGATAGAGCATGATTTAATTTAATCCAAGCTGGTGGATGCTGAGGTGGAATGATAGAACAGGAAGTCTGTGAATCAAAGATGGAAGTCACATGAATGTAATGATAGAGCATGAAGTGAAAAAACAAGATGGTGATTGTACGACTGGAATGAAAGAGCATGAAAAAATTGAAATCAAAGATGAAAGTCGCATGAATGGAATGATAGAGCATGAAGTGGAAAACAATATGGTGGTTGTATGACTGGAATAATAGAGCATGAAAAAATGGAATCACATATGGAAGTCATATGACTGGAATGCAATAGCATGAAAAATGCGAGCACTCGGAGAAAACACTTGGAATTATAGAGGCAAAATGGAATGATAGAGCATAGAAATTGACACACTGGCTAATAATATGGCGGTCAGAAGTGACGTAATACAAGATGGCAACCAGAAATCACGCAATCCAAGATGGCTGCTGGAAATTACGTAGTCCAAGATGCGGCCGGAAATTATGTAATCCAGTATGGCGACAGGAAATGACGCAAGACAAGATTGCGGTGGTCTGCCCAGCCCCCGCCTCCTGACTCTTGGTCCCGAACCGACTATAATACATTACTTATGTTAAACAGTCTGCAAAAATCGGTTTTAAAATTCTTATGCCCCTCCCCCCAAAAAATTCCATTGCTAATTACGCCCATGTTATAGAGTTTTCCCATCAAAACGAGCTTTCAGTTCAATTACGTATTCTCCAGATACTTAAGCCCTTCATATTACGCAGTATAGTGCTCACTAAATTTATTAATACAGCACCTCCACTTGATAATTTTTGTTCATATAAATAAACCTAAATACATCCCCACAAATGAATTACAACATGACGAAACATATCTGTCCACAACAAAATCAATATGCAACGGCCGGTACAAAACCCAAGAACGAATGTAGACGTTGTAAAGGAAGGGAGTACACACAGTGCATTAGGGGAAGGGGGAATACACATGCTTGGTAGGCGTGATTATCTTTGTCAGTTGTCACTTCTTCTAAACACAAGTCACAATCTTTCAAAAATAAATAAAATTAAAACCTATTTTTTGATTAACGTGAAAAATGTTTTATTAAAATGTAAAAATATGAAAATTAATTGACTCGCGAATAGTATGAGTGGTTGTTTTAGATTAATTTTCAGTGTAGAACGTAAATTTATTATGGTTTCGTTTTGTTCTCGTATTACTTATTTCTCAACGTCCACATGGGCCGCGGTGGCTGAGTGGTTAGACTGCTCGCCTCCCACCAGGGCGAACCGGGCTCACTCACCTGTCGGGCCACTCCCAGATTTTCGCACGTGGGAATCGTCCCGGACGATGCCGCTGGTCGGCGGGTTTTCTCGGGGATCTCCCGTTCCCGCCGCCCTTGCATTCCGCTGGTGCTCCATTCTCACCTCAATTCACCCTATTCTGCTCTCAACTTTTAACAACTCTCAACCCCCACTTGCATAATACGTTTGCACATGCCACCATGTGCTCCCTTCCTATTTCTATCAAGTTTGTACCTGTTTCCAGGGCCTGACTTGTGAACGATAACGGGCAGGAGTTCCACGCAACACACACGCTCGTTTCGTTCCTGTATCGTTTGTTATTCTGTGCCCTGGGCGTGGTCGAATTCACGAGCACGCGCGTGCGAAATGGGCGGACGTGTAGCATGACCACGCCCCTCGGTAAATCCACGATCCTGTTTGGCGGGAAACAGTCTTACCACTTTCACTGGCACGAGATGCCCAACCTGCTCCACATTCCTGGACCATTATTTCACTGTAGTTTATACAATCACGCTTTTTTTTTAAATCCCTGTTACCTATGCTGCGAATTCGGAGACCCCGAGGTTTATACGTTATTAAGCTCGGTGCAGTTTTGCATTCTTTGTAGTTATAAACAACTAGCTGTTTCCGGCGAACGTTGTTCCGCCTCTTTCACTTTCTATTTTGCCTTCTCAATGCGTCCTCTCTATTACGTCTGGTACGTCGACCGATGTTTGACCGTGGTATCGCTGGCATTTTTCTCTTCTAGATCAATAAACATTTCCTGCAAGTATGAGCAAAATCAGCCCATAAATATAGAAGTTAGACTCCAGCGCCACCTATCGGAATGAAACATGACTAAAAACCTGACTCGCCACCTAAATAACGTATGGTGTGAATATGGTCTCAATTGGTCCAGTGGTTTGTCATTGATGATGCGGTTTAGTCACGCACAAAGGATTTCACTTATAAAGATTGAAGATATAAATATATTTCTGTGCACGAATTTCCAAAATACGAAATCAAGATCTTAATTACAACTATTTAATATATTTTAAACTGGGTTTGATTATTGATTTACTTTATACTTCACTTACCAAAAGCATTACATACAACAGTTCATATAATGTATAGCTTTCGAACAAAAATTGCTGACAGTTCTTCGAAAAAGAATTTTTTTTTTTTTTTTATTTTATTTTTATTTTTTTTTTTAATGTAAGTTTTATTTACAGCTAAACCCGCCACGTTTACTACATGCGAAAATCCGGGAGCGACCCCTCCAGGAATCGAACCCTGTTCACGCAGGTGATTTACTTTGGCCTGTAACGACGCAGAATATCGCACCTTTGAGATGGCTGTTGTTTACGTTACTTGCTACGGCAACAACTGTGTGGCCGACTTTAGGCCGTGTCCGAATTGACAAATTTCGCTATTTCGGTATTTCGTAAATCCGTGATTTGGTGGGTGTCAATGCGGACGTTGTCGACAGTCACTTGTTTAACTTAAAACACACGTAATATTCCTGCAATCATCACTAGGATACTACGAATACGTTAATAAATAAGAAAATAATAAATAATGCAATAACGGCTTAAAATTTTTTTTTGTAATATATATATATATATATATATATATATATATATATATATATATATATATACACACACACACAACACTTACTAGCTTTTTAAAACATGCCTAGAGTGTATTTTATGTACAGTAAAAACAAACATGGTGCTGATTTTGTCATTTTGTATTTTTGCTTAACATCCGCTGGACACAAAATACGAAATACCAAATACGTCACCATTTTTATATACGAAATCGGGTCACGTGATCATTTTTCTTACAAAAATGTGCCAATTCGCACACGGCCTTAGTTGCCAGTCCTTGTCACTTCGCACTGCTGTCTTCCGACATCAGTGCAATCAAAGGTCGCCAGGATCGCAGATTTGCCTTTTTTTTTTTTTTTTTTTTTTTTTAAGTATAGGGTGTTCTCGGTAAATTGAGCACTTTTAAAAACCCTGCTAGATCTACTTATCTAAAATTAACATTGCCATGGACCTCCTCACTTTATTCATGCATCGGTAAAATGAAACTGTGAAATTTTTAAGAAAGTAAGTACTTTACAAATCTGCTGATTTTTACACTTCGATGCATTAAAAAAAAACAGAAAGCGGAAGAAATAATTGTAAAATATCACAAGTAGTTACCTAACACTATTTATTCGACGTTAAGATATGGAACTATGTTCCGTCCATCGTTACCAACTTTACTGTTCGAATGTCACTCAGTGCGTCCATTAAAATATATGCATGCAGGGGCAGTGACTTTTTTCTGAGGTTCATTTCTAAAGTGCTCACTTTATCATGAACAGCCTTTAGTGAGAAATTTATCTTCTCGCTGCTTTGAGGAAAGGAATGCAGAGGCGGCAGTGTAGGGGAGGGCTCTCTGGAACGCTCGCCGCTGGAGGGAGGGAAAACATGTGACACTGCTGACGTTATACAATCCATTCACGGTTTACTTCCAATCTTTATGAAGCCCTACTAAAGTTCTACTTCTCGGATATTCCTCCGCTTCATGCAAACAAAACTCAACAGTCCATAAAGCTACTCCGAAAGGACAGCGCACCGCATTCGTGCGTGTTCACTGTAATATTTGTTATAAGGATTATTTCTTACTAGGCATTACCAATACACCCATTTCCTCCCTGTTTTATTAATATTAATTATAAATGAAATAGGTCTATTATAGTTGATAAATAAAATACAAGTAAAAGTTCACTAAAAAAAAATGCATCCTTTCATGTTGACAGAAGTGCAAAACGTTTGTAATACATCGCATATTTAGAAAACTATCAAATACAGCATACATGGAATGATTTTTCAAAGGTTGCATAAAAACCGTTTCTCTCGATCATATGGGGTTTTATAGATATCACTGGATTGCTTTTGAGATGCTCTTTCCAACCGTATACGATTGCTGTTTTTTGACATGATTTTTTTGACGAGTATAGGCCGACATCGTGTTGAATTTTTTAAAATTTTTTACATTAAACTCATACAATTTCACCATAACCACGCCACACAAATTTTTTATATGCGCAGTCGATTGATCTTGACGAGAGCTGTCGATTGAAACTTAAACAAGCGTCGTAGGTTCTCCTAGTCAAAAGTAATACTACGCGGGTAGTTATGAGACGCGGTGATACGAACTCAAAATTGCGACCCCCCCCCCCCTCGGCACGCGCGCGCCTTCGTAGTCCTCCCTCAATGTAACATATTCTTTGATCCTTTGGCAATCGAGTGGTGCAATTTAATTTTGAATGTAGACGATAGATTCGGAGCTGCAATGCCAAACATGTATCCCCCGATTTTGTTATCGTCGGATTTTCTGGATTGACTCCCGCTATGGTTGCAAATTTAAAGACGTATTCACGTCAAAAGTGCGAAGAAACCGCGAAAAGGATATACACACATGACTGTTAACATCGCTGTGTCTGGTACTGCTCTGTAACATACTGTGCCGCACGACTTGCGTTTTTTTTTTTTTTTTACAGGTTATACGCGCAAGCGGGGCAGCTCTCGCCGAGCCGTACTCGGCCGCTGTCCCTACTGAACTGAACAACGCGATCACTTCCGTGCAGCGGCAACGTTCTCTGCCGACTCGCCCGACGCGTTCTTGACTTCCGCGCATCACTTTCTCAATCGAATCGCGGCATTAGTGGGCTGGACGAACGTTCTGGTAGAGAAACTGCGTTCCAGTGAAGCTGGGCATGTCGCCGGAATGGTGGCTCGTGCCTGTCCGTCACGGCATTCCAGTGGCGTTTATTCAATAGACGCAAGATAAGCATTGCTCACCCTATACATAATGGAAAATGGAAATGTCTGACTCTTTATATTTTTCGCCTTAACTTTAAACACGTTTAGTTCTAAGTTTCCCGTTTCCGATTTCGAGAAACAGAGTTTTCGTTACCCGTACTGTACATGCACAGTGCTGCTATCTAGTATTTATTTCCATAAACGGGAGCGACCAGTGATGTGTCGATATCGAACTCGCAAGCAACAACACACCACACGCTCGAGCTACTTAGTCACCAACCGTGTTCCTTTGGCAGGGTAAGCAGTCGTCCTGTTTGCTTCCTGCAGTCCTACATTTTTCCTTGGAAAGTGGATGAAAGCGTTCGGGAAAACGGGAGTTTTCTTATAATTGCAATATGCTCTCTAAATAATATCCAGTTTAATTATTATTACATTTATTAAGTTTTTTATAGGTATTATGAAACGGCAAATACACGTGGAGGGTAAGCAAAGTTGGAAGTTGCGTTTGTTAGTGTTCATTACTTACCCTGTAAAAAAATCACTACACGCCACTGCTCCTTAACGACTCTGAGCCAATAGTAAAGTTGCAGTGAAAAGAGTAACGAATCCTATACTGCCAGGAGTGAGGCAACACTTGCTATGTCCAGGGGCAAGCAATCAATGAACATGTATCTGGGTCTCGAGTATAAACCGGACTTTGGCGCCTAACCCACAGGTCATTGAACTCTCGAAGTTTTTCTCTCCCTACCTATTGGTAGGCACGCTCAATTTTCCTGCAAAAATGCCTGTCAAGTTGAATTGCAATATTCTGCTCTCAACACCTTGCTGTTAAGTGCCGCCCAAATCTCTTCACTCACTCAATGAATTGCAATAAGCTTAGCCTAAATCCAGATCCACTTTCGCGATTGGCTGGTTTTAACTACTGCCCGCATTAGGTGCCTGCTTGCGAATTACAAATGTTCATTACCGGAGCGACCTAAATCTCATTGGCCCAGTCAAACACCGCACCGTCTTCGACGAAAGCATGCGGCCAATAACGGAAGGAAAACTACACAAGTGCAAGTAGGATGTTGAGATCGAGCCTAGGTGAAATTATTTTCGCGAAAATCAGGTGGCCCTACTGATGAGTTTGCTCTCAACGAGACATTAAGCCCTACTTACCTACCTACCTACTCACTTACCTACCCACCTACCTAACTACTTACCTACCTACCTACCCACCCACCTACCTACCTACCCACCTACCTACCCACCTACCTACCTACCCACCTACCTACCCACCTACCTAACTACTTACCTACCTACCTACCCACCTACCTACCCACCTACCTACCTACCCACCCACCTACCTACCCACCTAACTACCTACCCACCTACCTACCTACCCACCTACCTACTTACCCACCTACCTACCTACCCACCTACCTACCTACCCACCTACCTACCTACCCACCTACCTAACTACTTACCTATCTACCTACCCACCTACCTACCTACCCACCTATCTACCTACCCACCTACCTACCTACCCACCTACCTAACTACTTACCTACCTACCTACCCCCCTACCTACCTACCCACCTACCTACCTATAGTCCATTCATGACTGGAACAGACTTATGGAAATCAACCTTTGAAAAAACACACTAGCCATTAGCTGCATGCATAGCTAGTAAAACAAGTGGCGGGAGCAATTACAGTATCCGTATCCACCACTTCTTTTTACTATCAATTCTACTTTCCCAGCGTGTAGCACTTAGTGGTTTCACAGTGAGTCTGATCACATGATCCTTCGAAATTTCCCAACGTCGAACAGTAGCTGAGAACAACACATATATTTTCTGCAGAACACCAAACAGTGCGATGAAAATATTTAATGATGAAGCTGCATCTGAAAATAATGAATTCAAATATCAACAGCCACAAGGCGAAAACGATGATCTTGGATTTATTTGATGAATTTTTGCTTAACACCTGTGGTTTTACCTTTCATATTGGCACCATTGTCGTATCCCTGGCTTTCTCCTATACAATTACTGGCATTTCTAAATCCCAAAAAGTGTTCATTTATTGTAAATACACCATCTTCTACACCCATAAACTTTATTGCGAATGTCATTTTTCAGTGTAACTGATATCGGATGTCCAGTATTAAATTATATAATAATGTTTGGCGTTTGGAGCCCGTTTGTATTTGTTTTCTAAAACTGCTTCATCTAAAATGTTCTTAAGATAAATTTGTATAGTTTTCCCGTGATAATGATCATTTGATGACTTTGTTGAAACATGCCTTAGGTGTTCACAGATAACATCATCAAAATTTCCCAACAGTTCTGCTATACCAAGAAAGTTTCCATTATTCCCTGTAAATAGCTTGTCCGAGAATCCCCTGAAAGCCAAAATATGCTGGGCAAAAAACATAATAATGGACGAAAGGCGTTCGAGTACACCCTTCCAGTGTTCATTATTTATAAGTTGTTGATGTTTTGAATCAATACCTTGACTAAGACTAAGTCTGGATTCTCGCTAAACCCACTTGCAGTACGCATTTATATGATCTGGTCACTCTTAATATCCTTTCAAGCGATCACTTATGTGCTTCCAGTCAAAAAACCAGTTGTTCCCAGTTTTGAGCTACAGTCCCTATTGGATATTTTGTAGCAAAAGCAAAAGGCACAGTCCGAACTAATAGAATACACAAGCCATCGCCTTTTCAACTTTACCCCATTATCTAGCATCCTTATTGTATATTTTATAGAAAAATGCTGCGTGTTTGCATCTAAAGGAAACACACTATCTTTTATTTCCCGAGGCCCGGTTAAAAAAGCATGTCTATAACTGAAGGCTGCAAAACATTGGGCCATAACACTGGATCGGACAAATAGGTTTTCACTTCCTTCTGAAACTAGAATAATTTTTTTCTCCAAAAGAGTTGGATTAATCGTAGATTACAAGGCCCCTCAACTTCACTCGAGAAAATGGTTCTGTTGAAGGGGGAATTTCGTACATGTTTCCAGCGGTGCTGCTGCCCTGATCTTCTTTATGAAAGGAGTCGTTGCTGGCATTGTCACAGTATGTTGCAGAACTTGCAGGGGAAGTTGAAGTTGTAATAGGCAACAAGAATTTATCAATGATGTGCGCATCTTGTTTTATTTTAGCATCATTCTCGGTTTTCTCTTTTCTGTTCTCACCTCCAAATAATTTCTTCTGCCCAAATTTCTTCGTACCTATTGCATATTTTGCTTAGAAATAAAAATAAATAAATTTTATTTGCATAATAATAGGAAAAAAAATATTATTGATGAAGACCCTGTCATTTATCAAAATAATTCAGAAGCGGTCTACGCACCATTAAAGTTTATTCTGTTATCACGTACGTTATTGGACCTTCACTCGTCCATAACGCCTCGAAGAACTTTAAACCAAAAGCAACAAGTTAGCCCTCGACTGACCTAACTCTGCGAGACTAAGTCGAACAGGAGAGTGAGGTCCGAAAGTGGCAACAACCAATTAACGAACGGCCTGGACTGTAGCACTCTAGGCTGCACAGGATTGTGAAGTCTAGCGAGATTGTTCTTTATAGCTCGAAGTGGCATGGCCACTAACTATTGGTGAGTGATTTACAATGCTATGTGCAAAGAATATCAAACATTAACGTAGCTTGTGTTAAGACATATTCAGATAATCTTACAATGCTTTATTAAAATTTTTTGTTCATATTTGAGAATTTTTAAACACATAGTCCTATACAAAACCACTTTTTAGCATGATTGAATATGTTGTAAAAACTATTGTTAACTGGGATAGCTGTAATTGGTAATAATTTATATTGGTTTATCTTGTAAGGAGCCCACAACTATACGAATATTTCGGTAGGATTATTTATGAAATAACTATTAATATAATTTGTGGGCGCAGTGATAATCTCATCATGTGACACAATAATAGGCCTAGTATCTAACTCATAATCATAACAAATAAATATACTTTATGGTGGCATTAGAAGATAACTTTTGAGAGCAGTGTAATGTAAACATCGTATTTGTTATACTGCTAGTCCCACCCGGACAGTACATTTTATATTAAAAAGTTGCAGAAGGACAAAAGTTGGCTGAAAGGAAAATTTAAGCAGGGTCAAAAAAAAAAAGTCAATTTACCGTGAATAGCGTAAGCTGTAAAGAAATCTTATGTACGTACACAAAAAAGGTAATCATTAATTTCTCTTACCTACTGCATTAGATAACAAGTAATGAAATACCAGTATTGGTTAAGATTAACAATCATAAAATTAAATAATCTGAGGTCACAATATCCATATGTGAATACGGTTAGTGACCAGCTAATTCTCAGAGTGCAGATAAACTCTTAGCACACTCGATGAGAATGATGCCCGTTTCCAAACGGTAACTACATCACGTAGTTTGAACTATACTGCACAGAGCGCACTACATATTAAGCCTACATATTTTCAGTACATCTTCAATTAGTCCATTTTCCAGCACAGTAATTACAACCACATCATGATCGTCAACTCTTCTAGATTTTGTGCCCTCTTTATATCAATCTTGGACTGCCAACATTATCAGCAGTACTTGCGTTTAAATACCTTTGTGCGTACCAAATTTCCGCCATTATTGCACAAAAAACAATTTCTCGTCTGATTTTGGCGCCCTTTTCATCTTGGCGCCCGGGGCGACAGCCCCGCTCGCCCCGCCCTAAGGCCGGGCCCGAACCAATGCTTTGCCTTGATAGTTTACAAACTCGTCTGTAGCCTCCCTCCCGGTTGCTGTTTAGACAGGTGGTACACAACGGGGCCATGCATAACAGTACAGCTGTCTATAGGCTGCTCACGGCAAAGTGAACACTTTTTAAGGCCCTTCTAAATTTCTCCCGTCATCCAATCTCCATCCTCCTGCTGTTCTTTAAATATAAACATTGCAATGTAACCAATAGATACAGTGTATACGCTTCACCACCCTCAAATTGTAATGCCTGAGGCTACAATAAGATATATTTATTAGTGGTTAAAGCCTGTTGGGAGGGCCTTAAAAAGTGCTCACTTTACCGTTAACAGTCTATAGTACATTTCGTTGGCACAGTAACGCCTGGCAAGTATCGTGCGTGTATATCATGCGTCCCTAGGCATGTGCAGCATTCGTCATTAGGGTGTGCTGCAAAGAGATTCACCGGTAGCCACCTATAGTGTAGGGTTCCGAAACATCTCCCCGGAAATTTTGTATTAAAATCTTTAAAATATAATTCTCGAGAAGAACACGTTTCAGCATCATTTATTTAAATATTTATGTTAAACCGAATTGTACATGACGAAATAGAGCAGTAAGTTTATAGTTGCCATTTAGCACAAGGAAACAGATTTTAGTTTCTACTCACATAACTTCAGTTTTGTTCGCGTCTCTCCGGACTAGCTGTCACACAGGCTTAAAAATTTATAAACTGAATGTTTCTAACGCGGAAGTTCATTGACAGCTTAGGCGATGAGTGACTTCGCAAGCTTAGCATTGCCTTCAATGCGGATGTGCCCATTCGCTACTCGGCAGTACCCGCATCTGGAACGGGCCTTGTGACTGATTGGCTATTGCATGTTGCAAAAGTTTCTCTACTGGCTGGGCTGCCATATTGCCAGCAAGTTGCCAGGCACGTATTGGCGAATTACTTCCCGAAATCTTATTGGCCAGTGACGCCATTTACCTGGCGTTTGCGACTGGAGTTTGCTGCTTACACGCTGGTTTTCAAATTGTGCGAACATTTTTATATCAATGAGTGTAGGATGTACCCGGCAGACGTCTGCCTGGGCACACGACTTCCCTCATGCTCGCTAGTCTCTAGCACGCCACGGACTGGCGCGACAGTGTATGAACCGTCTCACAAACATGGGTTTTCAGTATCCGTTAGCAGCAGAAAGGACGCACCACCTGATAATTGTGGTTCAGCTAATAGAATATCAAGACTGTTACATCGTTTGCCCCCCCCCCCCCCCCGTGAGACTTGCGAACGAACTACAGAAACGATAGGCATGCAAGACAGAATAGGCATGTGTTGCCTGAGTCTCAGTCTGGGAACGATTTTTTGCGGAGAATCTGTTAGAAAGAACCCCAACCCATGGACGGTTCCATTGCGCAAAGAGGGGGGGGGGAGGGCACAGAGGCGATCGCCTTGTCTAAACAGCCAGTTCGGCCAGCAAACAATTAACTGCATAATTATATTGAACCGAATAGTCAAATATTTCGTTGTAAGCAATCTTGAAAGGAATTGGGATATTACAATTCAAATGTTGAGAACCGAGCAATATGCATCATTTTTCAGGCAAAAGTTATTCCTCCCCCCCCCCCCCCCGACCCTTTCAAATGCTTGGTGTGGATCTTCCCCTTAATGACTGATCTGGATCGCTCCCCTTCACCACCAAAATACTGGGCCTGTATCCGTCCCTACCTTAAACTCCTACCTCTTTATTATTTGACCGTTATAGATCTGCCTAATAGTGTTCGTGCGCCAGCTGCTACGTGGCGGTCCCTGGTGGCCGCACATCCAAGTACTGACCACGCCCGACGATATTGAACTCTGGCGATCGGAAGACAACCGGGTTACCAGAGCGGTACGGCCGTCGGCACACAAGGCAGACATTTCTTGCGCAAGATGTTCTTACGAAGTTTAACTCGTCTCCATCGCTGAGACGTTGGCCAGCCCTGGTACGTGGCGAGGGGCGGGCGGTGCACAATGGGTTGTCCGTCCTTGCGCCCGCGGCAGGGCGTAGCGGAGCGGAGAAAGCAAAGCAACGGGATAAGATGTCCGTGGTCCGGTCACTGCGCTCGCTCTCTCTCTCTCTTTTGCTCATGTGGGATCCAGTCGCGTGTCGCGTCCCGAGAAAGCTGACGGAAGCTCCGGGCCGTAGTTCTGGTGATCTGGACAGGGAGGAAGTACTATTGCCAGTCCGGCAGGTGACCGCCACTCTATAGGTCCTCGTGCACTGAAAAACTTCAACATTTGGCAATGCAATTCCTTTCCTTCGACGAAACCACCGATAAAGGCTGTTCACGAAGTGAGCACTTTAGAAACGAACCTTAGAAAGAAGTCACTGGCCCTGCATGCGTATATTTTTACGGGCGCACTGAGTGATATTCGCCCAGCAAAGTCGATGACGACGGATGGAAAGCAGTTCCTTATCTTAACGTCGAATATAAAGTGTTAGTAACCATTTGTGATAAGTTAAAATTATTTCTTTCCGTTTCTGTTTTTTAAATGTATCGAAGTGTAAAATATTTAATTTCTTAATAATTTCACAGTTTCATTTGACCGACGCATGAATAGAGTGGTGATGCCCATGGCAGTGTTGATTTTACGTAAGGCGGAAGAATACACGACGTGTGTACAAGTAGATACTAAGCAGGGCTTTCGAAAGTGCTCAGTTTACCGTGAACAGCCTATACACAGTACAATTGTAAAGTCGAAGTTCGGTTCTGCTGTCTTTGTAGAAAAATGTGTACCTTGTAACACTCTTGATGTAACTTATTATGGTCCCACGTATGGCAGTTCAGATATATTCTGTAAAGGTGTGTTAAACAGACACAGTGTGTGACTAATTCTGAAACACCGTCACGCGTGAGACTGTTGCGTTATACTGCCTCACGTTGGGTGCCAAATATAATTCTGTAACACGCTTGGAGTTACTTATTGCAGCCCCATGCTGGGCGCCAAATATGATTCTGTAGCGTGGGGAACGCTTAAACAGATATATGGTAGTTTTAAATTTGCCACACTTATTGAGAGACAAAATTTAATTTCTGTAACATGTAATAGAATATATAGATATATCGTGTAATGATAAGATATAGTTATATATTTATGAACTTTTGATATGTTAGGTTAAAGATATCCCTCGGTTGACTTCTATGCTGTCACGAAAATCAGTACATTTATCTAGGCTTATATTAGCTCCGAAGTTTAAAGCATAAAAATTTATTTTCAAATAATTAATTGGACAGCTAATTCTATTAATAATCAGAGAGTTCTTAAATATAGAAAATCAAAGGAAACAAATAAATTATCTTTACTTTAGGCCTAATGCAATGAAGTGTATTTAACACGAACCATGATCACGTTAATATCTCACCCCCCCCCCTCTCCAAGGTCTCTCGGCCAATCAGAGCCCTATGGCCAAAGTTACAGCCTAGCTTCACTCACGCGACGCGTTTTCCTGGCTCTGCTGTCTAATTTTACAAGTTTGAATAACAAACAACACATAATCGTATTCAAAACCACTTTTAAACGGTTAATTCACGCCTTCAGCGCACATATACAGCCCGAATTCATCGAAAGTAAGCCCCGAAACTGGCCGGAATTTTCCGATCGGTCCGGGACAAAAATCGCCTATTTTTAACTAAACTAGTCATATTACTCTCAGACATACACGAGTTAACATATTTTGACATGTCTTACTACCCCTTTAGTCGCTCGTCACAGTACAGTCAAACATGCATTTACTCACAAATTAACTTATTTCGACGTTTTTTTAAAAACAATAACTAACTAGAAAATTCAAAATTATATTGCACGTTTGAATAAACGTTAATGGTGGAATTTTATGATATTTTGGCTTTCAATCACAGCCAACACCAGCCTGCACGTAGGTTAAAATGACCACAAGAAGCTCTTCCTCTGCGGGCCGGAACAACCGAAGTTGACGCAGAACCATAACTCGCCTGGATTCGCAGCAAGCAGATCTCTCCTCGCTGATGGGGCTCTCCAAGTGCCGGATACCGCCTTGTTCCAGGTTCGAAGTCGGTCCTCCGAAGTCCTCCTCCACCGGATCATCCTTAGGGGTTCATCGTATGTGTTGAAATAATTCTTCTTTTAACTGCTAACGTCTAGCATTTCACAAAGTGCATTTAGTAATCTTGATTTCCATCGTAAATGTCAAACTTTTATAAATTAAAAATCAGAAATTAACTTCAATACTTGGGACTGTCATTCTTTCCGTGCTGGTCCCTAGTTGATTGCAATTTAGAATGAATAAGTTTAGTTCTAAAACACTATTGTTCGAAAATCAATTAATTGTGATAGGCCAGCTGGTGTGGTTTGATTATTTTGTGAAACAAAAGTAGTGCTAGTTTCATACACAAATTTGCATGCAAGGAAATTGCAATCAATATTGAGAAGCCTATGCGTATAATTTAGAAAGAGACTTTTATGGTACGCAACGGAAAATATGAATAATAAGGAATCAACGAATGGGCGTAAAATATTTCATAACATCAAATAAAATCGAATAACGTTAATGGGTCTAATACCTCACATATCTCAATAACACAGAAAACGATTATGTTTATAAGATTGACAGTAATGCTCCTAAAATAATATTAGAGGTCACTAAAGAAGAAATTTTAATTATTATTAAGAAACTGAAGAATAGGAAATCTCCATTAGAGGATTATATAACCAACGAAATGATAAAATATGGCGGAGAAAAACTTGTATTAGAGATAGCAAAATTAATAAAACAAATATTTAAAAATCTAAAGTCCCAGATGACTGGAAAACTAGGCCGTGGTTAAACGAGTACTGTTAAACACATTCAGCTGAATACATTCGGCAGCCATGTCTGAACAAGTTTAAAAACAGAACGTGTTAAAGCGGTTACACACCCAAAGCAAAATGAAATCAGTGGAAATTCTAACCTCAACAGACATGGACCTTAACATGTATGATATTTAATTATAATAGCCTCCAACATTGATCACTGTTGATATTTTAAGTTGTTATAAAACATACACTTTTACAGTAATGGTATAATGGGTCGGTACTAGTACATTCAACCTTAAACTTGAATTAATTCAACAAGTGCAGGGATTCCCGCCGAATTCAGCAATATTTGTCACACTGCTTGTTTACTTCGAAGAACGAAGCAGCCAATAGGAGCGCAGCAGAGAAGTCGTTCGAAAAGACTTACGAAAACTGTTCACTTTGAACGAGAAACAACTGCGATCGGAACTCGTTCGAAGGTAATGTAACCTCTTCAATATCTGAACTTGTTTAGCTGAACTAGTTCTGCATACCGTGTAACCGCAGCCCCAGTATCGTGATTCCAGTGTTTAAGAAGGGAGAAAAACACAAACCAGATAATTATAGGCCAATAAACTTACTTAGTGCTTGGTACAAATTTACTTACAACAACATTAATACAACAAAAGTTATCTGAAATAATTTGTCTCCAAGATGAACAACAAGGATTTCAGCTTGGCGGATCTTGTACAGATGCTATTGTTATAATTAGATAGGTAATAGAAAAAAGCTATTGAATACAATAAACCTGCATTTTTATGTTTTAACGACCTTGAAAAGACTTTTGATAGGCTGGAAAATTAAAGATGTTTTACATATTTTAGAAGAGAATAATATACTACATGGATTGGTTTTACTTATTAACGATATTTTAAATGGCAATTTTAACAGAATAAAAGTGAATGGAAAACTATCGGAGAAAATACCAATTAGAAGAGGAGTCTATCAAGGAGATTCCGTAAGTCCACTGTTAATTAATTTAATACTCAATGAAATTATAAAAGACATTAGAACTAAATATGAATACAGAATGGGAGATAAAGAGCTTAATATTGTATGTTACGCTGATAATGCTGTTTTGATGGCGATTTCCGAAGATAATTTGCTAAGGTTATTATACAGATTCTACCATGGATACCAAAATTACCATATGAAAATATCTTTAACGAAAACCAAGTCAATGACTATAAGTGAATTCCCGTAAGATGTAAGTTAGAACTAGAGAGAAAAATGATTGAACAGGTGATGGCAATAAAATACTTAGTTGTTGAGATAACCAGTTGGGGATCACTGCAGAACGAAGTTGCACATCAGGCCAATAAAGCAGCGAGAAAAGCGGGCTGTACGTACGACACCATATGGAATAATAAGTACTTAAATAAGGACACTAAGACAAGAATCTATAAAGCAGCAATACGCCCAATATCGACTTACACTGCTGAGACAAGGGCAGATACCGCAAAAACTAAATGAACCTTAGTGACAAATGAAATGAATATTTTGAGGAAAAATGTACATAAATCTAGGAGAGACAAGATTAGAAGTGAAGGGATTAGAAGACAGTCGAATATCCAAGCAATAGGGGATTGGGTAGAAAGACGAATAATGGAATGGAATAAACACGCATCCAGCATGACATCACACAAAATTGTGCACGTGGCAAGAGATAATTTACCAGTGGATGGAAAGAGATCGCCTGGAAGACCTGAAAATAAATGGAAGAACTCTTTAATTTCTGGGTGGAACAGGCTGTAAGCCTATTATGAAGAGAAGAAGAAGAATATTTTAGATAATCGTTACATTAAACTTACACAATACAAACAACACAACTGTCAAACTAGATAATTATACACATCTCACATCGAACATACGTAAAATATCTTATACATAACATTGCAGTTTGGAATTTAAATCTAATTAAAATCATAGGCTAATGATTATAAAGTAATGAATATTGAAGTGTTACAACCTTGTTATGGAAATTAATATATATGATCAAGGAATGCATTTTACGAACCTGTTTTTAAAACAGGCTAAAGCATTCATATTAATTTCATTTCAAAACAAGGGGGCCGAGGTGTTATTAGTGGTTAGACTACTCGCCTGGACTCGGCTCCCGGTGGGGTGGCCCCGGAATTTCGCATAAGGGAATCGTGCCGGACGATGCAGCTGGTTGGTGGGTTTTCTAGTGGCTTTTCCGTTTCCCCCGCTCTTGCATCCCGGCACTGCTCCATACTCACCTCGCTTCACCCTCATCGGCTAAGAGCCGCGCAAATCTCTACGCTCAATTCACTCACTCATTTAAAACCAGACGACTAGCTTGTTTAACCTATTCAGACCCAGTGTACACAAATGTGTACATTACGCACGCGCAAGTACTCCTAATTCTCAATGTGCACTATAGACTGCGAAGCTCAATGACGAATGAGCTTACCTGTGGGTAAATGATTCGCAAACCGTTTTACTTCCCTAGGTCGTAATTGGTTCATATTATTGTAGTCGAACACACAGCGTACAGCTCATTGGCTGCGACAGCGAAACAAGTGTTGTGTCGACTAAGTACAGCACGGATCATAAAAATTTTGTTTGCCACACCTGAAACCGTAAATTAATGTGGGTCGCAAAGGATTAATTTATTCATAAGTATCGGTTCATATTTTTCCTCTACACAGTGCATTACGTTTGCCATTTATTTAATTTAGACGAACTTGGTTAAATATCCCGAAATGAAAATCACCTTACAAAAAATCAATGGTGTGTGAAGTTTTGCAAAGTAAGGAGGGGCTTGCTCACTGCTGTACATTCTCGGTGCACGCAGCAGGAGTCAGTAACCGCAGTGTAGCCTAGGGAAACTGAATGCATACTAAACACGCACAAGCGAGCAGTAAGGGACCTATTACACGCGTCCTGTGACGTCAGCTGCCGAGCTACGTTTTAGTGATGGGAGTGTAGACAAGCGAGTAACAAGGTACAGCACACAAGTAACGCCAGCTTACTTTGCAGCAGTTCACCCCACTCCACTCCACTTCAAAAAATAAATATTCATTCCACATGACCTCTGATAGACAATCGGCAAAATAGCTGCTTGGCTTTAAGTTTCAACTTTTCGAAATCGTGAAGTCAAAAATGCTTGACTTATCTTTGAGAGTTCCTTTGCAGCAAGCTCCCTAGGAAACAACATGTCAGAAAGCAAACGTTAAGGCAAATGTTAATGTTTTCAATTGCGCAAGGACCTTAAAGTTGGAATTATATAACTAAAATTAAGAGCGGCCAGCGTAGGGCCATTGTGTACAAATAACAATTCTACTGCACAGAAGTTTACTGAATTCTATAATTGCTACAAATTTTTAAAGAGTTTTATTTTATTAGTATATTTTGTTCAAAATGGAGGTGAAATACTTCGGAAGTATATCTTCCAAAGATGCTATTGAATAACGTTGTTATTGCGGCAGCATCGCGACATTAACACGTCTTTGAGCAAGAAGCAGATACAGATGCGGGTGCCATCGTGTTTGTTCTCTGTGGTAAATAATTTGTTCAAAATGGAGGTGAAATACTTCGGAAGTATATCTTCCAAAGATGCTATTGAATAACGTTGTTATTGCGGCAGCATTGCGATATTAACACGTCTTTGAGCAAGAAGCGGATACAGATGCGGGTGCCATCGTGTTTGTTCTCTGTGGTAAATAATTTGTTCGTTCGTGAAAAATGCGTCAGGAGAGTGTGTTCTGCACCATACTGCGGATATACAAATGAGAATGCCCCTACTTTACTTATTCTAATAGAATAATAGAAAATAGCCTGCGCACGAAAAAAATTGCCGGCTGTACCTGAGAATGTTTTGCAAGAGAAGCAAATGTTATTTTTAACTTAACGTTACAAACAGTTGGAACACATTTGTACTCAACTTATAAATAATCGAAAATTATCCTTTTCTTTTTCAAATATATACTTTACATTAAAGAAGAAGAATAAGCTATTTTTAAATAGTTAGGTTGCTTGTAAATGGCCGCGCTATTGCCGGACTCCCAAAGAACATAAGAGCGTTTGTTCTAACATTGAGTTGCGGATTTTCTTTTTTAGTCGAAGTTTTGACAGCTAATCGAGCGACTGAATTAACTTCTCGTCCAATGTCCTAATTAAATGTGGTTACGAGTTAAACGGATTCTTCACTGATCTTTCGCAGAAAATTGTGATGTGCGGCAAAGCTAGGAACCTATAGAAACGCGGAACATTGGAACTCGCGTCAGTAGTTACATCGCAAGCCGATGAGCTTGCGCGCAGTCTTTCCCCTGACGATACACCGAGCGAGGTGGCGAAGTGGTAAACTCACTGGACTCGCATTCCGGAGGACCCGGGTTCCATTCCCGGTCCCGGTCATCCTGATTTCGGCTTCCCCCATGGCTTTCCGAAACCACTCCATAAGAATGCTGGGATGGGTCCATTGCCGATTCCTTCCCGTTCCTTATTCAATCCCTCTTCCCCGCGTAACTTGCTGCACCGTCTCTCATGACCTCGCTGTTGACGAGACGTTAAGCCAACTAACTATAGGCTATTCACGGTTAAATGAGCACTTTTGAAAGCCCTGCTTAAGATCTACTTGTATGCACGTTGTGCATTCTTCCGTCTTATGAAAATAAACATTGCTAGGGCCTCATCACTTTATTCATTCGTCGGTCAAGTGAAACTGTGGAATTATTAGAAGAATAAACATTTTTCAAATTTGCTAATTTTTATATTTCGATTCATTAACGAAAAAAACTTAAAGCGAAAGAAGTTATATAAATTATCACAAATGGTTACGTAACACTTTATATTCGACATTAAGATATGGAACTACTTTGCCTCCTTCGTTGCCAACTTTACTGGGTGCATGTCACTCAGTGCACCCGTTAAAATATATGCAGGTAGAGGCCGTGACATTTTTCTACGGTTGATTTCAAAAGTGCTCACTTTATCGTGAACAGCCTTTACCTACCCTTACGATATGCCTCGTTACTGCCTTCAGCGGTGATCTCGAAGGGCATGTGGTCTTCGCCTAGAGTGATTTAGGAGACCGCGGATACCCAACATCACGACCGCTGGACATGGAATTGAGCTTGAGTCTTCCCGAGTGCAAGTTCAGTGTGTTGCCACTCTACCACATCGCTCGGATTCCCTAAGGCAGAAAAAAACAGACATTTGGAAGAAATGTGCTTGAGAAAAGTATAGTTCATGAGATGTGTGTAATTCAGGATTTCTTGTTACAAATCACATTTTTCTTCTTACCTGGAGTCAATTTAATTTAGAAATGTTCTCTGCATCAAAATATACCAAAGCGATAAATTATTTTTGACGTGAATACGTATTTAAGTTTGCAACCATAGTGGGAGGCAATCCAGAAAACCCGATGATAACAAAATCGGGTTATATAGTTTGGCATTGCAGCTCCAAATCTACCACCTACATTCAAAATTCAGTTACACCACTCGATTTCCAAAAGATCAATGAATAGAATATGTTACGTTGAGTGAGGACTGCGAAGCATCGCGCACTTTGCGGGGAGGGGCGGGGAGGGGGTTTCGCTACAATTTTGAGTTCGTTTCACCGCGTCTCATAACTTCCGCGTAGTATAACTTTTGACTAGCAGAAGCTACGACGCTCGTTTAGGTTTCAATCGACAGCTCTCGTCAAGATCAATCGTGCCGCGATGAATCAGTGGAGCAGACTTTCAGCACTTTAAGATGTGGCGCCGTGTCGGATGATGGCATCTCTCTCGGGATGATTATTCTGAAATGTAGCTCGATCTCCGAGTGCTAAATAACAGTTGTGTGGTACCCTTGCTGTCAATATAGACGGAGATACGCTTAAGAGCAGCGCGACCTGTCACGCCGTTAACTTGTGGAATGGCGACGGGTTTGTATGCGGCAGTAACACGAGGCCTCACTCAAATTTCGCCCTCCTTCTGTTACAAGCGACCGCAGGCGTGCCTAGTTGTTGGTCTCTGTCGCGAGGGAGGGGACGACGTATTTAAAAATACCTTTCTCGCTACGGCGTCAGTCAGTATCGGATTCGACAACGTTGAAATGACTACACAGCACGTGTCGAAATTCTCTCCTAAGATTAAGGTGGCCGCTTGGTTGAAGGAATTTTACACGTCCGAGGCCTAGAAGCGAGGGAGCGCTAGGGGCGACCGAGACATGCGCATCAACTCTCTCATCGCCCCTACGTGCAAAGTACTGAACTGGTGTGCAGTCTTGCCGTCGATAACGCACCCCTATCATTTTATAGAAATAATAAAGCTATAAGTTTGATGCACGTACATAATATTTTTTAAATGTTCTGTACCGGAATGTTTATATTTGACCGTGAAAACACCTGTTTGAGCCATTTTCAGTATCACGAAAACCTGCTTTTAGAGGGAAATGGAGGTACTGAAAAAGTATACAAACGCGCAACGTTTCTTAAATGATATTCATAAGCAGACCTCACTTAGACACGTCAGATAGGTTTTTTAATAAAACGTTTTCTGCTGGAGCTCTGCACACCGTTGGGCGGCCTACCCAGGCGACAACCTTAACACAAATTTAAGTTGAGTGTTGAGAAACTTAGGCGGCTCTTAACAAAGCGGTCTTGAGAACCGATGAGGGTGAAATGAGGTGATAACGGAGCAGCTCTGGAATGCAAGGAAACGGGAGATCCCCGAGAAAACCCGCCGACCAGCGGCATCATCCGGTACGATTCCCACTTGCGAAAATCCGGGAACGACCCCGCCGGGGATTGAACCCGGTTCGCCTTGGTGGGAGGAGAGCAGTCTAACCGCTCAGCCACCGCGGCCCCTTAACACAAAGTGAATCGAGAATGATACGGGTGTGGGTTTTTGCATGGATAAGCATTCGGATATGGAAACTATATTAAAGTAACGAAACGGGCACTTAACTTTTGTGACTTAAATCGACAGGTCTAGACGAGATCTATCGTTTGGCACCGAAATAATCCCGCTAGCATGCCGGAGTTGTGGGATGTACTGCCCGGAAATTTTCATCCACGCCCGAAATTTTCGCCAGTCGCCACGAGCCCCCACCCGTGGCTCGCGCGTGTGCGGCGTCGATTTAACGCCATACTCGCACCGTGGTCGTATACCTGATCGAACGAGACCAAAATTATTCCAATCGTGTTATTTGTCAAGAAGTTATAATGTTGGTGTGAATCACCTTGCAAACTTTACATCGCCGTTTCCGTTCTGGTAACGCCATCTGCCGGTCTAATTATGAGATACGTTATCACGCCAATAAAGGTTTTCGCGCTGCGAAAAAAAAAAAAAGTCGCAATCACCGCAGAACGTGTCTCGAAATTCGCTCTTAATGTCAGCACAAAGTCAATTTGGAAGAAAAGGAAGATGGGAATACTAGTGATAAATCTTTACTCTACGGACTTGACATGGCGAATAAGGAAATACAGGACGGTGACTGAAAAGTTTGATAAACATGCCACTGCCACAAAACTTTATCTGTGGCTTGATTGTAGCTCTGGCTATTTATAACTTTACTGGTTCAAGTTTTGTTGAAGAATAGTTACAGATAAGCTTAAATTTTTCGAATATACATACTTCATTTCAACCGGCGCTGTTGCAGCACATTTTATACCGGCTGTAAGGTATGAAATAAAGGCTGTTCACTATAAAGTGAGCACTTTTGAAACCAACCTTAGAATAAAGTCACTATTCCTACCTGCATATATTTTAACGGGCGAACTGAGTGGCATGCGGCCAGTGAAGTTGATAACGACGGATGGAAAGTAGTTCCGTACCTTAACGTCGAATAAAATGTGTTAGGTAATCAATTGTGATAACTTGAAACATTTCTTTCACTTTCTGTTTTTTTTTTATGCATCGAAGTGTAAAAATGAGCAGATTTGCAAAACATTTTCTTTTCTAATAATTTCACAGTTGCACTTGACCGACGCATGAATAAAGTTATTAGGCCCATGGCAATGTTAATTTCACATAAGGCGGATGAATACACAACGCGCATACAAGTAGATCTTAAGCAGGGATTTCAAATGTGCTCATTTTACCGTGGACAGTCTATACCAACTATACTGGGTGCATGCCACTTGACGTGCTCATTAAAATACATGCAAGTGAGGGAAGTGACATTTTTCAAAGGTTAACTTTAAAAGTGCTCTATTACCCGTGAACGGCCTTTACTACACACCGAAGCAGTGGCCATAGTATATTCACGGTTTCTTCACACATTTTGAATCAAACCTTTGAAGAAAATAAACACCCCAAGAATGACGAGCTTGATTTTTTTCCTAAATACGCTACGTTTCGCAAGTGTTTTATACTTGTGTGAACACAAAAGTACCTTACTTTTGGTTAAATTGAACTTATACTTTAACTACTAATTACTACATTTTCATTTATAATTAATGCGAATAAAACAGGGGGAAGATATATGTGTTGGTATTGCCTACTAAGAAATAGTTCTTATGCAACATTTAATTAAAGCCTGTTCAAGGTGAAATGAGCACGTGTGAAAGCCCTGCTTAAGATCTACTTGTGTGCACGTTGTGTATTCTTCCGCCTTATGTAAAATTAACATTGCCATGGGCCTAATCACTTTATTCATGCTTCGGTCACGTAAAACTTGAAATTATTAGTAATGTAAATATTAAATAAATCTGCTCATCTTTACATTTTGACACATAAAAAAAAAAAAAACCGAAAGCGAAATAAATAAGTTTAAATCATAATAAATGGTTACCTAACACTTTTTATTCGACGGTAAGGTACGGAATGACTTCCCACCCTTCGTTACCAACTTTACTGGGCGCATGTCACTCAGTGCGCCCTTAAAAATATATGCAGGTAGGGACAGTGATTTATTTCTAGGGATAGGAACAATTGGCGAGTTCCATGACCTGTAGGCTAGACTCCACAGTCATGTGAATACTCGAGCCTCAGATGTTTGTTCATTGGCTGCTACCCCATAGAGTAGCCAGTGTTACTTCACACCTGCCAGTATGGCACTGGCTAGTTGTTTCCTTGCTAGTCTGCTGTGGGCTCAGAGTCGTCCAAGGCGTGTCTAATAAACTGCGATCCAATTGCAAAGTCAACTTCAGTGTACACGCGTTTGGCGTCTATCTTGTCCTCAAATGAACTCGCGAAATGTTCCTATCTCTACTTATTTCTAAGGTTGATTTCAAAAATGCTCACTTTATCGTGAACAGCTGAGTGCGCACTAATTCGGTGCGCTGTACCTTCGGTACAGTTTTCTAGACTCGGTTAAGCCTAGTTTACGCGAGGCGGAGGAATATCCTGGAAGTAGAACTTAAGCAGGGCTTCAGTAAAGTGTGAATTAACCGTGAATGGTCTGTAATCGCTATTGTCCCATGGCGACGGCGCCGCTGCTGCCAGGATAGCGCGCGTGTGTGTGTGTGTGTTTGTTCAGGGGAAGGCATTTTTCAGAATACGCCGGAGTACGGATACGCTAGGTGAAGTACTGTGACGTCACGATGGCTTTTTTTTTTTTTCGCACACGTTCTTCCCACCGGGGACAGTTGAGGGCGGCGCCACTTGATTGAAATTCGTGAATGTTGCTCCGCGCTGGACGTCTGCAGGGAGAAAAACCGCTCAACACTCATAATCGACTCCTCCCTAGAGGGGTCGCGGTGGTGTAGGGGTTAGTTTACCCGCCTCCCAACAAGGCGACCCGGGTTCGCTCTTCGGCGGGGCCGTCTTCCCGGACTTTCGCCTGTGGGAATCGTGCCGGACGATGCCACTGGTCAGTGGGTTTTCTCGTTGATCTCCCGTTTCCTCCCCAGCCCTTGAATCCCGGTGTTGCTCCATACTCGCCTCACTTCACCCTCATCGGTTCTCAAGACCTCGAAGTTAAGAGCCGCCCAAATATCTTCACTCACTCACTCACTCCTTCCGCTGGCAACCTGTGTTAATCCAGCTCCCCCCTCTTTCCTTCCAACACTTCCCAAAATCCCATCTTTTACATACACCAGTGAAAGAAATATGTTGGTCAATCTTTATTTTCAATAATTAAAACTAGGCGACGGGAAATCCATGCGCTATAAAAATGAAATCAAAATAAGTCAGTTCGTTTTTTTATTACGAATTCTAGGTCATAACGTTGTGAGATCGTTCCTTATGCAAGATCAGGAAAAAGTGCATAACATGGCTTATAACACACAAAAAAATTACATGAGGAATTAACGCGTCCTTGAATATAAGAGCTTTAAAACGATTTTTTTTTTTAATAATGGAAACTACTTGAGATAAAATATCCTGACAAGTATTTTATTGACAGGAGATGTGTTTAAATTTGATGGGAAATATAACCCCATTCAAGCGGCCCGCCTATCCGGTGCTCGAACTGTGTTTCAAAGTGTTTGAAATCCAATTTTTTTTTTTACGAAAAATATTAAACGTGCGTACAATGTGCTGAATTACGAAAAGAACACACACCTCAGGCTATGTCTGTTGATTACTTTCAGGGTGGAGATGCCGATTAAATCAGCCTAAAAATTGATTTTTAAAATCGATATTGAAGACGCGGATTTATTTCGGAATCGATATATTTCTTGAAGGATCTTTTTTCGATTCAGCAATTGCGTGTCACTTAAAGTTGTGAATTTTATGGAATTTTTTTCGCTTTCGGAATTCGATACAAAAACTTAAACGAATAAGCAGTCAGGCCAAAATACCTATTTTTAACAGTTTTCCCCCTCTTTCTCGCAAAGCACTAACATTTCCCGAAAAAAACGGGAAATTTCCCGCCACCTGACAACACTGCATAGAAATGAAGTGTGTACGTACGATCAGTCCGAAAGATCTAAAATTGATTTCCCAGGTAAGTCGATTACTCCCGTTCGATTTTTAATGAGCATCGACATTGCGTGCCTCTCTCTAGAACGATCCAGCAAATCTATTTATTAGGTGAAGATCGGCATATCTATTTCAAAGCACCACGCGCACAGAACACCATTTCACAGCGCTCAAACACTGTTAAAATCGGGGTTTTCAAAACGCTGTCTCTCAAAATATGAGATCTATATAAACACACAGAAGTATAGGCTGTTCACGGTAAAGTGAGCACTTTTTAAAGCCCTGCTAAATTTTTCCTTTCAATTAATTTACACATTTCCGCCACTTTTTAATATTAATATTTGCAATATAACCAATAAACCCAGTGCATACACTTCATCACTCCCAAAAGTTAACGTTTGGTGCTGCAAGAAAATACATTTATTAGGGGAAAATGCCTTTTGAAAGGGCTTTAAGAAGTGCTCACTTTACCGTGAACATCCTATACTCTAGGGACATGCACTGAATCTTGCTAAAGACAATAAAATTGTAGGGCCACCGCTTAAAGTCCCTTAGGTACACGCAGCACGACGAGAACCCCACGCCAGTTCAGAGCCTTGCGCGTAGCGGCGATGGCGCACTTGTAGCGTGTGGCAGTGTCGCCCTTACCGCTCTATCGCTTCTCGGCCTCAAAAAGCGCGAGCCACCTCCAGGCAGACGGCGTCCTTAAGTAAGAAATAAGGAATCACTCTGTTATAGCACAAAAGTGTGACAATCTGGGCTGGGGTCGAAGTCTTGTGATGGATATGAATAATCCCTTTAAAATGAGCAGAAAATGTTGCTTTTCCGTAATGCTGTCAGGTGAACGTGGAGGCGAGAGTTTTTTTTGGTGTTGAGAGCCGTTGACGGCTGGTCTGCCAAGAGTGAGTCCAGGAGGAGAGGCGGGGAGGGGGAGGCAGGGGGTGCAGTGTTCAGGGGCCCTGGCAGGGCCCGTTTCGAAAATGTTTATTAATAAAATGAATTATTACGTAAAATTCTAATTTCGACGCTCAAAACTTATTAACTTTTTTTTTGTATCGATAACAACTACTTATGTTGTTGTAAATGGTCGATTTTTGGGGTGTAGGGGGTAGGGGGGCCCACAGCACGCATTGCTCAGGGGTCCGGAATTTCTCTTGGCGGGCCTGGTTGAGAGTGAAATGAGATGAGTATGGAGCTGTGGAATGCAAGGGCGGAGAAACGGGAGTGCCCAGAAA
Organism: Dryococelus australis; assembly: GCA_029891345.1. NCBI lineage: Eukaryota > Metazoa > Arthropoda > Insecta > Phasmatodea > Phasmatidae > Dryococelus > Dryococelus australis. Next base: position 38,516,688 of record CM056993.1, read on the forward strand.
AAACCGCAGGCCGATGACAACGTCCGCCACGTATCTCACATCTGTGTGACCCAGCCAGGAATTGAACCCGGTTCGCCTTGGTGGAAGGCGAGTTGTCTGACTACAACGGGTTTCGAGAAGAAGCTACACGATTAGAAATTGCATAGTTGCTTGTCTGCCAACTGCGTAGTTTGTAGTTAATTTTTCCTTGAAGAAAGGTCGCATTAATGCGAGTGCTGTGCGATAAGTCGATATATCGATCACTAAACAGTGTTTCTCAAATATCGCAACTGCGGTAGCGTCCAACAGTGTAGAGCAACATAAAGCATACGGCGATATTAGCGGTATAAGAGGTTGGTGATATAAAGATGATCGATTCTGTACGCCGGTATTTGCGATATCAAATTAAGCTGTATTTATGATATATCGCCACCGATTTGCAGCACTTCCTAGTAGCATTACGCCGATATCGATATGGCTCACCATGTTTCAAAAATATACAGAAAAGTGAATATTTCAGAGCCATGGTTATTACCAGTAAATCGACAGAAATTCAACATTAAAATTCGAGACCAATGCTGCATGGAATATTATGCCGTCACACGCAATCAATAATAATTTTTTATAAAGAAACATTATAGATTTTAAGTCGTTTTTGATGTCTTTCTCATCTTGTAAGCGGAAATTTCTCAGAACATTTTCACTCGGGTTTTTAGAAAAGTCCTGTTTAAGCAGCTTCAAGTTAGGGACTTCTTCAAATGTTATGAACCCTGTGAGCGAGGACCACGAAGTTAAGTACAGATGGACACCTACACAATAGTAAGGTTAGGGGGACGAGGCTCTAAGAGATATCAAGCTATTGTTTGCTTAATAAAGGGCGGAGTCCATGTCAATACCCTCGATTTCTAAAAAGGGCCCGAGGATGGCCAAAGAGCGCACACAAGGTGGCTGCGGAGGGCGGCAAGGATGTTTGGGTAAATGACAGCTACGAAGCTCGTAGCCAGAATGATTTGGGAATGGCAATGAGACCAATAAAAGGTAGTCTTGTTTTGTAAGGAGGAGGGCTTAAAAAGTAAACGAAGTATAAATGGTCAAGTGTGGCGGGGTCATTGTAAGCACGGAGACCCTAGCTGAACTGGCATAGGAAGGTCTTACCAACGTATGCAAGAGGTACCAAGCGGGATGGTGGAGGAGATTTATACAGAATGGAAAGTGCTATGGCCGAGGATTGCAGAGCACACTCGAAACACGAGAACTGTTGTTGAAACGGTTACGGAATGACAAGAGATTAATTAAAAATGGAGAAGAGTATAAAGCAGGGAACGGAGAGGCCAGAATAAAAATAATAAATTAAAGCTAATAAATACGATTGCAGGAAGGTTTACGTAACATTTATACACTAAGTTTAGGAATAGTAGGCAAGTTTTGGGCAGCGCGTATGAGGAATAGACTATACGTTGATTATGGATAAAAACATTTCTGTAAGAAATTTAAAAAAAAATTATTGTAAAGGGCGAAAATTTAAAGTAAATTTGCAAAGTATACAACGCTTTCAAGATATTGGTGAAGAACAGAAATGTATCAATTATATGAGCAGAAATGTATTTTGATAAGGAGGAAAGCTGAGAAGAGAGGCAAAATAGGTAATATTGATAGTAAGTGGTTGACTTAGGGGTGGTACAAGACCGAATCTAGATCCCACAGCTTGGGGGATGAAAAGAAGTTACGTGAACGTAATTTTAGAATAGGAAACTATCGTTACATGTAAGTCTGAGGGGCGTATCTGAGTTCTTGAGGGATGCAGGTCTTAATAAAAAATAGAAGAAACTAGATTTTTATTTCTAATTCATTAACTCCGCTATCATTCACAGCATTAAATTGTCTGTTTCCGTTTTTACTCTTTATATTTAACAGTGAGCGCAATATTTGGGGTATATTTAAACTATAATTAACGTATTATCTCGCTTGGTTACAGTCAATTAACTCGTACTCATTATTAACACGTGTTCAGTCTATCTGTTACCATCATTATAATTTTTTCACTTACGCTATGTCCTCCTTTTCTTGCGCGGGACGGGTCAGCGACACGTAACACTATAAATATATAAATAAATAAATAAATAAATATATATATATATATATAATGTCACTGAGCCTGCCTGCATATATTGTAATGGGCGTACTGAGTGACATTCGCCCAGTAAAGTTGGTAACGATGGATGGAAAGTAGTTCCATATATTAACGTCTAATAAAAAGTGTTAGGTAACCATTTGTGATAACTTAAATTATTTCTTTCCCTTTCTGATTTTTTAATGCATGGATGTGTAAAATTGAGCAAATTATTATAACATTTACTTTCCTAATAATTTTACAGTTTCACTTGACTGACGCATGAATAAAGTACCGAGGCCCGTGGAAATGTTAATTTTACGTAAGGCGAACGAGTACACAACGTGTATACAAGTAGATCTAAGCAGGGCTTTCAGATGTGCTAATTTTGAGCGTGAACAGCCAATGGGAAATTTAAATGCAGCAGGTAGTACGCCCTTGTGCCTCTGTGGGTAAATATTTAAAGGATAACGTCTAAGGGGCGACTGTTTTATAGATATTGGCGAAAAAATCAGCCAATAAAGTTGTGCCCAGACTCGAAAAAGTTGTATTGGACATCTTTTTTGAAACGAGGTTCTTTTTTCACATTCTAAACGTGTAGCTCATCAGATTATGAAATGGTGTCACGATAAATATGGTTCTCCCAAAAAGGTATTTTCATCGTATTTATATCTCTTCACGGAATTTCGTATTGAAGAATCTGAAACGGATGGGATTCAAGAGGACGGTTGGGTTTAAGTATCAAAATGTTTTTTTTTTTTTTTGCCCCGAAACCCAACACTTTTTAAGGAGTTAACGAAAATAGCCAGAATAAAACCAATTTGTTTTTCATTTTAGTGTTTTATAGGTCGAATTGATATCAGGCGAAGTAATTCTTAAACAGGAGGTATCGAATATTCAATCACAGTTAAAATTTTTTTTTTTTTTGCTGTATTAGTTTATTTTATTCACATTTTAAGACTTCAAATATTCACATTCACGCAGAGAACATCAAACCCGGTGGTAAAATAAGAATAACGAAACATCTTAGCTCATTGAAGAAACCATAAAACGTCATCGTCTTGATAAAGAAACTCCAGTGTCAAATTTCGGTTTGCAGTTCGAAGCCTCCAGAAAATTGCTATTCCTTTACCGGAAATTTACGCAATGGGAAATGAAGTCGAATTTACAAAAAAAACACAGAGGAGGGGAAAAAAAAAAAAGAAGAACAAGTGACTCGTCAACAGAGAAAAAGGTGTCGGGGGTGATCGCAACTTGGAAGCTGATCGATCATCTACTAAGAGAAATGTATAATTATAATGGCAGTTGTCGAGTCCCTGACTCTACGGCCGTTAAAACTGGTACGAAACTTGTCCCTTCACACTTCTTCCTTTGAGTACCGACGGACGTACGATAGGCTGGCTGATTAGTCTCGCGCCTCGGAAGTCAATGGTGTGGATGGTTTTTAAGTCCACGTGAGGAGTGTAGGTTTTCCCGGGTGCTCCCGTAACATCCCTCCCACGCAGTCGTTCAACCCCCCCCCCCACTTCCAAATTACACGGAGCAGGTTGCGCTATGTATTACACTGGACTCGCCTTCGGGAAGACCTGGGTTCGATTCGCAGGCCGACCATTCCATGGTTTTCTGGAATCACGGACAAGTGAATGTTGAGATGGTTTCGGCCAGGCTTCACCATGCATGGGCGTATAGGGAATCAAAGGTTAAATTCGGACAAAGAACCCCCCGTCATTTTTTTATTTTTTATTTATTTATTTATTTATTTTTTTTTAAAGATTGAACTCATCTATATTTGTAAACCATTACAATTTTAGTTTTTAAATCTTAAATGCACTTTTGAATTATTTATAAAATGTCACAATTTTAAACATAGTGGAAACGTACATTTGAAATTAAAAAATTAAAATTTGGAAGGTTTAAAAATCTAGATGAGTTCAATTTCTAACAAAAAATCTTTAGTTGGAAAATGCTACCAGAAAAAAAAAAGACCGAGAGATCTTTGTCCGAATTTACCCTTTGATTCCCTATGCGCCTATGCATGGTGAAGCCTGGCCTTAACACAAGCTACGGCATTACCTGATCCTCCTGGTTCGAACAACTTATATCGTGTATAACGACGTCGTGCCTCTCGCCCAAGGCGAACCTGGCTCGGTTCCCGGCGGGGCCACTCGCGTGTGGAAAACGAAGTGGACGGTGCCACTTACCTCGCCCTTGCATTCCGCCGCCGCTCCACCTTCAGCACGGTTCACCCTCAACGGCGTTCAACATTTCACTGCTATCCGCCGACCAAATCCTCTCAATTCATTGATGACATAATAACGCCGCTTTCGATGAGTTGTTACGAATGGAATGGACTGAAACATTTTCTGTGAAACAGTTGTTTGCGTGAATACGCGTATCTCGGTAAAAATAAATGTTCCGCAAATATATCTCTTTTTTTCCAGTAAAGATAAAAAAAAAAACAAATATCTATGTCCCTATTTTTTTTTACTTTCTTCGTATTAAGTGTATTATTGGAGGAAAAAAAATTGTGAGAATGGTCAAGTATGGCATTTTTGAAGGTTGCCTATGCAGTTTTCTTAAGCGGCAAGAGAAAAGTACAAACATAGGGGCGTAGTTTATTCTGCGGGCTTTCATGGCGTGTAATAAAGTTCCACTGTTACAGATCTAATTTACACAGTGCAGAGTCACGACGGAAACTCTGCACGTAGGAGCAATGAGGCACTAGGCGTGCGTGTTAGTGTCGCCCGTATCGCTCCCTCGCTTTCTGGCCTTGGACGCGCTGGTCCATCCCCCCTCTTAAAGACTCGCATACCTAACTGCCGTTGCCTCCTGCACCACTCGCATCACTTCCAGAATTTCTCCACAGTGCAACACACACAGATGTGCGTTAAACAAGTTTACTTCCCCCTTCTAGGGATTGGTAATATTTCCTGCCACGGAGATTTTGTCACTGATCCAGGGTTATCCCTCAGTACGGTTATACTCTCAGCCGAAACCCGTTTCGGGACCCCAATTTTTAAACCAAAGCTTTAGTTAAGTCACCTTCACACGAAACTCAGTTTTGGAAACTTTTGTTTCGTGTGTTATTTTATGCAGGTAATCACTAGTAACAAAATTATGAGAAAAAAAGTCAATTTCTTTCTGTTATGCCGATACGAAAAGGGAATACATTTTACGTAAATTTCATAAATATGGCCAAAAAGTAATTTAAAGTTGCATGCATTGTTTCATAAAACACAATCAAAATGTATTTCGTAACTCTTTTAAGATGCCACATATTTATAGTGTACTTATCAGTTACTTTCGCACTCACACCAAAATTATGCAATCACTCTGCATTTAGTCTCGTCATATTTAACCAATTAAACGCCTTGTTTTGCGCTTTGGTCCGAATAGCACTTTTCGTTCCGTATTCACAAACGAAACCGAAGTTTCGCTGTTTATACCGCACACGAAACCTAACAATCAGCTGACGGTTTAAACATACCAAGTGTCGTGTGTCGTGACAGAAAATTCCAAGTCACAGTGACAGCGGCAGAGGTGAGTGGTTCCCGAGAACTGGCGACCAGTGACGGAGAGTATCCGCTGTCACTGCCAAGGGGTGGCTATGTCCTATACCACGCAGCGTTAACAAATGAAGCCAGTTTTCATCGTGGAGTTAGATGGTTGTTTCCCGGTGTAAAGGCCACGTGATCATTAGTAGCCCAAAACATTCATTGTATCAGCTGATCTTTCACGTGTATTTTTAAGAGTATTAAAATATACATAAATTAACATATGGCACTTTTTGACCTTAACGGTAATATAGATAAAGCGTGGGTGGGTTTTTCTCAGTTAACGAACTATAAATTTCTCCGTTATATATGTAAAGTTATGAATTATTTATATTTAATTGGGTTGTATACGGCATTTTGGTTGATTCGCTTCCCATTCCTTATATATTTGCCTTGAAAATATGCCACGAAATAATGTTCTGGCGACTATACGAGCTTTTAAAAGTTATGAATGATACAATTTTAACCGTATTAAAATCGAATATAATAACATCTGATATTATTAATATCTGTCTGCTACTTGTAGAGAAGTCGTTGTTTATATTCTGAAACAACTTAGAGTGCAACGAAACGGGCATGGATTTAGCTGGAGAAACCAGTAGTGTGTCATAATTCTGTAATGTCAAACTGTTATATTGTCAGTTATGTCAGTAAAGTGGCAATATATCTCGCCCAGACGTGTAACCAAGAGAACCATAATTGGTTAATTTTTGTTACATAACCCACCATATCAGCAATACTTATAAGTTTTTATTCGCTGCATTCATTCTTGCCCCGTTCTCAGTGGTGAAGTTAGCATAATGTTGCACCAGCAACAAAAAAAAAAACTCAGATATAAAGCAATTTTGAAATTCAGTCTCTGTGATATTTTGTGCAGTATAATTAAAGGTAAGACATGTGTAGGCCTGAATCTTGTTTTTCTCAGAAACATTTTCAGCGCCACATGTCGTACAATTTTATTTGAAGAGGACTGAAATGGATGAATTTGATAATCTCACAAGAACAAGGCTGTGCCTGAAACATTGTAATATTTAATCAATTTAATAGGTAAAAAACACTAACTCATATGTGAAATTATTACATAATAGTCCACCTTCCTGGAGTTCATTTCTGCGAAGCACAGACACATGGGAATGGTAAAAGTGACACTGCCCCATCGTTGCCACACGCAGGACACTAAACAAGCCTGCAATGTTTCTGTCGTCGACATGTAATCATGCATAGTTGTTTTTCTATCAAAACCAGTTTATTCCTGGTGAGGTCACCCAGGATGTTTGCATGTGGAAAACTTGGTGGATGTTGCCATTGGCTGGTTGGTATTCTCAAGGTTCTGCGGTCCCCCCCACCATTACACTCCATTGCTCCTCCATATCCACGTCACTTCACACTCCCATCAACACTGAAATTCTCAGCTATCAAGCGACTCCCAAATCTATCACTATCATTACGGCCAAGGACTGACACAAAAACTGTTAAAACAATATGTTAAAATTTTTTTTATTTGATGTGCTTGGGATGAATACATACAGCAAGTCTCACATTAAATTAAATTCATATTTCGCCAAACAATAAATTAAATACACATCTCTCAATTTAAATATTAGGGTGATAGCATAATTTTTGGAGTTGAATAATGTAATTTTCCAATTTTTTCTTCCCATTTTCATAAATGCAGCTAAACTGCATAATTTGAGGCATGGGTTATTTGTAAATCAAATTTCATTTTCACTAATATAATACATGAGGTCAAAGCGTTGACGCAGCACTGACAGCTACTGCTGCAAGCCGCATTGCAGATTCAGCTGAATAAACTGCTGCTAGCGACAATGCTTTTTCTTAGAGGGGCGTTTGTCAAGTTCCTGCAGTGTTGTTCGGAGATATTGAAACTGAATATTTTTTAATGTATGCTGAGGAGAATTTTACACTAAAAATTATAACTGCACCAGTTGGTAGGTAACTACAATGAAATTTTGTCACAAGTGTGTCTGTGGACCACTTTGGTAGTGGTTAGTACACGTGCACTTGTTATCGATATCATTGAGGTACATGCACCTATCGCCCGTTGTAGTTCAACACTGTATCCTAATCTGATTAAACTACCCAAAATAACCTGAAATGCTGGTGAATAAGTTTCCATACCTTTTTACCTAACAATACGGCGATTACTTTATTATCCATAAAAGAGTATGTATAGAAATAATATCCTTTTGTAGTTTTCCTTCCCAATGAGACTTTTTTTTAGCATGTTGGGCTGAATTAAAATCGTGGCTACTGACTGACTAAGCCTTTGGTACTAAATTGCACTTTTACGGAAAGATAAAACATAATTTTTGCAGATATAGGGAATGGAATTATCCAGAAATGTTTCCTTTTTTTATTTTCTGCTGAAAAGTTGCTAAAATACTTGATTGCCCAGTGCAGATAATGCAGTAAAAATTTTAATTTCTGTGTTTTAATGATATACCACAGGTAACTTAACCCTGTCCAATATTATAGATGCAATAAACAAAACTGTGCCCTAAAATAAGGGATGAATAAATATAAAGCTTTATCAGAACAGAAAACTAATGTAATGTAAAATGTAGGAATAACTAAAATCGGATTTGTATCTAGCTACCAGAAACCATTTTCTATATTGACAAATATGTATAAAGGAGATGAAGTCATATTGGAAACAAAACTCTCGGGTCTTTTCAGTGTTAGGAATGTAGATATAAATGCCATCAAATAATTACTTATTCGTGGCTCAAAACATCTAACTTTGCCTTCCAGAAAGTCAGATAGGCTGCTGGTCGCTGTTTTATTGCACTCATTACTGATACGCAACCTGCAATACATTACACGACAACGGTAGCACGTTTGTTATACTTTATTTAATCATCTATCAGAAAAAAATTTTTCCACAAATCCTGATATAAGAGCACTATATATATAAAACACGTGCTTATTGTTGCCCATAACTGAACACTGGGCTGCGGTCTCACCCATTCACCATCGGTAGTTTTGTGAGGAAATTATTATTATTATTATATATATACATAATCCTCTTTGTCCAACACAAAATGCTACGAAAGTAACCTTTCTTACAGCGTCGTAATAACGTAAACACAATGTGTGCGGCTAGAGTCCATAGTAAAACCGCCTATCTCCAGCGGCTTTACCTATGTCACAACATGCCATCTCCTGTATACTCCTAACTCCATGGTCCCGAGAGCCGGCGACCACTGACAGAGACTATCCGCTGTCACTGTCAGGACCTCTGTCATAGTCACTGTGTTGCATGGAAGTGTACAGTTCCTGCCGTGCCCGTGTCACTGGTACTGACAGAGAATACGCTGTCACTGTCAGGACCTCTGTCATAGTCACTGTGTTGCATGGAAGTGTACAGTTCCTGCCGTGCCCGAGTCACTGGTACTGGAAAAGATAATATGATACGCAGAGTCGGCCAGGCCTAGTTAGCTACACGAAGGCAGTCCAGTGGGCATGCCACTACTGCCGCATGAAAACTTTTGTCTTGTTACATCTGGCTGTTACATTTGTAGTTGTAAGATATATATTAACATTTTTTATAGTATTTAACTTGTCGTGGTACTTAATCAATACCGGTTTTATTTGCAAAGTAGTGCTTTTCAATTTTCTGTTTTTAATTACATCGTTTCGATAACGGCTTCGAAATATTACGTACAAAAAAAAAAGACGTCTTACATTTAAATGAAACACATTAAAAAATATTACGAAATAACTGTCATTTCAACAAACTTCAAATACATTTCAAACAAAAAAAAAAAAAGGAAATTTATCATAGATCTGAGTGTCGGTGATATAAGAAATATCAACATCTTAAATTTTTCAAATTTCATTTACATAGAAAATATTATCACACAGAAAATTCACCTAAATCTGAATGTAATATTTTAAGGAAATATTACATATTTAAAATTATTTATTTTGCAAAATACGTCACCTAAAGAATGGTTGTATGTATCGTGAACGACTCTATCCGTAGTGCATAAAGAGACTGTGTCAACAGGTGGGTTGGTAGTTCGAAAATTCTATGGTACATTAAATAATATAAGAATTCATTATAAACTTCTAACTGTATGTTAAATCTTATCCAAGCAATTTATTATCTTGGTTTATAAAGAAAATAGTTCACATAGAAGACAAAATGAATAAAATAAGAGAAGGCGACAAACCGTGACAATAAATGACAAAGTCACCGTCATTTTTCACTGTAACTTATGTGACACTGTAAACCTGTTTCTACCATTCCAGTAATGTTGTAATTACTCCCATCTCTATCTCACACAGGTTGTTGAAACCAGTTTGAGCAAACTGCACTCCAGCTAAATACGGTAACAACATCATTTAACATTTGTGATACATTAGTTCGCGTCAGCTAATTGGAAATAAATGCATCTGAACCAGGAATGTTTCCAAAAGAAATGTACAGAAATAATATTCTTTTGGAATGTTGATTACAAGCAGTTCACAGTAAAGTGAGCACTTTTGAGGCCCTAGTTACTTTCTCCTTTCAGCCGTATTTTATCCTTTAACCACCTTTTAAAATAAATATTGACATGTAAGTAATAAACATACTGTGTATATTCCACCGCACTCGGAAGTTAACGTATAAGGCTAAAACAAAATATAGTTATTGGCTATTATTCCAAATTAGAAGGATTTCAAAAGTTCTCACTTTACCGTGAACGACGTACACTGGAATTGACAACGCTCACTCCCGTTTGCGAAAACCAATAACTAACATGACCGCTGAAAGAAAAAACCCCACGGTTAAAGATAGGTTAACTTTTCAAAAACTCACGTCTGTCGTTTGTCTTCCACTTGCTCTTCCGCTCTCGACTTCCACTCTTGGGTTCAGCTCTTCGACAACCTCGCCCAGTGAAAAATATTCGCATACACTTTAAGACATTATTCGGAAATTACCACATCAGCGTGAATGCACAGTAAGAACGCGAGAATGGTAGTCTTTTCGCCATTTCTTCACAATTTTTGAATCAAACATTTGACCCATGTAGGACGCGTTTGGTTATTTCCTAAATACGCCATGTATCAAAACCGTTTTATACCTCTGTTAACATGAAAGTATATTATTTCTCGTAACATTAAAATTTCAATTATTTTTTATTTGTAAATTATACTATTTAGATTATAATAAATGTGAATATAAACAGTTAGAAAACACGTGTGTTGGTAGCGCTCAGTCAGAAATAGCCATCTTGCAAAATATCATTACAACTGAGTGCGCACGGATTAGGTGGGTTGTCCTTCTGTGTAATTTTCAAGAAATAGTTGAGCTTAGTCTACACGAGGCGGAGGAATATCCTGGAAGTAGAACTTTACCAGGGCTTCAGAAAAGTTTGAAGTAACCGTGAATGGATTATAGTTTATTTCCCTCATACATCCATGGTAGTTTCCTTACATTTCTTTAAGAAAGAGTCAAATGTGTAGAGAATTTCTCATCTCTGATAGTTAGAGACCCCGGAAGTTTCGCTTGCCTATTCGGCAACTGTGAGCTAGAGCCTCAATTACTTGTTCATCGGCTTTGCTCCAGTTCAATACCAGACTAGGCAGCACGGTATTCGGCAACAAGCTGGACTCCACAATCCTTTGCGAGCTAGAGCCTCAATTACTTGTTCATCGGCTCTGCTCCAGTTTAATGCCAGACTAGGCAGCACGGTATTCGGCAACAAGCTGGACTCCACAATCCTTTGTGAGCTAGAGCCTCAATTACTTGTTCATCGGCTTTGCTCCAGTTTAATGCCAGACTAGGCAGCACGGTATTCGGCAACAAGCTGGACTCCACAATCCTTTGCGAGCTAGAGCCTCAATTACTTGTTCATCGGCTCTGCTCCAGTTTAATGCCAGACTAGGCAGCACGGTATTCGGCAACAAGCTGGACTCCACAATCCTTTGTGAGCTAGAGCCTCAATTACTTGTTCATCGGCTTTGCTCCAGTTTAATGCCAGACTAGGCAGCACGGTATTCGGCAACAAGCTGGACTCCACAATCCTTTGTGAGCTAGAGCCTCAATTACTTGTTCATCGGCTCTGCTCCAGTTTAATGCCAGACTAGGCAGCACGGTATTCGATCCTTGTTTTCCCCTCCAGGTTCGTTATTGGTCGAAACTGGTCGTCCGCGGCGTGTCTAAGGCCGCGGATACACGGGACGCAGAACTACTTCACTAAAACAAGTTCAGTTATTGAAGAGGTTACATTTACCTTCGAACGAGTTCCGATCGCAGTAGTTTCTCGTTCAAAGTGAACAGTTTTCATAAGTAGTTTCCAACGACTTCTATTCTCTGCCGCGCACCAAATGCTTGCTTCGAAGCAAACAAGCAGCGAAGAAAATGTGGCTGAATTTGGTGGGAATTTCTGCACTTGTTGAATTGTATTATGTTTTAGTTTGACTGTACCGATAACCATTATGCCAGTACAGTGCAAGTGTAGGTTTCATAACAATTAAAAAGCTCATTAGAGATAAATATTGGCGGGCTGTTATAATTAAATATGATACTCTTTCAGTTCCGTGTCTGTTGAGGTTAGGTTTTATTGATTTCATCCTGTTTTGGGCGTGTGACCGCGAAAACACGTCCTGTTGTCAAACTTGACGATACATGGTTACCGAATGTACTCAGCTGAATATGTTTAACAACACTCGTGTAACTGCGGCCTAAAAAACTGTCTTCCGATGTAAGCGAAACTCTATGCGGCACAGGGGCCACGGTGGCTGAGCAAGTAGCACGCTCTTTCCGGGTCGCCGGATTTTCGCATGTGGGAATCGTGCCGGGCGATGCAGTTGGCCGGCGGGTTTTCTCGGGGATCTCCCGTTTCTGCCGTCCCTTCATTCCGGCGCTGCTCCATATTCAATTCAATCACCCTCGTCGGATCTCAAGACCTCGATGTTAAGAGCCGTCCAAATCTCTTCTTCTTCTTCTTTACGTGTTACACACGGATAAAGTTTTGTCCTTAAATGAACTCGTGGAATTTCTGGGCCTCTATTAATTATGTTAGATAAAATTGAGGTGTTGCTGTCTCGGGGAAATGGTGTTGCGTATTTACATGTCTACGCCCGCGTTATCGGGTAATATTTTCTTTGTAACACGCGGGAATTAAATTGAAGCAACGAATTGAACACTTGGCTTTTGTGGCTTATATCGATAGATACAGACGCAATATTTCGTTCGCCTCCAAAATCAGCGCGCTGTCTCACCGAAGACGCAAGATGTACTGGCGAGAATTTCTCGCCCGCGACCAAAATTGCTGCTAGTCGTCGCGGGCCCCCACCCTCGTCATCAACTCTAGGTCGTGCTCGCATCGTAGACACCTGAAAAAACTGGCGGTTTCATTTCAGGACAGGCAGGAATTCGAAAACTCTATCGCTTGGGTCACCTTTGCTATTAGTAGGGCCCCGAGTATTTCACGGATTGAGTTGGCAGCAAGCTAGGCTGGATAGCCCTCTATACACTCGGACAGTATCGTTTGCTTATTGGTTGCTAGGATCAAGTGAAGCCTCTGTACAGGACTGTTTACTCTCTCTCACACTACTGCTTCCTGCCTTATTACTGGCTCGCATTTAAACTGGGCGTGTCTAAAAAAAAACTGTCGTCCAGTCACAACAGTAGGAGAAAAGAACAAGTGTTTGGAGTCTACTGCGCCTCTGAATGAATTCGCGAAATATTCGTGGCTCTAGCTATTGGTACATGCGTTATTTGACACCTCCTGGAGAATTCTGGGCCAATGAGAAACATACAACAAAATCCACGCCCAATCATTGTCCTCTTCTGTGGTAACCAGCAACCAATGGGCGATTGATATCTGTATGATCATACGTTTGGCTGTGGAGTCGAGCCTACAGGTCATTGAACTCGCGAATTTTTCAGGTCCCTCATCATATTGAACTAGACCACATTTACTTCAAACTGAGTTATTATTCACGAAGTTATATAGTCTGAGAGGATCACCATGCGAACGTTATGTGGCAATTTTCCGTCCTGGTACCCCATTTGACGGTCTGATTTTAAAAGCGCATTCACGCCAGAAAAGGAATGCAGTAATTTTTGCTTTGCACTGCATTGGTGCAAATTAGGTCACGATGGCCAAATTCAGAACGACTGCCCGACATTGATGAAATTAGGATGGTAAATTACTCTATAGGCTGTTCACGGTAAAATGAGCATCTTGAAATCCCTGCTTAAGATCTACTTGTAAACACGTTGTGTGTTCTTCCGCCTTTGTAGAGTTAACATTGCCATGGGTCTCATCACTTTATTCAAGTGAAACTGTGAAATTATTAGAAAAGTAAATTTTGTACAAATCTGTTCATTTTTTACACTTCGATGAATTACAAAATACATTAAGAGAGAGAAGTAATTTAAGTTATCACAAATGGTTACCTAACACTTATGGAACTACTTTCCCCTCCATCGTTACCAACTTTACTGGACACATCTCACTCATTACGCCCGTTAAAATATATGCGGGTAGGGGCAGTGACTTTTTTTACAAGGTTGATCTCAAAAGTGCTCATTTTATCGTGAACAGCCTGTAGTAAAACGACTTCGTAATCCGTTCGACTGGGATCGAGCCCACGACCTGCCGGGAAACTTATTCAGGCGCTCTGTCAAATCGCACAACACATTCGGTACTTTCCCAGTAAAGCAATTTTTTTCCAGCTTCTCCGTTGCGATTATGTAACGAATCTTGAACGTATTGAGAAATATATTTCGTATGGAAGTCTTCCCCCAAATTTTTGGTTAGTAGGCAAAAAACGATTTTTTTTTTGTTGCCACAAATTTTAGTTGTGACAGTTAAATAATTTCGTGTTCACCACAAAGATATTGACAATGTGAATACAATATATATATATAGTTCATTCACGGTTACTTTCCACTTTTCTGAAGCCCTGCTAAAGTTCTACTTACAGGATATTTCTCCGCCTCATGGAAACAAAGCTTAACTAGATCTGGAAAATTGCACCAAAGGAACAATGCACCTATTCGTGCGCAGCCAGTATAATAATATTTTGCATAAAATCTATTTCTTACTAGGCATTAAAAATAACTCTATTTTTTCCATGTTTTTATTCATATAAATTATACATAAAATATAGTAATTTATAAATAAAATATAATTAGAACTTAATATTAACAAAAAAAATGTATTTTTATCCTAACTCAAGTATAAAACGCTTGTGTTGCAATATTTAGAAAACAACCAAGCATTTCATACAAAGGTTTGATGTAAAAAATGTGAAAAAAAAAAATTGGGTTTGGCTGTGTTGGGGACACGGCCGTTTGTTTTGCGTGAATACGTCTACGTTGACGCGCTCGGACGCCTTGATTTTTATTTTACGTTCTCGGCACCGCTTCACTCGATCATATGGGGTTTTATGGGTATCACTGGATTGCTTTTAAGATGCTCTTTCCAACCGTATACGATTTATGTATTTCAACTTAGCTTTTTGACGATTATAGGCCACAATTGTGTTAAGTTTTCTTAATATTTTACTTTAAATGCATACAATTTCACCGTTACCACGGCACACGTCGATTGATCTTGACGAGAGCTGTCAATTTAAACATAAACGAGCGTCGTAGCTTCTTCTAGTCAAATATTATGAGACGCGGCTATACGAACTCAAAATTGCCCCCCCCCCCCTCCTTTTCACAGTGCTTCGCTGCCCTCACGTAACGTAACATCTTCTTTGATCATTTGGTAATCGAGTGGTGTAATTGAATTTAATGTAGACGATAGATTCGTAGCTGCAATGCCAAACTGTATCCCCGGATTTTGTTGTCATCGAATTTTCTGGATTGACTCCCACTTTGGTTCAAATCTAAAGACGTATTCATGTCAAAACCGCGAATAGGTTATAGCTGCCAGGAAGAATTTTTTTATTACATCCCTATAGTTTCAATCGGCCTTCGCATTCTTTGCCTGGGAGAGATGTCAGACGTATAGGGTCATTAGAGATGTATGTGTGTGTGTGTGTGTGTGTGTGTGTGTGTGTGTGTGTGTGTGCCGCTTTCAGCTACAACTCGCCTCTTGTCAGGCCGTGAAAGGTAGTTTATATAATAGGAGACAACTAAATGAGAATATGGCCGGAGTTAACTGTCTACGCTGTATCCAGCTGGCTTGAGAGGTAGGATACCAAGCTGGTATTCGAAGGAATGCTATCGTGTAGGTACATTTCGACGGGAGGTGAGCGGTATTTAACAACGCGGTAGTAGAGAGTGATGTTATTAGTTTGGCATGAACAGCGCCAGCAGTTTCACCCAGTTTCCCTCCCTCCAGTGGCGAGCGCTCTTGAGAGCCCTCCCCTACACAACCTCCCCTTCTTTCCCTAAAAACTGCGTGAATATTTTTCTAACTCAATTTATTTAAATATTTACAGGAATGCCGAAGCACTAATCGAGGAGCCTTGCGGGCTGAGAGAGTCTGAACCAGAATTCCTACATAATAATCAGATCAATGACTCAAATTAGCTGATTATAGTCCGTTATATTCTATATTAAATACTTCGTTGTTGACCTCATGCTCACCTGAAAACAGTTATATGGAGAAATATTTTCACGCCTTATTACGAAAGCTTGAGGAGGAAATACGTCCACTAACTAGTTTTTAATGCCGGCCATTCAACGTGGTGGTGTAACGAATCATGTGATCTTCATCCTCCATGAGAAACATAACATATTTACTTTAATATTTCGTTTCTGACAAAATACAATAATACTCCATCGTCGATTACAAAAGAGCAATTAATTTTTTCAACCAACTTAAGCCGTTCCTATGTAATCAACGTGCCTGTCTCAGACACATTCAAAACTCTCAGAAACTTATTTAATAGCTAAATAGACGTGTACTTAACCGACTGATTAGCACACCACTTTTAGGCACGCCTTGTGACTCGTTCGGAACTTTATTTTGCGCGTGATATAAACATTTACTGCAAATAAGTCTGTTTATCTTGTGCAGTATTTTATGAAGTAATGTGGGGAAATCAATAACGAATAATCCTACAAAACACATTCCCAATCATCAGTTAGCTACTCTAAAGTGTAATAAGTTTCTATATAGTTGTTTGAATTATAGTTTCTGTTAAGGCAGAAAAAAATCCAAACGGATGTGTCTAGGCAGTTTTTTTTTAAAGATATAATTACGGTATCGTGCATGAAAAGCAAATAATTTCCATTTTTTTTTTTCAATCAAAAAAAAAACCTTTCCGACTTATTGAAATGTAAACCAGTATAATGGCTTCTTGAATATTGGCTGTCACCGGTCAAGCTAAAGACATCTATTACCGACCGGATATACAATGCCCCGAAAACATCCAACGTTCAGCCTGTCTGCATTGTCACACTGTTCCTTCACAACGCTCACATCGTTCTCATTTGCCTCATGTTTATTCTGAACTTTAACTTTCTCTTAGTTTTCAGACGGCAATAGTACTCCGCGCTAACGTGATTAGCTCCAGCGCGATTATCGCACTTCGCTCTGGGCGCTGTTACGACACTAACCAGCACGGGCCACGGCTTCTAGCCATGTTTTATCAGGGATAATAGCACGTTTAAGCAGTTCCTTCATATTTCCAGGGCATTAGGGGCCACGGTGGCTGAGCGATTAGCACGCTCGCCTCCCACCAAGGCGAACCGGGCCCGATCCCCGGCCGGGTCACAGGATTT
Source organism: Dryococelus australis (assembly GCA_029891345.1). Classification (NCBI taxonomy): domain Eukaryota; kingdom Metazoa; phylum Arthropoda; class Insecta; order Phasmatodea; family Phasmatidae; genus Dryococelus; species Dryococelus australis. The sequence goes on from CM056993.1 coordinate 38,534,035, forward strand.
TCGCAAGAGGGAATCGTACCGGACGATGCCGCTGGTCGACTGGTCTTCTCGGGGGGGGGGGGGGGGTCTCCCGTTTCCCTCGCTCCTTCATTACGGTACCGCTCCATACTCACTTCAATCACCCTCGTCGGCCCTCGAGACCTCGCTGTTAAGAGCCGCCCAAATCTCTTCGCTTCACTTCTAGGACCTTAGACAAAGGTAAACAACCCCATATTTCCCATGCGTGTAGTTCTGAGCAAATCCCGTTACTGACAAGCAGAGTGCTAGTAAACCGAGTAAGTTTTCCTCAAGCTTTCACTAGAGTGACTCGATTCCCATTATGTAGATCGCGAGCTCGATTCCAGTACGCAGCATTTTCTTAAGACTGTGCATGAAGCAAACTTTTTTTTTTTCTAGATTTCGAGCATGTTTAATATTTCCGTGTCGTGGTATAAACGGCAAACGCATAACGCTACGAAATTCATAATTATTTTACGCTCGCAAATGAGGAACTTAACTTAAAATCATGATCCCTAGCAATTTCAAAATAGTATTTTCAACTGAACGCTTGATCAACTAAAGTATTTCTTGAAGACATAGGGCTGGCGTTTCAGTTTGTCTGAAATCAGAGGTCTGGTTCCCTTTCGGCAAGGATTATACTTCTGCCTACTTGGAGTTTATATTTGATCTCAAAAGTGAAAATTGGGACACGGAAGAAAATAAAATTTTCTTCATGGTCCTCTTATGACAGAAGTGACCATTTTGAGTTGTAACTCATCATTTATTTTATTCGATGTTGAGAATAATATGAAGAAGATGTAGATTAAAAATATTTATAGATAATTGTTTGTCCGGCACGCTTCCCACATGCGAAAATCCGGAGTAACCCGGCCGGGGATTGAACCCGGATCGCCTTGGTGGGAGGCGAGCGGGCTAACAAAAAGTAATGAGAAATAAAGTAAGGATTAAACACAGGAAATATAGGAGCTGTAGTGAATGTAATGGTAAATTTATATATACATATAAGGAATATTACGAAATTTAGACGGGAATATAAAAAGTTAATCAGGATAAACACGAATAATAAATGGATTGAATTTGTTAAAGAAGAAGCGAGAAAGGAACCATGGAATTTAGTAGATAAACTGGCAAGGAAGAAGTTGAGGAAAAAGAAACAATCAGTAGCATAACAATCGGGGGAAAATACACAACAATTAAGGAAAGATATAAAGTTATGATGGACAAACTACTACCTAATCTTGAAGGAAGAGAATAAGAAATAGAAATACATACTTTGGAAGAAGAAGAGAAAAAATAATGTGAAGAAATTGAAAAGTAGATATTGAAAATGCAATAAAAAGATGCAGCGTTAAAACAGCACCGGGAACCGATAGGATAACAATCGAAGTAATAATTAAAAGCTGGGAAACAATTAAATCAATAGTAACAAAAATTATTAATAAATGCTATACATTAAGCAGATATCAGGTAATATGGAAAACAGGACAGATAGTACTTTTATACAAAAGTAAGAATATATTAAAAACAGAGGTTTCATCCTTAAGACCGATATATCTCTTATCAACACTGGGAAAAATATACGAAAGGATAATATATAGTAAAATTAAATCAGAAATAGAAAAAACGCTTCGCGATAACCAATTTGGATTTAGAGAAAAAAAAAAAAAAAACCAACCAAACAGGCAATAAGTAAGGTATTAAATTTAGTATAAAAAAGAACAAAAATCATTTGATTGGCATTTCAATAGGCATAGACAACGCATTTTCAACAGTGACATGGAAAGACATTAAAGAACAGATAAATTAAATACCAATAGGGAAGAAATGGAAATAAATTTTATGGGACTATTTGGATAACCGGAACATAATAGTACAAGATAATCAGATAACGTTGAAAAGGGAAATAAATCGCGGCTGTCCACAAGGATCAGTAATAGGGCCAAGTCTATGGAATTTAGTAATAAACGATTACATAGTACAAAACAATAATGAGGATTCAAAAGTTGTGGCATTCGCGGACGATTGTATAATTTAGATAGAAGGTAATGCATGAAATGAAATAGAAGAACGGACACAAAAATAATGGATAAAACTTTAATATGGATGAAAGAGAAAAAACTTAAATTATCAGTAGAGAAAACAGTTGCCATCATTTTAAAAGGAAAGTCAGACAAAAGACCGCCAGTGATAAAGTATGACAAACAAACAATAAAAGTCAAAAAAGGAAGTAGTATACTTGGGCATTATTTTAGATAACAGATTAAGTTTTGTCCCACATGTTAAATATATAACCGAAAAAGTTAAGAATATTTTTAAAAAATTAAAACAAACTGTATGGAATATCAAAAATTATAATAATAAAAATAAGAAAATAATATATCAGGCATTATACCGTAATATTATACAATATGTTACTAAATAAAATTGAAAATACACACATTAAAAGAATACTAAGAGCATCACAAGAATATGTATTCATAAAAATAATGAATTTAACACCAATAACATCATATGTATCCGCGATAACTGTTATTAAAGAAATGCCAATAGATTATAGAATAAAATATAGAAATATGTAAATCAAATCAAAAATGAAGTAGACGAAATAGAATACAACGGAAATACATATAATAAGATAGTAGTGCACGATCATATTTAGATTGAAAAAAATAGAAATAATCAAACTAATAGTTTTAAAGTATTAAAGAAAAAAATCTACAAACTAAATGTTATAAATTGGCAAACAGAGAACGATGCAACAGAAACCGGCCTAAATAATAAAAATTATATTGAAAATATACAACAATGGTACCAAAGTAAAAACAATATAAATAATAGTGTGTTGAAAGTAATAGCGGGACACTGTCAAATTAAAGACTATTTAGCTAAAATAAATAAAATAGAAGGCGACAGTTGCCAATATGAAAAGGAAGCTCAGACGGTATACCATATTCTGTACTTGTGTGATGTGTTTAAAGAAGAAAGGGTAGAATTAGAACAGAAATTAAAACCTTTTAATGGCAAATGACCATTACAAAAACATAATATATATGACAAGGAAATTGTAAAAATAATAAATGAAAGCATTAGTAAAGTGTATGATTTGGTAAAAATTATGAATGATGATTTTACTGAGTAGTCTAGGGAGCGGATGAGAGTGTGCTGGAACTAAGGGAATTATTGAGTGAGTGTTTGTGTTTGTCTAGTCTTTTATGGTTTAAATAAAATAAAAATTATAAATAACTTTCTCTTTTAGATAAGAAACACAATTCTCAGTAAATATTGAAGTTTTCCATACTAACAGCGGGGAAGAAAAATTGAAAAGCTCCAAACACGAAAAAGTTATAAAGAAGAACACAAGATCTGAAATGAATGCAAGAAGAATTGAAGGAAATATGGAGAAAAATAGAAGAACAAGAAGGAGGAAGAGAAGAAAAAAAAGAGAAAGAAGAAGAGGAAAGAAAATGGGGAGGAGAACAGAGAACGATAGTAGAAGAACAGCAGAAGAGAGAAAAAGAGAAGGAGAAGCAGCAAGTAAGAGAAGAAGAAAGACAAGATCTGAAACGGATGAAAGAAGAACAGAAGGAACTGCGGTGAAGAAAATCTAAATGAGGGAAAGATGTGATTTGTGGTAATATGTTGGTTGATGTCTGTTTAAAAAGGGGGGGGGGGGCACCCGTAGGCTCGGAGCTCCATTCCCTCGTCCGCCGGGAAACGAAGACCTGGGTGTCCAGAAGGGGTACTTCGATGTCCTGGACGATGTTTAGGTTGGAGCAGAACGGTGGGCGAGGGAAAAATGAAAAAGAACAAAATAGAACAGTACAGAAAGGAAGTTGTCTGGGGGCCTTCGGGTTCGTGGGCGGGGCCATTCGACCGTTGGGTGCCATGACGGACCGGCCGAAAGGCTAGATAGCTGTGTGCGGGCCCAGCGGCGTCTGGTCGCGAGGGCGGATTCGTGGGAATCCCGGTCCTTGGCATGTTCCGGAGGGGGCGGCCGAAAGGATACCCGTCGGGGAGCTGTCTCGGTCGGGGCAGAATAGCTCACAACCTTCCTAGGAAGTGTGAATGATGCTTTTGAATATAAATATAATTTGTAGCTTAAATTACGGGCGCCCAGACGAACAGCCGCCCTCCCACAAAAGCATATATATATATATATATATATATATATAATCTATATAACTAATATACTGTTGGTTAAATTGCAGTAGTCATGCTAGAATTGAACTCCCTGGATGGCTGTACTGCTAAGTAGGGCTAGTAAAAAAACAAAAGGCTAACCGCTTAGCAACCGCGGTCCCTTATTAATTGAGCATAGTCTCGTATGCTTATTTTTTTCACTGTTAATTGTTAATTGTTGTACTCAATCAACCGCAAATCACCTGTTCAGTGAAGGTTTTACGATACTTCGGTATTTTGCCTGTGTTACGACTTTTAAGAAAGATAGCATATACCATACAGCATCGGAATGTCAGCAATGTACCAATTTATATGACGAAATTGTGAAATATCGATGACATCGCGAACAATAGAGCGAGAGGCCAACATGACCGATATCCCAACGCTAGCGAATTCGCACAATCGGCAGTTTTGTCATATAAGGTTAGGAAATTGTTTTCTGAACGATAGTGTCTGTAAAAGAATAATTTCATTATTCTGGTACTTGCGATAATTGGGATTCAATTATAATATATATATAACCTAACAGGTCAATGAATGCTTTTAGTTAATTTCGGTTAGATAGGGTTAATTTGATGTGACGTGAGTTAAGGTTATACTATCCTGCGCAGATTTAAGGTAATCTACACCCAACTGTATTAACGCACACTGCTTTGTTCTAACCTGCACTGATTAAGGAAACATGTGAAATGTATGGCCAAGCAAGGTGCTATTGCGAAGGTCTCAGACTAAGTCATGACATCCCATGTGTTTCGGACAAATACGTGACAATGAAGAGGTTTCACGATAAACGTGTTACGAGAGACAGCATAGGTGATTGACTAATGTTAGACCAGAGTGGGGATAAAACCGTACGCTTTGCACATGTTTCGTTTCTTTAAACCTCTACCGTTAAGAGTAACAATACTGTACACACATTAACACAATAACGATTTATATCCAATCAAATCAATCTTCCACATTCAGTCACTCTCTGTTAATGTTGAAGAAGATGGTGGATGCCATCTTCGAAATCATCAGATCTCGCACTGCATTACGGCTGGAAATTGTTCTCGTGTTCGGGAGTGTGTGTCACGTAACAGCCCTGACGCTTCAATTTGGTTATCAAATCACAGGCTCAAGGTCAAAGTTCTAGTAAGTAAGCACGAAGCTCGTGTAATTTCCAGCCCCAGCCCGGAAAATTTTCGCGACACAATCTTCGCACGTTGCTCTATCACGAAGGATGCTTTCATTGCGAAGCAATTCAGTTAATTCAGCCCCAGATCGCGAGAGCAGATTGTTTTCATATACTGTATACGGACAGCTTCATTACGGGAACTCATAGAACATCATATACGAATAGAGACATGAAACATTCGCGAGTTCAATGACCGCTAGACTATGCTTCACTGTCTTATGTACAGTCACGCAGATACGAAGTGTTCACTAATTGCCCGCTGTCACAGTTGAAAGCGGCTATTGGACCTGCATTTGGTTGCATGGTTTATTATTTGCGTATGGTTCTCCAGTGGGCGCCAAATGATGGCTAGACTGATTGCAAAAATAACAGATGAAAGATATTTCAAGTTCCAACTTGTTCCCAGATGAATGCGCAAATCCTTCAGGCATCTATGAACGAGGTATATAGGCACCTGCTACTCTCTCGAACTGGAATGCTACCATCCACCTTGCCACATTTCTGTACGGCCAAGCACGATAAAGATCTTCCACATGCTTAGCATAACATTCCGTAGAGTTCCTAACTGGAGCACTGTTGTTTCGATGCAGGAACACTGCTCCAGCGGACTAACAGTTAATTCCGATGACGGTTTGAACAACAACAGAGTTTACACTGTTATTTCTTGAAAATTGGCGATATCTTATGGCATCCGAATGAATCAGAGGGTTATATGTGCCAATAATACGTCCTCGAATACTGGATCGTCAGGAAATACATTTTTCTGTGGCCTAGTAAGTGACCATATACATTATAATAGTACTATTCTGTAGACTGTTATTAGCTGCAATAAGCATTTTTAACTTCCACCGAAGAATAATACAGTAGTGGCAGTGAGTGAATGTGCGAGGTTTTGTGCAAATTTGTTTCGGTAAAGTGAGTCTATGAGACTTTCTGCAGGCATGTGCAATTTACTACATTAAACTCTTGTTTCATGTGTTGGTTTACGTTTGTTTAGTTTAGGCAGGTTTTATCTGGTGGGAGGTCAGTGAATTTTATCTGACATAGTTCAACGAAAATTAAACCACCCCATACTAATCTCATTAAACCTTACACAAAAGTAACACTTCAACAGGTCAGTGCAGATTGCACTTGTTAGTTACTTCATCTGGGTATGCGCAACCCAGTTTTTAAAGCAATTTCTAGGCTTCTGGATTTGAGCCGCGTCGTGGATTTCTTCTCCAACGTTTCCACAATCTAACTAAATATAATTTGAAACTAACTTATACTATCCTGTACTGGGCTGCAGGAAGCTGTACTAACCTATTGTATATTGATGTGCAATAATCTGCTTTTACTCAAAATATATTGAAAGCCGTTCTTGAGATCTACTTATATGCATTATGTCATCTTCCACCATCTATGCGCTTATTTGTAAAATTACGATTGACGTAGGCCTGATAGTTTTATTCACGCGTAGGTCAAGTGAATCAGGAAAATTATTAGGGAATTAAATATTTTATAAATTTGATAATGCTTAAAGGCTGTTCACGATAAAGTGAGCTTTTTGAAATTAACCTTAGAAAAAAGTCACTGCACCTACCTGCATATATTTTAATGGGCGCGCAGAGAAACTTGCGCCCCGTAAAGTTGGTAACGATGGCAGGAAAGTAGTCCATATATTAAGGACGTCGCCTACCTGACGCGACATGGCAAAAGAGCGACATGAGTAAACACATATACTTAGGTACCCGTATATTAATTGCAAATTGCAATCTTCGGTGTTCACCGCTTGAATTTTAATCTTATTAATTTAGCTATAAATTATATTTCGTTTATAACAAATATGAATAAAAACAGGAGAAAAATAGGTGTGTTGGTATTGCCCAGTAAGAAATAGTTCTTATGCAAAATTACCTTAAACTGAGTGCGCACGAATGCGGTGCGTTGTTCATTTCGTGTAATTTTTTAGATTTGGCAAAGCTTTGTTTGCATGAGGCGGAGGAAGATCCTGAAAGTAGAACTTCAGCAGGGCTTCAGAATAGTTGGAATTAACCGCGAATTGACTATATCTAGAGACCTGAAGAATTCGCGGATTCATTTCGGGGCAAGCTAGAATGCGAAACACGTGTGTTTATATAACTTTATCCATTGGTCCACAAGGTGTTCGACACCTCCTGGTGAACGCTGGCCTAATCGTCGCCTTCCACTGTGACAGCAGACAACCAATGTGCAGTTGATATCGGCATATTTGTACATAGGACTGTAAGAGTCTAGCCTGTTAGAGACCCCGAGAATTACGCGCATTCATTTCTAGACAAGTTGGAATTCACATACATGTTCATGTTACGTCTGCAATTGGTCGACGTGTTGTTTGATACCTCCTGGAGATAAATGAGCCAATAACAAACATGCAGTGAGTTGTGCGCCCAACCACCGCATTTTACTACCACAACAATCAACCCATATACAATTAATGTCTGTATTAGAGTATATAAGACTGTGAAGTCTAGCCTACAGGGGCCTATTTCATAAAAGTTAGAATTTGGCATGTGAAAGGTGAGAGGAAATTGTCAGACAAGTTTACAGCCCGACAAATGTGTGTTTCATAAAAGCTGACAAGTTTACATATTTGTCATGAAAAATTTGTAGAATTGTATGACAATTTGACAAACAGTTGTCTCACAAAAGTTTTGAGTTGACAGGTAAAAATCCTACAAATGTGTCAGATTTACCCTACAGACTATTTTATGAAACAGGTAAGTATAATCACTCGGTGACAGATCTACAAATTTGTAGAATTGTATGACAATTTGACAAATAGTTGTCTCACAAAAGTTTTGAGTTGACAGGTAAAAATCCTACAAATGTGTCAGATTTACCCTACGGACTATTTTATGAAACAGATAAGTATAATCACTCGGTGACAGATCTACAAATTTGTAGAATTGTATGACAATTTGACAAATAGTTTTCTCACAAACGTTTTGAGTTGACAGGTAAAAATCCTACAAATGTGTCAGATTTACCCTACAGACTATTTTATGAAACAGATAAGTATAATCACTCGGTGACAGATCTACAAATTTGTAGAATTGTCACTGCTGAAGTGACAGGCAGGCTTTCCTATGTAACCAGTAATTGTTATGTAACATGGCAGTGCAATTGTGTTTAATACTGTGTGAATTAACATTGCTTGCCAAATAGCACATCCTTTTCCTCTCGGATTAGGTTTAATATAGTAATCTTATCCACATTACTCGGCATTCTGCTGCTAGAGTGAACAAAGTTATGTGGGTGGAATTGTTATTTAAAGCTTAATTATTTGTGGTGGGAATAGACTGTTCACGAATCGCGTATAAGTAGAGATAGGAATATTTCGCGAGTTCATTTCAGGACAAGATAGACGTCAAACACGTGTACACTAAAGTTGACTTTGCAATTGGATCGCAGTTTATTAGACACGCCCTGGACGACTCTGAGCCAATAGCAGACTAGCAAGGAAAGACTACGAGTGCCATACTTCCAAGAGTGAAGTAACACTGGCCACTCTATGAGACAGCAGCCAATGAACAAACATCAGAGGCTCGAGAATACACATGACTGTGGAGTCTAGCCTACAGGTCGTTGAACTCGCGGATTTTTCCTACCCCTACATATAAGTCTGCAATCGATTATCGTAAGCGCACTTGACAGCTATCTAGTGTGCAATAAATTAAACTTACGGTTTGACGTATAATCGTCGCGATTGTGAAACTGTTGTTATAAGGCTGACAATTTACACTTTTTTGCTTGTCAAATAAGGGGAACTTGTATCATTTATGTATCATAACATTGTCATGACATATTGACAAATTTGTCGGATTTGACACGGCTGTCTTATGCGCCACACCTGCCACGTTTTATGGAACAGGGCTCAGGTCGCTGAACCCGCGAATCTCTCGGGGTCTCTTTAAGTATAGCGCGTGTTGCGCCGCTGTTGCCCGGAGCAGCAGGCAAGGGGTTGGCCCCAGACGCGTCGCGGGGTGAAAGTGGACCGCGCGCCGGGACAGGACAGCGCGCGTCATGGCAGAGGCAGTGCGTCCGCCGCCGGTCGCCGTCTGCCATGCGCGCCGCCGTCGCTGCTGCTGCTGCTGCTGCCCCGCGCCCCCCGCTTCCGGCGACATGAGGACCGCGTTTCCGGTGAGTGGAACCCCGTAGCCGCCACTGCCACCGCGCGGGCGTACACCCACACACACTAGAGCTTGGTTCACGTGCACGCCGACCACTCCAGACAGAGCAGGCAGAACCGACGGTTGCTGACGTGTAAGCAACTTTTTTTTTGCGTAGCCATTTTACTGGTCGATTCGTGATTTAAAAAAAAAAAAAAAAAAAAAAAAAAAAGCTGTTCACGATACAGTGAGCACTTTTTGAAATCAACCTTAGAAAAAAGCCACTGCTCCCACCTGCATATATTATAACGGGCGCACTGAGTGACATGCGCCCAGTGAAGTTGGTAACGATGGGTGTGTATAGTAGTTCCATATATTAAGAGTTGTACGACCTGCACGTTTTTTGTTAAATATTTTGTTTGCGCGAATACGCTTATCTCGGTAAATAAATATTCTGCAAATACGACTTTTTGTCAGAAAAGATAAAAAAAAAATTATGTCCCTATTATTTTACTTTTGTCATATTTAGTATATTCTTGGAGACCAAATTCTTGTAGATGGTTAAATATCGCATTTTTAAAGCCTGCCTGTGCAGTTTCCTTAAACGGCAAGAGAAAAGTACAAAGATAAGGGCGCAGTTTAATCTGTGGGATTTTCATCGCATGTAATAAAACCCCACTGTTACATACCTGACTTGCACAGTACAGCGCCACGACGGAAACACTGCACGCCTTGCGCGTAGGAGCGATGAGGCGCTAGGCGTGAGTGCTAGTGTCGCCCGTATCGCTCCCTCGCTTCTTGACCTTGGCCATGGGGTTCCCACGGAGGGGCCCATCCCACTCTTAGTTGTCACAGTGTAAGTTTGATATAGGCTGTTCGCGGTAAAGTGGACACTTTTTAAGGCCCTTCAAAAATTTTTCCTTTCATCCCGTTTACATATCCCTGCTGCTTTTTAGTGTCAACATTGCTTTGTGACGAATAAACACGGCGTTTACATTTCACCACTTTCAAAATTTAATGCTTGATGCTGCAATAATATATAGATACTAGTGGTTAAAGCCTGTCGGAAGAGCATTAAAAAGTGCTCACTTTACCGCGGACGGCCTATATACGGAGGGATTGACGGACGACGGATTGTTGTGAATCTCTTTCAACTGACGGACGAAGAAACAGACGGATGACTGACTGACGGACGGGCAACTGATGTGAGTCCAGCTTAACAAGAGAGTTGAACCTGTTATCGCCTTAAGCGCATGTACCCAACATTGACCTGCCCCACGTTAATTTAGCCGCCAGAGTTACGTGGTCAATCGTGACGGGTCTGTTTATATCATAATCTTCGAAATACAAAAACTTTTATACGAATGCGATACATTTGCCAATTTGAATTTAATCCAACGGCATTGAATTTGGCCAGAGAAAGTATACAAACTTCTCAGCGCACTAGTTTACGTACGTAAACAGTGCTCTAAACTCAAGTCGCTCCCACGACGTTTTGATACTCGTATTTGCATGAAACAGTTCAACGTTAGGATACGGAGAGCGGCGACTGCGCACCTCGCACGCCCACTCTACCCCATTTTATCTCTATGTCCAAGCCTTGAAAAAGAGGGGGGGGGGGGGGGTAGGACTTGTATATTAGGCGGGCATTACGTTGACTTCACGTTGCACGCATCACGCTATAGGCTGTTCATGGTAAACTGAGCATTTTTTCTCATGTTTTAGTTGTATTCTCATTTTATATCTTTTTGACAAATGTAAACTTTACGTTGGCATAGGCCTAACGAGATTTATTCATGAGTTATTCGAAATGGAAACGGGAAACTTGCTGGAACCTTGATTATGCTACTATTTTAAGAGTTCGTAAACTAAGTTTTATGAAGCAGAAAAACCCCAACTTGATTTAGCTTGAAGTCTTAGAACTACTTTGCTAACTTCGCTGCCAACCTAATTGGAAGAATGCGTTCCAGTGTGAACTGTAGAATATATAACATTATGGTCAGTGTTTTTTATTTCAAAAGTTGATTTCAAAAGTGCCTACTTTACCGTGAACAGCACATAGAGAATGTTTGGTTATCAAAAGCCCACACTGTGGGAGGCGATTCCGTATGAAAAATAAAGTCGAATATATGTAGGATACCATATACTTAAACGGAATATTAACGAAGATATGAGAGTGTGAAAATTGCGTTTTGAAAAAGTATTTGCCCTGAATACCTTGAACATTTCTGCGAGCGGTAGGGATGGTGGCAGTGTACCTACAGTACGCCACACACGGTCGAATGGGAGACACCCATTTGACGCGCTGTGGAGCGTGTTGCGAGTGGAGGCCACGTCATAGATGTGCTGACCTATCACTTCCTCAAGCCGAACAGCGCGCACAGACCGAGGATGGCCAGCTTGACGCATGCGTCTCCGCAGCATGGGAAGAACAAGGCGTTGTACAGCACAAGGCATTCGGCAAACATACGTTTTCAAAACCCAATCTTCGCACGCTCATATCTCCGTTAATATTCTGTTTGGATATATGGTATCCTGTATATTTTCGACTTTATTTTTCACAAGGAATCGCTTCCCGTTTGAGCGTTTAATTCCTGAGCATCCTGTTAACATCCACGTGTACGTAACGATGGTATTTTCAGATGCAATATTATGACCCTTCACGCAAGCAATTAAGCATTACGCACTGAATAAACAGATCCGAGAAAAGACTTTTGTAGCTTTTCGTATTGGAAACTCCGAATATTCACGCTACACAGACGTATTTGTGTTATGCAGCAGCTGTGATGTGGCCAAAAACAGATTTCGAAAATTTGGAGCTCATCATACATTCGAACTCTCAAGAAAGTAGCGGATGGCCACAATCTCCAGAATGAAATGTGTCTGGGAGATGGAGACGCTTTTTTTTTTTTCGTGTGTATGCGAATAAATCGTAGATGATTCATTCGATGTGCGCGAGAAAATTAAATTGCGATAAGTTCAGGAATTTGCGGACTTGAAGGTTTACATTCGCCACTTCGTGTAAACTTTTTTATACTTCTGAAGAAACATAATAAATCCCGGCAATGGAATACCAATTAACTTATAAATCAACAAACAAAACATTCCCAGCGTAGTTTCTGTTATTCTTTCGTCCTTTATGAGGGAAAACGACTCTGCAATGTGGTTGGGCACGTTAATAGACAACGTTGCGCAAAAAAAAAAAATACAGTAACCATGGAAAGGAAAGATTCATATTGTGAATGGCCCGCAAGATCACGTAGTAGATATTCGCGTATCGCACATCAATCAAAAGCTTGAAATTGCCAAGCTTCTGTTTACGCGAACGTACTGTCTGCGTTACGTGAAACGATTGTGACAGATCATGTTGAAACACTCCAATCTAAGGTACAGCCAGCTTACGTGGACGTGTTAACATGAAACGTGAATTCATCGTAATCCAGACCTTATAGCATGGTTGCATCGCGTTTGTGTGATGACTAAGGTACAGCCAGCTTACGTGGACGTGTTAACATGAAACGTGAATTCATCGTAATCCAGGCCTTATAGCATGGTTGCCTCGCGTTTGTATGATGACTAAGTACACTGTCTGGCTTTTTTCTTTCGGCCTGTTACGTATCCTCTCTTCCACGTGTAAAAATGCCAGTTGAAGTGAACGCGTTATCACTTGCATCTGGTCTTCCGTGAAACGTTTATTTGGAAAAATTAAGAAGTAAATATATAATTAAGAGTAAATATTTATTTCCTCATTTCTTATCCTTACGCGTAAAACTAAAAACAAATTAGTTCTAGTCTCTACAAATTTAAATAATACAGTTTTTATAATTAACATATGTATATTACTATTATTTTATAATTCTTTACAATATTATTGTAGATACGCCAGTAAATTTTTACATTAAATTGTGCTCAGTCGAGGTCAGCGACTATTTTCAAAGGTAGATTTCAGAACTGTATGTTTAACCGTTAACCCACTATAGGCGGAAAATATTAAAACATATTTCCGTCGTGTCTTCACATGCCGATGGTCGTTGAGGTTTTCTCGAGGTACTCCCATTTCCACAAAAAGAAAACACTTATGAGATATGACTTGTATGCGCTCGTCACCACTTAAGCGTGTCATGCGATGAGATCCCAAGACGGCGCGGCGATGGAACGCTAATGCGTGGGGAAATAGGAGTGACGGGAGAGAACCCCACGGGTCAACGGCAACGTCAGCTATGTTTTCCACGTGCGAAAATCAGGGCGTTGGTCTCTCCGGGTATCGAACCCGTGGTTGGGAGGCTACTGTAGTCCCTACCAGGGATTTAACCTACATCTTTTTAAGGTGCTGATTTAGTAACTTACTAAAACGATTAGAAATATTTAACCTGTTTTTGCACTGCTTTGTGGAAGATTTACTATGTTCTGTTGGTCACAACTGGAGGTAAAGTAAATATTTAAAAGACAGAGCTAACACAAACAGCACAGGTAGGCCTATATATTTAATGACTGTCGAAAACATCATTCGGCAACTAATTGGTGTTAGTCAAGCAGGTTCTAAATAAGCAATTTTAGAACATCGTTCTAGAACCTCTCAAGAATAATACAAGCTGAAAACATACTGTAAATGCTACCCAACAAGCCAAAAAAAGAAAAACAATATTTTTTTTGTATATAAGCTATTTTATTAAATATTAAACACAAAGTTATTATAAGCAACATCAATTAAGCGTGTTTATCACGAAATAACCATTATACACTATTATTTTTGTTTTAATATACTAGGTGATTATTTTTCATAATGCGTGTCTGCTGTCGGTATAAAATCAGGCACCTACCACCCACCGATGAAAAAGACTTCAAAATACGAAGATCCTTACAACATGGAAGTTTCCGCTCTTGTCTCCTTACTTACTCTGTGGCCCCTACCGTGCGGCGTACAATCCATGACCAAACTCAGTTAACTCACCAACGCGCTGTATACAGAAGTAAGTTGTTCCGATTCCTTGCCGCAGGTGCATCAGTTTACCGCCCGCGCCATTCTTGTTCCGGCGAGTCTCGCGCATCATCTGCACGTGTCCTGGAGCACTACATCTTCGTGCGCTGACGTCACGCTGCCGCGAATTGCTGGAGGGAACTCACACATTACGTATATTAACATTAAGATCTGGCTACGTAACGTCAAGGCGTGTCAAGTTCGTTTACGTGCAGGGATATTTATATGCATTAATTCGAGCCTCAGATGTATGTTCATTGGCTGCTGTTCCATAGAGTAGCCAGTGTTACTTCACACCTGGCAGTATGGCACTCGCCGTGTTTCCTTGCTGGTCTGCTATTGGCTCAGAGTCGGCCAGGGCGTGTCTAATAAACTGCGATCGAAATTGCAAAGTCAACTTTAGTGTACACGTGTTTGACGTCCATCTTGTCCTGAAATGAACTCGCGAAATGTTCCTATCTCCACCTATCGTGTACTGGTGAAACAACTGCATAAATGCCCACGCCACTCGTCTGTAGACTTCTCCGGATATTCAGATGACATATTTTTTTCCCAGATATAGCAGCCTGGAAATGCCGGTTTTGAATATGCTAATGATATAAGCTGCCCGCACCTAACTGAGCGCTTTTGAAAGCCCTGCTACGACCTGGTTTTACACCGATTATGTACCCTCCTTCCGCACGCAAATTTAACACTGTCATCGACCCGACCAAAATATTCATGAGTTAGTCGAGTGAAACTACGGACTTGTCGGGAACGTAAATACTTTACCTACGTGCATGCCAGTCGTTATGATTATATACCCGGAAATTTCGCGGATTTATTCGGCAACAAGCTGGGCTCCACAGTCCTTTGTGTGCTCGAGACTCAGTTAGTTGCTCATTGGATGCTGCCCCAGTCAAACTCCAGACCTGGTAGCTCTGGATTCGGTCCTCGTTTTCCTTGCAGGTCCGTTATTGGTCGAAGAGGCCGGGGCGTGCTTAACAAACTGTGGCCCAACAGGAGCGGAAACTCCAGTGTACACGTTGTTGAAATTTCACTTGTCTTCAATTAAATTCGCGAAGTATCGGGGTCTCTCATTATGATTAGCTAACTCTTAGCAGTAGGGACTCGTCAGGAACTTTTCCTATTGCGAGTAAATATTTTCAGATTTTATTGCAGTATTTTCAATTTTTATGTTTGGAAAAAAAAAAAAAAAAAAAAATTATTTTAGCTTGGTTTCTAACTTCATAAATTAAAAAAAAAAATCTTCGTCATTAATATCATGGCTGAATTGATTTTATATTCGGTTACCTGTAGTAAAATATTTTAAAGGAATATTTATTCTCAATTTTACGCGCATTTAGTTTTTAGGAACGATCTCCACGTACAGAAATCTGGCTGGCATTAGTAAACATACAAGTTGATGTTATTTTAACGGTTTGCAAGCATCTTCATCTGTCGTCATTTAGACCGTAAGTCCACATTAATATTCAGAACCAACAGGCTTTGCCCATCAGGCAAGCTGTCGGTATACACATGTTAAGTTTGTGAAACGACTTAGCATCCGAAATCATATTCCTCAAACAGTCCATAATTTAAGTGAATACGTATCTTTTCTCTGCTTTCTTGTGAAGCAGAGTGGCATACTTGGCGTGTAAATCGAAATAGATGAAAGCAAAATGTTGTTATTCACGGCACACGTTGAAGTTTTAGAACTAATTCATAAGAATTATAAAAGAGGAAGTTATAGTCGATTACACACTACAATGGATTGTTGTGTGACTACCGGCTTGTATGGAGGTTTTCTCGGTGTGCTTCCAGTTTCCTTCGACGCCGTCGTTTTGCCGCTCTTTCATTCCTCCAGCTGACCGGAGTAATTGTCTCTAGTGTGTATGGCAGGGGCCTGAAATTAGCGCCATCTTCCCTACCCATACCAATCTTCCCTTGATGGGGAAACTACGTGAATATTTATGTTTAAGCTTATACTCTATTCGTGGTGACCTACAACTTTTCTGAAGCCCTGTTTAAGTTTCTTGTGTTCTTCTGAACACTGTTTCCCAGGCAAGCCTTAATACTTGACAGGTTATTGTAAAATTTGAAGAACATATTGCAAATATGGATCGTGTGACCATTGGCTGACAGCTGGAGTGCTCAAAGCTGTAGGTATAATGCGCGTTCCTATCTTTGGTCGTCAGCAGCAGGTCAAAGTGTTCAGACTTCTCTTTTTCCACAATATGCACGGGAACGACCTTCCGGTGGCGAGCAAGTACACAGCGAGCGATGTAGCAGGGTTGCTCTTCACGAAGACTTTAATTTGGCGGGGCTGGGTCGGGTATTCTAGCCCGGAAAAATAAAAATTCCCCTTCTAGGGCTTCATGCCGTCAGTCTACATACGCTCGTTCCTCGAACCGTGCCAAAATCTGCCACTGGTAACACATGTGGTCGCTGGTGTTTCTCATACCTGTTCTTGAACACTGCAGGCAGCTCGATGTAAGATGAAGCGTGTAGCGGTTCCAGCTTGTTAATACGGAGCGGCAGGTGAACAAGTCTTGACGACATCCACCCCGAACCGCGTTCTTAGATCGAGTCTCTCTCACCGCATATTTTTCCTATACACGAATTTACGACCTTTTCGATTTCATCGGTCACACACACAACTACAATCGCAATTTGGAATGCTTTTTTGTCCGCACCTTCGTCGAAACTATTCGGTTTTGCATAACCACACTCTAGCTACATATTAAACTTAATAATGCCCTTCTCTCGTACTTCTTTGTTGAGCTGCCTGACGGCATTTTCCTTCATGCGAGCCAAAAAAGTACAACTATCTCTTTACGAACTAACCTAATTCTAAGCGAATTACATATATCTTTAATTTCCTTCGGAATACAGTCTCGGCCAACACGAAATCATTGGCATTAACCTTGTCAGAACCTGCTATTCATCGACGTGACAGATGCTGGCACGGTGGTGGGTGATCATCTTGAACCCTTGGTGTTGTTGGAAGTAAACTCGTGGCATGGTGGTGGATGATCATCTTGAACCCTTGGTGTTGTTGGAAGTAAACTCGTGGCACGGTGGTGGTTGATCATCTTGAACCCTTGGTGTTGCTGGAAGTAAACTCGTGGCATGGTGGTGGATGATCATCTTGAACCCTTGGTGTTGTTGGAAGTAAACTCGTGGCATGGTGGTGGATGATCATCTTGAACCCTTGGTGTTGCTGGAAGTAAACTCGTGGCACGGTGGTGGATGATCATCTTGAACCCTTGGTGTTGCTGGAAGTAAACTCGTGCACTTAGGCGAAGGTGACTGAGTACGTAGCAGTTTGGCAGGTGAAGGTCCTACAGCTTCGCAGGTTTTCGCGAGTCTCTGCAAGTTATCGCGTCTAGAAAATAATACGCTGAAATTGCTGCATTTATATGTCACCCGAACCGTATTTGTCGCACATCCAAATTTCCCATTTCTTCGCGCACCATGGTTGGACACCAAGGTTTTACTGCACAAGTGAGACGGGTGTCGAGGTATCGAACCTGCAGATGGAATTGATGTAGTTGAAGATCCTTTCGATGGTACCGCAAATGGCATCACTGGTGACGTAGACGAAGAAGAAGTCGGGACGCTGGTCGCACACATGCCATGAAACGAACACTTCAGTTTGATCTCTCTGGGACAAATTGAAAATATAGAATTAATAAATATTTCGTGTAGGAATCGCTCAATAAACAGTACAAATACATGTAGGAAATAAATAAACGGTACATTAACAAATAATAAAGTAAATGTTTATTACATTCAATCATAGTAATTATTATGAAGGTCTTGATTTACGAAGTTTTATTTTGGCAAAATGTTTCCTTTTCTGAGGGACCCAGAATGGAAATATGCTCATATTGTGATTAAAATCAACCTCTTAATAATGGGTTGTTATTTTAAAAACATTTAAATAGCCTAAGTAAGTTCCAGCAAAATATTATATAGCCTAGTCTTACAAAATACTTCTCTATAGGCTGTTCACGGTAAAGTGAGCACTTTTGAAAGCCCTACTTAAGATATACTTGTAAACCCGTTGTGCATTCCTCCGCCCTGTGTAAAAGTAACATTGCCATGGGCCTCGTCACTTCATTCATGCGTCGGTCAAATGATACTGTGAAATTATTAAGAAGATAAATAATTTACAATTATGCTCATTTTTACACTTCGATGCATTAAAAAAACAGAAAGCTTAAGAAATAATTTTAAGTTATCACAGATGGTTAACTAGCACTTTTTATTCGACGTTAATTAATGGAACTACTTTATATCCATCGTTACCAATTTTATTGGGCGAATGTCGCTCAGTGCGTCCATTAAAATTCATGGCTGCAAGGTCAATGACTTTTTCCTAAGGTTCACTTCTGAAGTATCGTGAACAACATTTGATATGCTAGATAAAGGGTTGACGATTTTTGTTTTGTATGTACCACTTCGTAATAAGTTCTGCATCGTGTGCTATATTCAAAAAACCACTGTCCTTCAGCTTTAGCGAATATGTGTACAATGGGAGAGTGAAATTCTCCACCGGCTACTGAGCTGATTTAAAGAGTCATGTTGCCTGTCTTGCGTGTTGCAACGTTCGGAAACAAGTGTGCCAGATCAACTCGCGTGTTATGTATCCCGTGTGCTGTCATGTGCAGGGTTTGTGGTTTAGTTGCCGTCCACCTCGGCTGCTAAACGGAGGGCAGAGATACGTTCAAAACACCTTTCTTCAAGGAGCCGTGGTGACACAGCTGCTAGAGCACTCGCTTGTCACCAAGGCGAACCCGGGTTCGGTTCCCGGCGTTTTTTCTCGGGGATGTCCTGTTTCCGCCCGCTCTTGCATTCCGGCGCTGTTCCGCACTCGCCTCGCTTCACACTTACCGGCTCTCAAGACGTCGTTGTTAAGATCCGTCTACACCTCTCTACACACACCTTTCTTTTAACAGATCTGTTCTGTATTTTTGTGTAATATCTGCCTCGATTAAGACCGATCGGCTGTGATGTTTCATCAGCTGATGTATTTTATATCCTACACACGATGAGGGCGTATAGGATAATACCATTTCCATCTAACAAAGAAAGTAGTTTTGCTTTATTTAGGAGACCCATTCGTAACTGCAGAAAACGTGCGGTTGTTTAAATATCCACCCCCCTTTTTTTTTATTTGTTGAAAATTCTTTCCTGTGCTCCAAATGTAATAAATCAGTTGTGAACAAATTTTTATTTTTCACTACTTACTAGCTGCAAACGTCGTAAAATAATTCTCTACAAATGTGATTCATTATTTTGTTAGTTGTGTCCCACAGTAAGAAGTGAAGGTTTTTACTCTTATACTTGGTTCATAAAATAAAGAAACAGAAACCATCAAACTGGAAATTAAAGATGACAGGGTCGCTTTCACGGCGGGTAATAGCAATTTTGAAATAAATTATTTTTCTTCTGGAACTAAGCTATCAAACCTGTTTTGAAAATGTGACATGTAAGGTACAGAACATATATTATAGGATATTCTGAAAATAATAATGGATGACTGCGGTCTTTATCATAATATCGTTAATAAGCCATAGGAGGTAATTAATTATGCATTCAAACTATTAGCTTCCGGCTAAGTTCTAAGTATTGACTGGGGCAAACTTTTAATAATAAATATGAAATAATTCATGTCTTAAAGACTGATTATTATTCGGTGATTTCTAATCATCTCTCTGTAGTTAATATGGTAGTAATAAATTCAGAATGATTTATTGACGGCTACGACAACTTTTATTAACAAAATCATGCACTGATTTAAAAATGGCAGCTTTTTATTTCGAAGGAAAATAACTTCTCTGCTATTAATCATTTTGCTGCATGTAAAATATTTTCTGGATCTCATTTCCTAACGAAAGAAGTTCTTACTATAATTTTTAGTTTAAGTTTTCAAAGCAAATTTTTTGAGACGGGAAATTAACTGAAAAAGTATTAGATTCAAATATTCTGAAAGCTATTAACGTTTAGGCTATATTATTAACAAATAAATTTGCAGCATTTGCTCGATGGCAGAGGGCCCAATTAAACGCAGTGTTATTTGTGTTGTCTACTGATATGAATACTATTTTAATATTTACAAATTAACAAGTTTTACGCTGACTATAATATAATTTAGTGGCACGTGACAGACACAATTAAATGTTTACAACTTTCAGTAGATACCGGTTCAATTTTATACTACAACTTGATGAATAGTTTTACTAGTACTAGTAAGGTATACATGATAAAAGATTATTTTTAATCGTACTATGGAAACATTGAAGTATTTTTAATCAATAATGGAATAGATTTTAAACCTATTTTCCTAAGTATAGAGAAGATTATGAAATTGCATTCTGTCTGCGTGTATGTGTATGTGTATATGTGTACGCATGTACCGTAAAAAAATTGGAATGCCTTGCACAGAATTTCATTAAACTCTGTAAACTTCTAGGACTTATTAAGAAACCTTACTTTCGTACTTCTTCGACATGGCCGGTTGCCTATTTTAAAAACTGCAGCCAATTAAATTTTAGGCGCTAAACACGTACTTGAAACCATTCAACCAATAAAAATAAAAATCGACTTGTTAACAGTTTACGCTTTCAGCATAATATTGAGTAACTTACTAGCCACAGTTTTGGGATAAATGTTTTGCAACATATCTCGTGGACCACTGAACCCATTGATGCCAACTTTTGCACAATAGTAGTGCTTTGGTAGGCCACCTAAACTTGTACAATTTTGGTGTTCCAGGCGCCTATTTTAAAAATATCAATGATATGTATACTGTAGTCTAGTACGCCATAGACACTTATCTATCCATGCGATAATTGAGTCTTTTTATACCAAACTGGTTTGCTGACATTTCCTAGGTGAGAGTAAAATTTACGATGTCGTTTCCTCTTTTGTCGATAGTTTTGTGAGGTTGCGCAGTATTTTGTATATATTTTCACGTACTGATGAAATAAGTGCCGAAATTCGGAAATACGAATATTATATTTACAAACTGAATGAATAAATATTAAATGATATGGTTCATATTTTTTATATATGCCTCAAGAATTTTTTTTTTACATATTATTCTGGGAAAATTGCCGATCTCCCGTGGCGCAGTCAGTTGGTGCGCCGTCGGTATGCTGTGCGGAAGGTTCTAGTTTCGAATCCTAGGTAAGGCATGGATGTTAGTTTAAGTTAGGTCATAAGTTAGTTTGTAAGCCGTCCCCTAATAAGACTTTAGGGATAACACCGGGGGAAATTAATAAGCTGTTTACAATAGAAAATGAAACCGGTTTAATTCGAAAGTGATACGCTCGCAGTTGTTGCTGTGGGACCGGAAAAAATACAGTAATTAATATTAGTAGATATAAATGGGGGCTTCTGGAGCAACAGCTGCTGGCTGTGGTGCAGTGGTGCCTGCCGCCAGTCGTGTGCTGTAGGTGGCCATCTTTAATTCTGCGCCCACCACCAGATTAGGCGAAGTTCTACCGTTCGCAGCTAGGAGCGCTGGAATCGATGTGGACAATTTGTGTATGTTGGTTCACTCGTCGCTTGCAGGGGTGCGCTAGCATCGGGGAGTGAAGTTCAAACGGTGACTGTCAGGAGCGCTAGGAATTATATTTAGTTGGTAGTCGTTTTGGAACACAAAAAAATGTTGGAGGCACGCGGGATCGTTCTGACACTCCTTGGATAGAGAGTCGAGCGATTTGATCACAAGAATACTGCGACAGATGGGGAATTAGGGTGTTTAATGACGAATACGTACATAAAGATATTACCATCTCAACAATTGGAAGGAAAAAAATGGGTTTGCCGCGACTTTATATAAAAAACCGGCACTGTTTGGTTAGGAGAAGAAACCAGTAAATACTCGCATTGGCCTACCTACTCCCCAGATAATAAACTTTTCTCCGCGAAAAAACTGCAGACACCACACACACTTTTCATATTTGTAAAAATTATTATTATATCTATAAATTAATAGCATGTGTACTATAAATATTCTGGTATGTGCGAGTACTGGTAAGTAATTAAAAACTACATTCGCATGTAACATGCATGTTTCCATGCATATACACACATACAGGTAGTGACTAAAGAAAAAGTTACATGCAAAATTTATTTTGTAATTTAAATTTGCGGCAAAAAGTAGAGCGTATGGGATCCCACTTCACAAACACTCTCCGAAAGCCCCTCATGTTTGGTAGCAGCATCCCCAGATCGTTCGGGTTCGCCAACATTTCAAATTATTCTTCTGCCAGCATCGCAAGTTCCATCGTTTCTTGGAATGAGACAACCTCCATCTTCATCTCTGTCAAACCACAGCTTGATGCTATTCTGCCCGAATTTCGATACAATGTAACGCATTCTCGATGGTCAATGATGGACTGATCGAATCCACATCGGTACCTGCCATTATATAGAGGCCAGTTTTTTTTTACGATCACCAAAAATCCGTATTTATACACAGGTTCTTGGAATCCGTTAATGCCATGTCTGTATTGACGTGATCGTCGTACGCATTTCGCAAATTCGTATCGTCTATGCAAAACAGCACCAACATGTTTGCATTGTCGCAAAGCAGCTGTTTGGGTATGCGCGAATAACTCTGGCCGAAGTACACGCAGCCCACGTTGGCATGCCATCCCATGATAAAGCACTCTTGAATACAAGTCTGTTTTTCGCAGGCAATGCCATCAATGACATATATACAGTTTGGAAATACTTCACCCAGTGGCACGACTGCATCATTATCGCTGCAAGGGAAATATTTCACACCATCCACAGCCTGTGTACTAGTGCTAGATACTGGCATTTCGGTTTCTGGAGCGATTTGGAGTACAGGTACAGATTCTCGAATCGAAGACCATTCTCTTCTAACAGCCAGCTCAGTAGGACTCATGTTTTCTTGCAATTTGATGGTCCAGTGATGATACACCTTACTGTATTCGGAAATAGGCTTCCATATCGGGATTCGTGGGAGATTTTCTCATCTTCAGTAGTAATGTATATGGGCAGAGTAACCTCTTTCTTGGTAATACATATGTTACCACTACTATCTAGTGGTGCATGTGGTGTTAACTGTGGTGTATGTGGTGCTGACTGTGGTGTAGGTGGTGCTGTTTGTGGTGCTAACTGCAGTGCATGTGGTGCTAACTGCGGTGATGATTGTATTTTCATAGAATCAGTGCTGCATATTTTAGAATGTCTCTTTAAGGTATCCCTCGGAGTAAACTACCTCTAGCAGATTTTGAATTCAAAAGTCACTCTTGAAGGTTTCATGCTGGAGGTTGTTATTTCATGTCTATGCACACTGTGCAGAGCTGTAAATGCTTCACTACAGAAACAGCAAAGAAGATGCATCATTAGCATTTTACATCCATACAGTTCCGAGTCTAGAATGAAACTGAAACCAAAATGTACAAAAGGAGCTAATTCATAAGTTTTTAGGTCAGTTCTCCACAGTGTCTCGAATAGGTAGAACCATACCTTGAAGCGGGATCGTCAATTCACTGACCAACAATCTACCATTACAGCTGCACATTCCTGGATACAAGTTCTGCGGGCCGGGTACCAAGCTAGCTAAAAGGCTGGCACTCAGTGACATGGGTATCAACACACTATTCGAGACGTGCAAGCTACATGTCATTGCGTACACCCTGAACAAGGATTTACAAGCTCGGCACCTGGCAGACAAGATTCTTTCACAGATGGCCGATGACATAAGAAAATCTTCAGATACCGGAGTCGGAGGAAAAATAGCAGTGTAGGGTGTATCCAACATGATGAAGGCCAACGTGTAGATGGACATGGGTGCAAAGAGCAAGTGGATGGCGCAAGTGAAACGAAAAGTGGTGAAAAAGGGAAGAAAAAACATGCAAGACCAAGTAAACATCTACTGGCGGATTTTTCCACTACTTTTGCCTGCAATCGGAGCCCTTGGAGGCCTAATCGGAGCCACGAGCAGCATCGTCCGAGCCGTAAAAACAGCATCGAATGAATGGAAGCAGTTGAGGGAAGACCAAAGGCACAATGCAAATATGGAAGCTATTGCCATGGGTAAAAAAAAAAAAAAAAACAACCAAGGCCTCTACCTAAGGCCATTCCCAGTAGGATGAGTTGTGCAAAAGCGACATAGCAGGAAGAGGCAATACTGAAATTCTACTGAAATGGCCGTTCACTAATGTGGATTTGGAACTATTTGCACACAATTTGAGGATACCTCATTTTTACGGTGTTCGTGCATGTTGCTTTGCCTACTTAATCCAAATATGACGAATGTGCCATAATCAACCTGGATATGATAGCCGGGTCCAGTATGCACTGGGTAACTTATGTCAAACATGGCAAATGTGCAGACTACTATGACAGTTTCGTAAATTTTCGTCCCCCACCCAAGCTGCGATTGTACCTGAAGAAATTGCAAACTTATTTAACAACTACCAGATGGAGCAGATGCCAAACACGTGGAACTGCGGATACTCGTGTCTTCACTTCCTTGTTCGTTAGTACAAGTAATTGAATGGTACACCCGGAAATATTTAATAAAAATTAAAACACATTATTTTTTTTTAAATCTTCCAGCATCCTTCGCCAAAAATATCGAAAATTTTATTTAAAAATTTGAAATACAATTTTTCCATGTCTTCTTATGGGAAGACCCGAAATTCCGTATTCAATACGACATAAGACATGTATGATAAAATAAAAATAATAGTTAGGCCTGGGCTTGGAAATTACTCGCACACCAAAGATATAATATGCATCGTCGAAGAACTGAAGGAGGGAGGCACATACAATGAGTCGAATGGGAATAACCCACGTACTGCATTCGGTCACCAGGCTCAACTACCACCATTGCACGGTAATGATTTGTGGGATGAACGACCAGTTCCAAGCCGATCTAGTCAAGATGATACTATATGCTCGGATAAACAAGGGATACAAATACATGTTGACAGACAGACATCGATGCCTACACCAAATTCTCCTGGGCCAGGCTGGTCAAGTCGTTGGAGCGATAATCTGTCATGTAATGCCAATGTCATGGAAGGGGGGGGGGGGGTGTGTGATTAGGGTTGTGTGGTGTAGGGCGGGGTAACATTATATGTTCCTAGAGTTTTATAATTTTGTGGGACAAGGTGGTGGGGTTAGGGATGGATGAAGGGTAGGGGGGTGAAGAGGGTTGTGAGAGTTGCGAGGGGTTTGAGTGGTGGAGGGTGTGAGGGGTGGTAGGTGAGGTAAGGGGTGGTGATGGTGAAGGGGTGTGGTGATGGGTTTTTCGTGAGTTGTGAGTGCGGGGGATTAGGGTGTTCCATACACTCCATTTTTTGTCGCACATTTATTGTAAAATAAATTTTGTATGTAATTTTTTCTTATAAGTTGCGACCTATATGTGTGTGTATGAATGGATACGTGCATGTTGCATGCGAATTAGTTAACAATGCTCGCATGTACTAGAATATGCATAGTGGAAGTGCTATATATATATGTATATACACACATGTAAAAGTTATTATATATATAATAACTTTTACACCTAAAAAGTGCGGCATGTGTACTAGGTGCCTGCAGTTTTTTTCTCATTGACAATTTTATTATCTGGGGTGTGCATAGGCCGGTGCGAGTATTTACTGATTTCTTCTCCTAGCCTTGTAATGCCGATTTTTATACATAAAGTCGTGGCCTAACCAATTTTTTTTTCCGTTTGTTGGGATGGTAATAACTTTATATATATATATATATATTTATTTTTCTTCATTAAATATCCTCGTTTCCTAGCTGTCGCAGTAGTCTCGTGGCGAAGACGCTCGACTGCTGACCCAAGGAGTGTCGGAATGGTCGAGCACGCCTCCAGCATTTTCTGAGCTCCGAAACGACTACCAACTAAAAATAATTCCTAGCGCTCACTGTTGGAACTCCACTCCCCGATGCTAGCGCGCCCCTGCAGCCGACGAGTGAAATAACATACGCAAAATGACCGCATCTATACCAGCTCTTCTAGCTGCGAACGGTAGAATTTCGCACACTCTGGTGGTGGGTGCGGGAATTAAAGATGGCCGCCTACAGCAGACGACTGGCGGCAGGCGCGTCAACCGAGATGGCGGCACCACAGTCAGCAGCTGTTGGCACAAAAGCCCCCATTTGGACCTGTTGGTATGTTCTTTAGTCAACCTCGTTGAAAAACAATGTCACTTTATCCGACGTTTTGGAGTGTCACACGACATTTTTATACTACGCCCTAAGTTACATCATATCTCAGGAACTACTAGACTGATAATCATCAAATATTGTGAAAAATTTCTTCTACTGTGTAATTTTTTTGACACACAAAATCTTACTGTCTCAGTTTTTAAATACCTCATCTAAGTTATTTCAATATTCGCGCAGAGGAAAATATGCTAGTGATACTTGTTACTTCTTGTTGTAGAGTACATCGTATATGTTCTGTTAACTTTTAATTAAAAATGTGTTTTTTTTTTCAATTGAAAAGTGCATTATAAACTTACTGTGCGGCAATGCGCGCAGCAAATCGCGGGAAATATTTCTCTGTCTAAACAGGCTATCCTAAATGCAATGTCTAAATTGCTGAAACTGAAATTGTTATTGGTTATAACAGGTTGGGACGAAGTTCTATAAAAGTATCATTTGTGTTTCTAACAGTTTCACTGTGAATTTATGGAAAAGCACTTTATGGTCGTAAGTTTCATGCGGCAATGCTAATTAAACGTGGAAATACTAAACGAGAGGCTGAAATAAAACAAGCAGGAATAATTGCCATAGTTAAGTATTCTGTCTTGGTTACAAAATATTTATTACTTGCATGCTCTTCAGCATATAATAATCAAACTATTTACAGGCGGCTTCTTCTTAGTAATGTAACGCAAAAAAGTTAAAATTTCTTTGCACAAAATATTCAATGACATAGGAATAAAATTCTGCCGCGTGTATAAGAGTGTAAGATTTTGAATTTTACGATTAAAGTATTGGACAATGCTAAATACGTTTCATTAATAAAATGACAGGTTCACCGCTGGATGCCCCACAGATATATGCTGTTCATTGTAAATTGAGCACTTTTGAGGCCCTAGTTACTTTTTTTCAGTTATTATTTATCCTCTAACAACCTTCTTTAAAAAATATTGTCATGCTAGTAATAAACACAGTTTGTATATTCCACCGCACTCGGAAATTGACTTCTAAGGTAAAAATAAAATACATTTATTGACTATTATTCTAAATGAGAGGGCTTTCAAAAGTGCTCACTTACCGTGAATAGCTTATACATGCAGCACTTCGAGAACACTGCACGCCAGTTCAGAGTTTTGCTCTTAGAGGCGATGACGCTCTTGTAGCGCGTGCCGGTGTAACCCTTATGGTTCCCGCGCTTCTCGGCCCCTAAAAGGAGAAAAACTATGCAGTTAGGCGGGACCCTTAATGCCTCGACCCAGCGAAGCCCCTTTCTATCAACACTCCCTGCTAGTATGGTTGGTCACGGCACTGTAGATTCTTTGCTAGCTCTCCAGGATGTCGTCCAACCAACGCGAAAGTTATACTCGTTATTGTACAGTGCCTACGACGGACAACAATAACCACTTACGAAACTGGCTGGCCAGGTATGACGCCAAGTTTTTTTTTTCGCCCGTGTGGGTGGGGCGGAAGATTTGGCGCAGCGCGCGTTGGGTTCGTTAAAGCGTGACGCATTGCCCAATCGACTGTCTTGAGGGCAGAGTCATTGTGAAGTAGGCGTCAACGCTATGCTCGTTCACATTCAAGTACAGACTGTTCACCGTAAAACTGATTACTTTTGAAAGCCCCTCTTAAGACCTACTTGTATTCATATTGTGTATTCTTACACCATATGTAAAATTGACGCTGGCAGGTGCCTGATCGCTTTTTCCGTGCGTCGGTCCAGTGAAACTCTGAAATTATTAACATAGTAAATATTTTACAAATTGGCTAATTATTAAATATATTTAAATAAAAAAGACACAAATTAAAATAAATCATTTTTATATTCACAAGTATTTACCTAACACTTTTAATTCAACGCCAAGGAATTGAACTATTTTCCCTATGTCGATGCCAACTTTACTGGGTGCATGACATTCAATGTGCCAGTTAAAATACACGCATGCAGGGGCAGTGACATTTTTGAATGGTTGATTTCAGAAGTGTTCAATTTTTCTGTGAACAGTCTACATCTAAGAACATTACCAGGTTATTCGCAATCGCTTCACACTTTTTGAGTAAAACCTTTGAAATATCACCCCATGTATGACGTGTTTGGTCGTTTCTTAAATATGTCATGTATTACAACAGTTTTATACTTCTGTTATAAAAGAACCTTATTTCTCTTGAAATTGAACACTTACTGATAATTTATCTATAGATTATAATATTTCATTTATTAATATCATGAATAAGAGAAGAGAGAAAATAGGCTGTTCACGATAAAGTGAGCACTTTTGAGGTCCTACTTACTTTTCCTCTCGAGTCATTTTTTTTCCTTTAACCACATTTTAAAATAAATATTGCCATGTACGTAATAAACATGGCGTGTATATCCCACCGCACTTGGTAGTTTACGCTTAAGGCTAAAATAACATATATTTATTGACTAATATTCCAAATGAGAGGGCTTTCAAAAGTGCTCACTTTAACATGAATAGCATATAAGATATAGTTCTCATACAAAACATTATTTAACTGAGAGCGCACGAATACGGTGCGTTGTTACTTGTGGCGTAATTTCCTAAACTTAATTAAGATATTTTTGGCACGAGGCGGAGTAACACGTTAAAATTAAAACTTAAGCAGGGCTTCAGAAGGGGCCGGAAGTAACCATGAATGGACTACACATGTTATATGCATTCATAATTCCTAGATGGATCTGATTGAAAAATTTCAAACGCTCAAGATCCGTGGGTAAGTAGGGCTCGACGCCTAATCGACAGCGAGGTCATTAGAGACAAAGCAACTCAGAGAAACAGCAACGGAGGAAGGAATCGGCCATGGTATGCAGCACTCTACAATCGGCCATGGTATGCAGCGCTCTACAATCGGCCATGGTATGCAGCGCTCTACAATCGGCCATGGTATGCAGCACTCTACAATCGACCACGGTATGTAGCGCTCTACAATCGACCACGGTATGTAGCGCTCTACAATCGACCACGGTATGTAGCGCTCTACAATCGGCCATGGTATGCAGCACTCTACAATCGACCATGGTATGCAGCACTCTACAATCGACCATGGTATGTAGCACTCTACAGTCGACCATGGTATGCAGCACTCTACAATCGACCATGGTATGTAGCACTCTACAGTCGACCATGGTATGCAGCACTCTACAATCGACCATGGTATGCAGCACTCTACAATCGGCCATGGTATGCAGCACTCTACAATCGGCCATGGTATGCATCACTCTACAATCGGCCATGGTATGCAGCACTCTACAATCGGCCATGGTATGCAGCACTCTACAATCGACCACGGTATGTAGCGCTCTACAATCGACCACGGTATGTAGCGCTCTACAATCGACCACGGTATGTAGCGCTCTACAATCGACCACGGTATGTAGCGCTCTACAATCGACCATGGTATGCAGCACTCTACAATCGACCATGGTATGCAGCACTCTACAATCGGCCATGGTATGCAGCACTCTACAATCGGCCATGGTATGCAGCACTCTACAATCGGCCATGGTATGCAGCACTCTACAATCGACCATGGTATGCAGCACTATACAATCGGCCATGGTATGCAGCACTCTACAATCGGCCATGGTATGCAGCACTCTACAATCGACCATGGTATGTAGCACTCTACAGTCGACCATGGTATGCAGCGCTCTACAATCGGCCATGGTATGCAGCGCTCTACAATCGGCCATGGTATGCAGCACTCTACAATCGACCACGGTATGTAGCGCTCTACAATCGACCACGGTATGTAGCGCTCTACAATCGACCATGGTATGCAGCACTCTACAATCGACCATGGTATGCAGCACTCTACAATCGACCATGGTATGCAGCACTCTACAATCGGCCATGGTATGCAGCACTCTACAGTCGACCACGGTATGTAGCGCTCTACAATCGACCATGGTATGCAGCACTCTACAATCGACCATGGTATGCAGCACTCTACAATCGGCCATGGTATGCAGCACTCTACAGTCGACCACGGTATGTAGCGCTCTACAATCGACCATGGTATGCAGCACTCTACAATCGACCATGGTATGCAGCACTCTACAATCGGCCATGGTATGCAGCACTCTACAATCGGCCATGGTATGCAGCACTCTACAATCGACCATGGTATGCAGCACTCTACAATCGACCATGGTATGTAGCACTCTACAGTCGACCATGGTATGCAGCACTCTACAATCGACCATGGTATGTAGCACTCTACAGTCGACCATGGTATTTAGCACTCTACAGTCGACCATGATATGCAGCACTCTACAATCGACCATGGTATGCAGCACTCGATAATCGACCATGGTATGCAGCACTCTACAATCGACCATGGTATGTAGCACTCTACAATCGACCATGGTATGTAGCACTATACAATCGGCCATGGTATGCAGCACTCTACAATCGACCATGGTATGCAGCACTCTACAATCGACCATGGTATGCAGCACTCGATAATCGACCATGGTATGCAGCACTCTACAATCGACCATGGTATGTAGCACTCTACAATCGACCATGGTATGTAGCACTATACAATCGGCCATGGTATGCAGCACTCTACAATCGACCATGGTATGCAGCACTCTACAATCGACCACGGTATGTAGCACTCTACAATCGGCCATGGCATGCAGCACTCTACAATCGACCATGGTATCCAGCACTCTACAATCGGCCATGGTATGCAGCACTCTACAATCGACCATGGTATGTAGCACCCTACAATCGACCATGGTATGCAGCACTCTACAATCGACCATGGTATGCAGTACTGTACAATCGGCCATGGTATGCAGCACTCTACAATCGACCATGGTATGTAGCACCCTACAATCGACCATGGTATGCAGCACTCTACAATCGACCATGGTATGCAGTACTGTACAATCGGCCATGGTATGCAGCACTCTACAATCGGCCATGGTATGCAGCACTCTACAATCGACCATGGTATGTAGCACCCTACAATCGACCATGGTATGCAGCACTCTACAATCGACCATGGTATGCAGTACTGTACAATCGGCCATGGTATGCAGCACTCTACAATCGGCCATGGTATGCAGCACTCTACAATCGACCATGGTATGCAGCACTCTACAATCGACCATGGTATGCAGCACTCTACAATCGGCCATGGTATTTAGCACTCTACAGTCGACCATGGTATGCAGCACTCTACAATCGACCATGGTATGCAACACTCTACAATCGACCATGGTATTTAGCACTCTACAATCGGCCATGGAATGCAGCACTCTACAATCGACCATGGTATGTAGCACCGTACAATCGACCATGGTATGCAGCACTCTACAATCGACCATGGTATGCAGTACTGTACAATCGACCATGGTATGCAGCACTCTACAATCGGCCATGGTATGCAGTACTGTACAATCGGCCATGGTATGTAGCACTCTACAATCGACCATGGTATGCAACACTCTACAATCGACCATGGTATTTAGCACTCTACAGTCGACCATGGAATGCAGCACTCTACAATCGACCATGGTATGTAGCACCCTACAATCGACCATGGTATGCAGCACTCTACAATCGACCATGGTATGCAGTACTGTACAATCGACCATGGTATGCAGCACTCTACAATCGGCCATGGTATGCAGTACTGTACAATCGGCCATGGTATGTAGCACTCTACAATCGACCATGGTATGCAACACTCTACAATCGACCATGGTATTTAGCACTCTACAGTCGACCATGGAATGCAGCACTCTACAATCGACCATGGTATGTAGCACCCTACAATCGACCATGGTATGCAGCACTCTACAATCGACCATGGTATGCAGTACTGTACAATCGACCATGGTATGCAGTACTGTACAATCGACCATGGTATGCAGCACTCTACAATCGGCCATGGAATGCAACACTCTACAATCGGCCATGGTATGTAGCACCCTACAATCGACCATGGTATGCAGTACTGTACAATCGACCATGGTATGCAGTACTGTACAATCGACCATGGTATGCAGCACTCTAAAATCGACCATGGTATGTAGCACCCTACAATCGACCATGGTATGCAGCACTCTACAATCGGCCATGGAATGCAGCACTCTACAATCGACCTTGGTATGCAGCACTCTACAATCGACCATGGTATGCAGTACTGTACAATCGACCATGGTATGCAGCACTCTACAATCGGCCATGGTATGCAGCACTCTACAATCGGCCATGGTATGCAGCACTCTACATTCGAGTCAGTGGGAAACCACTGATTCGCATTGAAATTCAACTTGTCCAATCAGTGAAAATGCCTCCACTTAGAATCAGTGGAAAATCACTGATTGTTTCAGGGGAAAAATTTCACTGATTGAATTAGTGACGTGAAACAATTTCACATATTGAATAAGTGACGGCAGACTTCAGTGGAGAATTAAATATTGCTTTTATTGAATGTAGACAAATAATTACTTGGAATATACATATTTACGGTTATTTTACTATTTATATTGTGCAATTTACCGTATTTAAAAAATAGGGGTGGGAGGCGAACATTTTGCAAGTGGCTGGGATTGAACTCGCGCATCTTTTGTCTGTAGGGCGCTGCCTTCGTATCTGAGCTACCACGTTAAGTTGTAATTTCTAGATGGAAAATATGTGTCTTAAATTTTTGGTGCGAAATCGTTTAGTTTGAAGTTGTATGTTCACACTTTTCGTGTTTGGTTTGATTGGTAGCGTAAGGATTGTTAAAACGAATAATATATATGAGTGCATTCTCTTCACCGCATTAAATGCAGTTTAAACCTTCAAACAGAGCGCTGTGACGATTACATGCAATCGAAATGAAAGACGTAAAAAATAAATGAAATGCTGTGTGTTAATATTAGCTCGTAAAATGGCGTTTTGAAATACGAAAAACATTTTAGAATATATTTGGAATTGTTTTTATTAGTTTATTCGTTGTTATTTAAATTGGTACTCTCTGTTTAACGGCAATTTTCAAACGATGTTGGACGGCCATTTTTACACGCAGTTTCACTGATACATCAGTCAAAAATAATTAGAGACGGAGAGGAAGTAGCTGAGATGTTTTACTGATCCACCAGTCAAAAATAAACCACTGTGAAAAAAAAAAAAAAGACAAACGAATCAGTGAGAAACATGGCATTTTTTCACTTGTGCATCAGTTAAATTCACTGAGGTGACTGATTTTTCAGTCAGATACATTTGACTGATTGAAGCAGAGAAATCCTCACTGATTCAGATTTAGAATGTGTAGTAAGGAACAATCCTAGTATTCGGCCATTCGCCTGAAGTATTCTCGGGAAACCATGGGAGGCCGAAATCAGAATGGTCGGACCGGTATTCGAGCCACGGTTCTCCCGGATGTGAGGCCGGAGGTATACCAACTGCTCCGCCTCGCCGGGTAAAGATACGTATAGGCTATTCACGATAAAGTGAGCACTTTCGAAATCAACCTTAGAAAAAACGTCACTACCCCTGCCTGCATATATTTTAACGGACGTACTGAGGGGCATGCGCCCAGTTAAGTTGGTAACGATGGATAGAATGTAGTTCCGTATCTTAACGTCAAATAAAACGTGTTAGGTAAACACATTTGTGATAACATAAATTATTTCATTAGCTATCTGTTTTTTAATCGATCGAAGTATAAAAATAATAAGATTAGTAAAATATTTACTTTTCTAAAAATTTCCCAGTTTTACATGCCTCACGCATGAATAAAGTGACGTGGCCCGCGACAAGGTTAATCTTACATTAGGCGGAAGAATACACAACGTGCGTACAAGTAGATTATAAGCAGGGCTTTAAAAAAAGTGCTCGTTTTACAGTGAACAGCCTATAGTTGATGTTTGTAAATATTAGAGTCATTTCACCGTTACATCACGCTTTTCTGAAGCCCTGCTAAAGTTCTACTTTCTGAATGTTGCTCCGCATCATACAAACGAAACGTAGCCAAGTATAGAAAATTACACCAAAAGGCAATGCACCGAATCCGTGCGTTGTAATGATATTTTTACATGATAACTATTTCTTACTAGGCGCTACCAACACGCGTGTTTTGTAATTGCTTTCCCTATTTATTAAAAAAATGAATGAATATAATCTATAAATACAATACAGATAAAGCTTCAATTTAACGAAAAATAAGACATTTTCATGTTAACAGAGCCTATAAAACGTTTGTGATACATGATATATATAGGAAATAACTAAACATGGCATAAATGGGGTGATTTCTCAAAGGTTTGATTACAAAAGTGTGAAGAAACCGCGAATGGACTATAAAGATGATACGTTGTTTCCGTTATTCCACAACAGCTTTGATAGTAGTGCGTTCTATTGATCCTTCCGACAACCGTAAAAAATTACTTCTACTTTCGGCCGAGCGGCTTGTCTCTACGCGTCCATACGGCTACACTGTGAAATTGTTGCGAGCGCAAATATTTTATTCTTACGACAGTTTTATTATAATGCTCAAGAAAGAAAACAATGTAAATTAATTGTTAAGAGACAAACTCTGCACTTCAAACTTAAACTGGTCGTAGGCCTGCCCATAAAATCGTTTGATATCGTGCTGTCCCTTCCAAGTAATTTTTTCAGTGCTGATTTCCTAGGTGTTTAATTAACGCTCCCATTTAAATATGGAAAATTAATAGCACCATAAGAGAAGGAAAATCAACTATTTAATCTAATACACTGCGAAGTTTCCAGGGTAGGAATTACTCCATTAAAATTGGGGAAAAAAAAATTATCATGAAAATTTAATACCATTTGTTTATTTGCATGAATATTATTAAAAAAAAAAAATAGCATCGGTGCGAGTTTAAATTCACGTCCCGTTTGGATGAATTTAGTTTCCTATTCGAGCGTTAAGGTCTCTCGGCCGAACTTCCAGAAAGATGTTAGAAATGATTGTGTTCATTTAGTACGCACTAATATTAAAACTACGTGAATATATTTAAAGCGAGGCTTTTTCTAAGAGACCATATAATTCAGACACAGTATTTTGAATTACTGCCAAGTCCACGGAACTGATTCTGAAGTTGTCTTAAAAATTATAGAAGTTATGTGCCAGTGATTTAAATTCTCGGATCAGAAATAAATATATTCGTGACTTTCGAACCATTTTGTATGGTTAGTTAAACTGAATTATATATACTTGGAATCACACTCATACTTACGGCTTCACAAATCTTAATGAATAAAACTCACTTTTACATTTTATATTATACTGAAAATGATAACTTCCGATGCGCTTTCTACACCAGACGCCACCTTTCGAAACTCACTGATTTTTGCCAAGTAATTTCAATGACGTCAACACTTCTGGGTGGCAATCTGAAGGAAGCTAAAGGCTGTTCACGATAAAGTGAGCACTTTTAAAATCATCCTTAGAAAAATGTCACTGCTCGCAGCTACACATATTTTAAGGGGCTCACTGAATGACATGCGCCCAGTACAGTTGGTAACAATGGATGGAACGTAGTTCCATACCTCAAGGTCGAATAAAAATTGTTAGGCAACCATTTGTGATATCTTAAATTATTTATTTCGCTTTCTGTATTTGTTTAATGCATCAAAGTGTAAAAATGAGCAGATTTGTAAAATATTTACTTTTATAATAATTTCAAAGTTTCACTTGACCGACGGATGAATAAAGTGATGAGGTCCATGACAATGTTAATTTTAAATAAGGCGGGAGAACACACAACGTGCATACAACTATATCGTTAGGAAGTCTTTCAAAAGTGCTCATTTTACCGTGAACTGCTTTATAGAAAGATTACTGAGAACACTGAATTTGCTGGTGTTAGTCGGTGGTACAGTTCCACTGAGATCAGACATTGGCGATTGATGATTCAACACATTCCTTTGCTGCATATATTTACAGACATACAGATGATTGTAGTGTTAAATAGAAATTGTCGTTTCAAAATGTTGCGAAAAAGGGAAATAGACTTAACCATAAAAAATATTTATGTAATTACGAAAACATATTATTTCACTTATGCTGGATACAAAAAGTTGTTGGCGGGTGTTCCTTTTAAACACGTAACGAAACTAAATGTAAAAACGAAGTTCTAGTGAAAAGATTTACTTTTATTTTAATAAACATCAATTGCCAAGTGTTCCGAAGTCATGAACTGACAATTAGAGATATTTAATAATCTTTACTCATAACATTCGCCTTGATGCCGACGAACACTAATGAATAATCAGCGACGTCACTACGTGTTAGCAGCAATATGGAGACTACACGTAAATACCAACTCATTCGATGAGTTGGTATTTAAATTTCGTCGCAGTCTAACGCACTTCCTTCATGCACATGAAAACACGTGCAAATAGAATCCTCACAAAAGTTGTTTTTATAATAATTGCCATTATAATTTTGGCAGCACCTTTGCACGCAACATTTACGTCCAACAATGATTATGTAGGAACAACAGTTTCTTTGGCTTGGCATTTTCGTCGCTATTGGCACGTCAGGTTGTCTTTAGCTACGTACGTTCTCTTCACACTAACTTAAACAGGTTATTCAAGCCAGAGTTTCCTTTCACCGCGGCAGGAAACGTTGCAAATTATTTTATTGGTGCAAATGAGCTAATTATGCAAGTAGGTCTCGCGTCTCCCCAGTTTGGCAACACTTACGTCGTGTGTTTAGCTTGGGCACATATTTGTCACCAGTGATTTCGTCATTTAGTTCCCTTCATTTTTATTATCATTATGCATTTACAAAAAAAAAAAAATTGGAAAATTTCGTCAGTATTTTGACGTCTATTTCAAAAGGAAATATTCATCGTTGGGCAATCTGCAGATAAACAGCTAAAAAAATATATCGTTGTTAATAGACATTTTTGAAGTGGAACTGTAAAATTCATGCATGTTCCACAAATTTCTTAGGAAGACGATCAAATTGTTGTACGTATTATTGTAATAAAGATTCAATTTTTCTTAGTGAGATATTTGTAAATTATTTCGCTTTTGACTAAATATTATTTTAAAATAAATGATAAAGCATTTTTTTATAATCTGATGTAACATTTATTACTAGGGTCATCTGTTTTTCTCGAAAAGATTTCATGACTACTTGTACACCAAGACACTAGAGTTCGTATCAACTTTCGTGATTGGCCCAGTCAGGGAAGGAACTGTCTCCAGACAAAGACACGTGGCCAATAACCAAAGGGAAACTGCACGTATGCCATAGGACATCGGAGTCAAGCCATCGCGTAGGCCTAAATCTTTTCGCGAAAAATAGGGGGCCCTGTTTAATAGCTTTTTGTCGTCTTTCATAATCACGTGATTTATCCAACTTTTATCGACTTTGTAAATTATGATTTACCTGCTCAATTCGCCACCATTTTCATTCGTCGTGCTAAGATATTCCAGCCATTTTTCTCTTAAGGTCGCTTGACGTCCCTAAGGGGAGCTGATGTTTACTTCACCTCAATATCTGTTCAGAAAAAAAATTGGCCTTAACGAAGAACAAATAACCTCTCTTATTTGTAATTAACTCACTGTTTTGTTTTGTAAATAATAACTGCAGTGAATGAATAAGGAATTACTTTGCTCAAGCGAATACAGAACTGATGATATCCACAGCAGTTAGAGAATACCGATGTCAGAGAAAATGCACTGTATCAAGCAATAACCTGTAACGTTTGGATGAGTTAAAATTAAATCCCCACTGTACGCTAATATTGGTTATTTTTGTATAGCCATCCCTCCACAGTCTTACTATTTGTTTGCTGTCGGTACTTTTCGTACACCATCGCTAGTTCAAGAGTTTTACATCGCATTCGTTACCACAAGGCATTTCACAGTTTAATCTCCCTTGTCCACGTTTATAGCACGTATGGTAACCTACGAAAGACGGAATACCCAAGCTGTACGACTTAATTTTTACTTATAATGAGAAAAATACTGAGCATCTTCATTAGAAGCAAATTTCGTGCGGGGTTATATAAGCTAAAATAAGACAGCCGGATGTTACCACATTACTGGTGGAAGCAAGTGAAAATACAAAATAATCTGATTAAATACACCCGAGTAAAGAAATGGTTAAACGTTTTTTTATTAAAAGTTATAAAATAGATCTACCTCTCACTTGTTTTTTTCAACACCCCCACTTTATGTCGCGATATTCGTAGCGGTGGATTTCAGTACTAGGTGCATATTAACTAAATTTCCATCTAAAAATGGCATACAGTCATGTCTTACCTGGAATTTGATCTCAACACTTTGTGGTATTATGGCGAAGGGTGTTGAGGAGGAGGGGAAGGGGGGGGGGGGGTCTTTTACGAGCTTGACTACTGAGTTCAGATAAAACTGAAAATATATGTTAATTTTGAGTATATTTCCGAAATTATCTCAAACACTGGGGATTGCGGCAAACAAGTAATATCTTAATAAAAGCGAAGGCGTTAAGAGTATTGGACGGATGCCGATAAACGTCAATTGATTTGAAAAATTTGGTCACTGCGCTGAATAAGTATCGCCAATAGCTAACAGTTCAAACCTGAAGATACATTCCACATAGTTAAATTGTGATATATTGCGACTACTCATGTACACTGGAACGGAAAGGCAACCATAATAAACTAAGGCTAGATAAGGTATTATTCACTATTTGTTTTGGGTTTCAGGGATCGCGTGTTATTACCCAGGCTCCCTTGTGCTCAATATGGCATATACTTTGATCGGTGCGAATAATGTATACAAATTGGTTTCCTTAAATACTCACAATAATTCCTCCTGTATCGGTTTGTAAAAATATTCTAATCGTAACCTCATATATCACGTATGTAATCCACAAATTTAATTGCGACCGAAATCTGATTTAGATAATCTGAAATGTGTTCTTTTTAGTTAGCAGCAGGTTGCACTAAAAAACGGCCTGATACTCAGTCTAACCCATAATGACACTGCTCACTCATAAGATTTTAATTAAGGTCGGAACATGAGCTGCAAATATGTTTAGCCAATTAAACCTGAATACAAGTTAAAATCTGACGCTTGTATGGAATAATTGCATTTCCCGATTATTGTATGAGTCAACATTTACATTGTTGGTCCCATAGTTAGTAATACGGAGAGCCAAAAGCCAATAAAATAAGCTTTTTTTAAATGATGTACACATTTTAAAGCATAGATTTATGTGCGGGAGGCTCTGGGTTCGAATCATGGGTAAGGCATGGGTGTTAATTTAAGTTAGGTTATAAGTTAGTCTGTAATCCGTCCCTGCTAAGCTTTCAAGAATAAACAGTGGGACCTTAAAAAGCCCGTTACAATATAGGCTGTTCACGCTAAAGTGAGCACTTTTTAAGGTCCTCCCAACAGGAACTAACCACTAATAAATATATCTTATTGCAGTCTCAGGCATTAAATTTTGAGGGTGGTGAAATGTATACTCTGTGTTTATTGGTCACATTGCAATGTTTATATTAAAAATCAGCAGAAAGATGGAAATTGGATGAAAGGAAAAATTTAGAAGGGCCTTAAAAAGTGCTCACATTACCGTGAACAGCCTATACAATAATATAGATTTATGTTGTTTTGGTCTAGTGACACCGGTAACACAATGTTACACCTTGTAAGGTGGCTCAGTGGACTCGTATTCGGGAAGACCCAGGTTCGAACCCCTTCCGGACATCCTGAGATCGGTTCTACACGATTTCCCGAAATCACTCCAGGCGGATGCTATGCTGTTTCCTTACCACACTGTGGTCTAATGGTCAGACTACTCGCTTCCCATCTCGGCGGGCCGGGTTCGAGTCTCGGCGGGTTCGCTCCGGGATTGTCGCACGCGGGAATCGTGCCGCTAGTAGGCGGGTTTTCTCGGGGATCTCCATTCTCTCCCGCCCTTGCATTCCGGCGCTGCTCCATACTCACCTCGCTTCACCCTCATCGGCTCTCAAGACCTCGGCGTTTAGAGCCGCCTAAATCTCTCCAATCTCCACTCCGCTACAGGCTGTGTCTCAAATAACCAGCTCCTTCATTCGCTCTTGCACTCGCACTCCATCCCACAATTCCCTGCATACTCTTCGTTTGGAAACAGATCCACACTTGCACTCGCACTCCATCCCACAATTCCCTGCATACTCTTCGTTTGGAAACAGATCCACACTTGCACTTGCACTCCATCCCACAATTCCCTGCATACTCTTCGTTTGGAAACAGATCCACACTTGCACTCGCACTCCATCCCACAATTCCCTGCATACTCTTCGTTTGGAAACAGATCCACACTTGCACTCGCACTCCATCCCACAATTCCCTGCATACTCTTCGTTTGGAAACAGATCCACACTTGCACTCACACTTGCTATTTTCCAGCATTATTATTGTGTGTTGTTTATTGTTTTAGTTCAGTTGAGGTAAAAAAATCATCTTAATCATTATATACTAATTGTGGCTGCTATTATTTTTATACTATACAATAGAAAACTCATTATATATAATAAATACAATTTTTTCATCACTATTGCAAACATTTAGTTACAGTGAAAAATGGTTTGTTCTTTCGGCGTCGTGTGGACGGCGACATTGTTCAAACGTAAACAAACAAACGATATCTCTAAAGCATGCATGGGGCAAACATCGATACACACTCGCTCTCGGGCACACGCACTCTGTCATATGGAACAGCACTCTCTGACGGCATTTCCGAGTGAGAGTGCGCGAGTGTGAATATTTTGACCAGTTGAGACACAGCCACAGTACATGGACGATTCGTTCCCAACTCCAGTTTCTCCCTGCGACATGCTGCGTTTCTAATGACCTCGCCGTCGACGAGAAGTTAATCCCTGCCTATAGGCTGTTCACGGTAAAGTGAGCACTTTTTAAAGGCCCTTTCAACAGGCTCTAACCACTAATAAATATATATTATTACTGCATTGGGCATCAAATTTTGAGTGTGGTAAAATATATACACTGTTAATTCGTCACAAAGCAATGTTTATGTTAAAAATCAGCAGGAAGATGGAATTAGGACGAAAGGAAAAATTTAGAAGGGCCTTAAAAAGTGCTCACTTTACCGTGAACAGCCTATACCTACAAACGTTATAACAACTACGAAATAACACTGGAAAGTGACACAGCTAAATCAATCAAAGAAAATACGGTAGGAACGCAAACAGTTAATAATTTAACGCTCTCAGGCTGTTCGCGGATAAAAAGCAAAGGCGTAACATAGAAAAAACATATTTTAAAATGACGAATGGAGGTACGTGTCAATTTAATACTGCGTTCAATAGACGTATTTTCTACTCATTCAAAAACAGGATAGTTTTAATGATTTAGGCTGACACTGTTGCAATTGGATTTGGCATCTTATTAGTATATTCACCTCTGTGCTCTGTTTTTATTATTATAATTTTTTTTTTTAGCGAAACTGGAACAGTTAAAATGTCATAGAACTGGAAAAGAATCATTTATTTATAATTTTGTAAACATATCCACATCGTTAAAGAAATTTAAGTATATTCCTTTCTGTTGATGTAAATGATTTTTTTTATCCTGGTTATTTTCTAAAAATAACATTATTCGTGTTGACAAAGTGAATAATGTTTGTCACAAAAATTTAATAATAAATATTCTTGCTGTCCATGGCTGTTAACGGTGAGTACTGTTGGTTCTCACTGATGTTCACTGATATGTTATGTCAGTCGATGACAGCTGAGCAATTTAATTATAGGCATTTAGACTTTCACTGATTGAGGTATGGTTCATCTACAAAGCCTGCAGTTTACTGTGCGTTATTTTTTTGTATCAGCAATGAATAAAAGTTTTAAAACCGAATACGCATAGCCATGATATGAATTTTTGAAATTTGATAAGGCAAAAACAAAAATTTGAGTACATGCCACCGGAAGTAAGTGATGCACATGAGTTCCAAATTTGTAGTATGTCGTCTATTAACTCTTTGAAACATTGTCCTGTAAAACTGACACGCTGATAGTAGTCCACTGGTGGCTGGCGCGTTTGGGGCCGAGAATCGAGGGAGTTAGCTATAAGGGCGACACTGCCACGCGCGTCAAGTTCGACATCACCGCTAAGCGCAACACGTGCAGTGTTCTTGTCGTGCTGCGCCTGACTACCTATGGGACTTCATGCACTGATCCTATAATTTTATTGCTCGAAAGCCTGTATAGTCTGTTCGCGGTTTCTTCACCCACTTTGAATCAAACCTTTGAAATATCTCCCCATATATGACGTGTTTAGTTATTTCCAACATATGCCATACATCACAAGCGTTTTATACCTGTGTTCATAAAAGTTACTTTTTTTCTGTTAAATTGAAAGTTTATTCATATTTTATCTATAAATTATAATGCTTAATTAGTAGTTAATTTGAATAAAAACAGGGAGAAAAAAAGTGTTTTGGTAACGCCTAGTGAGAAATAGTTCTTATATAAATACTGTTACATCTGAGTGCGCACGAATGCGGTGGGTTGTCCTTTGGTGTAATTTTCCAGACTTAGTTAAGCTTAGTTTGCTTGAAGCGGAGGAATATCCTGAAAGTAGAACTTTAGCAGGGCTTCAAATGTTTGAAGTAACCGTGAATGGATTATAGCAAGAATCAGTGCATGCCCTCGAGTACTTCTGTATGCATGCACATATATTACATGCGTATTTTGAGACACAGCGTTTTAAAAAGTTTTTTTTTTTTTTTTTAATTTGTGTGGGTGCTGTGAAATTGTGTTTCTAATGTGCGTGGTGTCTTGAGAATAATCGATAGGAATCGTCTGAAGCATGTGTTATTTTCGCAGTTCAGTACGTTGGACACACGTGTAATTGTTTAGTAAAAAATTACCTGGATTTCAAACACTATGCAATGCATTTAGATCGCCATGTATGAGAGAGACTTAAACA
This sequence comes from Dryococelus australis, assembly GCA_029891345.1. NCBI lineage: Eukaryota > Metazoa > Arthropoda > Insecta > Phasmatodea > Phasmatidae > Dryococelus > Dryococelus australis. The sequence continues at coordinate 38,577,619 of CM056993.1, forward strand.
ACAGCTATCACTTCGCACAGTATCAAAGTTAAGGCGATTTAATTCACAACTCATTAATATTCAGCTTAAGTTGATTTTGTTTGGCGGTTTAACTGGAAGAGCAAATACGTGTTGGAAAGCGTTTCAATTTGGAAGCGTTTATTGTCTTTACAAAACAACACTATCCGTAGCAAATGGTACTACAAAATGTTAAAATTAATAAAAAATATATATTCCCAATTTTTATAAGGCTAGGTATTAAACTTAAGCTATATATTTTTATGCATATGCCACATGCTAATAGACTCCATCTCATATCCATAGAAAGGTGATTTGCCTCTGAAAATCAAACCAGGATACCAAATGACAAACGAAAAACAAAATAGAGACTCAATTTCAACACGCCATTCATGTGCAGTTTGATACCTGGCTATAGTTAATTTTAATAATGGTTCTATTTGTTAAAATTGTGCTACACAAAATGATGACCAAGGAATCTATTTAAGTGACTGTGTGGTTGGCATGCTGGTATCCAACAGTGGCGGTCCGGGCACAATCCCCGCTGGATCCGACGAAAGGTAACATGGCGGACGATACTGATAGCCGAAGTTTCTCGCAGCACTTCCGTTTTCCCAACGTTGGCTCCAGCCCTTCTCCCGCCCTAGGGACTCGATACTTGTGATACTTTAGGCCTGACGGACAATTAAAGGTTGTCCACGACAAAGTGAGCACATTTGAAACGAACCTTAGAAAAAAGTTCCTGCTCCTGAACACATATATTTTAAAGGGCGTATCGAGTGACATTTGTCCAGTAAAGTTGGTAACGAGGGATATAAAATAGTTCTATATCTTAAACGTCTAATGTAAAGTGTTAGGTAACCTTTTGTGACAAATTAAACTATTTATTATTATTATTTTTAATGCACCAAAGTGTGAAAATGAGCAGATTGGTATAATATTCACTTTCAAAATAACTTCTCAGTTTTATTTGACCAACGGATGAATAGCGTATTGAGGTCCATGTCAACGTTAATTTTACTTAAGACGGTAGAATACACAACTTGCATAAGAGTAGATTTTAAGCAGGGCTTTCAAAAGTGCTCATTTTACCGTGAATAGTCTATACACGTCCTTTCTCTGGTGCCTGTCATTTACGCAGATGGACGCTACCCTCATCACAATGAACACTCCTCAGACATAATTTATTTTCATTTCCTTATCTCACATTTTTGAGGCATTGGGTTCAATTTCAGCCTAATGCATGACGAGTTATTTTGCTTGAGTGGTTCTCAATTCCAGGTGAATGCCAGAAAAATTACCTAACGTATGCTCTCAGAATCTATCAACCATTAAATTTATTACCTGCAAATGACCACAATGGTCAGCTAATATAATCAAAAAAATAAAAATAAAAATGAAAATTCGCTGTGTAGTTTCCCAATTATTATCAACGTCGGGGGAAGTTATGATCGTGCAAGTGTGACCAAGGGTACGGAAGGCGGGCACGACGAGGGGGTACGTGTAACACGGTGCGCTGGGCTCGCACACTTTCGCGCGAAAGTGTTCGGCTACTGCCGCCAGCCAACTCGCGTGCCGGCGAGTTTCAAACCCGGCTTTTTCGCTCGCTCGCTCGCCAAAGGGACAGACATACTTTCCAGAACCTGTTTCCCCAGGAAACCCGCGCACACACCCACACGTACACTCGACCGTGATCCAGCGACAACGTTCTTCAATACCACCTTTGTCCACTGGACTTGTTTGGCAGCGGGAGGCGGGTCGAGGGGTTCGCAGTCCCCTTCCATTTCACTCGCGACTCCATTCGCCATTGAACGCTTAGTCTAGAACATTCTGCACGTTATCTCTATTTAACAACGCCGTGAAACTTGTTCGAGTCGGACTACGACCTTGTGAATAACTATCGCGATAGTATCGAAAATTCCGATCTCATCAAACGTATCGAGACAACACGCTGTAGACGTAAACTCGTGCCTGTATGCCACTACGACCACTGCCGCTTCTAAAACGAGGCAAAAGGGCTCAATGTTGGTCAGTGCTTCGCGTTAAGCTGGACTCACAACCATCCGTTTCATCCGTCGGTCGCCCGTCCGTCGGTCACGTGATATTCAACCAATCGCAGGCCAATTTTTTTTTCTATCTGTCAATCCGTCAAATACATCCCAAAATTTAACTTTTGACGGCACGACCGATGGGCCACCACCTTGTAATATCGTTCTTTGAACATGGCTGTCGGAAAACAGTCACTTGTTGTCTGAATATTTTTCTTTTTAAATACGCAAGGCAGTGAAGTTGTTAATTTTTTTACGTTTCACCTTTGAATTGAACTGAAGATGACTTGTAGATTCTCAGAGGAAATGCTGATAAATTATGCCAGGGAAACAAGAATATATTTATAACATTGTTGATGTTGGGTGGAACAATCAACATTTTCTGGCCAAACGGATTGACGGACGAGGGGCGAAAAAACTGACGGATGGCTGACTGACGAACGGGTGACTGACGGAAGCGACGGATGGTTGTGAGCCAAGCTTTACCAGGATAATGGGTGGAGCAAGGGAGCTCAGAGACTTCGAGCGTGGTGCAGTTGTAGGTTGGCATATCCGCCAGGGCCGTCTCCGTCCTTCTCGAGTTGCCCAAGGCTAGCGTCGGGGATGTGATCGAGAAGTGGGAACGGGACGGCACAGCCACAACAAAACCACGCCCGGGCAGGCCGCGTGTGTTGACCGACATAAGACTGCCGAGCACTGAGGAAGGTTGCACGGGAACACAGCACGCCACCGTGTGGTGCCACTGCCCGTGAATCCCACAGCGCCACTAATCGCGCAGCTAGCACCATGCCTGCGCATCGGGAGTTTCGAGGACGGGGTTCGAAGTTCACGCACCTGCACAATATACCGTACATTTCGCCCGTGAGCGCGAAGCACTGTGTTCGGAGGCGTAAAGAGCGGAACGTGAGCGACTGGAGACGCGCGATTTGGAATGATGAACCACGCGGGTTACCATGTGGCGGTCCGATGGGTGGGTTTGGATGTGTTGAACCCCAGGTGAACACTACATGCTGGATTGTATATCACCCTCGGTGAAATTCGTCGGAGGAGGAGAAGGAGCGAGAGTGTGGGAGTGGTTTTCATTGGAAGTGACTTCGTCACTCTCGTAATACTACTGGGCAAGTTAAAAGCGGAAGGCTGTAAGAACGTTTTGAGTGAGTGAAGAGATTTGGGAGGCTCTTAACAACGAGGTCTCGAGAGCCGATGAGGGTGACTGAAGTGAATATGGAGCGGCGCCGGAATGAAAGGGCAGGGGAAGTTTGGTGGGAGGCGAGCTTGCTAATCATCAGCCATCGTGGCCCCATAAAAACATTTTGACCAGCTCCGAGTTGTATATGGTGGAAGACTAGTGCGGAGATGATAACTGTGTAAATACTCCCTAACATAAATCAGGGCCTGTTCTTGAGTGGTTTGTGGACAGTAGCGTTCCGGAACTGGGCTGGCCAGCACAGAGCGCCAGAACCCCCGATGACCCTCAACACTTACTACAGCGCTGCAGGAACACTGGTCGAGCACGTTCCCTTGAAGACGTTCCGACACCCGGTTGACAACCTCCCCCGCGGGATTAGAGCCGTATTAATGTCCGCTATTGGCCAGTATTTCCGATACAAACTTATATGTTACACTCTAAGAAATATTCGGAAATTTACCATACCAGTGTATACGCTTACTGAGAAAGCGGGAATGGTAATTCTTTCCCTTACACATTTGTTGTAGCGTTCCTGCATTTGCTCAGGAATCAGTCAAATGCATAGGGAAGTTGCTAAATTTGTTTAGTAGCGACGCTAAACATTCCTATATCTGCAGCTTGATGTGTGGCATTAGTACCATACCTTGTATAGGTTGAAAACTTCCATTACTGTTTAGGAAGTTTAACAGAAAATTTTTTACAGTGTAGTTTCACGTGGGCGACTGGACTTTTCTGATCAAATTTTGAAGACACAGTCTTTTATTTTTCACTGCAATTTCCGCTGGAAGAAATTTCAGACATACTTCGGAAGTAATGAAAAACTATTGATTTTTTTTCGTTTGTATTGATAAACAACAAACGCACAATATCCACTTCCCCATCGAACCACAGCCAGCCGTGATCGAACCATCCAGTTCTGAATGCTAGGCAGGTGCGTATCACAACAGGCTCACCCACAACAAAGTGAAACAAGCAATCGGTATATCAAAGTTAAAAAAAAACATATATCACTGTCGAATGGCGAAACATGCGGTAAAGCGTACACTGCTCGTGACCTTGGCTGAAGGCGCTATTTGAGGGTGTATTTTACCTCTTCCTCTTGATTCAGATTCGAAAAACGACCCTCTTACGTCATCACTTCGATGAATTGATGAAGAGTACGGGACAAACCAAGGGCACGTGGATGGTGGATTCTTACACATGAAATTTTCTAATCCTTCGCACATTATTTAACATACTTTAAAATTATTCTCATAACGGAAAATTAAGATTGATATTATTATTATTATTTTCAGTTTGGTGATTTCTGCGCGTTTGATACATTCACGAATGAAGACAGTTCTATGAGATGCCGTTCTAGGACACACAGAACAAACAGTCTACGGGTGTAATATTTTATAACATTTTTCCTTCTGACATGCTTTCTGAATACGAAGACACGCGAAAAGCATCCATGCTGTCTTACGTCAGCGTGACAATACTGATCTCGTCTTATCATCTTTTCCAAGAGAATATGCGCAGGAATTAATAATGATCAACCTCTATCTCCACTGCTCAAGATAGTGGCAGAACCATTGTTATAGTCACTGCTCAGCCGAAATGTTATTCATATTTTTAATTTAGAGTTATTTTGTACAGAGACAACGAAATTCCTTTGTGTGTCAAAAAATGATCAATTTTGGGGAAAAAAAAAAAAAAAAAAAAAGCAGCAACCTGTTAATAAGGTGTTCATGTAAATATTCTGTGTTAACCCCCGGAAAGATGACTAGTTGGAAAATACAACATAATTATGGTTTGAATAGTGTTAAACGAATGGACAGTCGCTTTCACCTGAACGGTATACGATCAACACATCTAAGTTTTTTTCGTTACCAAGAAAACACATTTTAATCGGTTTTTCTGTAATATTATATTAATTAAACATTAATCCAATTATTTTGGTGAATACTTTTTTAGTTGAAAATTCTAAACACACACACACACACACATAATAATAATATATATATATATGAATACATATATTATATATATATATATATATATATATATATATATATATATATATACATATGATTATACGAATATATGAAAACGCATTACCACTTAGATATAAAACTTTTAAATTTTACTTACACGAGAATTATATATATGTTTACTGAATTTCAAGGTAACATTAAAAAGTTTGTTACGTAGAGATGAGATATTTTCAAAGGGGAACAAACAGCAAATTTCATCCACTATTCTGCAAGGGCGAACGCTTACGATACATTTCGGTCAGATCGTTAGATAGCTAACGCACGCACACACATGCTGGCTGCCGGTTATGGGAAAACTCAGCCCAGCCACAAATTTGTATTAATTGATGCGTGTCTGTTCGGAACAACCGCACCGCGTCTATAATCAGAGGTCGTATTTTACTGGCGGCAGCTGTGGAGCGACTGGCGATTCTACTCCTGCTGGATGAATTACGCTAGCAGATTCGATACCCTTTAATCATGCCGGCGTGTTTGATGTCACAGTTTCTTTTCAGGCGGGCATTGCTCTTCGAGATTACTACGGCACCGGATGTAGTCTAATTCCAACTTTACAGTCAAATGAACTATTATGTCACTTTTTACTTTCGCAGTACTGTACTTAACCTATATTTTAATTGACCCAGCTGTTTCGTAGTTCGCGTTGTTTTATGTCACTTGTTTTGCGTTCGTGACATCATTGGTGGAAATAATTTACTACCGCATATGCGCTTTTAGGATAGTAAAGAAATATATATTTATATCTGAACTATTAAAGCTGTCTAATTCTCAATCTAATTTAGTCACTAAAATATCTTAGCTATCGATTTCTGAGCATTTTGATGCATTAATTTGCCTCTATAATTTTTTAACGTAGTATTCCAAGCCCACTCTAAAACAATAAATATATGCTCGTATGTTTTAAACTAACGTAAAATGGCCTAGAAAACCACAAAAAACCACAAAATGGAGTATATATACATAAAATTCTTCCACTCGTTCTTTAAAGGTCATATATATATATATATATATATATATATATATATATATATATATATATATATATAATTCTTTCGCTCGTTCTTTAAAGTTTATTTTATACTCCATTTTTGTGAAAGTAGCAACAAATAATTATAAAACTGACATCATGATTCGAGAAAGTCAATTTTACGTATGCGAAGTAAGGTAAAAGTATTCGCAAAGAATTTATTTATTTAGCGAGCCAAATAAATAATTGGGCCCTAGAAAACAAGTATAAAAAACACGGAAAATTTTCTGATACGGGTTATCAGAAATGCCGCAGTAAAAAAAAAAAAAAAAAACTATCGGAATATTTATTTGTAGAGAACATTTTATGGAACCGATTACTCATTCCTGTCGCGTATAGTAACCAACTTCACTGATCAAAAGTTTTTGTTGAATAAAGCAAATCTCGCTTGGCGCACTCAAATCAGTTGTTTGTATAGTGGCAATCAAATATTTTGTTTAATAAAATCAAATTATTTTGTTGGTCATATATGTTTGCCACAAACTTGCAAGACTTGGTTGGTGCAAGGAATGGTTTGAATGGAATTACGTGTATTAAACAGCTTCAATTATAAAAATTACTGAAGGCACGACTCGAACCGAGATATCCTGTACCCGAACGCTTCTATTTAGAAACTTCAGTTAAAGTGACTGCAACGGAGTTATAACATTTCTAAATGCATATATTTACTGTAGAGGAAACGTACGTCAATAAATATTCTCACTTTACATTCCTGTTTCCCTTTGAAATTTTATCATTGGGAATGTTCTTACTATTATCAGGCGCCAGTCAGCGCACTAAGAATCACTGATACTATCCTATCACAAAATTACAAACAAATTCTCAAGCTTTCAATTCCAACGAAGTTACTCAACTGACCCGATTACCTTGCAACCAACCAAATATAGGCTGTTCACGGTAAAATGAGCAATTTTGAAAGCCCTGCTTAATATCTACTTGTACGCACGTTTTGTATTCCTCCGCCTTATATAAAATTAACATTGCTAAGGGCCTCACGACTTTATTCATGTGTCGGTCAAGTGAAACTAGAAAAAATTTATAAAAGTAAATATTTTACAAATCTGCTTATTCTTACACATATATGCATTAGAAAATAAGAAAGTTAATGAAATAATTAAAATCTTCACATCTCTTTACTTAACACTTTTGATTCGACATTACGACATGGAAATACATTCCCATCCATCGTTACCAACTTTACAGTGCGCCCGTTAAAATATAAACAGGCAGTGGCAGTGATTTAATTCCGAGGTTGATTTCAAAAGTGCTCACTTCATCCTGAACAGCCTCTAAATTCCCGTACTATACCAAGCTGATTTTTCTTGTTTCTACGAATTCTGTAATAGTAAAAATATCTATTTGTTCCACGTAACTAAATGCTTGTTCACCCCTAAAAGAAATATTAATTTTACTCTGCTTTGATATTGATGAAATTTACGTAAAGAAATTGATTAGTCGAAAGTATTTATAAAATAGTTGTGTGTACTACAAACATGTAGGTTATGTTGGAGCAACCAAATAAATGCCAGGCTCAACCAGTTATTTTTACATTATTTATTTGTTTCGAGGGAACCAACACAGACGCTTGGAAGAAGAGCAGTTAATTTATTTGTTATCTGCAACTAATTGTTTATTTCAAATTGTCAAAGTCCCAATATTTTTGATCTCTTTACCGCTAAAACGTTTTAAAATCCGTTTCTTGGTCTAAGGTTAGCAAACTGTTTCACGTAACTGCGAATTTTAAAATTTGCGTGCACTCCCTCTGAACAAGTTTGAGTGTTGCACATACACAACACAATATCATGAATATATACCTTACTTTAAAAGCAAGTATCGGCCTTTTGAAAATAAAAGTGCGTATAAAATCCATATTTTCCAGTTAAAACTCGTGCTTTGAAAGTTCTACAAGTAAAATCCGAGCAAATTTCGAGGACATAAGCGTAGCACAAAATCACTGTTTTTTTTTTTTTTTTTTTTTTTTTTTTTTTTTTTTTAATATTTAGCGTATGATTGTTTAAACAAATGTTTTGAGACCTTAACATTTGGAATTGACTTAGACAAATCGTACTTTAAGCTTCATAAAATTTCTTTGGTGTAGCGCATATTAACTGGGAACTGAATCGGACGTAGGGGGTCTTGTCTCAAACTAATACAGCTTGATCTCCAATCAGGAAAGTTGTTTGTGCACACGGACAAAACTGAATCCCCTGTTCTTAAAACTGGACATCCGGTGACGTGATGTGGTAGAACGTAGATTTTTCTCACTATGCGTGGAACTTCTGAGAGTAAATCAAGAAGATTTACTTAAATAAGCACTCGGTAAATCAATACACATTGACGTGGCAGTAAATACATACGCAGCCACCCTTTTCTGCACTAGCATGTAGAACATAAAATATGCGTACAGAGCCATGCATTCACGGACGGAATATGTTTCATTTGATCGACAATGCATTACCGTAAGATCACGAAGCTCTATTAAGAATACCGGACAATCCTTGTATGCAACATGCAATTATTAAACACACATTTTTGTTGAATCATCTGTAAGCCATGCCTCCGATTAGCTCTAGGCCACATATAGTCAACTTATAAACTTTAAGTATACGTTACCATAATATATAGAACTATATTATACGTATATGTGTACTACTCTTTACGATGTGTTTAAATTACGTTAAAATGGTTTATTTCAGTGACTCTGTTAGTCATATGGACATCTTTTTAAAAATGTAATATCGATCAAATATTTATTTGTGGTTACACTTTGCTAACTGATATTGAAAAATAAAGTCTAAAAAACGACCATTTTAACATTATTTTTCAAAACCAACAATAGAATAATATAGTCTACGGATTTTACCAACGGTATATTTGGACAATTTACATTTATGCATTTTTTAAGGTAATATCTTTTCCACGTAAATTTAGACTGTTCTTACTTAAATGTTGCAAATATGGCACTGTTTTGCTACACACTTGTGAAATGTCTCAATAAACCCGCGTTTCGAGGAATGTCAATTTCTGAGTTGAAACTCTACTGAATTTTATTTGCTGCAGAACGCCGTATGTCCGATATGTTACGAATTATCTTTTCTAGGTTGCTCACTTTAACGATACTTCTGCCTGTGGTACAGGCAACACGCCGTACAACAGTGTCCTGCGTGCTGCGGAATCATGGCGTTATGGTACCGAAACTAAAACACTCTGTACCTTTTTTCGTGTAGGAAAAATACAAACATTTCTCAGGTTTAGTGATCTACATGTTGGCCAGACTAGATATGTGTATATATTCCAGCATCACTAATTTTTAATAGATTGATGGAATGGAGCATGATATAACTTTTTTTTACCGTGCGCTATAATTTACTTAAATAGACATTCAGGATGCGTGTTATAAACTTATATAAGATACAAAATAAAAATTCAATTAGTTGAGGTATAACTGCTTCTTAAAGTATTCGGGAAATTTTTCTGCTATCACTCAGAAGATTTTTATACTTTCCCATGTACTTACAAGTTTTTCAAAGTGTTTTGAACATTTTGTGTAGTATGAATTCAGCTATTATGTCACAATTTCACACCAACTCTCTTTATATACAGTGTTTGAGATAAAATAATTGACCTACAAAGCCATCGGAAAGTTTTAATAAACTAGGGCGTCCTAAATGTATATTTAAATATAGAAGTGGCCAATCACTTATATCAGTGAATCAGTATGTCAACCATTCTCTCAAATGTGTTACTGAAGTTCCGGTAGTAAACAAATCGCACTTGAAAGGGAGTCACAATAAAACACAACTTTGCAATTGTATGTTTTTCTGCCTATTTATATAATGTTGGATATTAACAGACGTGAAACTTTTATGCTATCACCTCTGTTACAGAACATAGCGTTTTTTTTTGTAGTCCCGGGAATTTCTCCGCAAGTGCTAAGTATAAGTATGAAAATATTTCATATTGCACATTTTCCTGCAAAGGGAACAAAACAAATACACCGTTTTAATTGTTTCGAGATTTTCGTACCAAGTTACATGATTTATACGATCATAAACATAATTATAATTTTGGTTATTATAGGCAAGGCATTTTTGTCTAAGTAACCAATCCTTGTTATAAATTAAAACACCATAAACGTAAGTCCTAGTCTGTTTCAGTTATTTCAGTTAAATTACATTTACGACGTTAAAGTATACGATTGGTTAGTATGTATCCCATTTCATTAGCCCTGTTGTCCGGCAATAATAGGACGCAAAGGTGGTTTCGATAAAGAAGCCAATAATTTTTAAGTGCAATTTCTGAGTAGGTTTTCGTAAAGAAAAAGATCATATTTAATATACAGGCCGATTAGACACGCAACACGCAATGAAAGAAAGTATCCATGTTTACAGTGCACCACTACTGGAAAAATAGATGGATGCAGTCTGTTATTCGAAGTGCATTTCCTAATCGTGTTGAGAAAAACCTCAATTACTAACCTAGTTATGGAAATGTTGTTGACTTTAGTATCAAAACCGAATACCACATTCTTTCAAAAAATGCTGCTAGTCTTCACTTCTTCGGCAATAACAACGAAACTGTTTATAAAGTTAGATAAAACATTTGTAGGACAATTTGCTATTGGTGCCGTAAAGTCAATAGTTTTTTTTTCATATAAGTTTTCCAAACAATTCATTCAAAGTACATCGCATACGTTAGGAAGCGTGGTGTAAGAAAATGCACGTGAGCCGAAGTCAATAATAAGTATTTTTATGTTTCCTACTGAAGTCTTCAGCTGCTAGGTGTTCACAAATGAGACTTTAATTACTTAAAAATAATTTAAAAAACACAATCTACTGTTGATTATGTAATGTAAATAATAGTTTATATCCTATCTATATAAATAACGAAAGCCAAAAGGAAATATCGTTTCAGATGTAAAATTATTATTTTTCTCACTCTGTTAGTTAGGTTCTCTAAAACGAATTGTGACAAACTTTAACTACTCTGTATTCAATAATTTAATCATTCTAACGGTTTTTACAATGTATGACACTACATATACTCTTAATATATCATATCACATTCGGATATGAAAAATAACCAGGTAAATATCATTTCTGATGGCTTTTAACGACAAAATTATTGGACTCTCATTGATAATCTGGTTTTGAAATGACATTGTGTGATTGGCTGTGCTTTGGAGATACCCAATAATTAATGTAAGGTTATTGCTTTGGTGCGGTGCCGAATGTGATGTCATCAGTCTTAGTATATTTCACGTGGTCACATGGTAAACACAGAAGTTAAAGAGTTCATTGAATTTACAGTAATACTTAAGCGATCCCAGATACTGAAAATTAACCACTGGAATGGTAGCAAGTTAGAGACGACGGAATAAATTTTTCTTTGCAGAACATTCTTGAAATACAGATATTCTATAAATTAAAAAATGGAAGTTTATAACTTTAATAATTGCTAGAATTCCAGGAATTTTCACATTTTATAAAATTTATAGAATTTCTATGTTTTAAATACTTTTAAGGATTTCAAGAATTAACCAAATTTATAGAATTTTGGAAACTAACAAAATATATTTTAACTGGAATTTTGCGCTATGATAACATTTTTATCTACTCACTAGTAACATCAAATGCGCAAATATTAACAGATGTCAGGGAAACATCACCCACTCAAAAACGACAGAGTGAATTAGTAAGTTACGTATTGGCTGTCAATTAGCTCATTTGTACTGCTGTTAAGTGCTGCGGAATGTTGGCGATTGTGAATACTGAACTATCGGCCTGCGACAACGATGTACAAAACTTGTTACTACTGGAAATATATGCCAAGAGCGACTAGTGGCATTTATGTCTCAGAGTAAATATGTCTGTAAGCGCGAACAAGTACTCTCTTACAAAAAGTCATGGCAATAATCTGTTAATATAATGGGCAATGGCAAATATGATATTCTAGTGTTCAGTACATATGTTTATAAGTTCATTAGGTGATCGACTAGTTGTAAAAGAAGTGTTCTACGTAGGTTGAGTGACTTCCCGAAAACCAGGATGAGAACGCATAACCGAGAGCTCTAACAAAATTAATATTGGATGAAAGAAACCCTGTTACTATCCAAAGAAATCATTTACATTTTGCTGTCACTAATTTCGTTATCTTTAAATAATATCATAGTTAACATACAATGTATTATTGACACCTTTTTAACTACTATCTGAGTAAACATTTGTGAAACATATTAATCTGCAACAACGTAGTTAAATAAAATAAACTAAGCTGTTCTGTAGTAATACGCAAATGTTCAACATTTATTTCTGTTTTCACTACGGAATAGCGTAGGTAATAATGATTCATGAATTTCATACAATCATACTCATCTTAAGAAATGCCAATAACACATATTTAATTTGAAGTTGTCCATCACATCACAGTACATGCATAATATAAACAGTTAGTAAGTGAAATTATTATAAAAAATAATTTTTCTTTTACATTAGAGAGTTAATATTTTTCGATTATTTGTTTACACCTTACTTCAGTTCCGTTCCACGAAAAGACACTGCCCTAACCTGCATATATTTTAACGGGCGCCCCGAGTGACACGCGCCCAGTAAAGTTGGTGACGATGGATGGGAAGTAGTTCCGTATCTTACGTCGAACAAAAATTGTTAGGTAACCATTTCTGATTACTTAAATTATTAATTTCGCTTTTTGTTTTATTGATGCATCGAAGAGTTAAAATGAGCGGATTTGTTATATATTTATTTTTCTAGTAATTTCACAGTTCCACTTGACCGACGCGTGGATAACGTGATGAGGCCCATGACAATGTTAAATTTACGTAAGGCGAAAGAATACACAACGTGATTGCAAGTAGATCTTAAGCAGGGCTTTTAAAAATGCTCGTATTACCGTGAACAGCCTATAGTTTCAACTGTGTGTTGTTTCCTGCTTGAAAAAGGGCAGAAACTTATTTTAAAAGGTAAATGTGTTCGTGACTTTTTACAACCAACAGATAACGCAAAATGAAAATTTAATACAAAAATATTGAACAACTCGTACATTGTAAATTTTATATAACCGCACACCGTCAGTAATTGCTATGAATCAGAAATTATGGTGCGAAAACAAAGAATTTTTGCAATAGTCTTCTAACGCGCTAGAATGCTATCTGTATTATTTGAAGTAGAGTTTGGCGACTGAAGTTCTGGTCGACGAGATCGAAACTCACAAAAATCATTCGTGGGGAATACGGCATCTGATTCAGCTTAGTTAAATAATGGAAAAGGGGACATTTACTAACGTGTAGTGTATAATTACGATTACATTGGCGGTTTATGACAAAAACAGTGTATATTCTTGAAATCCTGCTTCACAGTTTGCGCCTGACAATAAGTGTATATGCAGACCGCGAAACAGTAACGTCAGGCTGGTGGTCGAGCCTTCTGCGATCAGGTAAACGCTCGTCCAGATTCTGCACGTAATACGACAAATAAGTTATTAGCTGCCCACGGTAAACTGAGCACTTCTCAAAGCCCTGCTTAAGTGCTACTTGTATGCATGTTGTGTATTCTTCCGCCAAATGCAAAATTAACATCGTAGTCCGCCTGGACACTTTATTCATGCGTCGGTCATGGGAGACTGAAATTATTAGAAAAGTAAATAAATATCTTACAAATTCATTTATATTTATTCTTACACTCGCAAGCACTAAAGATACACAAAGCTAAAGGAATCATTCTAGTGTCCACCAATGTCTACATAAAATTTGTTATTCGAAGTTAAGATATGTAACTACTTTCCCTCCTCGTTGTTAACATTACCAGTCGCATTGACATTCAGTGTGCTCATTATAATATATTTGCAGGTGGCGTTCCTCAAAGGTTTGTTTCAAAGATGATCAAATAAGCGTGAACAGACTATACGAGTTATTCAGCACTGTTTAAAATTTCTCGGGTATTGCATAACTAACGAAGTCTGCCTAAGAGGGAAATCACGGTAACACATTTGCTGAAGTGTATCTTAACATATATACCTTTAGATCATCAAGATCATATACTTATAAATGGCGAATGATATTGGCGTTGGACAACTTTTACAGTATTCAGGTTATATATATATATATATATGTTTGGTATATTCTCTTTTAAGGTTTACTGACAACTCAAACTGATATTTAAATATTTGTGACAAAGATTGGAAGTTTTTTTTTGCGCAGACACTCGTTTTGCCACGCGGAGAGTGTAGAGATCGCGAAACACAGTTTCTAATGGTCGCCGAAACTTTAACACACTGAAATTTTGCTTCCGCCGTAGTTGCGCGTAAAATCCTGGGCGTTTTTGCCTGTGCGTTAAAAAGTTTGCAATATTTCATCCCACCGTGTAAGGAGTTCGGAGCTCCACACTTATCGTGTAAGGTTAGTATGGTCAAAGCATTAATCAGCGGTTTATATCTTTTCCTTTTTGACTCATCAGTTTTGTGTTTTCTCAAAACGCATTCGAATCTTTCCCAAAATTTGTGTAACATCATTAAGAGAGCACAAATTTGATCACTTACCACCCAAAAGCAGTATAATTAATCAACTACAACAAATAGAAATATTAAAATCGTTTACAAAATTATTACGTTTAAGTTATAAAAGTGAAAGATGTTTTTAAGTTCTATCAGAATGTCTGGTTTCAAGTTAAACGCATTTTGTTTAGATGAAAAATTTGCAGACGTAAATTTCTTTAAAATGAGACTATTTGCTGTTATCTTGTTTTTTTTTTTTTTTACACTTTCGCGTTTACTTCCTATAAACCTTAGTTATAATATCTACAAAAAAATAGCCTACTGTCATAATTCGTTTTAAATAAATTCCTTTAAAATGATGAAGTTACATAAAAAATAGTTTTCGCTGAAATAGGACATAACACTTAAAACATTCTTCTGATTTTTTTGGCGACATAATACATTAAGATAAAATTACTAATTCTTGGATGTATATATTTCATTTTGTTAAAGTTTCTTGTGACATTATGGAAGTATAAAAGAGCATCAGAAATTTTAAACTGTAGCTGTTCTCTCAAATTCTTCTAAGCTATAAAGTCAGGGTTCTGAAATAAAATGTCACCATTTGTAAAGCCCTTCAGGGAGATAAAACGAAACAATAAGGTTTATTTATCCGCAAGGAAAATAATGCGATAGTTTAGGCGTGTAAATACGTCTGGTTTGCTATTCCTCCGTCTTGGTGAGACGAGAGTATTGCAGCCGAACTGCCAGGCATCCCTGCACACAGTCTATTCTGTCTTGCATGTTATGTTTTAAAATACACTTTTTGTTTCTTTCTAAAACCGCTCCCGACAGCTTCTTAGTAGCTTATAAATGTAGTTCACTACATGAATATATACAATATATATAAACCATATTCAGTTCTATGCAAATAAGACACATTCGCGTCAACGTATTTTTTTTTTTTTTAATAAATGCAAGAAAAATTATTTTTAAGAACTGTCTTTTGTAAAATATAAGACCATTAATTTCCTACTAAAACATATTGATCATATATATTCTTCCTTAAACTTGCCACTAAATTGAAAATGTTAATAATATTTTTGGACAAAAATCTAGTTTACACAGCCTGTCTTTCTCAAACGATCAAGTTTCTGCAAAGTATGGATCGTGAAAAAAAAGGGGGAAGGGGATGCTTGCAGGTTAAGGCTGTTTCCTGTTCCTCTGCACTTACGTGGGTGCGTTCTCAACATTTTTACTTATACTTATTTTTCTCGACGAGTGATGCAAGTGTTTATATTTATTTACTGAGTGGGGAAAGTTGGTCTTTACTCCCAGCGCAACGTTTATTTCTTTTTCCTTTTCGAGATAATTTCACGATATCCGGTTGTTAATGGTCACCCAAGCCTCTTTATCTCTCTCTTATGTTAAATAGTTGTGTTTTTTTTTGTTCCGAGCTTCCTTCCTCTTCATTTTTAAAACATGTGAATCATTGATATAATCTGATACATTTACAGTACATTTAACGTTGAGATTATCTAATGTGAATGTAAAGTGTTATATTACAACGTTAAAGTGTTGACTCATATGTAAACTTTTAGCAGTTACAGGTAATGATCGTGGCAGAAGTTTCTGGAACTTATATTTTCGATTTTTAACAAAAGGGTACTATACGGATCCAGATGGAAAAAAAAAATCCTTTCCCGGGAATGCTTTAGTGATGTGCAGTATGGCAAGTTTTGACATGCGGAGATTCGTATTTCCGATGAGTGGCAACGCAATCATTTGGATATTGAATTCTCAATCGGTCGCTCACATATATTCAAAGTCTAATGTTCGTACTGATGCGTTGAGCGAACAAGGTTGAAAATGCGAAGGGCGGGGGATTAGAATGGCCCTGTCAGACGTTCTCTCTGACACCATGTGAGGATTTGTGCTGACACTGGGTTGGATATCGCACCTGGAAAATGCAGCCGCTATCGTATTAAAGACGATCGTTGCACAGTAACTCTGTGATAAAGTTTCATACGCTCGTAAATGGACTAATTTTATACGAAAAGCCGGAAGATTGTAGAAAAGGGTTGCTTTCGCAATGCTCTGTTATCGAAATTACTCAGTTAATTTTTAGTGTGGATAGCAATCGATATGCCAGTAATATCATTACGGATCATAAATGTTCCTAAGTTACTCGTGAAGTAGAGAAAAGGACTAGACCATTTCATCATAACTCCAGCGATGGCTTAACGCTGGAAACTGCAGCAATTTGTTACATCATGTTACGTCCCACACTAAGGTTTCATTTCACTTGGCAATTTATTGGCAAACCTCACAAGTCTTTCTTCCTCCTGATGGCTTTCTAAGTTCTACAATTCACATTACTTATCAAATTCTATGCAGCCACCTTCACAGCAAACAATAGTGCTACCTCTGGTTGGTACTGAAACTAGGCAGCCTGCTGCTAGATGGCCAGTCCTCAAAGTCGGAGTCACTGCTCCAATCTAATGCTCTTCGCGACTCAACATCACGTGGATTGGCAGTAGAAATTGGGGAAGTCAAAGGGCATTGTGACCCAGAAGGTTCAGCCTCATCAACAAATATTCTTGGTGCAGACTCCTCTAATAATTCAGTTAAGCTGATTGACGAATCCGAAGTATTTGAAGAAATACTTATCACTTCAGGCTCGTAAAAACTCTCGGCCTTAATAGTTGGCCTCCTTTCGTATTCCCAGAATGGATGATTAGCCTTAACTACAGTCACACGATTGAGTTACCAGCCTATATTAGGCGGAGGGTCATTAGACACCAACCAAATGAATTTTTTCCCCCAAGAAATGACACTTCCTAATCCACCTTTAACTGGGAGTCGAACATACATTACTTCACACAGATGTTAAATAAAACTGTCGCAGTGATATTCGTGTTTATATCCCTCAAACACTATCACATCATAATAGTGATCGTCTAGGTCTTGGAACGCGAATTTCCCAACATATTATACTGCAGCAAGTGGTCTTGCCCACACGACAGTGATTTTGTAGGTGGTGGTGTTTTCCCTGGCTGCAAACTTTGTGTTTTAAAAAGTTAAATTTGTTATAAAATAGTAGTTAAAAAAAGCATTTGTTATCAATTTTACGAGCTTAGAGTTCTTTAAATTGTTATAACACTGCAGTCATTCCAGTAATTTACCTTGATCCGTGTTATCATTTAAACTCCCAGTCATACAATCTTGATTGAGAACTACTTATTTAGATCTTTATCGAATGTTAGCAGTAAATGCCATCAGGTGTAACTGTCCTTTATTACTTAAACCCCAATCAAAGGGTTATATTTTTTCCCTTAAGAGGAATTTTCCTGCGAGACCAAGAGTCAATGAATTTGGCAGCCTTCCAGACGTAATACCCATAATCTGTGATAACTTGTCGTGTGTGCTGAATGTTTCTCGGAAAATCTTGTTTGAAGTGCATTTGGTTACCTCGAACAAGAAGTATTTTTCTTTAGTAAGTGAAATGTTGGAAAGATGTATTTTAGGCTCATCGAAAGAATTACAGTCTCTCTGCAGATAAACTTGAGAAAGTGAAGCAACATTTTTGTCATTACGTCGAACAACAGTTTCTAAGCACGGGAATTCAAGCGCTGGAAGTGTGAAAAATATTAAAGTCAGATAAAACGCCAGACTATTTTCTTTTACACTACCGGGGTGAATAGTTTTCTTGAAGATACTACAAAATTATTATGAACCTGTAGCTAGAATAACAAGCTAGGGAGAGGACTGTGACATCAGACGCCTGGTACAGGTCTGCATTCCGTGATTTCCACTCGACTACAAGGTGCTTATTACAGTTACACAAATAACTGAAACTTTCTACAACCAATGCTTAAAAAAATACCTGCCCTAAGTTTTTACGTTTCAATGAAAACCTCGACTAACACAGCTACAATAATATTGCCCGTGAATTGGAAAAGTAGCTCTACATTTTAAGGCCTCGTGAAATAATATTGTTTCAGTCTGTTTGCGCCGATTTTGGTCAAAGCCACATTAAACTGAGTTTTGGTCTAAAAGTAAAATATATTATAGGTTGTTCACGGTAAACTAAGAACTTTTGAGAACCTTCCTAAAGATCTACTTATATATACATTGTGTGTTCTTCCACCATACGTAAAATTGACATTGCCAGGGCCTGATCTATTTATTCATGTGGATGTTTGAGAGATGTTTCAATTATTAATTTTATTCGCATTTTAAAAACAGAAAAAGCAAAAGAAGCCATTTCACTACTCACACATTTTTACCTAATACTTCAAATTCATAGTTAAGACTTGGATCTATTTTCTCTACGTCGTTACGATCTTCACTGAGCGTATGCCACTCAGTGTATCCGTTAAAATATATACAGCTAAGGGAAGTGAAATTTTTAAAATGTTGTTTTCAGAACAACTGAGTTAAGAGTAAACACCATACAGGATGAGGCATTTAAAACAGGCCACCTTAATAAATCGCCCACTTGTAAAGATAGAAGAAAATGGTTCAGACAAACGTTGTTTGGGGTGAAAGGGGTTATAATGTGACGTTAAGAGTTTGGTGTTACGTCGAGGGGTGAAGGAGTTATGGGGGTCAACATCGGTTTTGTAACTGGGATAACATACTTTATTACACACCTCTGAACAGCTCTTCTCAAGATGAATGCAAACGTGTGTCACACGTACTAGAAATGTGAGCATTAAACCACCTCGTCCCATGTAACATACCGCAGTTGACCCTCATATTTCCGCCACCCCTCGGCGTACAACACACCTATTTATTAACATTATGGCCACTTTCCCCCAAACAACTTTTGTCTGAAACATTTTCCTCTATCGTTACAAGTGGTCGATTTATTAAGGTGGCATGTTTTAAATGCCTCACCCGGTATAACGCTTGATGTATTTCCGCATGCTGCGTGTTCTATCATATTTAGTTACAAAACAAATACATACAGATGATTCAAATAAATATTTTATTGTCAGTCTAATTTATTTAGGCCATACACAGAGACTTCGTTCAGTCAAACATGTATTTCGCTAGAAAAACGAAATTAATTTTGTTGCTTTCCAAATTTTGTTTACTCAACACACTATTTTGTTGGGGCAACTAAAATCTACTTCCGGCATTCCTTTGAGAGTGCGGAATTAACCGACGAACAGACTGTACCTACCCTTGTGAATGAACAATTAAGGCGTGACTTCACGAGCGGGAGTGGCCTTGACACTTCAACTAGGTCGCGAGCCGGCCGGACTGCGGGACGACCATCTACGGCCAACACTCGATAATGCGCTGAGATGTCCGACTAGGTCTCCCTTATATGGGCGGGACCTTTATCTTATATGGTGCGGTTGACCTTTTTATGTATTCCTGGCGAGGCACCCGCGCATGACGTCACTTACATGGCTTTTTTTTTTTGTTTCGGTGGTAAACGTTTATTTACACGTGAACTCGGAGCGTCCGGAAGGAGGGGTGTGGTAGAGGGTAGCGATTTGAGTTAGTGTTAGTAGGGTGAAACTTCCCTCCGTGAATACCTGTTGGCTTCCTGCAACGTCTAACAATTGAAATTGATGTTGGAAAAGGGACACGAATAATAACATTAATTGTAACATGAAATGCCAGTGGATGGAACGGAGGGCACGATATGACGCACCTAAAACTGCAATATCGTTTTCAGCTAGTGAAATAATTCACATTGAAAATTCGGTCAACATCCTGCGAATCCTGAATCCTACGAGCAAGCGCATAGGAAAAATAAAAATTAAAAAACGCCTGCAAAGCTGTAAAGGTGCTATTATTTGAGTTATCCCTGCCGATGACACTATGTGGCTTGGAATAGTGAATGACACATAGTTTACATGAATATCCTCTATGAGGGTTTTAGTGCATTTTCCCGGCCTTGTCTCTTAGCACGACAAGGTTATATTTTAGTTAAGTGAAATAGTTTTTGATAAAACTTGGGGTCTATTGTAAGACGAAAAAATTTAAACATCGAAGTTACTGATTGTTCCCTCGATTTCTACAGTTCTGCTGTCAGTATTCGCAAGTCAATGTTTGCGAAATGTACACAATGCAAAAATCAATTCTATAGTACGTGTATTTGCGGTTTCTTTACACTTTTTGAATCCAACCTTTGAAAAATCACCCCATGTATGACATGCTTGATAGTTTCGTAAATATGTTACGCATCACAATTGTTTTATACTTCTGTCAACATGAAGGTATCTAATTTTTGATTAAATTGAAATTTTACTAATATGTTATCAATAAAGTATAATATTTCATTCATAATTATCATGAATATGAACAGGGTGAAAACAGGTGTGTTGGTAATGGCTAGTTAGAAATAGTTTTCATGCGATATTTCATTAAAGTGAGTGAGCAAGAACGCGGCGAGTGTTTCCTCTGACGTCATATTCGAGACTAGATATAAACTTAGTTTGCATGAGGCGGAGGAATATCATGGAAGAAGAAACTAAGCAGGGCTTCAGGAAAGTTGGAAGCAACTGTGAATGGAATATATCGGAATTTCTCCCAAATTATCTCTAAATATACTGTTGACAATACAAATATCAAGTCAAAATGAAAACAAACGAAACGGCAGATAGACACATTTTAGTTAGACACATTTTCGGGAGAGGGAAATTTTGGGGAAATAATGATGTATTTTACGTGATTAAGAAATCATTCTGAAATAATTTTTACATTTTAAATGTCCAACTTTTCAACTAGAGATAAATATACACAGATCCAGGCGCTTTCATTTTGTTTCTAAATGTATTCACGCCTAAGGAATGTCATCAGAAAGCGCTGGCTCATCCGTCCGTTAAAAGTCAAAGTTTTGTAATCACGCTACGGACGGACGAATAGAAAAAAAAAAGTTGTCCTGCGATTGACCGAAGATCACGTGACCGCTGGAAGCGAAGGACGTAGTAATTGCGAGATAAGCAAGTCGTTCGATATGAAGCTTGGCGAACGCATGACGACGACTTTTTTTGGCGCGCCATCGCGTCGAGCATCAGTCGATCAGAGCCTTGACGCTAGCGCTGAGCATCGAGAACGTTTCATGAGCGACGAACATTGTTTTTGGCGCTCGTCGCCAGCGTCGGGTAATAAGAAGAATAACATTTCTGTACTTCATAATAAATAAACTGGCGAGAAGCTAAGATATAGAACAAGTGAAAATATACATAACAAACGGCTTGCAGAGGAGTCCAAATTTATATTAATTTTTCCTACACTAGTATGATTTCCAATGCCTGAAGAGTTGTTCAATTTCCACAACATAATTTCCAATTTTAGTATAATACTTTTACTAAATTAAAGTGTATATTACTAAAAAAAAATAACAATTTTACTAATTAAAAGGCAAGAAACTTCACTGCATTTCGTTCGTTTTTTGGCATTTCATTCCGAGCTCCCTTGCAGAATAACAGATGGCAGCACGGTCTGTGTCGCCGGCGGCCGACGTCAGAACATCGCCGCGTCGCGACGCTCTATTGTGAAAACCGCTTAACGGAGGCTTGCGACGGTGAATGTCTAGCAGGTACCGCGGCCAAGCGGGAGACGAAAGAACTAGATCGCCGTCGTAGCTGATGAGCGTTTAGCTTGCGATAACATTCCCGCTCCCTTGAAATAATCATGGAAACTCTGCGCTCTCTGCATCTAGCGAATGCGTCTTTTGAGATACGCTATAAATTTGATCACACTTTTCGCATGAACTGAAAATCAAATATATGCCTTATGGACTCACTGTACATAATTCTGTACTTTAAACGATCTCAAATCAAGTAATTAAACTATTATCGAAATTTATTCGCGGAATTATACGGCAAAAAATAAGATAGTTTCCTTATGAAATTATTGTATACACACAGTTTTTCGTCTGTAAATACCATATCCCAGGTGTTAGTAATTACACGTTTATTAAATACATGAAAAACAAAAGCTTACTTTCAAGTGTATGGGGATAGTAGTTAGGGGTATTTTATATCGGCTCTTTAGCGTGACTTAAATGAAACACATTCTTTAATGAAATATTATATGACAGTTAAACAAATAACTTCTTTTTAATATTTTTTTAAATCTTTGCAAAGTTACAGGAAGTTAACCAGTGGTTTGATATTCACGGAGGTAAATAGAATTACCACACACTGATTTTATTAATTCCTCAAAACTTAACGAGGCCACGATGGCTGAGTGGTTAGCCTGCTAGTCTCCCACCAAGGCGATCCGGGCTCAATCCCCGGCCGGGCCACTCCAGATTTTCACATGTGGGAATCGTGCTGGACGATGCCGTTGGTCGGCGGGTTTTCTCGGGGATCTCACGTTTTCCCCCGCCCTTTTATTCCGGCGCTGCTCCATACCCGTGTCAGTCATCCTCATCGGCTCTCAAGACCTCGATGTTAAGAGCTGTAAAGTAGTTTTTATACGTCATGGTGTTGAATACGTCAAATCATGACCGGTGCTTTCAGCCCTCAGAAAGCAGCACCAATAAGGACATAGCGTCCTGGTGGGTAAAGGATGTTCACGGTAAACTGAGCACTTTTGGAAAGTAATTGTTTTGCAAATCTGTTCAGTTTTACACTTCGATGCATAAAAAAAAAATAGAAAGACAAAGACAAATAATTTAAGTTACCGCGAATGGTTATCTAACACTTTTTATTCGACGTAAATATATAGAACTACATTCCATCCCTGGTTACCAACTTTACTGGGCGAATGTCACTCGGTGCGCTCGTTAAAATGTATGTAGGTATGAGTAGTGACTTTTTTCTAAGATTCCTTTCAAAAGTGCTCATTTTATCGTGAACAGCTGTTAACAGTACTGGCAGCTGCTGACATGTCAGTATTTACAACTGCTTCTGAAGTAGAGAAAGAGAAACGGTTGACATGGCCTCCGCTGTGTAAGTTTCCATAAGGCAGTTTCCACATCGGGTCACTTACAAATAATTACAACGCTTCACGTTCCACGCTAGCTTATTAGCCTACAAAGTCGTGGTTTGCTTATACACAGACAATTTATCCACGTGAAATGTGATAAATGAAATAATACATATAATTCTACTAAAAGTTTTATGCTAGTGATAACTGGCGGTTAGTTAGGTATAAGCTGTTCACGGTAAAATTCGCACTTTTGGAAGCCATGACTAAGATCTACTTGTATGCACGTTATGTATTCTTCCGCCTTATGTAAAATTAACATTGCCATAGGCTTCATCACTTTATTCATGCGTCGGTCAGGTAAAACCTGGAAATTATTAGAAAAGTAAATATTTGACAAATGTGGTGATTTTTACACTCCGGTGCATTATATAAAATAATAAAAACAAAAAAAAATTATTTAAGCTATCGCAAATGGATACCTAACACTTTTTTTTATGTTAAGATTTGGAACTACTTTCCATATATCGCTACCAACTTTACTGGGCGCATGTCACTCGGTGCGCCCGTTGAAATATATTCAGGCAGGGAAGTGACTTTTTTTCTAAGGTTGATTTCAAAAGTTCTCACTTCATCGTGAACAGCCTATAATTGTATGAAAAATTGTATATTAAAATAAAAAATTTGCTGAAGAAATGTTTATGTCTGCGGGTCAGACTGAAGAGTCAGGTAGGCCGCATGTGTCCTACGAGCCTCTAATATAATATCACTTCCATAATGCGTTAATAAGTATAACCTATTCACAGTTAATGGATCACTTTCAAAGTATACCGTTACTGGTGTCCGCCCAGTAAAGTTAGTAAAGATAGAGGAAAAATAGTTCCATGCCTTAACGTTCAATTTGAAGTGCTATGTAAACATAACTGAATGATGAAGTAATGTTTCTTTACTTTCCATTTTTTCAAAGCATCTAATTATATGAATTAGCAAATTTCCGAAATGTTTAATTTCTTAGTAATTTCACGCTTTCACTTGACCGAAGCATAAATAAAGTGATCAGGCTCACGGCAATGCCAATTTTACATATAACGGACGGATACACAATGAACATACAAGTAGACGTTTAGTTGGGTTCTCAAAAGTACTCATTTTACAGAGAACATCCTGTACTTTTAAGACCAAAATTTCATTCTGTTGTAATATTTGAAGGGAAAAAATTAATGCGAACGGGAAGAGGCTAAGACAGGGCATCGATAATAATTGATCTTTGTGATTTCAGGCTAGCGTTGTTCGACATGTCCTTTGGTCTATTTTCGGATGGGGCAGCCACACCGAGAAAAAGGTTTTGTCGAATCAAACAAGATTTGTTTGGTGCAAGCAAATTATTTGTTTATATAAGGGCAGTGAGATATTTTGTTGCTGAAACCAAAATTGTATTGTTCTCATTTGGTTACCCCAAACTGTGGGATTTGGTTAGTGTAACTAAAGATTTGTTTGGAAAAACGTTCATTAAACAGTTTGGGTCGATATAAATAAATTTTGCAAATTCGACCTAGTTTCTAACCTAGATCACCTGCGTCCGAGCGCTATGCCTTAGCAACCTCAGCTATTGAGACAACTGGTAAAAACGGAAAGCTTTTAATTTGGATAAACTTCAAATACAGGACAACGTGTGAAAACAAATATTTCAATTTGTACAGCTTTACTTGTCAGTTTTTTGTTGCATTGTTTTATTAATGTGTTTATACGATTGTCAAGCATCAATAGATGCACTTAAACATGGTTACTATCCTAATAGTCACAAAAATACAAACAAACTCTCGAGCTGTATTTTTGAACGTAGTCAGTCAAATGAGTGGCCAAACAAATATACACAGTTGATTCAACGAAATATTTAGTTGACTGTCTAAATTTTTTTGGCCCAGCACAGAGATTCTGTTTATTCAAACATATATTTTGTTAGACGAACAAAAGTTATTTTGTTGCTTTTCAAATTTAGTTTGCTCAAAAATGTATTTTGTTAGAGCAACCAAATATATATTTGGCCCTACACAAACAAATATTTTGTTCGATTTTCTCTCAGTGCTCGTCCTGATCGCTTGGTGACAAGAGGAGAGCAGACCCTGGCCTGTGCCCCAGAGTACACAAGTCATACAGAGGCGAAATTGCGTGTCGGTTCCTTTGATATGGGCGAACCCATTCTTCAACTTGCTAGTCGAGGCTCTGTGAACGGGTCTTACCTATTGGCTCGGCTGCCGGCTTGCGAGTAGGTTACCAAGCGCTGATTGGCTGATGGCCAATGACTTCATTTTGCCTGCTGGCTTTTACTACTGGAGTTAGCTGAGTAAGCGGTTGTCACACCTCTTTACTCTTATTTGCTCTGCGGTTATGTATTGCACCTTGCTAAAGGTTGTTCACAGCAAAGTGAGTACTTTTGTAAATCAACCTTTTAAAAATGCGACAGCCCCTGCCTGCGTTATTTTGACGGGCACACAACGACTGGTATACGCAGTCTAAATTTGGTAACAACGAGGAGAAATTAGTTCTATGTCTAAACGCTCAATAAAAAGTGTTAGAGGAAATCATTTGATAGTACTAAAATTATTAATTTTACTTTCTGTGTTTATAATGCATATAATTGTTTTATTTAGCAAAATTGTAAAATATTTTTTTTGTAATAATTTCACAGCTTTACTTGACCGGCGAATGAATAAAGCGACTAGGCCCTTGGCAATGTTAATTTTACATATGGCGGATGCATACAGAATGTACGTACTAGTAGATCTTAAGCACGGTTTTAAAAGTACTCGCTTTACCGCGAACAGCCTTTATATTCATCTGCGTGGTGAAATATCGGTATGATCACTAACGTACGGGCTAGGATAATTGTCTCTAGAGGCGGATGCTTGGGAGACGTTTTAAGTATAGTCGATTCTCGGTAACTACCGCAAATTTTGACTTGAATACGTCTTTAAATTTGCAACCATAGTGGGAGGCAATCCAGAAAATCCGACGACAACAAAATCGAGGGATACAGTTTGGTATTGCAGCTCCGAATTTATCACCTTCATTCAAAATTCAATTACACCGCTCGATTGCCAAAGTAGCAAAGAATATGTTAAGTAGAGTGAGAATTGCGAAGCATCGCACGCGGCGTGGAGGAGGGGGTTTGAGGGAGGGTTTTTGAAGGGGGGGGGGGGGGGGAGGAGCAATGTTCAGTTCGTTTCGCCGCGTCTCATAACTTCCGCGTAGGATAACTTTTGACTAGGAGAAGCTACGACGCTCGTTTAAGTTGCAATCGACAGCTCTCGCCAAGATCAATCGAATGCGTTTATGAAACGTTTTTGTGGCGTGGTTATGATGAAATTGTATGAGTTTAATGTAAAAAAAAATCAAGAAAACTTAATACAATGTCGCTTTATACTCGTCAACAAGCCAAGTCGAAATGCAGAAATAGTATAACGTCTGAAAGAGCATCTCAAAAGCAATCCAGTGATACCCATAAAACCCCATATGATCGAGTGAAGCGGTGCTGGGAACGTAGAATAAACATCAAGGCGTCCGAGTGCGTCAATGTAGACGTACTCACGCAAAACAAACGTCCGTGTCCCCAACACAGCCAGACGCAATTTTTTGAAACCCTGCTGAAGTTATACTTGCAGGCTACTGCTCCGCCTTGCGCAAACAAAATCTTAACCACGTCTAGAAAATCACACTAACGAGACACCGCATCGCAATCGTGCGCACTCATTTCAATAATATATTGCATGAGAACCATTTCTTCCCAGACATTACCAACTCGTCAATTTTTTCACTCTATTTATTTATATTATTCATAAATTAATTATTACAACTGATGGATTAGATATTTGTAAAAGTCCTACTTAAACTGAAGAAATTTTTTAAAATGATAACAGGAGTATAAAACGGTCGCGATACATGACATACTTAGTTAACTACAAAACACGCCATAATTGGGGCGACTTTTCAAGTATTTGATTCAAAAAAAGTCTTGAGAAACAGTGACATTATAGGAGTATTTTATAGCAACTGATGGCCCCATCACCGATCAGGCGTGAGAAATTCCTTGACGTTTGCTAATGTAGCGTCATCCTGATGCTGTTACACCGCAATATACACGGTAACAGGTCGTGAGATCATGAAAATGAAAGATTGGACGATTTATCGGTAAAAAACATTCATTACAGCAGTTTTATGTACCGCGTATGTCAAAACAAATCGCCTTAACAACCAAATAAATGAAAGCCTTCGAGCTTAGTTGAACGGCAGTACGTGATTATACTTAAAAGAAACAAGAGACTTAGTCGAACCGTAGATACTTGTTGAGGCTGGGGGAATCTCATGATGGTAGAGCATGTGGGGTTAATAATTTTATATAAGGAGCTGTAGGTTACTAAAATTAATCTCACGTGTTATCCCACTAAAACATTAATCTTTGGCATAATCATTAATAGTAATTCCCTTTACACCCTAAGCAAATTAAGAAAAAAAAATGAATTTACACTAGCAGAATTACAAAAAAGAAGTTAATAACATAACTAAGGAGCTTACTTTTCTCAACATGGGTGCAATTAATTTTTAAATAATTTATTAAAATCTGATTTGGTAGGAAGGACTTAAGTTCCCTTTGAAATCAATAACTTTAGAAATGAAACCAGACACTTATGCAACAGTAGTGATAAAACTATAAATACACACATGCCTTACCCGGACTTGAAGACACAAAACCTCGTACTATATGCTAGCGTGCAATCCTCTGCATTACGGAGGACGGATACGGAGCATCGACTTCAGATTTAACCAGTCTAATGTTTCAAATTATAGCGTTTACTAACCTAAAATGTTTACAGGTTCTTTATTTTGAAAATAAGTGACTGAGCCACTTAAAACATGCAAGTTTACATGGCCTAACGTAGCACTACTTGGGTGAAGAATTTGATGGAAATTGGTTCGTTTGATCCCAGAGATATGACATAAAAAACTGTATTTTCTAATTTGATGCCGTCGTACACAATCATCAGAAAAAACGGCTCTATAAACGATGCTTATAATGTGTACTCTCTACATACAAATCTTGGTGGAATTTCATTAAATTGTTTAATGTATATGTCAAATCTACCTAAATGATTCATGAATCTTGCCATTTTGGACATCGTTGTCTGAACCATTTACATCATGTAAGTTTACATGGCCTTCGGTAGCATTTATGATGTGCAAAAATTCGTACAAATTTATTTGAAACCTTCCAGTGTAACATTTGGTAGGAATTTGTTGACTGATCCCCGAGACATGCCATAAAACCTCCATAATTTTCATGTAACGATCTTCATAAATGGAGGACAAAAAAGTAATGTGGTAGAAATTTCCATGATTTTATACTGCCGATATACAAAGCTGAATTTAAATAGATGGTATATAATCGTAGATATCACCTACAAAACTAACATGATTTTATAGCCACTATTTTGAAAATAAGCGCGTCCTTCTAAAAAAAATACATTTATTATTATGGCCTACCATAGTACAATTCGTCAATTATTCTAAGAATAGGTTGATTGCTTCCCGAGATACGAGATAAAATCATAACTTTTATTGGAAGTGCTATATAACAAAATGGGAGAGAAATGAGGCTCGGTATAAACAAATTTTATGGTTTAAATAGATATTGCCAACATACACAGTTAAGTTGGAATTTGTGTCGTTAGTAAAATATACTCAGCTGAAATATAAATATAGCTACCAATCGGAAAATAAGTGCCTGACCTACATAAAAAATACCAGTTTACATCACCTGCTGCAGTATTATTTGTTTGCCTAATTTGGGAGAAATCTGTCAATTGTTTCCCGAGATATGACAAAAAACTTTGTTTATTAGTATGGCGCTATCTTACAAAATGGCTGACAGAATATGCTCTATGTAGATACAGTTTATAGTTGTAATATATAATGCCAGAGTACAACGTTTAGTTGAAATTGATGACATAGTTTCGACGATATAGCATTCTAAGCTAAAAAGGGCTATATGGCCACCATTTAGAAAATAAGTGTCTGACATGCCTAACACTTATCACTTAACATCGTCTGCATAGTACTAATTGTTTGCCAAATTTGGTAGGAATCGGTTCACTATGTATCGAATTATGACATAAGAACTTTATTTATTCGTATGACATTATCTTCCAAAATTGCCGAAAAAGGTGTTTTTTTGTTCGTATAATAAATTATGCTTGTTATAGATACTTTCAGTATAAAAATATTGGTCGAAATTGGTTAAATGGTATGGCAGATATACTGAATAAACTTAAAACATTTTAATGGTCACCATTTTGAAAATAAGTTAGAATCCATGTTCAATCACTTATATTTAAATAGCCTACCATAGTATTACTTACATGTAAAATTTGGTGAGAATCGGTTGGATAGTTTTCGAGTTGAAACGTAAAATATTTTTTCCCGATTGGTGCTATCTTACAAAATGGCGGACCACAACAATGTCTATCTTAAAATTAAATTACTATACAATTCTCTGCCAGTATACAAAATTTGGTTTAAATCCGTTGAATTGTTCCCGATATATGACATATAACCCAAAATTTAAAAATGGCCGACATTTGAAAGTTAGTTCACATAGTGGTTGAAAATTTTAAAAGCCAAGTGTCCTTACTATGTACTATATATGTACCAAGTTTGGTGAAATTTGGTTGAAGCGTTCAAAAATTGAAAAGGGGAAACCCACACACACACACACACACACACACACACACACACACACACACACACACACACATACATACACACATTCACTTACACAGACATTTATACACACACATGCACACGCAGACACACATACAAGAAAGTGATCTCATATGCCTTTTTTGCCTTCGGAAAGTAGGCTAAAATTTAAAACGGGCAATCATATGACGTTTGGCATACGTAAATTAAAATTACCTTCAACGTCAAACCATTAATTGTATATACTGTTAACGTTACAACGGATATCTTAACAACCAGTAAAATAATCGCGAATCGAACTTCAATCAATACAGAAACTGTTAAGTCTTAAAACAAGCCCAATTACGGCAAAAATTGTGAACAATTATATGTTACGTTATTTATTTATTTTTTTTCAAATTCAGCAGCATTGTTCGGGTATCTGAATTATGTAAACAATGCATTTGACAGTTTAAACAGACACGTCACACGGTAATGCTTACATTTAGATCTAGTGGAAGGTATGGAGAATGGACTGCGTTATATGTATTATCATTTGTTGTTTTTCAGCCAATGTTATGTACGTGTGTTCGACTATTAAATGTAAAATGTTCAGTTGGAATTTCGAGTTATCGAAAAAAAATATTTATTTTTGTTTGATTTCTCATTTGGCAAAAAGTATTTATTGTTATTATCCAATCGTTTCAAGATCTTTTGTTTTAAGAACTCATGACGTTACTAAGATAGAGTCGGGCCTATTTTAAATTTAAGAGGCGCCCCGTATAAAATTATAAGGGAGTATATTGATTGACCAATCAGATTTTTACACTCCCACTTATAAAATTACGATTAAAATTATTAAATTAAAGTGAACATTTTACTTTGCTGCTTAGCAGGACGGTGATAGTTTTGTGTTTCATATTCTTATCATAACTAATGTTATCATTACGTGAAAACAAAACTTTATTAATGCTTCAGAAAAATGCGAGCTCTCCGTGAATGGTGGTCAGGAAGATTATCATCAAATTAACATATTAAATGTTGGAATGTCTGTCGTGTAAGCGTCCGCCATTTTGATAGCAAGTTTGTGTTCGCACACGCGATAGGCATGTCATCGTTTGCTTTCCTAATTATTATGTTGACATTACATACAAGCCTACCGGGTTTCAAAACATTGTAAGTTATTTCTCACACACGGCCAAAACGGTCTAATTCGATTCGACTGCAAAACAACACGCCTGAAAGCTCTATTTATATTCTTAAGGCGATGATATATTTGTGGGACGACCTATCTCCACAGCACACTGCTCAATTAAAAAAAAATAAATTACGTTAAATGACTTGCAAGGCCTTCTCTTTGTCTCCTGCAAAGATCGGGAAGTTACGCGTAGGAACCGCTCGCACAAAGGTTATATATGAAGGGTGTTTGGGAGGGGGAGTGAGTATGGCAATTATGATCCTGCGTCCTTGATTGCCAAGGCTTGTGTGGCGAGAATTTCGGCCCAAACTTAGCTCCACACCCTCAGTTAGAACACATTATTGGCAACCAGAAGTCAAGGAGCATGTCTTATTCAGGATATATTATCGCCTGTAGCCTTCTCGCGAAAAAGCAACCGCGTGACACACACACACACGCGCGCGCGTGCACACACACACACACACACACACAGAGTTTTCCTTCAGTTATCCGCACTCACGAGTGTGACACGAGTGATAAACCGTCACGCTGCCCGAAAGCCAGTTGGCTAAGATGGAATGTGTCCTGAGTCAGTTTGCCTTAAGTGCTTCTAGCATCAAATTTATTTGGCTTTAAATTAATTTTGCCAAAATTTCACGTAGCCTAAAACTCACGTGGCCTGTAATTGACGTGATACCACCTTTCCTTACAGGCAGTTCACGGTACTCTGAGCACTCTTGAAACCAACATTTGAAAAAAAAAATTTCTCTGCTCCTACCTGCATATATTTTCACCTGCATAATGACTTGCATACGTCCAGTAAAGTTGGTAACAGAAGGAAAATAGTTCTACCTCTTTAACGTTGAATTAAAAGTCCTAAGAAAACATTTGTGAATTCTGCAATTATTTATTTTCTTTTTGTTTTTTAAATGTATATGTATGTAAGAATGATTAAATTTGTAAAATATTTACTTTCCCAATAATTTTAAAGTTTCACTTGACCGGTGCACGAATAAAGTTAATAGGTCCATAACAATGTTAATAACGTATGGTGGAAGGCTACTTATGTTCACTATGTAGACCTTAAGTAGGGCTTTCAAAAGTGCCCAGTTTACCGTGAACAGCCTATATCTATGAGTACTTCACTGGCCTAAATGTATAATCGTATATGCACCTTGCTTAATATATATTTAACCTATAAGTATATTTATAACACTTCGAATTGGCCAACAACATTGTTTGGAATATATTTTAATTAAAGTGTCTTTGTTTAGTTTGAAAGTAAGTTGGCTTAAGCCACTTCGACTACACTGCACTTGATATTAATTACACTTGCCCTGCGTCACTTCACTATAATAGACTGTCCACCGTGAACCGAGCATTTTTGAAAGCCCTGCATATGATCGACATGTAGTTATGCACATAGTGTATTCCTCCAACATTCGTAAACTTAACACTGCAATGGGTTTTATCACTTTATTCAAGCGTCCGTGAATTGAAACTGTGAAATGATTAGAAACGCAAATATTTTAAAAATTTTCTAATTCTTACACTTACATGTATTTAAAAAAAACGCAAAGCATAATAAATCAATCTAGTAGTCACAAATTTTCAACGTCAAGCCATGAAACTATATTCCTTCCTACGTTACCAACATTACTGCGCGCATGTTACTCAGTGTTCCCGATAAAAATATATGCAAGTAGGGGCAGGGAAATTTCTCAAAGGTTAATTTCAAAAGTGCTCATTTAAACGTGAACCACCCATAACAGTCTCTTTAGGCCGAAGGGCTTCTAAGACGAGTGGCGCGCTCTTCATGGAAAGAGTTCGTGTCAGTGCAGTAAAAAAGAGCAGTGCCCGGCAACGACCTAGGTCACGGATAAAGCCAGCGGACTGTACCTCCCTAGACACCCCGGCTCTAACGCCTGGAGCCGCTGGAAGCATTCGAGACTCCAGCTCCGCTTCCAGACATTCCTCGCTCCAGCTGTAACTGCTTCACGCAGTCCACCAAGCAGCAAGCTTGTCTTTCGACTTGTAAAACTGATAACAACATCCTGTTACATGCAACACCACACACAAGTGCAAACATAAACATTTGATCCACCAACTTAACACACATAATGTCTTTTTTTTCTGTTATGTTAAAGGGATAATATCGAGAGGAAAATAGAGGGAATTAATTTAACCCTTCTTACATGTCTTTTGTCAATCTAATGTTGTTTATATATATTTCTGTATACCATGTTGGACATTTCCCTAAGGAAGTTTCATAAATTTCGCTATTAATTTTAATAATAGGATTTTTGAAGGTTGCACTTTTTGAGTGTCCATTGTGATGTCCTTGACTTGTATTTGTATCACTCCTTAACGTTTGTTAAGGTGGCGGATCAAATTTTTATGTTGGTCAACATGTTTGCACTTGTGTGTGTGTTGCATGTAACATAATGTAGTTATCAGTTGCGATAGTGCATTGCGCTTGGTTGTAACCGGAAGTTGTTTATCGCCCGGAAGTAGCGATAAGTTGTTTCAAGCTTATTTTCTCATGTCTGACACGTATTTGCTATGGCAAGCTTTCGGGTGGCTTGAATTACAGCATACTTGCAGCTTGCCAAGGCAAGATTGCCGCAAGTGTAAGTCTAATCAAGCTTGCTATAAGTTTGACATACGGAGACTAAGCTGTAAATCTGAATCAGTCATTAAAATCAGTAAGATTATTTTATTGGTTCTTCAGTTAATTAACCTGTTATCAACTGGCGAATTAGTGCAATGCACTGATGTTTTGCTGACAAACCAGATGAATTCTCTAGGAATCAGTGGAAACCACTGTCTAACCATCAAATACCATCAACTAAAATCACTGGTACCATTCTACTGATTCAAATGGG
Organism: Dryococelus australis; assembly: GCA_029891345.1. Lineage (NCBI taxonomy): Eukaryota > Metazoa > Arthropoda > Insecta > Phasmatodea > Phasmatidae > Dryococelus > Dryococelus australis. The sequence goes on from CM056993.1 coordinate 38,612,095, forward strand.
GCAGTTTTAAAAGATCTGCAGTCAAATCCGCTGATAGTGAGCCGTTTTAACGGTTTCGATTTCAGAGTGCAGTTAGCTTGATTCAAGCTTGTTGGTTTGCACAACAGTCTTGCTGCAAACTTACAGGATTATCATGACACGCTTCATTCAAGCTGATTATACCAGCGGGAGTCGTATCTGACCTGCGCGAGAGGCCTTACAACAAAGGATGGAGGCCGTTTACGAACTCACAGATTTTGTTTACAAAATTCTCACGTGACCTGATTTTGCATTGAAAAAATTATGTATTTTGTAATTAAATATTTAATTATTTTTGTACGTAGCGAACCTATACTATAACATGAAATTATCAAATCGCTACGATATTTGTTTCCAACTACAGATGACGTTTTGGTTTGACCTACGAAAACATACACGGAAATGCATAATTATTTTAATTTGGAGGAAAGAATTGCACTTTGTCATTGAAATTAATGCTTAAGATCATTAGGGCAGTTGTCTATTTGTTTACAGTTATGGCATTATATGTAGTGTAAAATATCAATGCTGTTTGTTAAATGAATCACCAACTAAAATAACAGAGAAGTTTTCATATAAACACAATAAAATAAACGCATTTAAATTTTAACAATTATATTAACTTAAAATATTTTTTCTTTGCTGAAATCCGGCTAAGTTTTTATTTATGGCAAAAGGAGAGAGACTATTAACAGCATCCGGATATGTAACCTACCAAATCGCCAATTACCAAATAACGAAATGATATTTTCGGACGCGGCCTGAGATTCAACTAGGCAGCGTTACTCCAACTAAAGCTACTGTGTAGCCCGCGCGTGGAACTTATCGCAACGTGACTGCAAGACTATCGTAGGTGAAAAAATAAATCCGGTTTTTTTTTTTGCAATATTTGCACCTACCGGAATGTGGAAAAAATAAATCTACCACTGCACAGTGAAATATTGCCGCGACATTATATTTATTTTCACCGAATGTACAGCACACGAACGGGTGTTACACTTCGTAAAAATATATTTAATAAGTAAGTATTAACATTTCGTATCTACAAATACACGTGCTTCGAAAGAACTGTATGGTACTCTGGTATGTAGCAGTAGCACAGTTTTAAAACGCACTTCACATTCCAGTGCGGACATAGTACTTTGAAAACTTATAAAAAAAAAAGGCGCAATTATTTTACTAGCAACTACCGTATATAAGAAAAATGAATTGCATTCATAGCGTCGGAATGCAGAATAAAAATTATGTTGGGGGGGGGGGGGGGGTGAGGGAGATTGTCCCTGCGCTTTTCCGCCAGCAGGGGCGTTGTACCATGTGTTCTTAATCAGTTGTTGGCCAGTTTGTAATAAGTATCAATTACTTAATAACTTATTTTAGACTGCTTGCCTCATTCTTATATTGAACGGTAAAGAGAGCAGATTTGATAGTCCTCTCGTTTTGAACGATAGTCAATAAATATATTTTATTTTCGCCTAAGATGTTAATTTCCTAGTGCGTTGGAATACACACTATGTGTTTTCTACTTACGTGACAATATTTATTTAAAAAGTTGGTTAAAAGAAAAAAAAAATGGCTGAAAGTAAAAAGTAACTAGGGCCTCAAAAGTGCTAACTTTACCGTTTTTAAAAATTTATAACTTTCGCTCACACGAAATAAGTTTTACATGCATGCATACCCGCATGCACATAAAACGCACAGTATGGGTGAGAGAGATAGTGATATATATATATATATATATATATATAGAGAGAGAGAGAGAGAGAGAGAGAGAGAGAGAGAGAGAGATAGTGGGCAGGGGGAGGAAAAAAAGAGAGGTAAGATTTAATTGAACATGGGTCTGTTACAGAATGTTTGAGACTTACCGTCAAGAAGTCGGTACCTAAAGTTACGTTAGTTTTGCATTAAAAGTGTGTTATGTGTGTGTGTGTGTGTGTGTGCGTGTGTGTTCCCCCCCCCCCCCCCCGCTAAGATTGCGCGTTCAGGCGGGCCGTCGAGAATCGGGGCCGGTTTCGCAACCGGGGATTAGATTTTCCGAACAATCGAGATAATTTCATCCAGATGGGAAGGTTAACTGCGATTTTTATCTCGTCGATGTTGAGTGTGTTTCATCACGTACTATCCGCCGTCAAGAATATCGAGATAAAATTATCTCGAGTTCCTGACTTTATCGCGATGTTCTACTTCGCTGGCTCATTCAACAGAACATGTTTGGTGTTCTACTCATAATAAAGTGAATTATTTTTTTGTAGTCGAGATGGCATTTCCACGATAAGAGATAAAAAGCAAACACGTATTGCAAAGAAAAAAACTGTTCGATGGAAATAGTAACGAAAAGTATCAACATATTCTAAAATACGCGAAAAATAGCATTTCTGGGAATGTTATATCAATACAGTATATAATATTATTATCGATGGTTTAAGTGTTATTTCCCTTACAACATACTTTTTTAAAGTGCGAATAGTACAACTGAGAACTTATTTAAAGAAAAATAAACGTATTCCGGCAAACATGTTGGAATAAACGCCTTACTGTGAAAATGAAACCTAGCAAAATGTAGGTTTAAATATATGTTTGATTAATTATTGTTATTTTTGCAGCCGAGTTGTAGTTTGTTGCGTAGCTCATATTTTAAAAAATATTTTTGGAAATTTTGAATGTTTATGTGTTTTACATCCAGGCCTGAATTCATAACCTCAAATTAAGTGCATTATTGTGCATCGAATCACATACAGAGAATAAACTTAAACTGCAAGAGTATGACATTATTAAATATGTATCAAAATTTTATAAAAGTGTCTTATATAGAAAACAGACAACCCTGAATTTAATTTTTCCCAAAAGTGTTTCCATATATCAATATTTTCCTGGATACTCTTGCATTAGTTTTGCTACCATTTCCAGATTATATTGTGCTTGTTGCTGTTTACTGTTATGCTAATAATCTACAAATAATACTTCTCTATCATATTCCAAATTTATTTGGGTATAGTCTAATGAATTTGGTTATATTTTAATTCTTTAACTCGATAAAGTGATTTTATCCACCAAAATCCCCGTTAGAAATATTTTATCTCGATATACAGAGAGCACCGAGATAAGATACGTGGTGAAACATAAAAAACATATAATCGAGATAATTTGGCACTTAATATCGATAAAATATAATTATCTCGCGTGGTGAAAATTGTCCCTAAGGAAGTTATGATAGCGTGTACAGGGCTTAATTCGACGGCTTACCTGACCGCGTCTACACAGTTCGCTTCGGCGACCTGCGCGTCGAGTTGCGTCCGCACGCAGCTACTCCCTGCATTTGCCCATTATACGTGCGCCGAAAACAATACTACCGCAGCATACAGGATTTCATCCTCAAGAAAGCAGTTCTAAAACTGATACTTGTCTCAGAACTGGAGAACTGGCTTAGCTCCGCAGTTGGTAGCCACAGGAGCCAGTCGCACCCACGTGAAATATCACTTCACTGAAGATTTGCTCTGCGGCCCTACAGTCGGTACCTCTGAATCCAGTAGTATGTAAAAATACAAACCACATTTACCCACTTAAATAAGTACTTTGAATTATAACATTTTAAATCGAAACAGGTGAACAATAAATATCCTATCTTTATTTCTGTGTTGTAGTTCGCTATGACAGAAAGGTTTGTTTCTGTCAACAGAATGCTTGTTTGTACATGGCCAACAAAATATTTTGTTGAGTAGGCAAAACTTGAAAAGAAACAAAGTCATTTTTGATCATCTAACAAAAAACACGCTTGACAAAAAAAAAAAAAAAAAAAACCTGTGTGTTGGGCCAAATGAAATTAGACTGCCCACAAAATATTTTGTTGCATCAACTCCACATATTTGTTTGGCCACTCAGTTTGATTGCTTTCGTTCGGAAATACAGCTCGAGAGGTTGTTATCAGTTTTTATGACAATTAGAATAGTCAACAGTGTTTGTTAGTGCATTAATTGATGCTTAATAATGGCATGAACGTTTTGATAAAACGAGTTCAACATGAAACTTGAAAGTAAAGCTGTGGAACATGAAATGTATATTTGCGCACGTTGTCCAGTACTTAAAAAAAAAATATATATATTTAAAAACATTCCAATTCAAACAGCTGTTATTTTAGCTTAGGTTGCTAGCTCGTAGAGCTTGAGCATAGACGATGTAAGGTTGAATCTCTATTGGGCTTCCAAACTTTTTTTTATATTAGCCGAAACGGTTTAATGTACGCAAAACCAAAGAAATTTTGGCTGCACCAACAAAAGCTTTGTTTGGGGCAGCCAAATAAGAACAATAAAATAGTTTGTTATCGACAACAAAGTATTTCATCGCCTCTAAACAAACATGTATTATGAAAAATAAACAAATTGTCCCCAACAAAATTACGATAAAGTACTAAAATATTTTGCCTGGAATATGTAGAAGACAGTATTTATACAGGACTAAGCAAAGGAATTTGACTCGTGTATAACGGGCCGTCAGTCCATCTTGGTATAATCTAACAACAGATATATCGCTAGTTGCCCGAAAACTCGTAACCGTTAAGTCGTAGGCTCTAAAAAAACAATTCTGGGCTTGGTATTTTCAGGGCTAGAAAAACATATCGACTAGAGTGAAGACCATTGCAGTGAAGAACTGATAGGGCACAGAATGAGCAGGCGAGCAGAGGCGAAATGGTGGTGACGTCCCTTCGACGCACGCGCGCCCTCTCTGCCAATTGGTCTAGCGATTGTCTGCTATACTTTCTGAAAGAAATATCTTTGTTCGATCAACGTCTGACAAGTTTGTGTCTTGGGCAGTGACAGGCAGTCGTTGTCAACTTGCAGGTTCGTGTAGAGGATGCAATGGACGCACGAGAGGCTGTTATGCTTCTTGGCCTCTGTGTGATAAATTGATTGGGACGAAACGAAGGAACTCAGAACAGATATCTAGTGGTTTTTTTTAAATCGTAAGCAGCAACGTACTTACTTTAACTGCCCCATTACACCCCCCCCCCCCCGGGGCCACGGTGACTGAACGGTTAGTCTGCTCGCCTCCCACCAAGGCGATCAGGGTTCAATCCCCGGCCGGGTCACTCCGGATTCTTGCATGTGGGAATCGTGCCGGACGATTACATTGGTCGGCGGGTTTTCTCGGGGATCTCCCGTTTCTCCCGCCCTTTCATTCCGGCGATGCTCCATACTCTACTCAATCACCGTAATCGGCTCTCAAGAACTCGATATTATGAGCCGTCCAAATGTCTTCACTCGCCTCCCTCCCCCTAATAATGTTAACATCAGAAAAGTACTGTTAAATTATATTACGCTAAAATCATTATAATTCATAACTAAACACTTACTCTTAGTATTCCGTTCGGCTGTAAAAGTTGACAGTTTTTTTTTGTTTTGAGAAATGCATTTACATACTGTTTTTATGACGCAAACCTTTTTAGACCCTCACATACTACTATACAAACACGATAATGTTCTTCGATGCATTAAGGAAAGGTAATTTTTTAAGTACTGTTGGTGTTGTTTGGTACGGCGTGAACGTATTTTAGCAGGGTCAAGTTCTGATCCGCTATTAACTGGCCTTTTCCATTGGTGCGTGTTTTTGCGAGCACGGAATTGTCATGTGCTCGTGGGTACCCCGAGACGATGTCCATCTTTTCACGATCCGGCCTTTCCCTCTATCAGAGGCCGGCGGGGCGTGCCGTAGCAATCAGATAACTCACTTCTCATTAAGGAGGACCTGTGTTCGATTCCCGGCTGGGCCCCTCCCGTGTTTTCGCGTGTGGGGATCGTGCCGGACGATGCCGCTGGTAGGCGGGTTTTCTCGGGGATATCCCGTTACCCCCGCCCATGCATTTCAGAGCTGATTCGTACTCGCCTCGCTTCACCTTCATCGGCTCTCAAGACAACGACGTTAAAGAGCCGCCCAAAACTTTCCGCCCTCCACTTTCCCATTACAAGTCAAAATAGGCACGACCCGCCTGTCCCGAGAAGTCAGGCTTATGGTAGTCGTGAAGTGTCTTTGTCGCTTATTATTGTCCGAAGTGACCCTCCTTGCTAGGAATACCGAGCTAAGGACCGGCCTTCTTGATCTCCTTCACAGGGCGGGAAGGATCGTCCCTCGCTGCTTGACTGGCACCCCAAGCGAGACCCTAGTTATGGCGTCGTATTATCCAAACACACGAGGCACAGGAAAGGCCGCTTTGCGTTGCAGTCTGTCTCGATCCCCAGACTGGCCTTCAGCTGTTGATTTAGCGTTGCTCATTTGCATCCCGGCCCAGAGGGCATGAGATACTGCAGGTGTGCATTATCCTCATTTCATCTCGCCGCTCGCGATTACCTGCGGGGCGAACGTCAAGGATTCGATGCAGTTACGCATATGTTTAACTCAGAACATATCGCGCAGCAATAAAACGAAAAATCAACACGGTGAAGAATATATCGTGTTTATTCGCAGCTAAAAGTGGCATAACAACTAGAGGGGAAGGGCAGGGTGTACACTGCCCTACCATAAATTTAATAAAGCGAGCCATAATGACAGAAAATGGGTGCCCGAATTTATTTCGTTCATCGAGATGCGTTGGTACTTCGTATACAATCTGCGATGAAAATTAATTTTCGGTACTTAATTAGACTTTCGCTTCTTGGTTATAATAAACTTTTCTCTACAGTTTTATTACGGTCAATTCCAACTTTACTGAAGCCCTGCTAAAGTTCTCCCTCCAGGATATTCCTCCGCGTCATGCAAGCAAATATTACCCTAGAGAATCACATCACAGGGTCAACGCACAAAAATTATGCGCATTCAATTTTTAAAATTTCCCATGAGAGCTGTTTATTACTTGGCACTGCCAGCGCTAATATTTTCTGCCTGTTTCTATTCCTGTTAATTATAAATGAGATATTATAGTTTATGAGTGAAATGTAAGAAAAAGTCCAATTCATCCAAAAATGAATCTCTTTATGTCAGACGTTCCAGCACAAACCTTTGAAAAATCACCCGTATTACGTATTTAGTTATTCCCTAAATATGCCACGTACCAAGCGTTCTATACCTTTGTAAACACAGGCATATCTTGTCTCTCGTTAAATTGAAGATTTACTTATATTTTATTTATACACTATAATATTTCTTTTATAACAAACACGAATAAAAACAGCGAGAAAAAATCTGTGTTGGCAGCGCGTAGTAATAAATAGTTTTGATGCAAAATAATATTACAACTGAGTGCGCAGGAAAGCAGTGCGTCATTTGTGTAATTCTCCAGACTTGGTTAAGCTTAGCTTGCACGAGGAGGAGGAATATCTTGGAAGTAGGACTGTAGCAGGGCTTCAGAAAAGTGTGAAGTAATAGTGAATGGATTACAACAGTTAGGAAACAACCAAACACGTCATGCTCAGGGTGATTTTTCGAAGGTTTGATAAAAAAAAAAAAAAAACGTGCGAAGATAACGATAACAAAATATGTACCAAGCCTGTAATTTAGGTTTTTAATCACACCAAAATTAAATTTAAAATAGAAACAAATATTTATAAGAACGTTGCCGAATATCTTGCCCCCTCCTGAGATGGAGATGTCGTTTCGCCCCTGGGCCTATTGACTCAACAATTCCGAGAGTCCTGCTGAAATTCTTCCTTCGCCGCAGTTCTTGTCTTTTCGCAGCGTGTGGAAATTAACAGTGCGTGGATCTGGCGTTTCGTTTATGCATAGGGGCAGCGGTGGCTGAGCGGTTAGACCGCTTACCTCTCACCAAGGCGAACCGGGTTCGATCCCGGATTTTTCGGAAGTGGGAATCGTGCCGGACGATGCCGCTGGTCAGCGGGTTTTCTCGGGGATCTCCCGTTTCGCCCGCAACCTTGCATTCCTGCGCTGCTCTATTCTCAACTCATTCCACCCTCATCGGTTCCTAGACCTCGTTGTTAACCCATTCAGACCCAGAGTACACAGTTGTGTACATTACTCTCTTATAGGTAAGTTTTTGGTCTGTACTACTCACTAGGAATCTCAATGATTAATGATCTTACCTGTGGGTAAATTATTCACAAACCCTCTCATTGGTCTGGGTCACAATTGGTTCATATTACCGTAGTCGAACATATAGCCCACAGCTCATTGGCTGTGACGACGAAACAAGTATTATGTCGACTTAAGTACAGCACGCATCATACATTTTTTTGTTCGCAACACATGGAACCTTAAATTAAAGTGTGTCTGAAAAGGTTAAGAACCGCCCAAATCTATAAACTCAACTCAACTCGTTTATACATGCATTGTTCTAAAGATTATTCACTGTTAAGTTAACACTTTTGAAATCGACCTTTGAATAAATAGATGCCTTTGCAGGCTGTTCACGTTTAATCGAGCACTTTTGAAATCAATCTTTGCAAGAGGTCACTATCCCAACCTGCATATATTTAAATATACGTAATGACCAGCATTAAATATACGTAATGACCAGCATTAAATATACGTAATGACCAGCATTAAATATACGTAATGACCCAGTAACGTTGTAACGATGAAGGGAAAATAGTTCATACTTTAACATTGAATTGAAAGTGTTACGGAAACATATTGTGAATACTGAAATTATTGATTTGGTTAACTTTTTTTATACGCACATAAGAGCAAGAATTAAAAAAAAAAAAATTATAAACCGTTTACTTATACAATAATTTCAGTTCCACTGGACCGACGCATGCATAAAGCGGCCAGGCAGTTGGCAATGTTAATTTTACGTACCTGCAGTGGAAGAATACGCAATGTGCATACAGGTAGATCTAGAGCAGAACTTTCAATAATGCTACAGAAACACTGTGAAATTGCTAGGGACAATCGCCTAATTTAAGTGATGTCATTTGATTGTAACTTTAAAATAACGGAATTATTTATTTAACACTTTGTAATCAAATGTAACTTATTTTTTTCAGGTGTTGTGAATGAGAACATTTTCTGATGCATTGTGTATTTTACACATCGAGGACTATGATGGAGTGCAGTTCGGGCGAAACAAATCTCAATATATCTCGATACTTAAAAGCAACAATCGTGAAGATATAGTTCCGTTGCTTTAATGGTTTTTGTCATGACACTACACGAATACTTCGACTCACCAAGCAACATTTTCTTGTACAAAATACAACATTTTTGTACGAAAACGCAAATGAACAAGGTGTAATGTAAATCATGCTAAGTAATAAAGAAGGTTTGATTGGAAGACCGTGAACTCGACATTATATTGGCTGACGGCAGGCAAGTAATAAAAGTTGTACAGTGTGGTGTAATGTCTGGTATGGCTGGCGAAAGCCAATAAGACGGCGTTGAGTAGGAATGCAGAGACAAATATAACTCGTGTTCTTATTGTGAGGCCTATAGGTGGTTCAATTCTAGTCTCTCTGAAATAATCTGTAAATATGTAGAGACCTCAACGTGTTAAGCTTACCGCTGCAGTCCTTTCGTTATCACAACCACGGTGTGTAAGCTTCGCAAGCACGTTTGAAAGCCCTGCTTAATAACTATTTGCATACATGTTGTGTATTCCTCAGACTTGTGTGAAATTAACATTGCTGTGGGTCTCATCACTTTATTCATGCGTCGGTCAAATGAAACTGTAAAATTATTAAGAAAGTGAATACTTTACAAATTTGCTCATTTTTACACTTCGATGCATTGAAAACAGAAAGTGAAAGAATTAATTTTAAATTATCATAAATGGTTACCTAACACTTTTTATTCAACTCTAAGATATGGACCTACTTTCCATCCATCGTTACCAACTTTACTGGGTGCATGTCGCTCAGTGCACCCATTAAAATATATGCATTCCAGGGCTGTTATTTTTTTCGAAGGTTCATTTCTAAAGTGCTCACTTTATCGCGAACAGCATTTAGTTGTATGAACCAGCCGTAACGTGAAGCAGTGGCACGATTTGCGAAATCAGTTATCCGCAGTGAAAATCACTGGGCAATGACCTTGCAGTTTACATTACCGGCCAAATATACAGTTAATGCGCGAATCGCACGCAATTGTGTGCGTGAGATCTGTATGGATTAATTAACTGACAGCATTGCAGCAAGCATTTCATTTCGTTAACGTTGAAATACAGTTTTTTTTTTTTTCGTACCAGCTTTTCCAAAAATTTGTGAGGTGATCGCTTACGAAAATGAGACGGAAAACATCACGCGACTCGTTGAGTAAGTAATTACCGACGGAAAAAATTACAAACTTCGTGATATCAAACAACAGATACAAGCATTGTTCAACAACAGATACAAGCATTGTTCTCTTTTGGATGAAGGTTTCTAATGTGCCAACAGATTGGTGGTTACTTCTGTCACCTAGGGCGCCATCTGGTTATAACACTTGGGAACCACAAAATGCATAGTTGTCAGACGTTGTAGCGTACCCATTGAAAACTTGTGGATTATTCTAACCTGAACCATTGGCTTGAGAGGGTTACACCAAGGCAGCATTTCTTGTTGGTTTAAACTTGACTATCGACGACTTTTCGTAACAAACCGATTGCATTCATAGGTCGTACAGTCTGCTGTAATAACAAACAAGCATTCCTTATTTGACTAATGTTTTATTTAAGGAACGTTTCATACCTATAGGCTGTTCACGGCAAAGCGAACACTTCTTAAGGCCCTCCCAACAGGGTTTAACCACTAATAAATATATCTTATTGCAGAATCAGGTATTTCATTTTGAGGGTGGTGAAATGTATACACTGTGTTTATTCGTCACAAAGCAATGTTCATATTAAAAAGGAGCAGGAATATGGAAATCGGATGAAAGGAAAAATTTAGAAAAGCCTCAAAAAGTGCTCACTTTACCGTGAACAGCCTATATCGGGGACGAGTTGCCATTTATATTTTCGTCTCTAGGTTTTTGAGCGTGAAAACTGCCGGAATAAGTGTTTTCGTTAAGACTTCTAGGATACAGAAAATAGCGTAAAAAATTGTATCCTTAAAATAGGAATTATTATTCATTTACATTTTTTATTACGTCGTTCAGTGATAGTTTCATCGCTGGAAGATCAGTGGTTATGTGCTGCTAAACCGCAATATCACATGCCAGTTCATTTCTTAGATGCGCGATGTGAATACTGATGCAGGCCTACAGCCACTTGCGCACAAGCCTCTAGCAGGCTTTAAAATAAAATAATATTATTTTTAAAATATGGGGATATTTCATATCTTTAGTCTATATAGGGTTTAGTAGCCAATATAAAATTACACGCCATAATAAGTGCTAGATTTAAATTTAACATATTGCTTTAAACTTCAAACAAAATCTTGTTTAAATTTTGTGGAAGGTTACATTCAGTTACATTTTTGGGCAGAGAAATGGAATGCACGATTTTTATGACAGGGTAAACTTGGATTATCTTAAGTCATATTTTTCTGACATAGCTATTTTAAAAACAAAACTGCGGGGGAACCTCATAGCGGATTTCATAGGATTAACTTTATCGTATACCTGGGGGAAGAAAATAAGCAGATCATTTTCAATTTTAGATATAAAGTTCAATAACCTAGGAAACTAAAGTTCATGCGACACAAATCAATATTCCCAAACACCTTGAAAACAAAGGAAATAATTTAGTCCTGGTATTTTTCGGGGGCCCAAGAGAGAAAACTCGTTAAAATAAAATCCCAACTAATTTCTGTCGCCGTAGAATCAGCTTATAGCAAAAGAAAAAAATAGGTACGTCTAAATAATTATTTACTTGTGCAGAAAAAGTCTTTGCATGGGAAAAACGTTGTACCAAATCTGGCTGGTGGGAAAAAAAAATTACGAAACATTAAAAAAGGGTGCAATTATTCGTTCATTGAAGAGTACGCAAGAGCCAGCCAAAATTTGATTGAACTATTGCAGAAAAATAGGTAGAATGTTCCACAGAAAGGAACATAGATACACTTGCAAAGTGGACAATCACTGATAAATTCATTTGAAGTGATTGACTTCATGCACAGGAGAGTGTCTACGATGGCACGACTCTACGAATCAGATAGGCTTGCGAAGCGTACGTCGCAATAATCAATAATCCCCTAACGCTTTAAAGGAAGACGGTACCTGAGATTCTCAGCGGGACAGGTCAGCCACAACAAACTCCTGCAAACTTCTTACCCGCAAGGTTATGATTTTCATTTGCCTGAGTGCGCAGGCGAAATAAATACTGTTAGCGGCTGCTCGCCGTTAAAGCGCGCTTTTGAAGTCAACTTTTCAGAAGAAGAAAAAAGCCGCTGTTTATAACGCTATGTACACTTTCAACATGAGCACAAACTCAAATATTCATATTAGAGTTGATAGTAAATGATAAAAAAGCAGTTCCATGTTATAAAGTCGTATTAACAATGCTGTATTGAAATTTGTGGTCACTGCATACATTTTTTATTTTATTTTCATGTTTGTTTTACGCACATAAGCTCAGGAATTTGCATATTGGGAAACATATTTACGCTCCTAATAATCCCACAGTTCTACTCAATCGACGCATGAATAAAGTGACACGTTCAACGACCACGTTAATTTTGGATTTGAAGGAAGAATACAAAATGATAACAGAATGAGATTCCTGAGCGGGATTTAGGAAAATTCCACTCAATTGATCGCTGACGGCCTATCTAAATGATTCGCAGCCGAGGAAGCATCCTGGAAGACTTGCTTGTGCCCTTTCACCAAGTGTAAACTATTATCGTCGTACTTACTCTCAGACACGTGTCGACCAAGTGAGCAAAGTTGGTATAAATATAAATATGCTAATATTTTACCTGTAATTACGCGAACGCTTATAAAAATAACTATTAATATGGCTTCACCGGCATCTAAGTCAAATGTCGGCGCATTACATTTTTTCCCAGCTAACTCTAAACATTTGTTTTGATAGTCCACAGCCATGTTATATTGTACACGCCAGCCAATGTAATTATACGGTTAGACATGAACGATCTGTATTATAAAATGCGATTTTAACATTTTTCGGATGATGCCAGAGCGTTGGCGAGATTGTGCATTTTTTTTTGTTCTTAAAAGTGTATCATTTTAGAATATTCTCGTTCTGTTAGGATTGCATTGTAAATGTTGTATAACCCATAAAATACTACAAACAAAAACATTTATTCCAACATAACCTAATGAACACGATTACTTTTTTTTTTAAGTACTGTGGCCTGTATTAGTCCAAATTACGCATTAGAAGCACTCGTTAGTAAAATATTGTCTGTAAAATCTGTGCTTGCTCGTCTCTCAACAAATAAATACTTTGAGAATTCTATATTTCCCACGGATAATAAAAACCTATTTCCTACACATCAAATGATTACTTTTATCATATTAAATATAATCAAATAGAATAAATAGTAAAAACGGTTAAAAACTACATATTTAGGGCTTCTTTGCATATGGCATAGAGAAAAGGAAAAAAAAAAGTTTTACAGCGTGGCATTTGTAGCTTAATCGACTGGCTTTCATCGCATTTAAATGTATCTTACTAATGTAAATATAATTTGTGAGAAATTCAGCCACCTTTGAGTATCTCAGTCATAGGAGGGACCATCGTAATTATTACTTATTGTCTGACATGGGATTCCGCTTCAACCAGCTACTATATTTTCTGGCATCCAGTCAATAGGCGAAGAGTGGAAAATCTCGCGACTTTATTTTAGGACCAGCTAGACTTGGGACACATGTACATGTATGTTACGTTTGCAATTGGATCGGAGTAAATGAGACACGCCAAGGTGAACTATGGGCCAAAAACCGACTTACCCGGAAACAAGCGCCGAATCACGAGCCACCTGGTCCGATCAAGTGCTGACTACACACTGACACAGCAGCCAATGAACAGAAAGCCGAGGCTGGGAAATACACAGGACAGTGGAGTCTAGCACACAAGACGTTCAAAACGCGAAATTTCCCTGTCTCTATCAGTAGGTAATGTATTCTGCGCAAATGCGTTTTGTGCGTCCAGCGCAACGCGAGCCAGGAAGAGAGGAAATGTCCGTCTGTTTACAGCGAAGTATCGGGCGCCGGCGACGGAGATGGAGCGAAGTTGGAGCACGGTCGGGGGAAGCAGGAGTACCCAGAGAAACCCCTCTGGCCAACGGCAACGTCCGCGATGTTTCCCAAAAGCGGGCAAGTGGAAATGCCGAGACTCACACAGTACGTTCTGCAGTTCTTGCCTTACCGACGATCAGTAGGTGCGCGCCAACTTCACAGTGTGAAGGCTCTTGCTGTAATAACGCGACCAGGCCTTAGCTGAACGGCCTGCCTGATCACACCTTCACGCATTGAACCAGAGCACGAGCGTGATTGCAATAACACCTTGCCAAAGATAGTTGCAGGAAGCCCCTCCACTGGCCAGTAAACGGGGTGGGAAATATTTAACAACGCACCCGATATAGGCCGACGTTAACACTGGAAGCGGCATATTTTGTCATCGGAGCAGCGGACCAAGAATACGCGGAGATGGTTATGTCCGGCCGTCGTTAACTGCCTCCTAGTATCAGCCTTCGGCAACATGAAGAAGCTGGGTACTTTCCAATTAGATTGTAATAGTAGTGGCGTGTACTAACATAATTAATTAACGTCTTGGTATTCCATTTAAGCTCCCTGCATCAATAGTCACGTAAATAGTTATTGTATAGTTCTCATACCCCATCTTATACTGCTGTGCTCTTCCTAGTCATGAATCATTATTTAGCTACGCTCATAGCCCCTTTCAGGTATGAATTGAGTTAAAAGATAATACTTGACGCTATGTAGCTGAGGCTATTTTGCGCTTTCAAGGCTCGGGAGCAATACGGGCGACACTAAACACACGTGTCTAGAGTCCTATCACCCCTACGAGAAAGACACTGAACTGACTTGCAGCGATTCCGTAGTTTGCACTGTACTGTGATGATTAGATATTTGGCAGTGGGAATTCACTCTGCTCGATGAAAGCCCACATATGGCCTACCTTTTCTGGCAAAACGTCATATTAGCGGAACATTTATTTCCTTGAGATACGCGTATATGTGCAAACAGCGATTTCACAGAAAATATTCTGGTACGCGGTCCTCTTAAGGAGAATGGTGAATGAATATCGCATATTTATATAATTTTTGTCACAATTCGTTTGATAGAGAATTTTTTAAAATCTTTGGTTCGACAAGACGTAAATAACAATTTTTAACACCTTATTACATGGTCAAAAATTCTCTGCGTTCATTATTCTCGGAGCTCTGAATGAAGTTAAAAAAAAAATATATATCCTTTCTTCTCTTCCACCGGTGTTCCAAAAATAACGAAGGCAGTGGAAATCGTACAACGAAAAAAAGTGCAGAGAATTATTATTTAAGTCTTGTCGAGCAAAAAATTTCATTAAACCCTCTGAAAAACGACTTATATCGAAAATCGGGTAGGTATAGGTCGCTCACGGTAAAGTTGGCACTATTGAAGTCCTAGTTACTTTTTCTTTTCAGCCGAATTTTATCCTTTAACCGCATTTTAAATTAAATATTGCTATGAAAGTAATGCATTCAGAGTGTTTATTCCACCGAACTCGGAAGTTAACGTCTGAGGCTAAAATAAAATATATTTATTGAATATTATTCCAAATGAAAGAGCTTTCAAAAGTGCTCACTTTACCGTGAACAGCATATATACTGCTTTCATGCACCAGTCGCCTTAACCCGATGGAACACCCGCAATATCTGCTTGCGAGTCGAAGGATGGGTCCGGTTTGTTGTAGGTCACGTGACCGCCTGGATGTCGCTGGACCGGTGTGTCCGGAACCAGAGTTATCGCCACGCTCCTGTCGGCAATTACGATAGGCTGAGGGCCCCCTCCTCCCCCTTCCAGGCCACAAACCGAGTTCCAGATCTACGGCCTTGACCTTGAAGACGTCGACCACGCCCTCCTGACGTATTCCAGTTCGGTCGGGACGCGGGAGGTCCAGGTGCGTGATTTGTGTGTGCGGCGGCGGAGCGAGAAACTGAAGCTGGACTCACAACAGCCCGACAAACACGACTCGACACACCGACACGACGTCAGAGTTCGATGGGATTTCATATTATAGCACATTCGCGGCTACTTCAGGCTTTTCTGAAGCCCTTCTAAAGTTCTACTTCCAGGATATTCCTCCGCCTCAGGAAAACTGAGCTTAACTAATCCTGGAGAATTACACCAGAGGGACAAGGCACAGCACTCGTGCCCACTCTGTGTAATAGTATTTTTTATAAGAACTATTTATCACTAGGCGCTACCAAGATTACCTATTTTCTCCCTGATTTTTATTCAGATTATTTATCAATTAAGCATTATAATTTATAGAGAAAATATGAATAACATTTCAATTTAACAGAAAAAAAGTAACTTCTATGAACACAGGTATAAAACGCTTGCGATACATGGCGTATTTAGGAAATAACTAAACACGTCATACATGAGGAGATTTTTCAAAGGTTTGATTCAAAAAGGCCCAAGAAACGGTGACTGGACTATACATTTTATTCAGTGCTCACAATACCCCGACGAAATATGCCCGACAAACGTGTTAATTGGCTGCTGGAAAATCCTAAAACGGCAAGTTACACTTATATTATCCAACATTTACTTTTTAAAACTCACGATAAAGTAGATGATTATTTTGCTTTCGACAGTATTTGAATTTCTACGAGATAAAAAAAAAAATTTAAAATCCAACTGGAACGTTATTTTGACGGCAAGTTAGTTTGTTATTTATTACAGTACGGAAATACGCACGAAATTTTGTTTGTCAATGTTGTATTTACATTTTTTGTGCGTCCTGAAGAATCCGACACGACGGAAAGTAGAAATAGAACCTACTTTTGTCGGGCTGTCGGGGCTGCGATTTTGTCGGAATGACGCCGCTGTGACTTTGCTTTTCATTGGCTGATACTCAGATCTCGTCGTGTCGGGTTGGTCGGGGTATTGTGACTCCAGCATAACCCAGTTGTGTCGCCGAGCATGTGGGAATTAGTTTGATCGTGGAGTGGGTGGTAAGGGGGATTAAACAATTTACGAAGGTCATCTTAAAAGTGAAAGTTGTCGAATCCCGAGGCGGTTTCGCAGCCACACACAGGATAACACCGGCTTTTTTTTTCTTCCTGGGAGCGATGATGATTGGTCGGACGACTATCGTCAGTCGGCTACGACGAGTTCGGACGTCAAAGTCCAGCAACGACCTTCTTCGTCGTTTCTTGCATCCGCCTCGCGAACCGGTGAAATAATTTACGAACACTCCTGTGGGAAAGAAAAAAAGAAAGAAATGTTTTGAATACTCTTTTCTCGGGCTGTATCACAGTGACAATAAAGAATTTCGCTCTCCTTCGATACAATTTTTTTTTTTCCTGAAAAAGTAATTTACGAACACTTCTCCCTGTAACGGATCTTCGCGGTAAAGTGAGCACTTTTAAAACAAACCTTTCGAGAAAAAAAATATCACCCATAACTTTACACATGTTACAGTGCACATTGATATGCAGGGTTCCAGTTAAGTTGGTAGCGAAGAAAATAGTTCTCAAGACTTAACGTCACATTACTTGCATTGCGAGTGTAATGTTTAAATGTCTGACAATTAATGCTCATATTTCTTGTTCTGTACATAAACAGAGTGATTCTCAATTAGACCGACAAATTTCGGGAGGTGATTGTTTATGAAAAAACAAAAGGAAAACGTATGTGACGCTTTATAAAAAAAAAAAGACTTTAAGCCATATTCGTGCAAAATATCGGCTCTTACGTTGAAGGACCCGATAGCATACAATAATGTTCTGAGAGTTGTCAGTGTATTTTACTTCGTTACCGATATTTTGCACAAATGTGGTTTAAAACTTTGTTTGTTTTTTAAAGGGCTCATACCTACCTTAATGTTCTGTTTAGGCATAAAGTGTCACATATGCTTTCCTTTTACTTTTTCACGAAGAATCACCTCCCGAAGTTTGTCGGTCTAATTGCGAATCATTCTGTATATTAGATTACGAACTTCCATTCAAGCAACATATTTACGTTCCTTGCCATTCCGCGGTGTTACTCGGATGCCACATGACTAACTAGATGAGGTACACGACAATATTAATTTTGCATACGACAGAAGGATACAAAATAAGAACGAAAATAGATCCTTAGCATAGATTTCAAAAGTGGTCAGTTTACTGTGAGCAACCGATAACTAAATTTAACGACTCTGCTACAAGGGATTTCGAGACGATGGTTAGTTAACCATATCTGAGATTTTCTTCGTCTGCTGATTTCATGCTTTCGTCCACGGAATCCCTATTTGATCGGAATATCTTTTGCGAGGATGGCCAATACTTATCTTGCCCGCTTGGCAAGCGAGATTTTGGGAGGGTATGCAATTTTCCTGTTGACATGTGGTCAGTATGTCTCATAAGATTTCCCCTGTATTTTGTATGATAGTTGTATGAGCTGCCTACCTTTGGTCGATTACCTTTTTCATCTTTAGTCAGTCGGTCTTGGCGCGTAAACATAGCATTTTCCTCAATAACCTCACTTCAGGAGCCTGGGGTATGCCGATGTCTTTAAATGTCATTATTTAATTTTAGTAACCATATAGAATGTATGTATAGCCATCGCGTTATAGCATTTGTGTTTCTTTCTTGCTTTTTTGAAGACTCTCTTAATAGTCCCACGCACATACTTTAAGACATACAGTTTTACGGCGAGTGTCAATTTCACCGTGGTATTACAGCGTAGGTAACGAAGTTACTCAAGAGAGGACATTCGTTGAGTTGGGCTACTGTATAGGATTAATTTTACTCTTCAGAACCGTTTATCACAAAATTCAATAATATTTAATTTTTATCTACTGAAATTTCAATGCAACATTTCGAATTTATGAATAAGATACAGAGTTAGGTGAAGCCTGTGTTTATCACCCGATATTGAAACTGGATTGTCAGAAAATAAATGTTATTTTACAGTATATTTAAACGTTGCATTTACTCTTTACATATTCTTATTATATCATCAATAAATAAATAAATCCACGTTGGCTATATAATGCAGTCTTGCATATCGAGGGATTGTCTTTTATAATTATTTGTGTGTTCTCGTATATATTTTTTATCCCCCTTACAAGACGATATGGAATTCCCGATATCTCACAAGGACAGACCATAGCTTTTATCTTCCTGCGCATTCAAACACCATGACATAATCTATGAAAATTATATAAATGAGTCTGTTAAATATCCTACGTTTTTATGTGCTATTTTGAAATAATATTAGAGTATTAACTCCTATCCACAACTCGAGTTAATTTAACACTGCAAACAACTAAACACTTCACACATTGAGTGATTTTTCAAAGGTTTGGTTCAAAAAGTGCCAAGACACGGCGAATAGACTGTACTGCTGTTATGGAATGTTATATTGCAGGATTATTTGGTCTCTATTTCGTGTACAATAGAATAATAAACTGTGCTATAGTAAAATATACATATTATTTATAGCTGTGTCACAATGCAACTTGACGGAAGCTTTAAGTGCATATCATGTTTGTATATGAGACGAAAGGCCACACATTTTCCATAAGAGGAAATTCAATAGGCAACAGCCATATTTTTCACCGTTATGTAATTGCGAATAGTCTATTTTTTTTACTGCAAAGTTAGATTAATTCGTTAGAATTTCGCACAGAAAGTTGTGGTTCGTTTAAATTATGATGTTTGGCTTTAATGGCCAAGATGTCCAGTGATCCAAAATATCATGTTTCAAATACAGGCCGATTCGTGAATTTTTCAGATGGGAGAAAATTCTTTTCCTTGCTCTGAGTTGAGTATTGGGGTTGTTCGACAAATTTCATACAGTCCAAGAATTATTAATATAGTTGGTCCGCTGTTAAATAAGCTTATTTTCTAAATCAACGTTTAGTTGATGTCCCTGCCACTAAATAAATATAAAGGCTGTTCACTACAATGTGAGCACTTTGCAAATCAACTTTAGAAAAATGTCTATACTCCTGCCTGAGCATATTAAAAAAAGCGCACTAAGTGACATGCGTAGACCTACACTAAAGTTGGCAACGATAGATGGAAAGTAGTTTCATATCTTAATGTCGAATAAAAAGGGTTAGGTGATCATTTGTGATAACTTAAATTACTTCTTTCCCTTTCTAATTTTTTCTATGCACTGAAGTGTAAAAATGAGCATGTTTATGAAATATTTACTTTTCTGACAATTTCAAAGTTTCACTGGACCGACGTATGGATAAACTGATGAGGCCCTTGCCAGAGTAAATTTTACATAAGGAGGATGAATATACAACGTGCATACAATTACATCTTAAGCAGGGCTTTCAAAAGTGCTCATTTTACCGTGAACAGCCTATATATGCTATTATTGAGCGTGTTCTTTAATTGAAATACTTTTACGTGCACATTATCTATAAATTATAATAATTTATTTATAATAATACATTTATAAATATTTTAAATAACAATAAGGAGAAAATAGGAATGTTGGTAATGCCTTTGAAGAAATAGTTCTCATGAAAAATATTATTAATTGAGTGCGCAAAAATAGTGCGTGTTGTGCCCTTGCCGTAATATGCTAGACTTTGTTTAGCTTTGTTTGCGTGAGGTGGAGGAGAAGTCTGAAATTATAACTTCAGCAGGACTTCAGAAAAGTTGAACTTGACCATGAGTTGACTATACATGGATCTGGGCGGCTTTTAGGGGGACTGTGTAGCTGCGCGTCCAAGGTCAAGAAGCGAGGGAGCGATAAGGGCGACAGTAACACGCAAGCCTAGAACCTCATCGCTCTTACGCCCAAGGCGTGCAGTGCTTCCGTCGTAAAGCTGTACTGTGCAAATTATATCTGTAACACAGGGGGTTTATTACGTGCGATGAAAGCCTGCAGATAAAAAGTCCGCATCTTTGTATTTTTCTCTTGCCGCTTAAGGAAACTGCATAGGCAAGTTTTAAAAATGAGATATCTGAACATTTTCACGAATTATTTTCTCCAAGAATACACTTAATATGATAAAAGTAAAACAATAAGGCCATTAATAATTGTTTTTAAACTTTTCTGACAAGTCATATTTCCAGAACTTTTATTTACCGAGATACGCGTTTACGCGCAAACAACGATTTCACAGAAAACATTTCAGTACATAAGACTCTTAACGTCGAGGTCTCGAGAGCCGATGAGGGCGAAGTGAGGTGAGTATGGAACAGCGCCAGAATGCAAGGGCCGGGGAAACGGGAGATCACCGAGAAAAAACCCGCCGGCCAGCGGCAATCCTCCGGCACGTTCCCAGATGCTAAGATATGAGAGCGAGCCCCGCCGGGAATGGAAGCCGGTTCGCCAGGGCGGGAGGCGAGTAGTCTAACCACTACGCCACCGTGGTGGCCCCTATTATAGCTGGTGAAACGACAACAGGGGGAGGCGGGGAAGTATAGTATATTCGCGGTTTCTTCACCTTTTTTAAATTAAACCTTTGAAAATTCTCCGCATATATGACGGGTTAAATTACAGTATTTCCAACATGCACGATATACAACAAGCGTTTTATACTTGTGTTTATAAAAGTTACTTGTTTTTCCTGTTATTTTTTATGTGTTGCATAATTTATATATGAATTATAATTCTTCATTTATAAGTAATTTGAATAGAAAACAGTGAGAAAATAATTATGTTGGTAACGCCTAGTGAGAAATAGTTCTTATACAGAATACTGTTACCCCGTGTGCGCACGAATGCGGCGTGTTGTCCCTACGGTGTAATCTCCCAGGCTTAGTTAAGCTTAGTTTGTACGAGGCGGAGGAACATCCTGGTATGTAGAACTACATCAGGGCCTCAGAAAAGGCGGGAGTAACGGTGAATTGATTATAAATAGCTTTGTGACAAGCCCCAACAAACCGTGGCGCCGAAAAACGGCGCTTTACCCAGGCCCCGCCGGGCGGCCCTGGGCTTGCAACGCTGTCTACTCACGAGAAGTCAAGAACAGGTACGTCAGAGGAGGGCGTGGCCGAGGCGTGGTCCTCACGTGGCAGCTGTAAGCGGCTCGCGGGTCCGGTTCCGGACGTCGCCGAGTCGAGGCGGCTGTAATCAGAGCGACATAGCTCGCAGCTAATGAGTCTGCCGCGCCAGTAAGATAATAGCCCGCCGCGTCCTTCGACCGACGCCCGCTATTTACGACCCGCCCGCGACAGGACTGGTTGTCGAGAGACACGGCTCCTTCCTCCGCCCCGTCGGTAAAGGATATTCACGATAAAGTGAGCACTTTTGAAATCAACATCGGGGAAAAAAAAAAAAATCACTGCTCCTGCCTGCAAACATTTCAACGGGCGCACTGAGTGACATGCGTCCAGCAAAGTTGTTAGCGATGGATGGAAAGTAGTTCCACGTCTTAACGTCGAATAAAAAGTGCTAGGTGTCCAATTGTGATAACTTAAATTATTATTTTTTTTGCTTTCTGTTTTTCTAATGCACCGGAGTGTAAAAATTTCAAGATTAGTAAAATATTTACTTTTATAATAATTATACAGTTTCGCCTGACTGACGCATGAATAAAGTGATAAGGCCCATAGCAATGATAATTTTGCATAAGGCGGACGAGTACATAACGTGCATACAACTAGATCTTAAGCGGGGATTTCGAAAGTGCTCATTTTACCGTGAACAGCCTATACACTCCCTCTTGAGGTTGGCCTGCGCATTTCTTGTGAAATAGTTTTTTTTTTTTGCACGAATACGCGTATCTCGGTAAATAAATACTCTGCAAATACGGCTTTTTGTCAGAAAAGATTCAAAAACAATTCTCCTTGCCCCCAATTTTTTACTTCGTCGCATTTTTAAAGCTCGCCTGTTGCAGTTTCCTTAAATGGTAAGAGAAAAGTACGAATATACGGGCGTAGTTTAACCTGTGTACTTTCATCGCGTGTAATAAAACCCCACTGTTACAGATGTAATTTGCACAGTACAGCGTCACGACACAAACACTGCACGCCTTGCGCGCAGGCGCGACGAGGCGCTAGACGTGCGTGTTGGACCCTGCCCACATGAAACGACTTGGAGGTAAAGGCTTTTCCCGATAAATTGAGCACTTTTGAAATCATTCTGTGAAAAAAGTCACCGCGCCTACCTGCATATATTTTAACGGACGCACTGAGTGACATATGTGCCAAGTAAAGTTGGTAACGATGGAGGGAAAGTAGTTCCATATCTTAACGTCTAATAAAAAGTGTTTGTAAACCACTTGTGGTAAATTAAATGGTTTCTTTCGCTTTCTGTTCTTTTCAATGCACTGAAGTGTAAAAATAAGCACATTTGTAAAACAATAACTTTTATAATTATTTCACAGTTTCACTTGACCGACGCATGAATACGGTGATGAGGCCCACGGCAATGTCCATTTTACATAAGGTGCAAGAATACACACCGTGCATACAAGTAGATCTTAAGCAGGGCTTTTAAAAGTGCTCATTTTACAGTGAACAGCCTACACCTGGCTGCCATGGCCCCGTGCACACGGGGCGACAGCCGCGACCAAGTCGCGGTCCCCTCGCTGTAGCGCGATTGTCGCGCTGCTTCATTTACTTGGCTTACCTATGATCCGTCCAGTTCACACACGACAGTCGCGGGGACCAGTCCGAAATTGAGAAGGAACGCTTCGACACCGAGCTGTTCATCAGTCAAGTTGAGAAACGTAATGCAATTTGGGACGTACAGACTCCAGAATATTCTAATGAAATTCTAAAACGAAAGCGCGGGAGGAATTAGAAATATTTCTGCGAAGCAGGTAATTATATTGTTAAAGTTGTATACGATAGTACCGTAAATTGTGCTTTTGATTCGCTACCACTTCCTTCGCATCGGAAATATCTGTATGTAAAAAATTGTGTAGTTTACTAGCCGCTAGAGCACAGTTTAATGGCAGCTTGCTTATGTGCAGTAGAAAAATGATCATACTTCAAAAGCGTGAGCAAGCTTAAATAATATTGGAGAACTCTATCCACAACAAAGAAACAACTTCCAACCTAGAAGACACGTATCCTGAAAACGCATATCTTGTGAGGCCACAAACTCAAAATCAAAATCGTTATTTGTCTTGTAAAAAAAAAAAATAAGTCCAGCTGAAATGATTGAAAAATGTCTTGTCGCACGAGGGAATCGGGAACACGGAAAATAATATGATAGTGATAAATTTTTTGGTTTGTCCTTTCAAAAAGACTTGCAAAAAGTCCCTGAAAACGAGAGAACACCTACAATACATAGAGCTCAAAACACATAGCAACCAACATCCATGCCACCATCGAGCACTTACGGGTACTGGAACAGTCAACAAGCTACCCCTGTGGGAACTCACAATGCCTAGTTGGATAGTGAACATTCGCTGGCTCTACCAATACGATCAACTGGATCTCACAGCGTCTACAGGAACCATGAACAAACACCTGATCCTGTATCACGATCGACTGAATATCATGGTTATGCAACCCATCGAAATGCTTCACAACCATCTCAAAGCGAGAGGGAACGTAATGGAATACTCAGCCGCCCAAAATGCTCCAACTTTACAAGTGGAAGTTGTGGAATCTCATGGAAGTAAGAGCCGCCAGAATGCTCCGACTCCATCATCAGGACACATGGAACCTCGTGGGTATATGAGCCAGCAACCCGCCGATCCGGGTCTCAGGGAACCTCGCGGGACAACAAGCCACCACCCCGCACGAAATGCATTGCAATGACTCGTGGGAACTTCTCGACCTACGAGCTCTGAACCTTTACCAACTCAATCTCTGGAAACCACAGAATCTTGTGGTTGTTTGAAAGGTACCGAGTCCTTCGCCGGCAACGACAAACATGAGCATTGCGTCTTATTTATCTCAAGACTGTGAAATGGACCTAGTTGTAGAAAATTCAAGAGTCCAGTGACCTAGTTTTACGTTTCACAACCTTTGTTGCGAATGTGTGCCAGTGATTTTGTAACGTCAAATTGTTGTACCAGTAAACTTGATTGTTTTGGAAATTCGTATAGGCATGAATATTTCTAGTGATAACATCTTATTCAATTTCCTAAGTAGCTAATCAATGGCTATGTTGATAATTATTTAACCATTTTGTGTTAGCAGCCCCAGAATACTGTGTCTATATTTTGTCACACCGGTTTCGTTACACACATACGAAACTTGTACTGTTACAGTCATGCAAATGTTGTGCTCTGTTTTAAATGTATTTCAAAAAAATTTTGTTTTTCGTTGTGTTGTGACAATTCAGGATTAAATTAATTATTCAACATAGCAGTGACCAAGTGTTTCTCCATTATAAATAGTTCAATACGATCATTAAATACACATTATTTAATGATTTACTTCTGACGCCTGTGTCCAGATTTGTATGTCAATTAAGGCTTGGCCTTACATGTCATGTTCAATCATTCTTAATTTAACTTATTACAATTGTTTGAGCAGGCATCTGTAAAACAAAAAAAAAAAAGGCTATAGATAATTGACGAAATACGTCACCATGCAATACCAATACCAACCACTGGATGCGACAAACCAAACACAGTTTTACAGCTATCAGATAACTGTTTGAGATTTTACTGATGACTAATTTATTACAAAACGCTTGTAATTTCTCATGCTTCTATAATATAGTTATTTCGAAAACGTTATCCTGAAGAGAATGTTATGAACTGGAAATGGAAGAATAATAATGACAAGACTAAGCCTTAATGACTAAAGCTTTTTTTCTTTCTTACTGAACGTTAATGGAATTTTAAAACTTACCTTAGAGTTATCGCGAGTTTCTCTCCTGGCGACACACAATCCCAGACGTAACACTTACAACTCGAAATATCTTCATTGATCAACTCAAGTAAATCACCAAATGATTCTATGGACATCCTGAAGTAGTTGTAAAACTTTGCCCCGTACCCTCGCAACTTTGGGTACAGCGATACAAACATGCCATGAGTGAGTCTGTACCGCAAAATAGGGTGTACCCAGTACCTTCTAGTTTCTCGCTGTTTACAACGTTTCCCATCTTTTACGAAGTGCCCACAAACAGACTTGTCTCCTCGACATCCATGATGCTCCAGGAGCTGTATCTCTATGCAGCTTGTCGCGAGAGTCGCCTTACTGTCATCCGCATCGCTCCCTCGCTTCTTGACCTTGGACGCGCGGGTCTTTCGCAGAAATTCTTTCTTTTTCGCGTTATAATTTCGGATTCGTAGTAATCAGGGACATTGTACGATTGTAGAAAATTTACATTTAGCCAGTTGTTTAATATTTTTATGTTGAATTCTAATTGTGTGTTATCTGCTAGTTGCAACAAAGTCGAGAACATATTCATATCTTATCAGTATGTTCCTGCCTTTTGCAACCATGAAGTAACAACCAGTGCAAAATAGATACAAAATTATTAAACAACTAGTAAATTTTTTAAAACCAAACATTTCCAACAACATCTCTAAAAGAGAAACTATGACACGAAAACGAAGAATTTTTGCAAAAGAAGTGAAACCGAGTCTTTAGGTCTCCGCCTACCTAGAGCTTTGAGGCTGAGAAGCGTGGGAGTGATAAGGGCGAAACTGCCACGCGCATCGAGTGCGCTATCGCTGCTAAGCGCAAGGCTCTGAACTGGCGTACAGTGTTCGCGTTGAGAGCTGAGTTAAGAGATTTGGGCGGCTCTTAACAACGTGGTCTCGAGAGTCGACGAGGGTGAAACGAGATGTGAATGGAGCAGCGCCTGAATGCAAGAGCTGGGAAACGGGAGAATCCCGAAAAAAAAAAAAAAAAAAAAAAAAACCCCGCCGACAAGCGGCAACGTACAGCACGATTCCCACTTTCGAAAATCCGGGAGTGACCCTGGCGGGAATCGAATCCCTGTTTGCCATGTTGGGAGGCGAGTAGTCTAACCACCACATCACCCTGGCCCCGGTGTCCTCGTTTTCCAGGAAGGTTCAGTGCAGAGCACTTCAGTAGTTTTGTACGTGTCTGATACGTATTTTTGAGGTACAACGCTTTGAAAAAAGCCTTTTTAAAGCTATTTTGGAGGGCTCAGAAATGGTTTTTCTGATGTGCGTGACATCTTGAAAGCATTCGACAGCCATCGTTTGAACGCACGTTCAATAGTGGAAGAAACGTGTATTTCAAACACCCTGTAACGCAGTTCTTGCGCCAGGTGCCCTATCAGCTCGCAGAGTGCCCGCAGGCCTATTGTAACCCACAAACGCTAGTTTCCGAACGCAACTTTGCCTTCTACCGTGTTTCAGGTAGCGTGTTTGCGATCATGACCACTCCTCATTACGACGATCGCTTTCTTTTGCTTCAAAGCAAACACGCACACTTTGCGACGATAATTGGCAATACATAGACTGTAAAACATCTCTCTTTTGAATAAAAGCGAGGCAAGTTTCTGTCTTCAAAGTTTCCCAGAAGCCAGTTTTGACGTCATGGAAATGAACAACATTTGGAAAAAAAAAAAAAAAAAAAAAAAAAATGGATTATAAACATCGAGCAAAATATTGGAACTTGGTCATCCAGCACGAAGTTGTGAACTGTGATTTTTCATATTTTGCCTATACTGTTACATGTGTTGCTCTTGTGCACTGATAAGCATAGCTTATAAATGCCAACATTCCCAGTATATTAAAAAAATTTCAAGTGAAAATCAAGAGTTTATACAACAGACGCGGTGTTTTGAAACGATAAAACTTCTGGAAAGGCGAATTTCACTGAAACAATGTAATCTAAAGAACAGAACACTTATCCTCCCTTCAAAAGTGCTATTTCATAATAAATACTGTACATCATGAACCACATTAATTCAGTTCATTTAAAGTTTTAACTCTTAATACATTATAATAAAAAGTTTGAAAGTTTCGTTCGTTGTAATTTTAACTCGCACGTAGTACAACTTAAGAAAAAGGTGTATGCTTATGCGGATACAGATTTCAGATATTAAAAAACGGTCATCATTTGTGTGCACGGCGAGAAAAAATTAAAAGAACTAATTTTCTAAAACGTTGACAAATAACTATTCGTTAAAAAATACTCAGGCCATAACGCATTAGACCTCACGAACATCCTTCCTAAACGTCGTAAGCAACAAGCCTAACCACTTATATATTAATATATTTTTTTTTTTAGGTTTCCTTCATGTTACGTTGATGTGACATTTGACGTTGACGAGACTGTAGTCAGAACGACTTGCTGACGAATTCCCAGTGCGACAGGCGACCTGAGAATCTGCCGCGGAGGGGCCGGGGCGCGAACCCAGACCCCTCGACTTCAAGTCGGCCGTCCTATCCCTGAGCTATGGGGGCAGGACACAACTTTACTACCGTACATTAACAACCCCACGTGGCTCACAATAGGTAAAGTAGCTTCCACACATCTGTGCGACTCGGCAGCTGGAAAATATACGTATTCGTTTTAAAGTCAGCTATAAGTTTCTTCTGTAAAGTTAAACTACTTTGGAAATGAAAATGAATACCATTTTTTTTTTTTTTTAACACACTGAAGACCTGTTTCTAAGCTCCATTATTTAATTACAACAGTTTTTCGTTCACGAGGTTACGGTCACTCATGCAAAATGTCCGCCATTTTCTCTTGCTGGGCGAGACGCAATGTGGTTTGCGCCGTGTAACGCCGGAATCACATAGCCCCGACCAACACAGCACGACACGACCAAAAACGCAATCGCCACACATTTCAATGTGACTACTTGAATTTACAGCACGACCGACACCACGCTCACGGTATTTTACCACATTAGTCTCAAAGGCTGTGAACAAGAGGGAAATTTGTAATACATAAAGGTGACAAATTGGTATCGCTAATGCGTACAAAGGTAAAATGATTATTTTTAACAGTTAGATACAGTAATTTTCAATTTATTTTTCTTTTAATCTGTGTATTTACAATTGCAGGGAAAGCTTGCAATACAATCTCATTATGAAAGGTCGTACACTCTGTGCGTCGTGCCGCACGACACGACGAAGAATAGAAATAATTTCTAATCCAAAACTGCTGGTCGGACGACAGAATCGGTAGGGCTTGCGACGATCTATCTTGGATTTCATCGGCTGTTGGCCGTCGTATCGTGCGCGTCGGGGCTATGTGATTCCGGCTTAAGTCTTCCGTGTTAAACTTGCGCCCTTTTTTTCTTTCATCGTCGATGCAAACCTTGCGTTCCCAAACTGAGCGGTCGTAATCAGAACTAACGCCAAGTAAGGTTTTGCGATCGCAAAACTGCTTTGCGTTTACTTAGCGTCACGGTCATGTCGGGGCCCGCTGGGCGCGTTCCATTTTCGTGTCCCGCGGCCGGAATGTTCTTGTCAACTGCGCATCAAGGGCGTGTTCCAGATACAGTCTATTCACGGTTTCTTCACACGTTTCGAATAAAACCTTTGAAAAATCAGCCCATGTACGATGTCTTTTGTTGTTTCCTAAATATGCAGCGTATCGCAAGCTTCTTGTATTTGTGTTAAAGGGAGCACTTTTCAAATCAACGTTAGGAAAAAGTTACTGCCCGTACCTGCACGTATTTTAACGGGTGCAATGACCGACGAACGCCCAGTAAAGTTGGCAACGTTGGAAGGGAAATTAGTTCCATATATTAACGTCGAATAAAAAGTGCTAGGTAACCATTTGTGATAACTTAAATTATTTATCTCCCCTTGTATGTTTTTTTTTTAATGCATAGAAGTGTAAAAATTAGCAGATTTGTACAATATTTACTTTCCTAATAATTTTACATTTTCACTTGACGATGCATGAATAAAGTGATGAGGCACCATGGCAATGTTTATTTTACATAGGGCGGAAAAAACACACAACGTGTATACAAGTAGATCTTGAGTAGGGCTTTCAGAAGTGCTCACTTTACCGTGAACAACCTATACTATAAAAGTATCTTATTTTTGGTTAAATGGTACTTTTACTTAATTTTCATTTATAAATTTTAAAGTTTAATTTATAATTAATACGAAAAAAAAAAAGGGGGAATATAGGTGGTAATGCCTTGTAAGGAATAGTTATTATAGTCCATTCACAGTTTCTTCGGCCTTTTAGAATCAGACCTTTGAAAAATCCCCCCACGTATGACGTGTTTAGTTATCTCCTAAATATTCCTTGTATCACAGGCATTTTATACTTGTGTTCATACAAGTAACTTTTTCTCCTGTTAAATTGAAATGTTATTCATATTTTATCCATAAACTTTTAATGCTTCATTTATAAATAATCTGAATAAAAATCAGGGAGAAAACAGGTATGTTGGTAGTGCCGCCTAGTGAGAAATAGTTCTTATAAAAATACTGTTACATTGAGCGCGCACGAATGCGGTGCGCTGCAACTTTGGCGTAATTTTCTAGACTTTGTTTGAAAGAGGCGGAGGAATATTCTGGACGTATAACTTTATCAGGGCTTCAGAAAGTGTGGAGTAACCGTGAATGGTCTATAGTCAGGATATTTACACTCGCGCACTCTCACTCGGAAGTGACGTCAGACGTTTCCATATGACAGAGTGCGAGCGCTCGAGAGCGAGTGCACGAGTGTGTTTCAAGAGTGACAGTTGAATTCATACTCTATGCATGCTTTCTGAAAATTGTTTGCTTATTCGGATCTCGATTGCCTACAATTACTACGATAAAAAAAAAAAAATGTGTTTTGTTACTGCAGGCTGAACGAAAACACAACTGAGCATATTTCAAATAAACTAACACTAGCATATTTCGAGAGCGAGTCATGGAGGTAATAGATGATGGAGTGACAACAGCCTATCTTCTCCACGTTTATCAAGTGAAGCCGATACCTTGTCTGCTTCTCTCAACTGCGCGTGCGTAGACCGATTGTTTACGTCAGCCGCCATATTATGAGTGGCAAAAGTTACATTAGTAAGCAATGTAAGACATGCACCTTTTTGCCACTACTAGCCCTGTCCTTGTTTTCCATTATCGGCTTCACTTTGCCTCGGCTTCCACTCCATAGACTAATATCTCCATGGAGCGAGTGCGAGAGTGGATCCTTTCCGAGTCACAAGTATGTAGGGGATTGTGGGAGTGCTAGTGTGAGAGCAGGTGCTGGTTATTTGGAACACAGCCCAAAGTTCTTCGCTACATTTCATACACGTTTTTGCACTCAACATCACGCTCCATTTACGAACCGAAGGTCGTATTTTTATTAAATAGCTGCAGTGTAGAAGCTTCAATTTGGACCACGTCCTATAAATTAATTTTTCTTAGAAACGTAAGCACATGAACAAGAAAAACGGCTCGGTAATAGTGAGCAACAACTTTCAGGTCCAGTTGCGGATAGAACGATTGGAAAAAATTACAAAAGCCGTTATTATGCGTATAGATTCTCACTAAACACTACTTGTCAAGAGAGATGAATAAAGAAAATATGTTGTCTCATGGATGAGAGATGTAAGTCAGATTTGACAAGTGTATTTAACAAAGGAACAAAGAGCCATATAAAGGACGCACTGTACGAAGTATTGAATTATGTTCACTTCGGTGAGGTTTTGTCATGCTCCCCCCCCCCCCCCCCTTAGCCCTTTTCCAACAAGTACTGACGTCATTTTTACTGTCGATATTAGATTTAGATGCACATCTTGTGAATTCTTGCTATCGTACATAATTCGAGAACATATTAAGTTCTCTTATCCCCATTCCTTCAAAAGAAGAA
Organism: Dryococelus australis; assembly: GCA_029891345.1. Classification (NCBI taxonomy): domain Eukaryota; kingdom Metazoa; phylum Arthropoda; class Insecta; order Phasmatodea; family Phasmatidae; genus Dryococelus; species Dryococelus australis. The sequence continues at coordinate 38,643,786 of CM056993.1, forward strand.
AACATTCAGATTGCATATTTGCTCAGTTGGGGCTGGGCTTATTTCATCATGGCACTCTTTTTGTCTTTGTAAATGTCGGCTTGTTGGACGTAGTTTGGAGTTTATTTGTACTCTGAAAAACACTCCACCCGCAGCTGCAGGCAGCTCAGGCGATTCAATAGCTTATAAAACGATAAATTTAAAAGTGAATCAATAATATATTTTTTTGGTCCGTGAATATTAAAAAAAAAGTTACCTGGAATTGTATTTTCATTAAGTGAAAATTCTAGTTGCATAATATCTCAGAATGGTAATACAGACCAAAACAGCATTTCTATTACATTTCTGGGGCCACTGTGACTGAGTGGTTAGACTGCTCGCCTTCCACCTAGGCGAACGGAGTTCAATTTCCCTGCCGGTTCACTCCAGATCTTCGCAAGTGAGAATCGTGGCGGAGGATACCACTAGCCGGAGGTTTTTCTCAGGGATCTCCCGTTTCCCCCACTCTTTCATTCCGGCCCTTCTCCATATTGACCTCACTTCACCCTCATAGGCTCTCGATACCTCGATGTTAAGAGACGCCCAAATATATACACTCGCTCAATCACTCTATTGCATTACTAGCTAGCTGACATTATAACTAGTTGTGTTTTGTTGAGCGTTGTCTAGCAGTATAAACCAGTATAAAGAATGAATTACCCAAGTTCTCTATCAGGTGAAAATAATATGTCTTCCTCACCAGCATTCCTAGTAGCACCTGAATGATTTAAGCCAGAAGAATGATAGGCTAGTCAAGAGGTAACCTTGTTTTTGTTGCTGATTTTCTTGGCACAAAATGTTCTTCAAGACATTGTAAAATTATGTGTGGATTTGAGATTCGCTAAACTTCCGAACAATAAGAAAGTTAATGTCAGACGCTTTCGTTTTGATGATAACTTTCGTTATTTGAAAGGGCATTTGTATCATCATCATCTTCATCACCATGCATTGTAATATTTTATCACTGTCGTAGTTTCGCTTTACTTTAGGAGTCAAGGCATGCTCGCTCTATATTCATAAACGTGATACAGACGGACATTTTTTGTGAACAAGAAGGTGATCACCTAAAGGTGAGCAAGAAGGTGAACTCCGTCTTGTATTCAGGTCCCATGTACGCAGTAGTAGTAAAGGCTGTTCACGATAAAGTGAGCAATTTTGATAACAACCTTAGAAAATAGTCACTGTGCTTACCTGCGTATATTTAAACGGGCGCAATGAGTGACACGTGCCCAGTAAAGTTGGTAACGATGGAGGGGAAAGTAGTTCCATATATTAACGTCGAATAAAAAGTGTTAGGTATCCATTTGTGATAGCTTAAATTATTTATCTTGCTTTATGTTTTTTTTTTAACACATCGAAATGTAAAAATTAGCAGATTTGTACCATATTTGCTTTTCTAATGATTTCACAGTCTCACTTGACCAACGCATGAATAAAGTAACGAGACCCATGGTAATGCTAAATTTACATAAGGTGGAAGAGCACACTTCGTGTATACAATTAGATCTTAAGCAGGGCTTTCAAAAGTGTTCATTTAATCGCGAACAACCTATACTTGAATGTTGCAGCATGCCAGCTAACTCATTTCCACTACTACGCACAAATATTTAACAAACATAACAAATCTCTAATGCAGAATTAAAATCTGTTTTCTTCTCTCAGATTAACATTATCAGCATAAACAAATGTACGGGAACGGCATAAACGAATGAAACGCAAATGTAAACAAACTACTTGCACATGAAGGTGAACGAAATATAGAATAGTTTCTAAATTATTATAACTAACACGCCAGCCCTTGCATGCAAGCCACTTGCAAACAAGTTAGCCAGTCACACGATACAACTAGTTTTGAACAAGAAATGTGTACACTTTCTTGTACAAGAAAGTGAACCGTGTGTAAAGGCTGTTCACGATTAAGTGAGCACTTTTGCAATCAACCTTACAAAAAAAACCTGCATATATTTTAATAGGCGCACGGAGTGACATTCGTCCAGGAGAGTTGGTAACGATGGTTGGAAAATCGATCCATATCTTAAAATCGAATTAAAAGTGTTAGTTAACAATTGTGATAACTTAAATTATTTATTTCGCTTTCTGTTATTGTTATGCTTCGAAGTGTGAGAATGAGCAGATTTGTAAAATATAAATTTTCCTAACAATTTAACAGTTTAACTCGACCGACGCTTGAATAAAGTGATGAGGCGCATAGCAATGTTCATTTTACATAAGGCGGAAGAATACACGACGTGCATACAAGTAGATCTTTAGCAAGGCTTTCAGAAGTGCTTATTTTACCGCGAACAGCCTGTAACAGGCTTTGGACTGTCAACATTTCGCCTCCTTTGTGAATGATAAGATATCCATATTCGTCGATATTGAAAATGTGACCTATTTTGTCCGCAAAATAGACTACTTGAAATAAAAAAGTTGTTACGGATTTGCATGGATATATTGTGGTGTTTGGCACCACTCTACTGAAAATATAAATATACAAACTTCTCAATGTTTCCGAAAACTGAAAACAATACAGCATTTGTAAAGGAACACTTATTGTGCCTCTCATCGGTAAATTAACATAATGATGTGTAAAACAGTAATGGTTCTTGAACTAATCGAAAACAGAATGTGGTAATTGTGCACTCGTGTGTACCGTCAATGAGCTGTGTTGCCACATCTTGCCTGCATCAGTGCAGCACAGCGTATTGGCATACTCCGAACCAGTCGTCGGTTATGCGCTTGTGGAATATGTCGCTCTCCTCTCATAGGGCCTCCTCTAGTTGGGCAAGTGTCTGGACGTTCCCTAACTTGCCTTTCCAGATGATCACACAGGTGCTCTATCGGGTTCAGATCGGGGACTACATGCGGGCCAGTCCACTGTAGCGTTGTTAGGGCGTTTCTTAAACGTGGATGAAGTCCATCTAAACTGTCATAGTGATTATAAATCGAGAGTGTGTTATCGGAGGCAGTTACGCCTACTTGGCGAGGAAATCAGATCGGTGATTGGTTCGTTCACAACCTATTACATGATTCAATTCACAAGCAGCTAGTCGGCAAGTTTGATGCTCTGTTCCAAATAATATATTTCGAGATTCCGTCGCTTTTAACATCTCTCTCAAGTTAGAATACAAACTCTGAATTCCGCATTTTAAGCGAGGAAGATATAAGAGTTAGTCTTAACCCAAACCAGCACATTTATTTAATAATTTTATTACTGGACTAGTAAAGCTCGTATGATTTTCCTAAAAAAAAAAAACTTCAATATAAAAATAATATTTAGATGTAAAATCTACGGTCGAATCATTATAAACCCTCAAGTTAAGAACTTGTTCTACTTGTACTTCAATGTCTTAACAAGCCATGACATCGGCCTCCCACTAGGGTTAAAAGGGGTTTGATTCCCGTTGGGGTCATACCCGATCTCTACATGTGTGAAATATTGTGGTTGACTGGCTATTTTTCTCGGGATACTCCCTTATTCTCCGCCCTTGCATTCCATCGTTGTTGGACCGCCACTTTACTCCATATCCCCTTTCCCGATTGATAGTTTTTTTTTCAGACTTACGATTGTTATTCACTTAAAAATAACCAAATATGCATGAAAATGTGGAAATATGCACTTAAATTTAGGAAAATACACTAAGAAAACTATAAATAAACTTTCAATGCACAATCTATTGCGAAATTATAAATGCACACTTCAAATGTTCCCATATAAGTAAATAAAATATTATATACCATAATGTATGAAATTATTTAGTTTCTAAGAAGTATAGAAGAGCTACTCTTGGTTTGAAAAATGGTACCTTATTTTATGAGACAAGCAATTCTATCAAGCGGATTAGGACGAAATTTCACAAAAATAAAAAGAGTTTGCTATTTGGATTTTTTTCAATCTCTTTGTTGTAATGGGTTTTTTTGCATACATTTTTGTGTTAAAACACACGACACATGGGTGAAAGGAACGTGATTAAAGCACACATAAATGTTATACACGTAAAATAAATACTGTATCTTCCAACATCATTATCAGAATACTTAAATGATGCACTATCAAGCAAATGGCATTAAATGTGCACTTTTGGGGGAAAAATACAGCATATATATAATTACATTCGTTATAATCAGAAAACATAACTATCTTAAGCCTAGTGGCTCAGTTGTTTAATACTTCCTCTTAAAACTCTCATGTCAACGATTTGTCACTGATTGTGTTGCTTAAAACTAGTCACTGGGTTACACTCTAGGAATTGTCATCGGGCCTGATGCTCGAAATACATCCGAATGTACACGGGGAGGAAAAAAAAAAAAAAAATAGAAAATGTGTCTCAGTTCGGACCGACATAACGGGTAACTCGCTAGCTGGACAAAGCGCGGTTTGAAAAGGTAGGCGTGGACCGCCCGCCTTGAACTTTGCTTGGAACCTTGCTTCGACAAAATTACAGGGTCACAGCGTGCACTCTCACTACCACGTGACTGCTGCACGTGTCCCTCGCAAGGGCGAGCCGGCATTTGATGCACATGAGACCATCGCCTTAATTCACCTCCTGAGTCACTCTCCTCGATGACACAACAGTTTTGTACTGAACTGGCCACCTTCTGGTGAAACTGACGCGAAGAGAGCTGCTATTGCTGACGTTGTTGCCTTTCTCATGCTTATCTCATCAAAGAAGAAGTAGGTTCGGGTACGTATCATATCAAATACGTGTCACACTACTTATGTACTCTTTTTCGCTCGTTAAGTAAAGTGCGCATAACCTCATGGATGGATAATGGACGGGGAGGAATCAGACCGAGTGTGTTTAGTAGGCACGGTTTAATCGTTTTCGTGTCTGAGAGATTGTTCTAGCAGAATGCTGTCGCAGAGTACCCTAGTATACAGAAGCGAAATTGACGCCTGCGCCTGCACGTCCCAACAAAAAGGCGTAATGTCCTAGAACCGTGGTGCAAGGTCGCTTACCAATTAAGGCACGCGACACATTCCAGAGCAACACGCAACGGGTTGGGCAACTCCATAAGAAGGTTCACGCCCCAAGTTACTTCTATATACTTACTTATTCTGTGATATCCCAGGCACATGATTCCTTCCATATAATATGCCGTAACTAGCCAGACCAGGTAAGGTGTATCGTAGTCGTTCGGCATGCCTCTACAATTTGTGGATGAATCAAATGGGTCCAGCATAGGCAGCATAATGCGAAGTGCATTATAGCTACAACTCCAGAGGCCCATTTACAAATGCATTGCGTATAGAAATCTCAAGCGACGTGCAGACATGGGAATTGAGTAAATACATACAAGTAAACGAGTAAATCAACACTGCTCTTTAGTAAATAATTATGTTATATACTATAGGTACATGGGGTACACAAATAGGAGCAGGAACAAATGTTTGTATTTTTATTAAAGCTTACAATTTTGTACAAATCATATATATATATATATGATTTGTTTATATTATATATATATTCTAAAATACTTGTATATGAAATGCAACGAGCGTGTTTGGTCATACAGTAGCGTGTCTAACTCGCATCCAGGAGATCGTCGTCTCGATCACAGTAGTGTGGAGGGGTGTAGGGGGCTGATGATTTCCTCAAGTGATTTTATCACTTCCATTCTAGGCGGATGCTGTTGAATTTCTTTAACTTGCTTCTTCACACACCAGTGTAATATCATAATTAGATTTTTTTGCACGAAATAAAATATAGTCTATTCGCGGTCTCTTCACATTTTTTGAAACAAACATTTGAAAAAATTAACCTCTGTATGAAGTGCTTGGTCGTTTCCCAAATATTTCACGTATCTGAAACATTCTAATCATTTGTCAACCTAACAGTACTTTTTTAATATCTAAACTAAACTTTTCGTTTGATTTTATCTATAAGTTATATTTCGTTTTGAATTAATACGATTAAAAACAGGGAGAAAATTAGGTGTGTTAATAATGCCTAGGAAGAAGTAGTTCTTAAGCAAAATATTATTATACTGATTGCGCAAGAATGCGGTGTGTTGTCACTGGTGAAATTTTCTATACTCAGTTAAGTTTTGTTTGCATGGAGCGGAGGAATATCATGGAAATAGAACATTAGCAGGGCTTCAGAAAAGTTGAAAGTAACCGTGTATGGACTATAAATATCATCTTTTTTTATCGTGCAATTGGCAACACCGTCGATATATTGTCCACAGACGTGCGCAGTGCTGCTGCTGGTGTGCGCGCCGCCACAGCTGGTCGCAGCCTGGCCGGGGACCGAGGTGGAGCGCTCTGGCGGCCGCGTCTGCGACTACAGAGCCGCTGCATGCGCGTCCTGGCCGGGGACCGAGGCGGAGCGCTCTGGCGGCCGCATCTGCAACTACAGCGCCGCTGCGTGCGCGTCTTGGCCAGGTGAGCTGCGCGCGCATCACGGTGGCGGCCATCTTGATCCAAGGCTGTGCTTGAATCGGCAGAGTTTTTTTGGCCAAGTTTTCACATGACCAACTTTTTTACACTAAAATGACTACTTTCTAATTGGCTATGCGATATCTTGCATCTAACGACTTTAAAAAAATGGCAAATATACCTAATATGATATCTTCAAATATTCACTATTTTGGTTTTCACTTTTATATACAGGTAGGATAAGAGGCACTTAGTCACCCGAACAAGCACCCCATGATCTATCGAGCATACTTGAAGTGTTGACAACAAAATGTTACATACTCGTATTATGCCAAAAATTTAGAAAACGTTTTACTCTTGAACCAACTAGGGTGTGAGGCACTTAAGAGCCCGCTGTCTTTGAAGTGTGTTGTGATATATAAAATGTCGAAATGTATTGTGGTAGGTAACATGGATACCCCGAGAAAGCCCAATGTCCAGCAGCTCCCGTGCTAGTAAAAATTTGGGAATCGGGTATGTCAATGACCTAACCCTGATCCCCTTGGTGGTTGCTAGGTATGAAGAGCTAAACATCTTGTCAACAGCGAGGTCAATAGAGACGGGACAAGTTGCTCAGAGGAGCAGGGAAGTAATCAGCTAGCGCCTCTACTAAATAATAACCACAGCATTCACTTGGAGTGACTTTGGGTAATCATGAAATCCAGGTACTCCGAATGATTGTCAGGAGGTTTACCACTGTGCCACCTGGCTAAGTTAGTGGTGTGAAGCATAAGTGTAAGTCATATGGCCCTTGAGAAAGTGCAGTAGTAAAATGCCAGACAGAATTGGCATGAGTGCTTAGCGAAAGACTAACACTTGTGGTCTAATGTGAACATTAAAATTATAACTATCCGTTACACAGGCCTTTTCCAAATCTCATTAGGCAGTAAACTGACGAACATGTTTGTTTTCATGTATGTTTGTAAGGTATTTAGCATCTGTGTAGCGATGGTGAGAGAATATTTCACCAGGAATAATACTGTTCCCTCGCATCTTCCTTGCATACCCTTTTCAAACCTCCTGTTCCGGCTGATACGATGTGGCGTGTCACGGTTACCATCGCAATACTCTTTAAACTGCCGGTTTGTTGTGGTCTGTCACAGCTCTGTAGAGATTTGCTTTTCATATCACATCTTTCCTTTAATGTGACCTGTCATGGACTGCCTCCCAGATCACTTGTTTAAAACTTATATCACTCTGTTGTGGTTCTTCGGTACACTATAATCCAATATGTCTAACATTTCCCAATTTGATGTGTGAAACCTGGCTTTTGTATGCTGAAGTTATGAAAAATAGTCTTTGGTGTTGTGGGTTTCGATGTTTGATGACAATGGTAGGATTAAATGATCTTCGAATTTAACAGGGTAGTATTCATTGCCTAGACTGCCTACAAAATGAGAAAACTACTATTACAGATAACATTTTTTATAAAAAATTATCTTTAGAACATAATTTACTAGGGCCTAATAAATTGTAAATACATCGATGAACCACAGTAACTGATCATTTTACAGACAGACTTCAAGGAATACATCTCTGGAAGGAGAAAAACAGTTGTCTTATGTTAACACAAAAGTATAAAAATAGAAAGAGGAGAAAGGGGTTGAAAGGAAAATAAAACAACCTAAAAGACAATATCATAGGAAAATTCAATCACAACGCAAAATTAAGACACGAAAAATTGGGTATCATCTATTTGAGCCAAATAAATATGGTGACTATATCATTGTTGATCCCAACCACTGGAGAAAAAGGAGGTACGGGCGGAGTACCAATTTCGTAAAATTAATAAACAATCTCGTTAAGCTGACCCAGCTGACAGTTCTCTGTAAGGGCCCCTGCTTGGTGCAATAGGTGAAAATCGGACCCAGAAAGAGGAGGAAGCTAAAATAGGAATCCAATGTCGAAGGTCGCATAAGAACCAAAACCTAGGGAAGCGAATCATGAAAAAGAATTTATGATCATCTAGGTTGGGCACTGAGTGGTAGGGCCAGCTCCTCACACACAGAAAATATTCTGCTGTGGAAATACCTAGCGAAAAGCAACATATTTCTGACTGTTTTTACAGTATCCCGAATAAGAACCGGGATTGGACTTTTAATTTGGAATATTGAAAATGTATGTTTTCCTGATTAAATGTACAGAAGTGAAAATGTAAATGACAAAGCAAAACGTTGATTAGGTGGCCCTTTAACAATATCAAAGAAAAGCGTTGGATGAGAATACTTAAGCGCTAAGCAAATTTTACAATATTACTTGTGATCTAGATAAAAAAAAACCAGTATAGATTAGGAGTAACCATCTTAATAAATAAACAATAATCGAGGTTGTAATTTCGTTGGAAACTACCATTTGGAATTTAATAACATAAATTTGATTTTTGATGTGTCGAGTATGATGATTATTTGTGCAAGCCCAATCTAAGCCTGCAAGTAATAATATTTTGAACCGATTTAGAGCGACTCCTATATATCCTATGATGACTTGCTTCAACATTATCTTTGATCTGACATTGCTCTAAGTGCACCTTACTTTGTCAGAATTGGAAGTATGATGACAATGCATACACTTCCAGGCAACTGAACAGATGCTGTGCTCACACATTATGATGGCATTTACTTAAGGATTAGCAAACCGATATTTTCATCTTAGGCTCATTTCCAACAACAGGGACATTCTCTCTAGTCAAGGTATCTTCCGATGACTTCCACATGGTTCCTGAAAAAAAATAACATCATGTTCCTTTTCAAAAACCTATCACTTCATTTCAATTTGTACCATTCCTGATTTCTGAAGAGTCAGCTATTCACATCTGAGATACATGGCTGATTCATTCATTGCTTATTCTGTCAAACTCTGCTTGTATTGCCGTCAGGTAACTGGGACACTCACATGAACCCACTGTATGCCCAATTTTTTTCGGCCATCACAAGTACGATTGATAGAGACTTAGTGTGATTTATCAGTCTTATTCGGACACTAATCACCAAATCTGTGTCCTGCTTCCACAAAATGGGAACACATCAGCTGGTTACTATATTGTTTGCACACTTGTCCATACCACTGACCTTTGTAGCATCTCATGAATGATATATGGTCTCTCACTTTACATCTGTAATAACTGACATACATACGGTCTTACAACAAAAACCTACCTCTGAGAGCCGATGGGCACTCGAATACCATATTTACTTTATCTTTTTGCCTGAAACCTTTTGATGTTGCTTCATGTCTTTAAATATACCCAGTGAAATATAACCATTTTCCTCGAAATTATGATCGTAAATGACTTGCAGATCATGTAATATTTTCAGCTTTGTTATTCCGAGTATCATAAATGAATTCACTTCCTTATTCATATTCGGAAAAATGCCAATAAAGTAGTTTATCGTTTCCTTTACCAACTTATCTCCTTGCACTCAGAGTGCTTCCAGGTCCAACTCCTTTGATCCCAATGTATTCTCCTCTCCTTCCCCCTGTTTTTCCTTACGCCCACCACCTCTGCAAATGTTATGTCGCCATCGCCAAAAGTGGTGTTGAGATAGCAATCAATCTTTGGGAATGTCCTGATATACTCCAGAGTTATTTTGGTGCAGGTGTGGCAGGGCCATCGACAGGCGAGCGGACGAGGAAGCGGTCGCCCCTGGAGGCAGCCCCTGTGGGTGGGCTGCCGCCGGCAGTGAGCCATGCTGCAGTGCCCTCTGTAGAGCACCACGGGCCGAAGGCAGCAGGTGCTGCTGGGCTCGTGTCCACTCACTCGGCCGTCATTTCGCACGGCGTGGAGCGGGTGGTGGCGCCACTAGTGCATCACGGCCCCAGCGAGCCGCCCATCGTCCCGGTGCTGCACGTGCTGTCCGCCGCCAAGATCACCAAGACGTCGCTGACGGTGCAGCATGGTGGGCCCGGGGTGGTGGTTGGCAGCTCGGCGCACGCACATGAGGTCACCGTCGTCACAGGCGTGCTGCACCACGTGGTGGTGCCTGTGGTGCCGGTGGTGCCGATCGTGCCACACCATGAGAGCATCTTCCGCGCGCACCTGGGAGGCCATGGCGAGGGGCTAGGCTTCGGAGGCCATGGTGGTGGCCACGGCTTCTTCGTCTAGCCCCGCAAGCAGCCTCGCAACGCCCACTATCATCAGTGTTTGGAAAAAATGTAACTCTCGAATAAAATGAGGGGGGAGGGGACCAGTTATCAGTGTGTTCAAAAGTTCTCTTGCCAAAATAGATCTCGCAAAAAGTGTTCTGCCTACAACATTTCCTTCGTTATTGCAATATATTGGGACTACTAGAACAGTTTATTAACCATCTGTGGCCCCCACAAGCTTAGGCTTCACCAGAGAACCTCGACGACAAATACGGAGATTCAGAATGTTGATATTTTTCAGTGTCCTGTAGGTGCCTTCCCAACTTTTCTTTATCTTCGGGCAGTACCATTTTCATCTTTGGTGGGTCGTGTAGATTCTCAGTGTGTCTCATCTTGTCACTATTTATTCTGAGGTGCACTTAAAAAAAGTCATTAATGGCGTCTTACCTGTAATGTAGTTCACTGGCATACTCTAGGACACCATCTTCCTATTCTATCAACTGTCCAAACAGCAGGTCACTAGGGAGGCGTAGTTCTGTCCCAAATAGCATCCTTGATGGCACCACTCTTGTAGATTCGTGACTGCCGAGTGGCAAGCTAGGATAAATAATACTACCTTTGAGTCTAAGTCCTTTTAGTTGTCTGCCACGAAGACAGACAGGTATTGCTCGAGGTTCCCGACCATTCCATCGGAGTTAGGTAATGCTGTAGTCAAAGCCCTCTTCATCACCATAACCTTTTCTACACCTTGGAATGCAGAAATTTCAAAATTTTCATTTTGATTCGAATGAAGTTCTAGTAGCACTGAAAACCTCGAGAAGGCAAGTGCGTCGGCTACAGTAAATACTTCCTGGTTTGGCACAGAAATGATCTCAGGCTACTCATTGAAGTAATGTTGCGCCACCACAACATACAGATTACCTATCTCTGTGGCAGGCAACGGCTCAGAATATCTACTTCTATCGTCTCGAATTGGATTCCATCATTGCATTTTTGAAGATGACCTTGTCCAATAGTCTTCGATCCCTTCCTTGCAGTGTAGATGTCGCCCATTCGGTACCACTACTCAACATCCTGCCTAAAATGGAGCCTACAGAATCTCAGTAGTTCTCTGTCGAGGGTTTTGTTGAAGTTCCTCTAAGACTTCGACGAGGTGTAAGCGAAGCAGCGCGTAACAGTACGTTGTTATAGAGCAACAAAAAACATTCATTGCTTTTAAAATTTAGTCTACAAACATTTTTGTAAAGCAATTACATATTTGTTGCGCCATATTTTGTCTCCTTGAACACATCTTTCTTTTCATTTTGGTTAACAAATGGGTTATTAGCTGCTCAAAGATCGTGGTATTGTCAGATAGCCTAGTTTGTAGACGGAGCACGTCTTATCGCCTTATTTGAAAATGTCCTTTAATTAACCATGCGTATGTATTTTTTTAAAGGGTAGTTTTGGATTGTTATGTCAGATATAGTAAAGCCAGGTTAATAAACGTGCCAAAAGGCTCGCCTAATTAATAAAAGCTTCATCTACTAAACAAAGTAAAGTGATGTAGCCCACAGCCCACAAAATATTTTCTGGCTTTGAAAGTGATTGTAGTACGTCGAATTGAGGCTCCTTTATATGGCATAATAATATTTTGTGTAATGCAGTAAAGTATTTCTATCTCGATAAAAAAAATACTTTGTGGACTGCACTGAGGTTTTGTGACGTTCTCAATACTAACCTGTGAACTGCGTAAACATGTAGAACAACTATTTTCTTTTGCGGAATATTAATGTGTCTTTTGTTAACTACATAATTTTTTAAATACACGAATGCTGTATGTATTTCTTGTGGACTAAATCAATTCTCTTCCGATTTACTTAAATAAAATGCCATTTGTGAATTACACTTAGTGTTTTTTGTACTTTATACAAGTGTATATTTTTCTTGTAAATATATGGAAGTGTTTTATGGATTCAATAAAATTTTTTTGCAAGCTATAACAATAAGCAAAATTACAAGAGAAAGTGTAGAGTAAATTTGTTACACATGCAAAGAAAGTAACACAGAACATTAAAATAGTTAGTGGAAAACAATATGCATTTTGTTTTTTTTTTTGTCCATTACTAAAACAAAATTTTCGTGCCCCTATTATTCTGGGTATACACCATTGCAGAGAATTACTTGCCCCAGGAAAACAAAAAATGACATAAAAATTAACACAGTAAGGAAAACAAAATTGAAAAAAATGAGCCAATGTTAGCTGTTGGTGTCTGGTGATCCAGCTTGTGACAGGTTAGATGGAGTACCTGGTTTATGTGACCTCGCCTCCATCCTAACCTTGTGATGACCCTTCGTGGGCGACACCATGGCGGTATGGCAGTCGGCCAAAGTTAGCTGCTGTCGCCAGATGCGTGATTATCACATTCAGTTGTCCACGCGAGGGAGTGCAGTGGAGTGGGGATATTTTGGTGGCTCTTGAGCACGAGGTCTTGAGAGCCGATGAGGGCGAGGGCGAAGTGAGATGAGTATGGAGCACCGCCGGAATGCATGGGTGGGATAAACGGGAGATCTTCGACAAAGCCCGCCGACCAACGGCATCGTCCGGCACGATCCGCAGTATGGGCCCAATAAAGTTATCGCAAGAAAAATGAAAGATGAACACCTGAGTAAGAAGGCAAACGAAAGAAGAAATCAGTGAAATATTTACAGACACGCAAATAATTACGGTCCTGACAAAGAAGACGACGCAAACAATCACAGAAGGTTTCCATCGACAGCAAATGCGGTGTTTCACGAACAGGATGTCTCATTTCAATGCCCACCTACATACAGGCCCAGTATCGTAATTGTTCAATATACCATTCATTGTAAAGTACTCGTTAGATTAAAAATACACTACTTACATAGGGGGAAATATTTAAAGAAATTTATAGCAGTCATAGTACATGTACTACAAATAATTTAATTTAGCTGTAGTATTATTTTGCTATGATGGGTCATAACTAAAGGGACTTTTTTGCGCTGTTTTGTGGGCGCGAACTAACTCCATATTTATTACTATTTTCACTTTTGATTTAATAGTACAAGGAAAACTAGGAGAGAATACAAATTAGATTCCCTTATTCGTGTAGCAAATACTCTATCACTCTTGCTACTTGCGCCAATTGTGGTAATCTGTCTTAAACACAAATTGTTATTTGGAAGACATACAATATTTTCAGGTGCATTTTTAGAAAAAAAAATTTCTTCTCATGAACGCAGGCCTTGGGAACATGATCAACTTAATCGAAAGTTTCATTCTACTAAAGAAGAATTTAGTTTCTCTGGATTGAACATATAGTGAAATGAAAACAAAGAAATTCAAGTTAAAAGTCAGTCACGTGTATCGAAGGAAGAAAAACGGGATAGGCTGCGTAATAAAATGCTGCAACTAATTCAAGCAGAGCACGACTTCGCGGATGTTCTCACTAAATATTGCTGGACGAAGCTAATGGAGGCAATAAAACCGGTATACACTTGGCTCAATGCAGGGGCCGTTTAAAATTCAAATATTGTTACAAGGAATAAAAAAAAAAAAAAATTGGTTCTCATTACGTAGTCACACTCAATAAGGAAAAAAAAAGTCACGTTCATTTGAAACATGAGAAAATTGCAAATATACGGATATGAAGCCTTAAATATCATTTGAAAATCACCATAATAAATATAAGAAATGGAACGGTAGAATACATTTCAATTTTATAATCAGTAGTATAATTTGTTTAACATGTAACCACAGAGCCTGTCTGTAAGTGTGTCATTTATCAAGAAGAGGTGTGTTCAGTTACAGCGCTAAACGCATCGGATTGCATGATGAAAGAATAAGTGTTTTGGTTTCGATAGAAAAAAAACACCAATAACAAATATATCCAAGCTTGTTTTTATGAACTCTTTGTTTATCATTAGCATAAATATTCTTATGAATAAGTGTGAAGAAGAAGTATTCAATTTACGAAAGCAAGGCGAACATCCTAATTGCTAGATTATTGTTACCTTAAAAGAATATAAATTAGCGATTTATTTTACTTTTTTAAATTTATTTGCTTTCTTCTAATGTCGTTATTGTAATTGAATATATCACATTTTTACTATCTTCATCATATTATCTTGAATTTATTATACATCAGAAAATAGCTTGTTGTTTAGTCACGATATTAATTTTTTTTTTTCCTTAGACATAGTACACATACAGTTTCATTCCAAACAAGTTATAATTACAACGCCTTCCTCACTGAACAAATATTAACATACGACATTTTAAAAGTAATAAAGATTAATAAATTTCCTTAAAGGAAATATAATTAACCAGTCGAAACACAATAAGTAAATTAATTTTGAGAATTACTACAGAGAAAAAATTCAAAATCCTAGTAAAATGTATAACATTTAATAATATGTTATAAAGTTAAAATTTTCCGAAGTTTGACTTGACTACCAGATTGCATAGTTGTTAACTTAGGGAATTCGCCTGCTAATCATGCATGTTATGGTAAATGGGTTTCTGAAAGTTTAGTTTTGTTATATTCGAACTGCGATGTTCTCGTCGATTTACAACAGTTGCTGATCGGATCTTAGTTCTCTCTTAAATCTGTTGGCAAGGAACGAATATCACTGCTTTTATACTTCTCACCATCTTCTCCTGGCGTTGTGTATGATCTCTGAGTAGGCATCTCACTACTTGTGTATCTTTTTTTAAAAACGTAATTGGTTAATTAGCATGAAATGGTTTCCTATTGCAAGAGATTTTATTTCCTCTTCCATTAATAATATTCTGTCCTTGTTCACAGTGATCAGCGATTTTTCACTGTTAAATTTACATGGAATTGTTGTCCGAAGATTTCGTCCCATCAAGTGTGCAATTGGTGGGTGAATATCTTCTCTGGGAGTATTCCTATAATGTAACTACGCCAGAAATGGATCTTTATTAGAATCAGCTGCTTTTTAAAAACAATTTTTAAACATTTTTACAGCAGACTTTTTGGCGCCAATTTGATTTGGGATAGTGAGGGCTTGACTTAATGCGTACAAAATACAATTTGTAAGAAAAACCTTCGAATAGTTTGCGGGTCAAAATAAAGTGCTCCATACGTGTATACAGTTGGGAGTATGCCATGTCTAGTGAGTACTGATTTCATTTTATCAATCACTGTAGGTAGAATTTCATAGATTAAGAAGAGATGGGACTTCCGTAGAATTTTTTAAACTACATATATATACAATGGCCGAATGTGGAACTCACTTCAAAAAACATCACATGTAACTTCCATCCAAGGTAACTGCGACATATTCCTGTTTTTGAAGAGCCATTTTAACTTTGTTTGCTTGATACTTTAAGCATATCTAACATGGCTTAACATATGCGCAACTAATTGTTCAATTGATACCTGGATGACCATAGTGTAATTCATTTTACATCTAATGCTTTGACTCTCGAGAAACTAGAGCGCGCTTGCCACTGAAGACTACAACATTTGTTACTGACAGCTCATTCCTAAAATTATAATATAGCTTGTATTCGTCTGAAATATTTCCGTTTTCTCGGGGCTATCTCTCTTTGATTGTTAATTATCTAAACACTGGATCTTGGCTTGATTTTCCCTGTATCAATTTCAAACGCTTTCTAGGAATTGGTAAACTGTCTATTATACATTGCGGTTTTGTATTCCGATTCATAATCAAAATCATTTCTGTCATCACAACCGTAATCCGTAAAATCATGGTCTGCTACAAACATCTGTTTTTCAGGAGTATGAAAAAGTTTCAAACTAAACGGTTGTAGACGCATAATTGTTCTTTGCAAGCGTATGGAAAGTTTGTGAAACGGTTTGTTCATTAATCTTAACAGTGGTTGATGACATGTTTCAACTTTAATCATATATCTTCCAAAAAATGTAGAATACACTTCATTAAGTTATCTTCGTGAATGGAAATGTGTTTAACAAAATTATAAACTAATATTCACTGCGTGTTAGTTCCTTTTTGAATAAAAAAAGGCAGGGACTTATTTATAATATAAATTATATTACTGACTTTTTACAACCAGCGCATAACTTACAATTAAAACGAAGAAAAAAAAAATTAAACACCTCGTGAAATATAAATTTTGTATAATCTTACATTGTCAACAATTACTGTAAATCCGAAATTATGACACGAAAATGAAGAATTTCTACAAAATATTGGAAGCTGAGCCTTAAACATTACCTATTTTGTGCTACCGGCGATAGTAGGAAATATAGGTAGGAATACGTAATGTATTACGATTCACTTCGGCAGTTTCGTTAGTTTTTTAAATACGGTAAAGAAAAAGATCAAATTCCAAATGAAACTTGGAACAATCAAGTCGAGCCTGCACTCAAACATAAAACTAACATCTACGCAACTCCATGACACGCCGGAAAATCGCTCACTATTTACGAAAGAGGCTTCCCCCTCTTCCGTACTGACCAATTTATAATCGTATTCAAAGATTCCTTCAGAATAAGTTTTGTTCTGCGCCAAAAAAAAAAAAATTGTTGTTTCTAAAGGGCCGAACGAACACGTAACTGCAAGAATTAATATTTTATACCAAGGCAGTATTTCCAAAGAAACAATGTGGAACTTTTTGCATGTAACAAAACATATAAGACTCGACGAAACTGAAGTTTTAAAATCATCAAATTCTGCCGGAAACTAAATATTTGGTTAAATGAATGATAAATGATTATTTGACAAAATACGCGTGTACAAGTATTTAGTTAACATTTACTCTCAGTACGGTAACGTAAATGTTTTCTGCAAGCGATGGGATTTCTTGAACACTGAAATATCGTTACAGATTGCATACCGACTCGGTATACTTACAATGTGAGTCATGTAGTCAGTGGATCCAGTCCCGTCACTTATGGTGAAATGTTCTTATTAAAAAAATTTTTTTCTCGCTTCCTTGCGCTGCAGTTAGGAATAACGAAGTATACCCAGGATAACGTAATTAAATCGTTCTTTTCCCAACCGAAATGATTATCAGGAGGGAAGGGATTATACATAAACGAGGCAATTGCACGGCTGCAAATTTTTTTTATCCCGGTGAGCTCGCAAAGTGTAGGGGTACCAATTACTGGAGAGCGATCGGAGACCTGTTTGTCGAGATCCCCATCTACATAAAAAAACAAAAGGAGCGGGATGAAAATAGCCAGGATAGGCTTAACAACAAATACCGTCTCCAATGACAATTGACTTGGGAAGGTACGTGGGTTTTGAAAAGTAAAGTTTTCAGTAAAAGCTCATTAAGGCCGTTGTCCTTGAACAGTGTTGCAGCATGTTTGATGAACGTGTTTTTTTTTTTTTTATTTTACAAAGCTATTAAACGTGTCCCCAACATGTTCATCCACAAAAAGAAAACATATCCCATAGGTAGAGCCACGAGTATTTCGCGGATTCATTCGAAACGAGGCAGATTCCAAACTGTTGTTCTTTTCTCGTACTGGTCTGACTGGACGACAGTTCGTTAGACACGCCCCGTTCAGCTGTGAGCCAGAATTATGGCAGGAAGCAGTAGCTTGAGAGAGAGAGTAAACAGTCCTGTACAGAGGCCTCGCTTGATCCCAGCAACCAATAAGCAAACGATAATGTCTCGAGTGTGTAGAGGGCTGTCCAGCCTAGCTTGCTGCCAACTCAATCCGTGAAATACCGGGAGTTCTACTGATAACGCCACACTAATCACCGGAAACACTACTCTTAAATGTCAGTAGTTGGTCTAGTGTTAAAGGCTGTTCACGATTAAGTGAGCAATATTGAAATCAACCTTAGAAAAAAGTTACTGCCCATGCCTGCATTTAGGACTACAACCATAGACTAAATATGGGGTAAATCGCTTATTCTTCTTCTGCGCATGTACCCAACATTGACCTACCCCAATTCTACAAAACTCCTACACAATTGTCAAAGTCACATGGTCAACGGTGATGCACGTGTTTTTTTATGTCTTAATTTTTAAATGACAAGCACTATTATATTAATAAAATAGTTTTACCAGTTTTAATGTAATCAAGCTGCATTACAAATTGGTTAGAGGAAGTATACATTCATCTCATAGCGTTTGTTTACAAATCAGTTTTCTAAACTAAAATCCAAACTACGCCATTTTTCGCAAGACGTGCTGGCAGAAAAGCAGTTCAGTGTTGGGACACGGAGATTGGTTGTGCGCAGCCAGCGAGATCGTTCTATCCCATCTTTAGTCTATGACTACAACGGGCGCACTGAGTGACATTCACCCGGTAAAGTTGACAACGATAGATGGAAAGCAGTTCCATATCTTAATGTCGAATCAAAAGTGTTATTTAACCATTTGCGATAACTGAAATTATTTATTTCCGTTAATGTTATTTCAATCCATCAGATGTGTAAAAATTAGGAGATTTACAAAAGATTTACTTTTATGATAAATTCACAGTTTCACTTGACCGACGCATGAATAAAGTGATGAGGCACATGGCAATGTTAATTTTACATAACACGGAAGAATACACAACTTACATAGAAGTCTATCTTCAGAAGGTCATTCAAAAGTGCTCATTTTACCGTGAACAGCCTATAGCTAGAGATAGGAAAAATTCGCGAGTTCAATAACCTGTAGGCTAGACTCCACAGTCATGTGTATACTTGAGCCTCAGATGTTTGTTCATTGGCTGCTGCTCCATAGAGTAGCCAGTGTTACTTCACACCTGCCAGTATGGCACTCGTCACTTGTTTCCACGCAAGACTGCTATTGGCTCAGATTCGTACACGGAGTGCCTAGTAAACTGCGATCCAATTGCAAGGTCAACTTCAGCGTACACGTGTTTGACGCCTACCTTGTCCTGAAATGAACTCGCGAAATGTTCCTATCCCCACCGATGGCAGACGCACACTCAAGGCTAGGCTCTGGCAACATGCGCTGGCAGCACGTGGCGTCACCAGACTCCTGCGTCCACGCTCGCGGGTTCCTCCGGAGGTCACGGTCGCAAACGCGAGCCTGCGCAACGAGGCGGGTGCACTTTGCGAACACACCCCGCCGCGCCAGCCGTAAACGTTCGCTCGGTTGCCTGCTTAAGAACGTAATGCACTTGCTGTTTAGACCGTACAGGGGATACGGGTAGAGCGCGCACGTGAGCTGCACAATCACCACTCGTATTCCAATCGTAGAGGAGAAACTGGGTATAGTCTATTAGCCCTATTTGAATCAAACCTTTGAATAATCTCCCCATGTATGACGTGTTTGGTTATTTCCAACGTATGCCATATATCACAAGCGTTTTATACTTGTGTTCGTAAAAGTAACTTTTTTTTCTGTTAAATTTAAATGTTATTCATATTTTATCTATAGATAATAATGCTTCATTCAAAAATAATTTGAATAAAAACAGTAAGAAAATATGTATGTTGGTAGCGCCTAGGAAGAAATAGTTCTTATACAAAATACTGTTACAATAATGTGCGCACGAATCCAGTGCGTTGTCCCTCTGGTGTAGTCTTCCACACATATTTAAGCTTAGTACCTGGAAGTAGAACTTTAGCAGGGCTTCAGAAAAGTCTGAAGTAACCGTGAATTGATTATAATGTGCCCGCCGACACTGAGAGAAAAGCCAACAAAATATTTCTTTCTATAGTGCCAAAAATATGTTTACTTGCCCGAAAAAAAAAATTGTCAAATTAACAAAGCCTTGAAAGAAACGAAATTAATTTTCTTCGTCTAACAAAATACACGTTTGACTAAACAAAACTTGTGCATTGCGACAAAAGAAATTAGACTGTCAAAAATGTGATCGCTTTTGTCCGAAAATACAGCTTGAGAGTTTGTTTTCATTTTTTTTTTTGCGACAATCAGGGTAGTAATAGTGTTTGTTAGTGCATTTATCGATGCTTATTAATTATACACGCATCATAATACAACAAGTTCGATACGAAACTGAAAATGAAAGCTGTAAAACTTTAAATATTTATTTGCACACATTGTCTAGTAGGCTATTTTGAACGTATTTACTTATAAACGCTCCAATTTCACGAGCTGCCGCTTTAGCTGAAGCTATGGCGCTCGGGCTTGCATTTTTTTTAAATACTAACCGAAACTCTTTTATGTACTTAGAGGACTTTTATGCATCCGTTTTGTGTCGTACGAACGTATTGTAGTAAGTGCCTTGAGATAAATGGTTAATTTATTGCATGCGACTTGAAAAGGTCCGTCTTTCTTTGCCGTCCTTTTTATAAGTCATTTCGTACTCTCCTAGCAAACGTACCACTCCGATAAACGTACGTTTTCTGAAGTATGTGGAGTGCAATGGATCATCTTATGCAAACGGGCGACTTGGTGAGTCGTCCACAGTGCTGCCAACAGTGTCCTTAGTGCTGCCAACCGTGTCCACAGTGCTGCCAACCGTGTCCACAGTGCTGCCAACCGTGTCCACAGTGCTGCCAACCGTGTCCACAGTGCTGCCAACCGTGTCCACAGTGCTGCCAACCGTGTCTACAGCTGCGTTGCCTCACTTCGCCCGGCGTGATTCATTGTGGACGCGTGTGCAGTGTGACCCCATTGCTGCTGTTGTAACACGTGTTTTTTTTTCTTCTTCTTCTGAGGAACCCATTTAGTCGGTGGCATCTGAAACATGGACGTCTTAAACACAGAAGAGTTTATAGATGCGATACAAGCAAGACAATCAATCTAGAATACCGCTTCGGATGATTACAGGAATAGAAACCTACGAAAAACGCAGTGGATCGAAGTGTGTGCCCAATTTGAAGACGGCTTCGAACAATTAGAAGCAAAGGACGAAGGCCTATTCTGTTAGTAGAATACAAGCAGAATATCATGTGTAGTGGGTAAACTAACCAGGGCCATGTACGAAATCACGAATACGTTATAGGGTGAATTCGTGATTTGGTAGGTATCAGTTTGGACGTTGTTGAGAGTCACTTGTTTCACACTCGTGCAACACAATGCTAGATTAACAATTACAACCATTCGAATATAACTTTAAATGTCACCATAGCTTATAACTAATGTAATATTTCCACAGTCATTCCTGGACTGCTCCGATTGTTATCAAATTCGAACATGGTAAATGCCGCACTGACGAATTGTAAGGAAATTATCGTGACTAAAGTACAAGGAAAGCACACCAACTTGCTATATATATAGTGCCTTGTGGTTATTAAAAACAATTTCGTGTTTTCAAATGATGTTAATATTGCATTAGTGAATGTGTTTTGGAGGTTAAAACCAACATGGCACTGAATCTGTATTTGTGCTAACATCCACTACATACAGGTTACCAAATTACCAAATACGTCGTCATTATTGTATACAAAATTGTGTCACGTGACCATTTCGTCTACAAATTTTGCCATTTCGGACACGGCCTAGGTGTACAGGATGAGCGAACATTGCATTACGAATAAATGTTCATTGCTTCGGGTTTATTATTTTAGTTTGTGTATAAATCGTAGTTGTGGTTTGACGTGACAAGTACACTCCCTCCCCCCCCCCCACAAATGCGCACATCCCTGTGTACGTAGAATGATAAAAGCGAGGGAAATAAACACAGCCCTGTTATTGGCAGAATTACTGTTTTATAGTTTTTATTATCTCATTAACTGTGAAACGTTAATGAAATGACTCGTATTGCGTGGGAAATACGAAAGTGAGTGTGCAAATATAATATTAAAAGTAGAAATGTAACAATATAAACACGATAAGGGCGAACGATGTGTGTTACAACTAAACAAATGTGTTAAACAATGTCATTGTAGGCTTGTTAATAGCTATAATATAACTGAAAGTATGTAGTACCAGTTGGTACACCAATGTACCTACACATATTTATACAGAAATTTGTGTTAACAACCAAAAACAGTCGTTTGCTTGACTAACCACAATATAGCAAGCTATACTAGATATAGCACACACACACACATTCATTATATATATCGACAATAATACACATAAGTTAGTACGATGTATACCAGCACGGAATAGTCATTCATATACATAGTTAGTGTCCTATACTTAACATAACACAATTTTAGCCTCGATTACTCTCCGAGTACACCTCACTAAAAGGAGTGTTCATATCCTGCTGTCTTTCTATGGCACAGAACCTTGAAGGCTGCAGAAGTACGTGGCAAACTCATTCCTGTATGCATATGCATTTTCCCACCCTCGTGCTGTGGTGGCACGGGTTTCTTCCTCGCAAACGTTGTAAAACCCGACATACTCAAGTGCATCATTGTATTGAAAACCGCCCCTATCTCGCACAAGGTTGTGCACTGAACATGCAGCCTTTATAACACAAACACTGTTACCACTGTCCAGGTTTATAGGACGAAGGAACATACGCCATTTATTGGTAAGAATACTAAAGGTACATTCAAAGTATCTGCAAGCAGTAGACAATAGATAATCGAATATTTTCTGTTTCTTTGTTAAGTGTGTCCGTGGGTACGGCCGGAGCAAGTTAACTGAAATACCAAACTCTTCATCACCCACAAAAACATAAGGCAGTGGCCTCAATTCTGGCGACACTGTATCTGGCTGTGAAATGTCCAAGGATACATCTGCTAATGCTTTACCAAATGTTCTATCATAGAGTATTGTTTGGTCTGCAGCCTTTCCTACTGAACCGACATCAACATACAGAAACCTGTAGTTGCTGTCTGCTAATGCCAATAATACTACCGTGAAGAAGCGTTTGTAATTGTAGCAAAGCGACCCAGAATGTTCTGGGTTAATGATACCCACGTGCTTCCCGTCCACGGCTCCCAGACAATTAGGGAAATGTTCTCTCTTCTTGAAACCTTCAGCAACCTCGTGCCAAAACTCCTTACTAAACTGGGGGAAGACTATACTCTTTAAAGCAATTCACAGGACACGACATGTGTTTGGGACAATCTTGCTAGCTATTGTAACTCCAATCCTAAATGCGCAGTGCAAATCAGTTTAAGTAAATCTGGATCCCAGGTACCTGTCAACAAAAAAAAAGTATTATTATAGAAGAAAGCACAGTTATTGGCATTATCACATGCGCATGCACACGCATAAGCACATACGCGCACGCACACATATCCTTATGTTGTGGCTCTGATGCTTGTTTCAGGTAAGGAATTGCAAGATAAGTGGAGGCACTTTCGGGAAGCGTATGTTCGTTAAAAACGATCCTTGCGAAACAAGACCGGCCAAGCAAGGGGAAATGTCAAAACTTACGTGTATGCAAAAAAAAAAAAAAAAAAAAAACACGGAATTCATGAATTCAAAAATTACTCCACGTCCAAATGCCTCTTCCATGGACGAAGATGGCGTCGTAGGTAACGTAACCGAAACACCTGTACACGAAAATGTTGGCGATGCAGCCCTGGAAGAAATCCTCTAAGATTACAACATACGCCCTAGACAGGAGGATGCACATGCATCTCAGAGTACGGTCCATAGATGAAGTAAAAAAAAGACTGGAACAAAAGATCGACGAGTACCTAGATAATTTTCAACAATCAAAAACATCAAGAACACAAGAACCTCGTAACGATGACACTGATGTCTTTAACTCATTACTTCCGATTGAACAACCTCTTCCCATGACCCTTATAATTAAGTTCCGAATGGACGTAATGAGAGTGGCAATGGGATACACGGAAAAAGCAACTCCAGCATCTTCCTTACCTCATTACTTTCAAAAACCACAAATTCCTCTGCCCCCAGCACAGTTTAATCCATGAGAAAGAATGTACCCTTCTGTTAACAGCTACCAACTACCTATTCCTTCTCAGCCTATCATCGGTCGACAAAACATGTTATCCACCTACCATCAGCTGCAAAGTCAACAAAACTCCACTGGCAATCTTCCACTGACGGGCGCTAATGGCCCACCCATGAACCTTCCGCCTTACTACAGTCCAATGCAAAGTCCATCCAATACCGAAACTGGTCCATCCAAAACTGTTTTCCCTAATCGCATTCTACTGCAAAATAGCCGGCATGAACGAAACCGTCAAGGAACTACAGCAGATATGGTTGTTTCAAAGTCCCCTTGCGCCACCACATACACCAGACCATTATTCACAAAGGAATCGAATGAAAGTTATTCCCCTGAATTGCCTGAAAACTCTCCAAACAGTTCTAGCAAACATGGCTTTCTTTAAAGACATTGCAGTATCTTTGTCGGTTATTGGAGAAATGTACAGGGACCACCACACTAATATTTGTTTACATATTTGTGTCCCTCTTGAAACACTTTATGCAGAAAAAAAAATAGTTTCATCGACACCTTATCTTATTGTTTTTCCTTACCTCAGAGTAATTGCTAACATTTCTTGTGTAGAAAACGCTATGCCCTGCACTAGATCTTGCCTCTCTTCAATAGCACTTAGACACTTCTCGTTGTCCTCTCTCAATAATCCAAACAAGTTACGAAATGCACCATCTACACGTCACGCACAATTAATTGGATGGACATCCCATATTCTTCGCCTGTTTTTAATCACAATGCGATAATAGACATACACCACCCACAGATTCATCTACACGAATGACATACTTCCGTGAAGTGGATCATGTTGGTAATACTAAAAACGGACGATTTGAAAACGGACTATTAACAAACAATTAATTTGGTTGTGCTGAACAAACTTTGTTTGGTTCAACAAAACGTTTTTCTCTGTGCAAGGCGTGCTGTGGCGAATCTGTGTCGCAACATTAGACTGCTAGTCGCCCAACGCGACTACCCTAAACGACGCAAATATGATTTTAGGTTAGAACACAGATTATGTAAACAAGTGCTTCGAGATGCGTGTAGACTTACTCTAACAAATCTTAATTGCAAGTAGATTACTTTGAAACTAGTAAAAGCGTTTTACGCATATAAAAGGGCTTGTCGTTCGAGAATCACCTCATTAACAAAAAACATAACTTTTTCGAGGGCGCGCAGCGCCCCCCTCACTTCCTAGAGGGGTGGAAAAAAATTTCTGCACACCTTTCGACCATCGGCTATCGATCCCCTCCTCCATCACCATGGGAGGAGTTGCAAAGACTGGAGGGGTGCGTTTTTCGCCTTCTTTTCTGCCTGGAAGGCGCATTTTTCGACAGATTTTCTTGGGATTTGGGGGACGGTTGTTTATCTATATCCCGCCCTCCCCCGATGGGCAGTTAAGCCCTTCCAACCCAACAGCCAAGTTTTAAGTCTTAAATCTTACGTCTAAAGTCTTACGTGTTAACTCTTAAGTCATAAGTGTGCAACTTTAGCACGGGACGTGCGAGTGAGCACGTGCTGGCGTTTCCAGACTAATTTCTTACGATTACCTGCTTCATCGATGGTGGCTTAGCCCGCGGATTCCGTGGGCCCGTTTTCCGGTTCATATTCAAACAAATACGTTCATCAGTGTTGACCATGTGACTATTACAGTTGTGGTGTGGGGTAGCCAGTGTTGAGTACATGCACATGAGATAATCGGTGTGACTTTTTTTTAGTCTGTCTCCAACATTTAAACTACTAATCTGCCAATAGTAATATCTATAAGAACAAAGTGGACAGGATTTGACGTTGGAACACTGCTTGTTGACGTCCTCTAACCAGTTTTAACGCAGTTGGATTTTATTAAAATTGGCCAGAGTATTTTATCCGCGGGAAAGGTTCAGTTTGTTGAAAATTAAAATGCAAACAACTACGTTCATCACTGTTTACCATGACCATGTTACATTATCTGCAATAATACAGCAACTAAAAATATCGCGCTATGTTGTTCCGTTATTAAGTAAATTCTTGAGTGCTCAACGCAACAGAGCAACTACCGCACTCCGATTTCACCCTCGGTTGAATGAAGTATGGATTTATTTGATGTATGAAATTGAAATATTTTTCCAACAATGCAAACGGCACACATCACTTTTGAAACACGTGAATACGAGAGTTCCGACTGCAATTCTTGAGTTAACATTTCGGACACGAGCAATATACAGTAGATGAAAATCAATTGAATTCCCATAACATGCATTTACTGAGGTATGCGTATACGCATAGACACTTATTTTACAGAAACTATGTTTATAGGCTGTTAACGACAAACTGACCACTTTTGAATGCGTCGCTTAAGAGCTACTTGTATGCACGTTGTGTATTCTGCCACCATATGTAAAATTTACATTGCCATGAGCCACAGCGCTTTATTCATGCGTCGCGTCGGTCAAGAGAAACTGTAAAATTATTACGAAAGCAAATATTTTAAATATTTGCTCATTTTTACACTTCTATGCATTAAAAAATCAGAAAGGCAAAGAAATAATTTAAGTTATCACAAATGGTTACCTAACACTTTTTATTCGACGTTAAGATATGGGACTGATTTTCCTCCATTGTTACCAACTTTACTGGGTGCATGTCACTCTGCGTGCCCGTTCAAATATATGCAGGTATGGCGAGTGACTTTCTTCTAAGGTTGATTTCGAAAGTGCTCACTTTATCATGAACAGCCTTTAAAGAGGTGAACAGCATTAAGAATATGAAAGTGAAAAGTCTCTTCTACCGCGAACTCCAGATGTAAACGTAAAAGAAAATGACGCCACTGGTTAGCAAATATGGCGCGATGGTGTTCGTCAACCCAGCGACATGTAACTTACTTTCACCAGCTGGCAGCCCAGCCAATGGGGAATCTCCAACAGCACGCAGTGGCGAATCAGAATAAAGGCTACTTCAAGGACGCTGCGTAGCGTTTTATCGGAATGCTACTCCTACATATAAATAAACAACTTGTAATTCGACCTCTATGCATTTACAAACTCTGCGCCGTAACGGTAACCTCCCCACGTCTTTTTGGATTACTTCATTTTTTTCTAGCTCGTTTACATATATATAAAAAAAAAAAATTTCAAACGTAACCTTATACCTAGAGCCACCTGTTTTGCGCGGAAATATTATCCACAAAAGTGGAACTGAGTTTTGGAGTACAAGTAGTCTTGAAATCTTTTCGCGAAAAGCAGATGCCGTTACCTATATCCAAATATTGCTACTGATTTTACACAATAGTACTATTAGGCAAGGTTAATTCTACTCAGGCTGGGAAGTTCAATGCTTTAAGTTTGGCAACTGAAATTTTTTGCCACTAGATAAGCGCTAGTGCCGCATTTATACCGAAAAATTTTCTATTTAATAAATTAAAAAACCAAATAATTGCAATAATCGAAAATCAAAAATTAAATATATACTTAACTAAGTAAAATCTTTCTCTTTTATTATTTAGGTAGCTTAAAATCCAAATTAAACGTGATCTCTTTGGAACACTAGCACTTACCTAGTGGCAGAAATTTTCCCTATGCTAAATTCTTCCATAAAAAAACTCGTTTTGTTCCTAACCTGTGTGGAATTAATCTTGGTACGGGCATAACGACTGGTTTACTAACTTGTATTTATGCCACAATACTGTTTTTGCCAAATTTTGATATAATTAATATTGTTACGTAATTTTAAGTTTCTAGTTCTGTCGTTATGCCGGGTAAGCTATACCACGGCCGTAGAAGACAGGTCTGCACACTAGTTTGAAAAGTTGACACCCTTATTGACCCATTTAGTTTACGAACCCAGCTGCAGAGCGCTGCTACCAAAGTAGTGATGTTGACATGGCTAGCATAGGGAGGGGAATTGCAATTTTTTCTTAAAATGGGAAAGTGACATTCATATCTCTACGGCGTTATCACTATTCTAGCAACGCTAACAACACTAGTTTGCTTGCAGCGCTCTGCGGCTACTGCATGAACTAAATCAGTGAATAAGGGGATCAAATCACTAACATTTTTAGATAGGCGAGTGTCCAGACCTGTCTTCGACGGCAGTGAGCTATACTCTATTCGCTGTTTCTACTGTAACAAACATGTGAAAAATGACCCCATATATTACGTGTTTGTTTGTTTCCTAAATATAACACATTTCACAAGCCTATTATATTTCTGTCATCAATAAAGTACCTTATTTTTGGTTAAATTAAACTTTTATTTATATGTTTTCAATAATAATGTTTCATATATAATTAATATGAATAAAACAGGGAGAAAATAGGAATGTTGGCGATGGCTAGTAAGAAATAGTCCCGATGGAAAATATTATTAAACCGAGTACGTAGTCTTAGTGTAATTTTCTAGACCTGGTGCAGCGTTGTTTGCATGAAGCGGAGGGATATCATAAACTTAGAACTTTAGCAGGGATTGTGAAAAGTTATAAGGAACCGTGAATGGACTATGGTTTGGTACGGGGAACTTCCGGAATTGTCATTTTTTTTTTTTATGAAAACAAACTAGAAAATCGCATAATCTAATACGGCGGGGATAGGTGACCATTCAACATTATCGTCCACTGATAACTGTCATGAAATCAGGCGAACATAACAATGTTGACCCTTTTACTGTCAGAGGATTGCGAGGAATCTAATTTATCGTGCAAATGATCGGGATGCACGCTCACTTGTCTGGACTGCCCGTATGGCCTGGCTCCTCCTCAACAAGCAAGGCTATCAGCGACCAAACTGGTTGTACGGTAAAGAACGAAAGGGGAAGGAATAGGCCATACACTGCATTACCAAACTACCCACATCATGCACTTAGATGCTCGTTACAGACGAATGACACGCAAGTTTTAAATGAAGCGTTATTTTACCAGTTGCCAGAGGGCACTAAGCAGGGAACCCTGAACTTTTAAACATATATATATTTTTTTTTGTTCTCTCCGTCGCAACTAAAAGAAAACACGTCATTGTAACACGTCAGAATAATTCCTTCCCTTTTACCTTCTCAACAAACTTACTCAACCAATAGCAATGAAAAAGGTAATGAGTTTTTGGCTTTGCATAAGGAAATTTCCGGCAATTGTCATCACAAAATATTAAGATAATGTGCAGGCAGTAACAAGGAAAATGGTAACGAGAATAAGCTTTTCCTTGTAATTGGTCAGGTTTGTGGTTGGCAGTCTATGCGGTGGAGCAAGCGTAGTTTTAACTGATCGCTAACCCACGACCTCCTGGATTGAGATAGGGTGCAAACAACCTTAGCCCATTAGAACGGCGAAGTGAAGTGGCAAATCAGAATAATAACTGGAATTGTTACAGGTGGAGAAAATGAAGACGATCTGATTAAACCTGCCCCGTCTCTCTTCACGCCAAATTTCATCCACGCGTCATCTGGTAATTGCGAAACGACAATAATATATTGACGATCGATAAAAAAAAAAATGCTACTGCTCTTTATTACGTCATAATTAGAGACCCGAAAATTTCGTGGACTCATCTGAGGACAAGTTAACCTGCATTCACGTGTACATATGAGTTTGTTCTTCCATTGGACGATAACCTGTTAGACACACCCCGAACGACGTTCAACCAATTACGAACTTGCAAAGAAAATAAGAACCGAATCCCGTGGTACCTGGTCTGGGGTTAAACTGGAGCAACAACCAACTGATGCTCGAATGCACAAAGGATTGTGAAGTCTAGCTTGTTGCCGAATGAATACGCGAAATTTCCGTGTCTCTAGTCATAATTACTTGGCAGGAGTTCCGATCAACTGTTTGTTTTACAGCGTGATGTATATTTCCAGAGATGAGTAGTTGTAGTTAAATCATACTCGGCCGTAAACAACAGAAATGAACTGGAAAGCAGTAATTCAACATGATGTGCGAGGCCAGCAAGCCTTAAGGCGAGTCGTGATTCAGGCTGCAATGGTCAGCGTGTCAGAAGCATACATCACTAGTGTGCGCGTGGGAGCTAAAGTTCATGGGGAAAAAAAAATTCCACGTGGCATTTATGTGTTTATGTGGCCGCGACGACGTGATAGCCGTATTAAATCAGCTGCGAAACTTACGCCTTTCTCGAGGTCGTGATGTTGGAAGCAGCCCCACCTGGCCGGCTTGTAACTCACTCCAGCGCACAGTTGCCAAATTTTCCTTCTCAAACAGTTCAAGGACCAAGTCCGAGTGTGGATCGGGATGCACTAATGCAAACATTTTCTTTTTAGAAGAAAAAAAAAACATGCATGGCTATTATTTCGCTGTTTCGTGTACGTTTATCAGTATCTCACAATAGCAGTGCAGATCATTAAAAAAATCAATTTTTTTATGTATAAAATACTTGTTAAAGGCCGTTCGCGATAAAGTGAGCACTTTTGAAATCAACCTTAGAACAAAGTCACTGCCCCTGTCTGCATACATTATAACGATCGTGCTGAGGGCCAGTAAAGTTGATAACGAAGGATGGAAAGTAGTTCCATACCTTAACGTCGAATAAAACATGCTAGGTAACAATTTATGATAAATTATATTATATCTTCCGCTTTTAGATTTTCTTTAATGCACCTACGTGTAAAAATGACCACATTTTTAAAATTTTTACTTTTCTAATAATTTCACATTTTTCAGCTGATCGACGCATGAATAAAGTGATGAGGCCTATGAAAATACTAATTTTATATAAAGCGCAAGAACACAGAGCGTCCATACAAGTAGATCTTCAGCAGGTCTTTTTAAAGTGCTAATTTCACTGTGAACAGCCTATACATACCTAAGGCCACGAGAACTGGGACTCCGTCATCTCGGTCCTCGGTTGGCTGACGACCAGCCAGTGGCGAAAGCCTGGTGTGCTATAATCTAGAGGACTGTAGTAATTGGGAATGCAGTGTATAGCGGAGATATTGGCGGCTCTTAGCAACGAGGTCTTTAAAGCCGCCGAGGGTGAAGCGAGGCGAGAATGGAGCAGCGCCGGAATGCAAGCGCGGGGTAAACGTGAGTCCCCCGAGGAAAGACCCACCGACCAGCGGCATCGTTCGGGAAATTTTGCCCGGTTCGTCTTGGTGGAAGGCGCGAGCTCTAGCCTCTTGTGCCACCAACAGAATAGGCTTTGCCGCAATGGTTAATGCAGACACGACCTCCCAGAGAATAGGTACCATTACCAAAGTGCTAAATCGCCACGTATAACCCACCATAAAATCACTAAACAGCAATCTTCATCTATTTCAGGGTAGTTTCGAAGTACATCGCTTTTTTTTTTAAGTTAAATAACTGGTTACTCCCAATTGTTTTCAACTGTAGCGTTCCACACATTTCCGTTACGAAGAGGACAAACTCTGCTGTATTTTCCGCAAGGTGCAGTACACACGAGAATTATATATATTGACTGTTCACGATAATGCGACCAGTACTGATATCTCAGCACTGTTAAAAAATTCCGTATATTTACGGAATGTTTTAAGGAAATGTACAGTGTATATACGGAAAGACAATCCGTAATGACGAAAAACGTAGTTAAGTCCGTAAATACAAAATACGGAAAGTCTCCGTATTCCCTTTGGCTTCGCGTTACGGGGACAAACAATGCCGATTATACACCAAGCTTTCTTCGTCACTGAAGAAAATGATCGTTCCTGCGGCAGTTAAGGTTATCCACGCGACTATGACTTATTATTTCGAACACTAAAAAATAGCACCAAGCGTCTGTAACAATTGGCAACACTAAAAATACACTTAATTTAATAGAAACGAAAACTTTGCCTTTGTCTTCTGAATATAAATATAAAAGTTATACCATGCACGTCAGATGAAATTCGTAAAAGGGTAATTTTTTTGACTCGGGTTCAAACCTCGCTTAAATATCAAATATTCTAACTTTTTAAATTAATATATATTTTTTGTACTCGGTAGAACACCTACATAATGAAAATTAAAAATCTTTTCATTATCTATATTTATTTTAACCGAAAGTATATAAGGAGGTGCACTTTTGGTGGGGTATGAAATTAATTCGTTTAGCGGAGAATCGATGGAATGTATCAGCGGGGAAATTCAGAGTACCATATGAAAAGCCACCGGCCATTGGTAACATCTTCCACGTTTCCAAAGCCCCAAGATCCATCAGTGGACACAAAAACCGGATCGCCATGTGAAAGTCTGGCATCCTGACCTCTGGGCGCTTACCGATTGGATTATTCTGGGCTTGGAAAGTATATTATAAAAATATTTTATTCACTTGCAAAGAACGATAACTTTAGTAAAAGGATCACGTTTTATTAAGAGACATTATTGAGGGATCTGAAACAATTGAAAAATTAGCAGGAAACCGGCATCAAGTCTAGCATTACATGGTCTGTGATAACAGTGGCTAATCATAGATGTAGCTTGCAGTGAACAGTTAACTTGGGCACAGGACTGTGGCGTGTAGCTTATTGACTGTTCAAGGTAAATTTAGCTTGAAAGTTCTGCTCATGATATACTTGATTTCACATTGTGTATTCTTCCGCCACATGTAAAATTAATAATGTCATGAACCTCATCACTTTATTCATGCGTCGGGCAAGTGAAACAGTGAAATTATTACACAAGTAAATATTAGACAAACTTACCCATTCTTAAACATAACATGCATTGAAAAAACCGAAAGTAAAAAAAAAATAATTTCAGTATACATTCTTTTCCACCGAACACATTTAAATAAAAAACAAAGTTAAGACATGTAACCACATTCCGTTTGTCGTTACCAACTTTATTGGACGCATTCCAGTTAGTGGGCCTTATCAAACACATGAAAGTAAGGGACAGTGACATTTGTCAAAAGTTGATTTCAAAAGTGCTCAATTAACCGTTAACAGCATAGTCATGCCATATAAAAAGCGAAAATTTGCTTGTCTCGCCCGTAAAGCAGGCATTCAGCAACCAGCGAATTTAAATGCGCCACACAGTCCCTGCTAGTAGACAACCACTGGCTTCATAAGAATTGCTGGTTGCAGATAAAGCAGGCGCAAAAGAAGCATTGCTCATCGTATCAAAGTTCGCGACGGTTTGCAAAGATCTGCTCTCAAAGGGTGAGGTAGGTGGGGCGTATTGATTAAAATTTGCTTCCTACCACTTGACTACGTATTCGGTACTCATCAATAATGCGAAGAATTGAGCATGAGCTAATATTACTACGGCCTATTCGTCCCATTAAAGCCCGTGCTACAATTACCATTCCTGTTGGTCTTAAGTGTAACTTTGTTATGTCCCATTTAACGATACCAAGACGTACATAGAAACTGATCTGCAGAGTAATCGCAGAGTCTTAAATTGCATACAGTATACTGATATCACATCGAATCGGGTGGATTGGTTTGAATGCCATATAAATTGCCACATAGGATGGTTTTTATTTTCTCGAACTTTTTGACCAAACCTGATTTAATTTTATATACACATTGAGAATACGTGTACTGTTATTATTTCGTTATTCTTATTATAATCTTGTTATTTATATGTATATTTCTTGCAATAGGTAGGATAATGTGAGACAAAACGTAGTTTAAAAAATTGATAAAACTGAAAAGATTTTCATGGCAAGCTGTAAGAATTTCGTAATTTTCAAACAAGTGGGCTTTCAAAGGTATAATTGTAGCTTACCAACGCAACAAATGCTGCTTTATTCTAATTCCAAATGACAAATGTTCTTGTGTTTATCTCAAAAGAAACAGTTAATGCTCAGTGTTACTGAACTACTTGTGCACATATTTTACCCTGTGAAACTCAAAGGGGGCAAACAGCGAGTGCACACGGTGAAGTTATATTAAAATATAATCGCTTTAAGTTGAACTGAGCGCAGTAGAAATCAACCTGTGAAAAAAAAATTCAGCGTTCGTGACGGCAAGTACACAAAACCGTATAAACAACAGTGTTTAGAGAGCGGATGACAACATCGCAGTAACTAATGCCAGAGTCCCAATACTGAACGGCTGCTTTGTGAACAAACATGTCAAACAGCATGTCTTGGATTCTTGGTTACCATAACTGTTTACAGAAATACCAGCTCTGAAGGTTAATATACACTTTCTCTGGCCGTGCTTATGTAACTAAGAAAAAAAAACATTCATTTTTCTTATCGAAGCAACGAATCAGTTGTAAAATTATAGTTGAAAAAACGGCACGCACTGTCGGGTATTACTTAAACAGTTATGTTGGTAATAATAGACAACAAGTGAGTAAGTGTTGGTGGACACGAGCAGATGAAAATAAGTTTATCACAGCTATCCTCTTTACTCCAAACCTGAAATAGTGAATATGACTCGTCGTTGGCGAAATCAATGTAAGTCACTCTCCTGGAAATCAGCGGCAGATCACTGATTACCACAGTGATCGCATACTTATATTTAATGGCGATTACAACTGAATTCCAGTTAATGCATCTACTCCGAAGGTTCACAGTCTACTTTACCGACTCACTATAGCGTTGTAACTACACGATGTTACTGATGCGTGTTTAGTGTAATTTTTGCCGTACTGTACAGTAATGTTGGCAAAGTATTACGATAAATAGTTCCACGTCATAACCTATTATTTAATATAGAAGTTTTAAACTGTTGTGAAGTGTATTTTTTTTAGCTTTACTCAAAGTAATATACAAAAATGTTATTATTAAAAACTGTTCACGGTATGGTGAACAATTTTGAAGGCCCTGGTTAATATCCACTTGTACGCACATTGTGTATTCTACCACTATATGTACAATTAAAATTGCATCTGCCTGATCACTTAATACATGCGTCGGTCAAGCGAAACTGTAAAATCATTAGCAAAATAAATATTTTACAAATTTTGTCAATTCTTACACCAACATGCATTTAAAAAAAAAGCTGAAAATTAACGAAATAATTTCAGTGTTCATAAATGTTTAGCGTTATAAAGTACTTTAAATTCAACGCTAGGACGTGTAATTAATCTCCCTCAGTCGTTGCCAACTTTACTGGGCTCATGCCAGCCAGTCTGCCCAGTAATCTATACGCAGATAGGGGCAGTGACATTATTCAAAGGTTGATTTCAGAAGAGCTAACTTTACCGTGAGCAGCCTTTAGGATATTTACTTGTATAGAGATTAAGTGTTATTTGATAGACACACTTACTTTTATAGCCACCAGGGGCACAACAATGCAGTCGCGGAAGGGTAGACCATGAACCAGATTTGGTAACGTACCACGAGCAAAGGGAGACAAGGCTAACAGCCTAATTTTTAAGAACGATTTCTCCTGTCAGCGACTGTCGGGAGTTATGAGTGTTAATCTGCGCCAGTATTTTTTTTTTGCTTCGAGAAGGGGGGGAGGGGGGAGGAAAGTGTGTGGGAGGCAGTTTGAACGGTTTCGGGTAAGGTTCCAGCCGAGCAGTTTATTTTACATATACAGGATGAGTCATTAGCTCTGCGACAAACGGCGAGAGGACGTTCCTTGCAAAATTTCAATTAGAAAATGTCTGACAACGAACGCCAGGAAACCACTCCCAAGGGCAGGAAACCCTTGTGAAGATGGGGTTGCAATTATGAACTTTATTTAATTACTCTGAAACCATGTGATATTAAGGGATGAATTTCTGTAGGCATGCTAAACGATTCAGTCACTGTAACATGCAAGTACCCATGTTGACCTACCGCATACCCTACATGATAAAATGGGGGTTGCCACCCCTTCAAATAGTGAAAAAAGGGTCTTCTTACATCGATACGTAAATTATGATCACGGTCTATGAATTACCATTGCAAAGTGTAAAAAAATATCTTCTTGGAATGAAAACCTCCGACGAATGGTTTGCGAGAAAACAGAACTCCAAGATATTAAATGCCTCATAAGTATTAAGTGGTATTTAATATCTTGGAGGTCTGTTTTCTCGCAAACCATTCGTTGGAGGTTTTCTTACCAAGAGGACATTTTTTTACACTTTGCAATGGTAATTCATAGGCCGTGATCATAATTTACGTAACGATGTACGACGACCCCTTTTTCACTGAAGTGGCAACCCCAATTTTACTATGTAGAGTATGCGGTAGGTCAAAATGGGTACTTGCATGTTACAGTGACTGAATTGTTTGGCATGCCTACAGAAATCCATCCCTTAGTAGCACATGGTTTCAGTGTAATTAAATAAAGTTCATACTTGCAATCCCATCTACACAAGGGTTTCCTGCCCTTGGGAGTGGTTTCCTGGCGTTCGTTGTTGGACATTTTCTAACTGAAATTTTGCAAGGACCGTCCTCTCACCGTTTGCCGCAGAGCTGATGACTCATTCTGTATATAATTATTTTTGACGGCGTAGTCGACCCGGATCCGGTGATGCATGGCTGGTAAACGTTGGCTGGCTGGCAGGTTGTATTCTGTCGTGGGACCTGTCGGGCCGACGCAGCCATGGCGGTCGCATCGGAGCAGGTGGCTTCCCTCGACGGAAAGGTCACTTGCTCTGGTAAAACTCGCAACCAGATCGAATCCTGGAGGAACTCTAACCCCCACCCCACCCCTACCCATCTACTCCTTCACTTCCCCTCGATCCGCTAGCCACTGACCCCTAGTCGGCCACCGTGACATTTCGCACCAGTTCCCCCGGCCAGTCTCCCGCTGGTAATTGAGCCTTACGCCTTAAGAGTCGCCCCGGGCGGTGAGGCTCCACAAGGTCACCCCGAGCAACCAGTGTCCATCTCGAGGACGGGGGGCGGGGCCTTGTAGTCCCCGGCCAGCCAATCACGTGGCCTTCTCCCAGTGTCCGCCGACGTCTCGGCTAGTAGTTCTTCTGGAGCGAATTTTTCCATTCCACGGAGGAGGATTCTTTCCTTCCCGGATCGGGACGAATTTCACAGCTCGTGTCTAAATTGTACTGGGTATCGCATCCTTCATAAGGTTCTTCGACATGCGTAACGCTCACGCAGACTGAAGTCTGCACTGTATAAAAGTTGTTCTGGTAAACCTCCGAAACGGTAAGGGGCCGCAGTGGTGTAGTGGTTAGACTACTCGACTCTTCCCTAGGTGAGATTCCCGGAGGGCTTCATTCCTGGATTTTCGCTCGTGGAAATAGTGCTGGACGATGCCGCAGCTCGGCGGGTTTTCTTGGGCCTTTCCCGTTTTCCCCGCCCTTGCATTCCGGCGATGCTCCATTCTTGCCTCGCTTCGCCCTCATCGGCTCTCTGAAGACCTCCATGTTACGAGCCGCCCAGATATCTTCGCACCACTCCGCTCTACGCATTTGATACTTTCGTTAGTTAATATAGTCACGTTCCCATGGACTTATTCAAAGGAGTTCTACCATTGGCACTTTGTCGCTCTACGTTGACACTGATATGGCAAATTTCTGAATACTTTCCTAATGTGTGGATAAGCGTTGAGTTCAAATCCGTGGATCAGAGTTTAAGAACGATCCGGTCTGTAATCCCTGCTTCGACAACAATACAGACACTTCTTACACAGAGTAAATAAGTACGCGGAGACGCA
Organism: Dryococelus australis; assembly: GCA_029891345.1. Taxonomy (NCBI): domain Eukaryota; kingdom Metazoa; phylum Arthropoda; class Insecta; order Phasmatodea; family Phasmatidae; genus Dryococelus; species Dryococelus australis. The sequence continues at coordinate 38,681,561 of CM056993.1, forward strand.
AATGGGCGGTTCCTTTGATGTTCCTCGTGCAGCCAATCAGAGATTGGCTGCACGAGGCTCTGGAAACGGGATTTGAGTCTGATTGGCTACTGCATGTTCCGAGAGGTTTCCTGTTTGGCTGGGCTGACGAGCAGGCTGCGAGGTGATGACCTCTTAACAGTTAGCGAGGTCTTGAGAGCCGATGAGGGCGATTGAGGCGATTATGGAGCAGCGCCGGCATGAAAGGGCTGAGGAAACGGGCGATCCCCCCCCCCCCCGCGAGAAAACCCGCCAACCATCGACATCATCCGGAACGATTCCCACTTGCGAAAATTCGGGTGTGACCCGGCGGGGGATTGAACCCGGTTAGTCATGGTGGGAGGCGAGGAGACCTACCGCTCAGCTACCGCGGCCTCTTGTTGGAGTCGGCGACTGGAGTTAAGCGGCTAATTCACCTCTGTATTCTTTAGTACTCTGTACGTATTTTCGGGTCTCCGAAGTCTACGAAAATGTATCGCCGTCTTCTTTTGTTGGCGTGGAATGCTTCCCATCTTGTCCGTGAGTTTAAGACGTACCGTGGTTGTCGTGGAAGAAAAGGACGCAGAGTGTGGGAGGGTTAACAGTAAGAAACAATACCGGAAGTACGAAGTTTACTCTTTCTCTGAAGAAAAAAATGATGAAATATTTACTTTTGTATAATACGAAATTGCTTAAATATTTTCTGAAATGTAAAATAATTTATGACAACGAAATAATAGTTGTTTGTCACCATTACTCGTCCTTTTACTTCCATTTTATCTTGACAATAATTAATACAAAATTTAATCATCTATCTTCCGAATAATGAAGTATTTTGTGACCTTGATAAGAAAAGTTTGAAGGCGACGTTTACCGTGTATTCATCCACTTGATCCTGTTGAAACGAATGTGTTATTTGACATATTTTTTTCTGTGTTAATTCGACACATTTTACTTGAAACGTAAGGCACGAATAAATGGCTCACTGACTGAAACACAATGGTTCTTTACTTGTTAAGTTAAAAGCGGACTTTTTTCGTTTGAATGAGGTGAAGCCGAGATTTTTGAGTCATCTTCAGACAAGTTCCTATTTTGAATCCCATGCAGACACGTAAGATTAGGTCAGCTGAGTTTGTAAATCGCTGTCTGATTATTTTAGCGGCTTAAAAGCGGACGCATAGACAAGACAAGTCAGAAAATTACTATGCGTTTTCGAATTAAGTATTCATATCTCAAACAATTTCCTTTAATGAAATTCAGTTAATGTTGTAATAAGGCAATCTCATTAACGAAATATATACTTGGAATAAAGGATCCGACTTAATGGCATTTAGAATTTTTGATGAGAAATATTTGAAAACAACTACGTGTTTAAAATCCAATGAGAATGGATAGTTTTCTATTTGCCTCAAAACAAATATAAAATAAAATTACAACTATCCCATTTCAATGTTGCGATCTCCAGTTAGGGTAACTACTTAAGCATGTTGGTAGAACTGTAAGGAAACAATTTTGTTATCATCAGCAGTACACCGTGTCTCTGTAATTGTTGAGAATTTGTCCTCTTACCTCAGAAAAGTATAAATATCACCAAATTATATTCTCATAAATGTTCACTATTACGAATGCTTATACTTACAAAGCCGACTGTATCAAAGAGTGTTGTTGACAGTTCGTCAACTTGAAAATATACAGAATTTCTATAATTTCATATATTTTTATGGACCATTACAGTTTCAGTACTTTGAAGTATAATCGTATCAGAAAAAAAGTAATGTATTATAGACTCTTAAGGATCTTTTGCAGCGAATGAAGGCTGGCCAAACTCAGCATAAATGAGTGGTTGGCTCAACAGATGGCTTTGACCTAGATTTTCTGTTTCCTTAAACACGAAGTTTAACTAACATTTTCTACTAGATAACTTTTTTGCATGTTGGACGCACATACAAATCTCGCAATTTTATGTTTGACTCTTTTTTTTTATTGTTTGAAAAAGTATCGACTTTACAAACTAATTAAGTGAAATATTTTAACGTGGAAAATTGTTTCATTCTTGCTTCAGCAACCTCTGAAGCTGTTTGTTTACAGTATTGTGGGTTGCATTGGGACACTTGAAACTTAAAAATAGTAAGTATAATGGCACTAAACGAAGATAAATTTCATTTTATACCTATGAAGATTAACGGATGTAACGTAAAAATACGTCGATAAACTCTGCAGCTATAAAACATTTGGTTCAAGTTGAGAAGTAATAAAGGAAAAAGCCACTTGCAAAAAGAACCAGATCCAGTGATCGAAAGGGCACCATATCCTCAGTAATAGGAAAGCTCATACGATAAACATGTGCAATATTTATAGAACCGGTAATACAGACTGCCATGAAACCTTCTTTTACGGGAGTTACTTGGCAAAGGACTATGAAGGCTACTATTATGTTTTGCAAAAATTGTCTCTGTATTAGAAAATCACCCCACTATATTATTATCGACATATATTTCACGCAGGGTGGTCGAACAGAATATTTTGAAGAGGCAAAGGAATAGGCAGGCGAATGTTTTGGTCGGTATACGTTTTAGGTTTAATTAGACTCAATATAGAAAATAATGCTTACGATCTACTTTCAGCCTTAGTGAGTTCAATATGCCTCTTTCCTCATACGTTTACCACACGCTACTGAATATTTCTATGTATTCCCGGAAATCTGTCGCTTCGGGCCAGTCACCCGTCCGACAGTCAGCCATTCGTAGTATTTTTCGTCTGTCAATTGAAAGCGACTCACAGCAGTCCGCGTCATCCAGCGATCCGTCTGGCCAGAAAATGTCCAGTGTTACCAACCAACAACACGAACTTTCTTGCACAGTGACAAATGATTTTAATGAATGCCATAAATACATTCTCTTTCCACATAATTTATCAGCATTTCGTCTGAAAATCTACAAGTCGTGGTTCAATTCAATTCAAAGGTGAAACGTAAAAAAAGTAAACAATTTCACTGACTCGTGTATTAAAAATGAAAAATGTTCAGACAAAAAACAAGTGACGGTTTTTCAGAAAGCCATGCTCGAGGAACGATATTACAAGGCGGTGGGCCATCTGTCGATCCGTCGAAAGTAAAAGTTTGAGATATATTTGACGGATTGACGGATAGAAAAAAATTGGGTTTGGATGTGTTGGGAACACGGCCGTTTGTTTTGCCTGAATACGTCTACGTTGACGCACTCGGACGCCTTGATGTTTATTTTACGTTCCCGAGACCGCTTCACTCGATCATATGGGGTTTTATGGGTATCACTGGATTGCTTTTGAGATTATCTTTCCAACCGTATACGATTTATGTATTTAGACTTAGCTTTTTAACGACTACAGGCCGAAATTGTGTTAAGTTTTCATAATTTTTTACATTAAACTCATACAATTCCACTATAGGCACGCCAGACAAATATTTTTATACACACAATCTATTGATCTCGAGAGCTGTCGTAGCTTCTCTTAGTCAAAAGTTATACTACGCGGAAGTTATGAGACGTGGCGAAACGAACTCAAAATCCCCCCCCCCCCCCCCCCCCGCGCAATCACTCTCGAGTGCGATGCTTCGGAATCCTCACTCAACGCAACATATTCTTTGATCCTTTGGCAATCGAGTGGTGTAATTGAATTTTTAATGTTGACGATAGATTCGGAGCTGCAATGCCAAACTGTGTCCCCCGATTTTGTTATCATCGGATCTTCTGGATTGCCTCCCACTATGATTGCAAATTCACTTCGAAAAGTTGCCTTCCGATTGATTGAAGATCACGTGACCTACGAACGGACGGGCGACTGACGGATCAAACGGATGGTTGTGGGTCCAGCTTTGATATAGAGGGATTCGATCCCGTAACTCCGGAAAACGGAGCTGGGCGCCGTGAATGCAAAATACGATGCGTGTCCGTGTTTACTGCGTGTTCGGGTTTCGGAAACGAACAACACCGAGTATAGATGGAATTTTCTTCACCGCTGTAAAGCAGGCGTCACATAACCCCTACAAACACAGCACGACATGACAAAAACCGCAATCACGTGGCAAAATTTATATTTACAATGTGACTGCTTGAAATTACAGCCAGACAGTTTACTGACGCCGAACGAAGAGTAGAATTTCTCGGATCCATTTAAGAAGGCGCTGATTAACTACGCTAGTTTCAAAGGCGGTGGGCAGACGATACATTTGGAATACATGATGATGGCAAAGTGTTATCGCTAATGCATACGAAGGTAAAACTATCATTTTTGAGGGTTAAATAAAATAGTTTTTTTTTTTTTTAATTTTAAGCTGTGTATTAGCCAATGTAGCAAAAACTTACTGTACAATTTCATTTTTCACTTTACAATTTCACTTTATGTGTTGTGCCGCACGACACGAAAAATGTAGAAATCATTTATAATCCGAAATCGCTGGTCGCATGTCAGAATTTGCCGGGCTGACGTCAGATATATCTGGTATTTCATTGGCTTTTTAGTTTTAAGTTTCGTGTCGGGGCTGTCGTGTCGCGCTTGTCGGGGTGTGTGTGACTCCGGCATGACTCCGGAAGTTAGGATATCAACGCCACTTCTAACTGTTCCTTGAAACCCCAATAAGCAACATGAGGCACCTGTAAATGTCAGTAGCACTTAAAACTTTTAAACATAACTAGAAACTGGAAAAGTTACGAATGCCACACTTCTAGAAATAACATATTTATATCCGACAATATTACAAGTAGACCAAGTGCTAGTGGTTAAGAGTTGTACAGTTCTAAATTTTCATTCATTTCGAATCTCGTTTCGGAATAAAATATTTCATATTTTCTAAATTTCGTAAATGCAGCGAGACACCACGTAACGCAAATTGAAAATTATTTATAAACCGGAAGTACAGATAAACTAACCAGCAAATTTATGTAGAGGTTTCTTGAATTCACCGAAAGTTCTGTGAAATTTACGGAAAAATTCGTTATTGAGAAAGCAACGTGTCCTTAATTTTTACGAAAGGTTATGAAGAATTTTTTCTTACCTGATCTTTATCGTAAAAATGACGGAAAACATTTTCAGCATTTCATTACGGTGTGTTTTCGCCGTCTTACACTGTAGTTTGAACTCGTGCAATGAAATGGCACGTATGTAAATAACGCGGTTCCAACATGTTACACGCTGTTCACGGTAAAGAGAGCACTTTTAAAAGCCCTCTCATTTCAAATAATAGTCAAGAAATATATTTTATTGTAGTCTTAGACGTGAACTTTTGCCCGGTGTAAAATGGCGTGAAATATTCTTTGTGTTTCACAAGTGTTAGTCACAATTTCATCGGTTTCGCAGAGCATGAGGCAGGGAGAAATCTACGCGAACAGTGTGCATTTCGGCCATTTATCTCCAAACAGATTGGTGTAGGTTGTTCATGGGTTGGCTAAGCACTTTTGAAATCAACTTTCGAAAAATGTCAGTAACCCTGCTACCAGCATTTACATTTTAATAGTAGTGCTACACTCGCCGTAATAATGGACAGTAGGAAATTGAAAACACACATACCAGCATAAGATGGACACCAGATCGCAGCAACAGCTTAGGGAGGATTTACATTTTAATAGTAATGCTACACTCGCCGTAATAATGGACAGTAGGAAATTGAACACACACATACCAGCATAAGATGGACACCAGATCGCAGCAACAGCTTAGGGAGGATTTACATTTTAATAGTATTGCTACACTCGCCGTAATAATGGACAGTAGGAAATTGAACACACACATACCAGCATAAGATGGACACCAGATCGCAGCAACAGCTTAGGGAGGATTTACATTTTAATAGTAATGCTACACTCGCCGTAATAATGGACAGTAGGAAATTGAACACACACATACCAGCATAAGATGGACACCAGATCGCAGCAACAGCTTAGGGAGGATTTACATTTTAATAGTATTGCTACACTCGCCGTAATAATGGACAGTAGGAAATTGAACACACACATACCAGCATAAGATGGACACCAGATCGCAGCAACAGCTTAGGGAGGATTTACATTTTAATAGTAATGCTACACTCGCCGTAATAATGGACAGTAGGAAATTGAACACACACATACCAGCATAAGATGGACACCAGATAGCAGCAACAGCTTAGGGAGGATTTAAAATTTCCTATTCTCTTGCGCAGAGTTCCACGACGACCAATCACACGAAGGCAGTTCCAAAACGGAAGTCATTGCAAAGCCAACTCGTGTCAGGAAGGTGTGTTTTATGGACTTAGTATCACATTTCTGAATTCCGTTTATGTTAACAAAATCACAAACATGTGGACGTGATCAACGATGCACGGAAACGATTATGACTTTAAATTAATTTCGATAACTTTATATGATACAGTTGAAGTAAAAATAAAAGTTATAGTATTTTAAGGGTTTGCGGAATTTTCAAAAAACAATACTGCAAAGTGGTTTTTTTTTGTGTGAAATTAAGTTAACCACTATCACTGCTTCTCAAAATTTTCGCACCAAAATGACTGGAAAAGTAGTTCCTCGGCTTAGCGTTGAATTGACAGGGTTAAGTAAACATTTCTGAATGCTAAAATAATTTGTTTATTTTTTTCCTGATATTTTAAATGCACATTCTTACCCTACTAGGAAATACTTTAAAAATAGTATCTACCACTATTTTATCAATCGTATTAATTATTCAAAAAATATTATTAACGCTAGAAACAGCAGTAGCTTTTATTCAAGAGGATGTATTTGCAGTATTAGCAACACTTTATGCTAGAGAAGTAAACTAATGTCAACATACCAAAATCACCTCTAGTAGAAGTAAGACGCTGACCATTAGCTAGGCCGTTTCAACAGCACTCACACTAACTGGAATAGTTAACATTTCCCAACAAAGATCTATTCCAGTAATAACACCAGGAACTATGATAACACTATTAACTGAAATTCAGTAAGACGCTGACCATTAGCTAGGCCGTTTCAACAGTACTCACACTAACTGGAATAGTTAACATTTTCCAACAAAGATCTATTCCAGTAATAACACCAGGAACTATGATAACACTATTAACTGAAATTCAGTAAGACGCTGACCATTAGCTAGGCCGTTTCAACAGCACTCACACTAACTGGAATAGTTAACATTTCCCAACAAAGATCTATTCCAGTGATAACACCAGGAACTATGATAACACTATTAACTGAAATTCAGTAAGACGCTGACCATTAGCTAGGCCGTTTCAACAGTACTCACACTAACTGGAATAGTTAACATTTCCCAACAAAGATCTATTCCAGTAATAACACCAGGAACTATGATAACACTATTAACTGAAATTCAGTAAGACGCTGACCATTAGCTAGGCCGTTTCAACAGCACTCACACTAACTGGAATAGTTAGCATTTCCCAACAAAGATCTATTCCAGTAATAACACCAGGAACTATGATAACACTATTAACTGAAATTCAGTAAGACGCTGACCATTAGCTAGGCCGTTTCAACAGCACTCACACTAACTGGAATAGTTAACATTTCCCAACAAAGATCTATTCCAGTAATAACACCAGGAACTATGATAACACTATTAACTGAAATTCAGTGATGACGAAACGTAGTCCGTGAAGGAACATACCAACATTTGTAGAACATTTACATTCTAACGATTCTATAGTTCTACTTAGCCGAAGCATGAATAATGTGATCAGGTCCATGGTTATGTTAATTTTACATACGATGGAATACTACACAATTTGGCTTTCATAAGAGCTCAGTTTACTATGAACAAAACTTTAAGAAATAAAATTTCGTAAATGAATTTCATTGATCTACCGGATTTCCCTAGTGACACATATCAATATTCTATAGCAGCCTACTGATCTCCCGTTAGTAGCATGTTAACCGAATAAACAGCAAGAAGCCTTTCGCAGACTGAAAGTTTGAAATTATTTTTCATTTCTTTTAAAAACTGTACTTTAGGACATTGATTTTCAAAGTGGTGGTCGCCCCCCCCCCCTCCCCAAGAGGGAGGCGTGACGACATGCTAAAGGGGCGCGGGCGCCAAATGTATATAAGCAAACTCGATATTGCCAGTGATTTACGTTGTGCAATTTCTTCTCTTCAACCAGGCATTGAGAATATTGTTAATAACACGCAAGCTCATCCGTCTCATTTATTGATTTGTTCACCACCAGTTGTGTTCAATAAGCATTAAAATTGAACGAAGAAGTAAAACCTTTGAGACGTTTATTAGATTCGGTTTTACCCTTATAATCATGAAGTTGTGGACACGGAGGGCGGTGGGAGAGGGGGGGCTAGTTATTTTTTTTTTGCAGAAGGGAGGCGTGATAAACTTAAGTCAACTAAAGTTTGGGAACCCCTGCTTTAGAAGTTAGTTGTCACTTATTTTAACTGCATAGTTTTTATATGCATTATACGAAATTCATATATATATATATATATATATATATATATATATATATATATATATATACATATCCCATTTTATTATATATATGGAGCTACAATATTCGGCAATTTAAATATATTCATTGTTTAATTCCACGCCAGCTGTAGTGCTATAAAAATAACATTGGTAGCTGGTGTCCAAACAAGGGTATATAAACAAATCGCTGTGTTCATTGAAATGTCATAGATGTGAACAGCTTCCAAATTTTTGGAGTTCTTGGTTACCGTGTCTGCTAAGCCATCATGGTCTTGTTGCAAGGATGGCGAACCGGCTATGTTCGCATCCAAACCCCGACTTCAGTCATTTTCTTAAGCGTCGAGCACCAAGAGGTTCGGAAACCACTAAAGTAAGGAGTTCGCGCGCATATAGTCCGTTCACGGTAAAGTGAGCACATTTGGAAGCTGTTTTCTCAGACATAGAAACCAATAAATACATTTCGTTGTGGACTCGGACTTATGGTTTTGGGTATGGTGAATATATACACTGTGTTTATTACTCACGTGGCAGGGTTTACATTAACAAGTGGCGGAAGGATATAAATCGGTTGAAAGAAAAAAGTAACTAGAGCTTCAAAAGCGCTCACTTTACCGTGAACGGGCCTATAGCAGAGCGACGCAAAACACAATCCTACCTGTAAGCTGGCGCACGTTAATATATTATCCCGAGTATACTAGTTCACGCGTGACATGTTATAGAATAGTTAATATATTATCCCGAGTATACTAGTTCACGCGTGACATGTTATAGTATAGTTAGTATATTATCCCGAGTATACTAGTTCACGCGTGACATGTTATAGAATAGTTAATATATTATCCCGAGTATACTAGTTCACGCGTGACATATTATAGTATAGTTAGTATATTATCCCGAGTATACTAGTTCACGCGTGACATGTTATAGAATAGTTAATATATTATCCCGAGTATACTAGTTCACGCGTGACATGTTATAGACTAGTTAAAGGCCGTTCACGATAAAGCGAGCACTTTTGAAATCAACCTTAGAAAAAAGTCAAAGCCCCCACCTGCATTTATTTTAACAGGCTCACTGCGTGACATGCGCTCAGTAAAGTTGGTATCGATGGAGGGAAATTAGTTCCGTATCTTAACGTCGAATAAGAAGTGTTAGGTAACCATTTGTAACGACTTAAATTGTTTATTTAGCTTTCTGTTTTTTCAATGCATCGGAACGTAAAAAAATGAGCAGATTTGTAACATCTCACTTGATCTACGGATGAATAAAGTGACGAGGCTCATGGCAGTGTTAATTGTACACAAGGCGAAAGACTACACAACGAGATTATAACTAGATCTTAAACAGGGTTGTCAAAAGTGCTCATTTCACCGTGAACAACCTATAATATCGTCGGCAGTGCTGTGCAAGTCGATAGGCCAGCGCCAACATAGACATCACCATTCCCTGAGCAACGATACTGCTCTCTGATGACAGACGAATGATTTTATAACTGGTTGCTCTTTACGACATGGATTCATTTAAACACTTCCCATAGGTTTTAAGGTGTCAGTTGTAAGAGATATGTCAGTACCTTTCCCGCCAAATGTTTATTCTTTTGCAACACCTGAAAAGAAAAAAAATAATTTGTGCGCGATGCTCAGTAACTATCACTCTAACCTTTCTGTATCCTTTTGCTGTATGTAAAATTAACAGGGTCATTGACCCCCTCACTTTATTCATGCGACCACGGAGCGTAACTTAGAAATTATTACGGACTTAAATATGTTACTAAAGTGATAACTTTTACGTGTAAAGCAAACAAATACTTAGTTTAATAATTTACGTGTTCACAAATTTAATTTCAGTACAACGTTACAACATGGAACTATATTTTTATTTCTTTGCCATATTTGCTGAGAATACGCCGTTCACTGGATATGTTAAAATTTTGTGCAATGAAAGAGGCGTTTGCCAATAATTATCAATGTATGCTTTCACGCACCGAGGCGAACGACGATGTTAACATAATGGACAAAGGATAAGGATATCTTTATGTTAAGAAACGATGTAAACCACTTGGTAGACTGTACTCCAGTTAAGCTTCCCGGCATTGAATCCACGAACTCGTGAATTGAACATGGATATGCTACCGCGTGTACAAACATGGCTAACATGCTACTAGCACTATACATGGACGTGCTGTTGCGTCATAGTAATAGATCAATAAAAACTAGCTGAATGAAGCGTTTTTATGCGTATGAATTTTTGTTTTGGAAGGAAATATTTTTTAATACTGCGAAGCATTTTCTATCCTCGGCCATAGTTCTCAAGGTGATAGCCGACACGCGCTGTCACACTTAAAACGCTCCCAGAAAAATTATAGGAGTACCGCGAAAGGAATTACGTGTATTTTAGATTAATTTCCATTCAAGACGCCGCATACATCCTGACAGGGCGAATCTCAAAATCATGGTTTTCATAGCAGGTGGCAAGGATGGCTGTAGGAGTAAAACGGTAAATTATACAAAGAAGGCAATTTTAAGATTAATATTTTAATTTGCATCTGCTAAGTTTACTGCCCGAAAAATTCGTTCTAGTGTCTGAACTCACACGATTTACTCGAATTTATTAGAATCACCAATCACCTTATTTTTGTTCAAGATAAACACAGTCTAATAACGAGCTTTAATAACGACTGCAATATTATTACCTGAGCAGTAATGACAGGACTTGCAAGGAATCGCTCAAAAACAATCAGCCTTCCAGGCATCAAGCAAGTAGTTTAATGGAAGAGAGGAGATAGAAATAAATCTGAAAAAAACTGCAGATCACTGATAATGAACGCACGTGTAATAAAAACTTGCTGTTACACCTCTTTGCGAGGAGCTTTAAACGCTTAACCGGTAGTTACCCCAACTGAAAACTCAGTGGCGTCAAGCCACGCCCTCGGGGCTTTTCCTCTCTGTGAATATTGTTAAAGGCTGCGGTGCATGACTCGTTATGTGACCAGGGTATTAAAGAGAAAAAGTAAATGTTTGTGGCGAACTTGCGGTAAATTGTCGACGGACGGGTTTCATTTACTCCGTCCTAATGCGAGAGGGGCGTGCTGTGTGCTGTGTTTTTAACGTGCAAGTGGAGTTTGAAACTGAATGTCGCTCACTGGAATTGAAAGACTACTCACGAACGCCTATCTCCGTAGCTAGAACGTAAGCTTTAAGGTTGAAGTAAAGCAACTGCCTATGGAGCACTGCATCCGACTATACAACGTGGAGAACTCATAAAAAAAGCAGTACAGGCACCATAAAAAATTGTCAGAAAAAATATGATTTATGCTGTATTTGAAGTAATAATGTATATATTTTGCTACATGAAATAATATTTTACTAAGGTGTACTTTTTAAATGCAAAAAAAAAAATTCATTAAAATTGTCTGTATTTTCGACCTAAGTTAAGCATATTTCCATTTTGGATGCTTCGGAAAGCAGAATTTACACGAAAATTTTCGTCGTGGAATATCGTCATAATAATGTAGGAAATAATTTTCATAGTTGATTTTATATGCGAATCACACCTTATTTTGGCGGCTCGAAATGTGTGAATTGCCACTGAGGCTCGCTAATTCTCTACTGATAGAAACGGGAATTTCACATGTTTAGTTAAAAGTATCTCACAGATTTGAAACTCTGATTCACCGTTAGTATATACGGAATTATTCACGTGTGAAAGGAAAATACATGTCCTTCAAACTTACTTTAACATGCAAAAAATATTCAATTCTGTTGACTTTTGACAAATTCGTGTTATACCAAAATACCAATTAGTCATCTGTTATTGTTACTTTTGAAGGTACGGCTGGCAGCACTCTTTGAAAGAACGGTTTACCTGATGAAACAAACATACGCCTTTGTGTGTGTTCCCTTACGAAATATTTCGCAGGATAAACCAAACTAGAAATGCCAATGTAACCTTTCTGAGAGCGAAAACTCTAATTTTTTTGCAATTAATTCGACTTATCTAATTCAGCTGATCATTTATAAATGATTATACTTAGGATTTTTTGAATTACAGAGGTTCAGCATAGATATAGGTTTCGTTCTTGGATGAATCACAGCTCTTTTGATTAAAACTTAGTTTATATTTTGGGCAAGTAATATATGTTCAGCTTAGCCAAGAATTTGTTTATATTAAAAACAGTCGGTCAGCATGAATGCATGATATTACTGTGAGTCAAATGGATCTCCACTTCGTCGTCTATGGTATCTTATGAGTAATTGGTGAATCAGATACAGAAAGTAATTTAGTGTAAAATGCGGTGTTCAAACACTTGCCGGAAGACCAGTATTTACTTTTCAATTTTGGCCCGCAGAACATTGTTCTCATGTAAGTCGATAAAAAAAAAAAAATTGCAGAAATTCATCCGGCCAAAATTTTTTTTTGCAGTTAACCCATAAAAATTCAGAATTTTGAAATTCTTTCTGTAATCAATCAGATGCAGTTTAATGCTCGCAATGATTCTGCTTATAAAAGTGATTTATTTTAAGTTGAAATATTTCTTCGAAAATTTCAGCCCATTCGTAGCTATGGGCTGCTAGGTGAAATGTCACGAATTCTCGCACACGCTGCATAGCCTGACAGATACGCGGCGTCGTAGGCTGCGTGGGAAATGGCTGTACTAGGGGAATGCCTCCAGAGACACTCGGCGGCGATTCGTAGGCGTGGTTGGAATTTCGGGTGATAACTTCTGTCGACGAGTTTCTTTGAATTCGTAGAAGAGGCTAGTCAAAGAACGTTGCCACAAGTGACACGGACGAAAAAAAGTTTGGAAAGGATCTTAGTTTGCCGCAAGGCCAACTGTTTTTGAGAGAAAAAAAAAACACGGGAAAACAAAAAAACTAACTTTTTTCGTATGTTAACTTTGAAACGGATATAGCTGGTTCATAATTAACTAAATACATTTGGAACCAACTTTTGAATACTAAATTTTTTTATGAAATTGCATAAAATTTAGCATAGACAATAACTGCCTTATTAACATTCAACTACAGCAAGGAATTATGATGAGTAATTATGATAATTATATGTTATTAATAATTTTAAACTTAAACTGAAGACAACTGAGAGAGGTTTATTATTAAATTCATACAAGAATGAAAATAATTTAATATTAACATGATTTTCAACACTAGACATAAGCGTGGGTGCTACGTTTTATACTGTCGGCGTAAGGACATTCAAAGGACAAATGAAACGCATAAGACAGGACTTTAGGGAGTTTTTAAGTGACATTTAAACAACTGTGTATTGACATACTGGAAATTGGATTTTTTGAGACAAAGTATTTTCGAAAACACCCTAGCACTTTGATTATCCAGTTTTTGGCTCGGGTTATTTATTTGCAGACTAATCGCAAACGTTCTTCTTTGGAGTATCAGAATCATCAACGGCCCAGTGAAATGGGATAGTAACTTCATACATGCACGAATACCAACAACGGAAGAAAACTCTCTGAGTTGTGGACAGTAAGTTAAAATATAGGAATCGGTCAACTTTTCCCACGATAAACCCAAATATAACTACGTATAAAGAGTGTTAGGAAAAACAGTGCTCCAATTCCAGACATAGTTCCTTTGGACCAAAGGTAACACAAAAGCTCTGTACGCTTATATCCGGAAACGTATTTTTATATCAAATAATTGTGTTAAAATTTTGCGGCGTACAACGCCTGGAGAACAAGGCGGTGCGATCATGCGTGTAGGACAAGTTGCGTATGTCTTAGGCGCGCGACACTATTATCACATATGCAACGTAGTGCGCCTACTTCCTACGCAACTTGTCCTACACGCACGATCGAACGGCCTTGTTCTGCAGGCGGTGTAGGGCGCAACACTGAACGCTATTAGTTGATATAAAAATACGTTTCCGGATATAAGTGTCCATGTCTTTTGTGTTAATATTGGTCCAAATAAACTATGTCTGTAGTTTCGGCACTGATTTTCCGAACCTTGTGTATAGGTAATGAGAACGATCACTACAAACATTTTTGTATTAAATGTTGTTTTAGTAATCATACTATTACTTATAAAATATAAATGATGGCTTTACTTATTATGAATGGTACCTAAATAAATAATGAAACATTTAGAGAAGGAAAAAGAATGGAAGTGAAAATAAAGAGAGAAAAAAAACCCCGAAGGTGGATAGTGAGAAGAAATGATTCCAAAGTAAAAGAAGCAGTTATAAAGGACTATTATATCAAGATAAACAGTACCACTAAAGGAAAATAATAAATAACAACTGCTTTCTTATTCGCAAAAAAATTGTCCTGATGCTAAAATTTCAAAGTAAATGAAGCTGTATTAATAAATTAGCAGCCCGCCATCGCTTCGCTCAGGTTTGATAGAGTTATTGAAACACATACCTATATATGCGACTACCCGTAACTACTCGCGAATAGCTGCAACTACCCGCGACTACCCGTGACTGCCCGTCACTACCTGCGATTACTTGCGACTACCTGCGACAGCTTGCGACAACCTACGACTACTTGCGACTACTTACGACTACTTGCGACTGCTTGCGGCAGCTTGCGACTACCTGCAACTACCCGTGACTACCTGCGACTACTTACTACTAACTGTGACTACCTGGGACTACTTGTGACTACACGCGAATTGTTTTATATCAAGGTTCACCATTTCTTTTGACGTTTCTTAAATTTATCTTTTATCGTTTTGGTAGAGCATGTTTAGAAAGCAGCCAAGCAGGCCTAGCTCATTTTTATTCTACTTGGTTTACAAATTTTTAAATTTCTCAAGGAATTTAATTTAATTTTTTAAACTAAACAGAGCTATGTCCATATGGAAGAATGTAGCATTCTAACAGTGAAATAATTATAAGAATCGGTCCTGTAGTTTCCGAGATTAGCCGTTACATATGAACAAACAAACTCACATTACCTCTTTATAATATTAGTATAGATATAAAATTACTAAAACGTGTTTACGTAGGGCATTAAGTCTGTTCACAGTAGAATGAGCAGTTTTGAAATCAACCTTTGAAAAAAAATCAGTGTTCAGTACTATACGTAGCCTGCACGCCGGTTCCTAGTGAGGTTGGCAATTAATGAATAAACAAAATTCAGTGACTTTACGTATTAAGCCCATGTCACTATCAAATTTTCCCGTCAAACTGCTCCCAATAAGTTTGGTTAAATAAATCGAAACATCATCGAAACGTCATTAACGCCACCATACTTGTCTGAAAAAGTTGGATGGCTTCAGTTTCCATCCAATAATTGAAAATTGGACCGGTTATAAAATTTATTTGATGTTTGACGGCCTCAGTCAATCAGAATCGTACACGAGAACAATAGACGTCATGAAACTTTAGAATAACGAAAAATTGCTGGATACTAAATAACTTACGAAGATAATTAATTTATGTAGAAGCTGTCTGGGAATAAATTCTTTTTTAATCGGATATTGTACATTATAATAACTCGAAGACATACAATTTCATTTTTTAGAAACACTTCTGATACATAAATAAAATTTTAATTTAGTAAAAAGTGAAAAGAAATCACAACATTCGTTACATTTATTCCTTTAATGGACTGCATTGAAACACGACACCAGCGTCTCATTTTGAAAATAATTGTTAAATAAATATTCAGATTAGATCTTTCCAGAAAAAATAAATTTGACAGTGTGACACATTTTAAAACACGTTCAAGATTATTTAATAACATTTGTTGGAAAGAAAAATTTGATGGCACTATTTTTGTCTTCAAATGTTAGTGTCAAATATAGTTGAAGGTAAAAATTTGACAGTGCGACCGGAGCTTTACAAATAATGTAATGTTTAAATTATGGCCGCTGTAATCTTAGTGTTTCTAACTTTATACGTTACAAGCACACTTCTGAGTATTTGTAACAAATTCATATTCCTAAAAAAAACCCACGTCTTCACGTGGATGCCACTTGAAGAAAGTGATGACTTGTATGTCACTGCTGATGTTACATATAGCGGAATAATACAAAATGGAAACGAAAATAGACCCCAAGCAAGGGCTTTTAAAAGTTCTCAGTGAACTTTGAGTAATCTATAGTAGGCTACCGACCGTTAATGCTTTGCTCCCAACCTCCGCTATGACATCTAGGAAGATCTATAAACTTGTTCACGGTTACTTCACATTTTTTCCAAAGCCCTGCTTAAGTTCTGCTTCCAGGACATTCCTCCACACCATGTAAATAAAGCTTAAGAGTGGGATGGAGCTGCGCGTCCAAGGTCGAGAAGCGAGAGAGCTATATGGGCGACACTAACACGCACGCCTAGTGCCTCATCGCTCCTACGCACAAGGCGCAGTGTTTCCGTCGTAACGCTGTACTGTGAACATTATATCAGTAACAGTCGGCTTTTATTACACGCGATGAAAGCCCACCGATTAAACTACGCTCGTATCTTTGTACATTTCTCTTTCCGCTTAAAAAAAAAAAACTACATACACAAGCTATAAAAATGCTATATTTGACCATTTTCACGAATTTTTCTCCAAGAATATACTTAATATGACAAAAGTAAAAAAAAAAAAAGGATAGATAATTGTTTTTTTTTCTTTATATTTTCTGACAAAAATACGTATTTGCAGAACATTTATTTACCGTGATACGCGTATTCGCCCAAACAACTTTTTCGCAGAACATGTTTCAGTAGGCCTGTAGAAAGTTACACCTAAGGGACAATGCACCGGATTCGTGCGCACTCACTGTAGTATTATTTTGTATACGAACTATTTCTTACTAGGCAATACCAACTCATCTTTAATCTCTCTGTTTTTAGTCGTATTAACTATAAATTATGTGTTATAACTTATGGATAAAATATACGTAAAAGTTCAATTTAAACAAAAATAAGGTACGTTTATGTTAACAGAAGTGTAAAACGTTCGTAATACATGACATATTTAATACACAAATACATCATATGTAGAGTGATTTTTCAAAGGTTTAATTTTAAAAGTGTACGGAAACCGTGAAGGATTAAAACGTTCGAAGGTGACGTCGATCAGACAGAGCACAGGTATAATGGATTTTGGTTGTTGCGATTCACACGTTTTACAGGTTTTCTGTGTTAATACGCTTATCCATAATACCTCCTTCAATTATCAAATAGTTGGGATTTCTACAAAATGGCGGTAGCAAGGTGTGTGTAAGATTAGGATTTTAAAGAGTTAATTGCGTATGTGGACATACATCTCACATTCTAACACTGAACATGTATTAACGAAACTGAAATTCTACAGATACGATCGAGTGTTCCAGGTGGTTCAATTTTTATAATGCAAAATGTAAAATACATAAATAAAGTATTTTATGTATTTTTTATTTTAAACATACACGCTTTAATTAAAACGCTATAGCAAGTCTTACTGTATGTCAAAATTAAATAAGTAATACAGGCAGTTTAAACAATAATTATATTAAACACATGAAATTATTTTTACTATAAATATTATGAAAAGAAACTTTACATTTCTTCAGAATTTTCCTAGCATTTGCAAATCAGGACAATTACCGACGAAACTGTTCATATCTGTGCGTCACGCAAACGATCGTCATCATTTCATCTTATTCATGACGAAAACTTGTTCGTATCAGAAATAAGTTTGAAATTTTAACTATGATGTAATTACTTAAATTGTAGAACATCTATAACACGAGCATAAAGTCACTACACAGTGTTTTTTTTGTTCATACATATCACTTTATGATTTTAAAATTCGTGATATTGCATCTGCACCACTATTCTTTACGACACAATTTGTGGCCATCACGCACGTGTATCATTTAGGAAGCATCAAAGTCTTCGACGGTCGTCATTTCACTCGACTTGGCCACCTCTCGCTGAATTATGGGTAATATCGGCGTCTGCGCGCGGGGAAGTCGATATCGGTCGAACATATTCATCTCGGGCAAAGCGGACAAAGATGAAGTAGCGAGAAGTACTCTGGTTGGTTGTCGGTACAATCCTCTACATCTGCTCGGCATTCTATGTGAACGTGCGGATCTTCAATAACATAGGCTGCTCACAGTAAAATGAGCACTTTTGAAATTTGGTCTCTGGGCCAATAATGCCACACATATTTCCGTAATTAACAAGAGCATGGGGAACGAAAATAAAAGAAAATATCTATATTTTATACAACTAAATCTTACCCAACCCCCGCAGTCCCGAATACTGCATGTACTTTTTCCTTGACGTAAATAATTTATAGCCGTAACCATTCGATAATCGATTTTTAAACGTCTGTACGCATAACTTGTGGATGCAGCTGCAAAGTTCAAGGCTAACTCCAACATAAGTTCTTCGTAGCCGGTAGAACCAGAAAATAACACAAAGAGCACGTGACACATCTTTGAATGAGATAAGTAGATGTTTCGCATCGTTAATTTTCTTCCCTCAATTTTGCGCAGTACCTTCGCAAGGTACATGTTTCATTTGCGTGCTTCAGCGTGTGAAAAGTTGCGCGACAGTTGTAATGGTGTGATAACACGTTCGACCAGCGTGTGGCGAAAGGAAACGGGGCTGGCTGATTACATTTAAGACCAGACTGCATGCGTGTTAAGTCAGCGTTCATGTCCTGAGTTATGCCGTGGCTGGATCTCGAACCAACACTGGTTCGTTCTTCTCGCCACACGGCCATGAAGTCTTTGAGTCACGCCCAGAGCTACCAACTTTTCTCAAAGAAAGTTACTGAATTGCCGTACAAAAAAAAAAAACCCAACAGAAAATCATCACTATACTGTATCTCAATCTATTGGTCAATAAGTTGACATACAAATATATGTATTTTTTTTAACACTTTAACCGACCTCCCGTGTCGTAATCGGTTGGTGCGTCACTGGTCTAGGGTGCGGGAGGTCCTGGGTTTGAATCCCAAGGTAAGGCATGGTTGTTAGTTTATGTTAGGTCATAAGTTAGTTTGTAAGCCGCCCCCTGATAAGCCTTCCGGCACAACAGCGGATACGTTAATAAGCCCAACACAATTATAATTTGACACTTTAGACGTTGGGCGGGACTACACACTGGAAAGTCTCTTACAGACTTCATGCGAAACTTCTATACGTGTTTGTACACATTCGATCGTTTCATTGGATGTTGCACTCTGATTACGTCACGTTTTCATTCCCGGGCAGTAAATCTCGCCACTCCGATATACCAGCGCACCGATTTTGTTGTCGAACGATATAGCTCGTCTAGATATGTCAATTGAAACTACAAAAGCCAAGTATAATTCAGTCACAGCTGTTTCACACTTTTCTGAAGAACTGCTTAAGTTCTACTTCTAGAATATTCCTCCTCCTCGCCCAAATTAAGCTTAACCAAGTCTGTAAAACTACGCCGAAGGACAACGCACAGAATTCGTGCGCACTCAGAGATGTAATAATATTTTTCACGAGAACTATTTCTGACTGGGAATTACCAACACACATGTTTTCTCACTGCTTTAACTAGTATTTATTATATATGAAATATTATAATTTGAGAATTAGACATAGGCAGCAATACAATTTAACGAGTAATAAGATAATTTTATGTTGCGGAGGTACAAAATGTTTGTAATACATGGCATAATTAGGAAATAACTAAAAAGTCATAAATGAGATGATTTTTTTAATGGTTTGATTCAAAATATATGAAAAAGCCGTGAATAGACTATATACATTTCGTTACTTTTATTTAACTCCCATATCCCAAAGAAAATATTACCCACTAATGCGAATGGAATTATCCTGAAAGACACTGCATGTCCCCTACACAACCACACGCCGAATTTTCTCTTTGCGATCAATTTTACATTAAAAAATAACTTTCCGACTTACACTATAATAAACTTAACCTTTTCAGCCAGCGATCAGTAAGTGGGAGGCTGCATAGGAAGTAGCTTTAATGATCCACTCTGTACTTGGCAGAAAACAGCGTCTTGTATCTAGCGTTCCTCTCGTGTGGCAAACATAACTTTGTCGCCGATACTAGGCTTCATAATCTTATAAACCGGTTACAGTATTAAGATGCAAAACAAACAACATTTTATTGATCTATGGGATGCCGAAAAGCAGTACACTACTGATACCAGTACTGTTCTAAACAACGATTTGTTCTTTGTAATTCCTAAAATTGTGGTTTTATCAGTGATAAGGATTAACTAACGATACCGGGTAGCGTCACACACACAAAATCAGTGTAAACATAACAAGAAAATAAAATAATTATGTGTGTGTTGTTGGCTAAATGTGTAGACACCGATGAAAATATTGTACCTTTTTAAATGCTACCCCTTCACATCTATGGCGAGATACAAGTAATAATTATTATTTAGTTAATATTACTTAATTTTCATACAATTATGATCAAATGGAGTATGTATTTAAGGTTCAGAGTCCACTGCCTCGGGCGTCCAAAAACTTTGTAGAATTCTCCCCGACTCCAACCGCCAGTCCTTCGAAATATCTTCGTTCAGCGACAAATTACGTTTGTTCCCAGTCTAAAAGTGACACACACGAAAGCCATCAAATTATTTTATAAATTACAATCTCAGAGGACATCCGATACAAGTTTAACTACTCCTCTTATGCAAGGTTAAAAAATTACGACTAACAGATACACGAAAATATTTATATTGCAGTTTTATGATTATTCTGTTACAAATAATACGTAGGTTCAATAAACAAAAACTGTTTTAAATACTAAACTTTATGTTGAGACGCCTGTATAGCGCATTTGAAATTGTTTGTGTACTGAAAGATCTGCTTATGTTTCACTTGCCATGTTCAGTTTGTATCTCACACTACATATAAATACACGCTATCATCTGCATCGTCGTCACGATTGCAGTATTCGCGCATAGATCAAGTAAATCTTTGAAACTGCAAGGAAAGTATATATTTTGATAATGCGCCTATCGTTACTTTTACATGCATAAAAAGAATCAAACTCAACAATTTCAGTCTCAACAGATTTAAATATCATATCTTAGGTACCAGTTTAAAACGAGATTAAACTGAGAACACTTTAGCTACACCACTGAAAGAACATTTCAGTAGCTGTATACGTTGAAAAATCTTTTCAAAAGTTGAGTTGAATAAAGAGATCAGTGTGCGACGAATCCGCCTTAGGAACAGCTCATTAATGTTTGATGTAACGATTTTAAATCACTGACACAATTTTACACTAGAAAAAAATTGTTAAATTATTGTTTATAAAATGAGCGAATGTGATATCATAATGTACGTTTCATATTTTTGCTGAGACAGAAAACGCTTGATCGAGAGAAAACATTCGGAAGCTTCCGATACTCTGAACAAGATATATTTACTTCCTTAGTGGTTTGCCATTCCTATTGCAGGGAAATTCTGGTGCAATACAAATTCCTCCCATCAAACACAACTATTTTTCACCAGTGCGTAAAAAAAAAAAAAAACAATATTATCACTATTTCTTCAGTGTGAACATTTTCCTGCTCACTCCAACACTACAAAAAAAGGTTAGCACATAAAGAGCCTAACAATATATATATATTCGACCAACAAAGTTAGGTTGTAGGTTAATCTGAAATAAATAAGATAAAAACAATATACAACCTATGTTCTAAATCGACTTCCAAAGGCTGTACACGTCTTTTAAGTTGGACCTAAGCACCAGATTATTACAGATCGGAGAAAATATGTAAGATGGAACACTGCGTTTCTGGATAATATGTAAGTGTAAAATGATCTACAAATACCACAAAACCTATCGCTGTCAACAAATTAATTCATGGAAATAATAATGGTTACCAATCTTAATGCGAACCATTCGACATAACGTGGTAGCACATGTGGGATCGTAATGATGGAATATGAATCCGCATGTTCCAATTGACGAAAATGGCTGCATTGTATAAACATCCTAACCCCCACCATTTTAGACTAATTCGAGTTTGAAATTTCAAAAGAATTATGATCAAAACCTGGTAGGCGAACAACACACAGAACACTCGATAATGAATGGTTGCGAGTATCGAAGGGACAAAATAATATATAGAGGTACTGTACGTAACAGTGGTGTTTAGTAATGCCATAAGTTGCAATAAATTGAAACAATAGCTAATTACACTACATCTGTGTGCTGTTCCCATTGCGAGAGACTATAGAATGCTGGATGAATTGTGGCGTATCAAGCATGAATATTAAAAGAATAACCGACACTACCGTAATGCGTGCAATAATGTAGCATTGACAGTAGTAATCGACGATTGTATAGCAACATCAATGTCCATACCACAGTTACCAACTGTCTCTGATGTGTAAGAATCGACTTGTGTGTGTTGTGATCGTGGATGAGGTGTAAATTGTAAATCGACTTTGTGAACTGATTATCATGGCCAACTCGTATACCAGGCTGGTGCGGGTAAACACAGTTTGTCTGCAGGAATCATAATACGGTTGCGTGAGGTATGGCGTCGTACAGTTACGTGGACGATTATTTTCATGTCATAACGGCCTACTATGAAAGGACGCCACACAACACACACCGTCAAGTGGAGGGTCTATGGCCTAAGTGTCATGTGATATGTTCAGTCGTTTACTCAGCCGAAACTATTGTACTAGTGTTTAGTGGAGTGGAACAGAGATTTAGTTAGAGTATCGCGAAATGGATCGTTTTATATGGTCTGAAATGGCTGACATTCACCTTGTGTACGGGTCTGCACAGTGAAACAGTAGAGCTGCAGCACGTATGTGCAGGGAGAAGTACCCAAACAGACGTGTGCCACATCATTCAACGTTCACATTCATTGATAGGAGGCTTCATGAACAGGGGGCATGTGCGGTGAGTAAAAGAGTCACGCAGTGTGTGTGTGTGTGTGTGCGGGACGTCACAGAGATCATTGTACACTGTGAATCCGAGCGTACCTGCCCCAATACCGTACGTGTTACAGGTGTAGAGGCCTAATGCTGACCGTCCAAGGTCGATACGAACACCTCACGTTGAAGAGGAGGTTCTGCGGAGGTTCCATGAGGCGCCATCCACCAGCACCCGGCAAGTGGCACATGCGATCCGCCCTGGGCACATGAATGTGGGGAGAGTTGTGCATGAACAGCTGCTCCATCCACATCACTGGCAGAAAGTGCACTATTTGAAGATTGAAAACTACCCACAACGTTTATAGTTTGTGCACTGGTGTTTACAACGATGTGCCGAAGAGCCACATTTACCAAATGTCGTATTGTTAATCGACAAAGCGCGATTCACACGAGAATGTGCCTTGACGTCTCGTAACAGTCACGCGAGGGCGCAGTCGAACACTCATAAGCAATTACCAGGAGCAATTTGGAGTTGATCCATGGTGTGATATTGTAGGTGACAGTTTAATTAGGCCATATATGTTGCCCGCTCGCTTAAATGCTGACCGGTACCTCGTGTTTTTGGAACAGATTTTGCAGGAGTTCTTGGAAGACGTTCCACTTGGTATTCGACAAGAAATGTGGCTGCAGCATGACGGCGCACCACCGCACTTTGGTGCACATGTTCGAGAGTACCTTGACACCACGTTTCCAGGTAAATGGATAGGTCGCGGCGGGCCGAGGTTATGGCCTGCGAGGTCCCCAGATCTTACACCTCTTGACTTTTACTTGTCAGGTGCGATGAATTGTTCGGTGTACGAGGCTCCAATAGCGTCTCTGGAGGATCTCGTGGCCAGAATACACGCTGCTGCCGAAATCATAAGAACCACACCCGGCGTGTTTGACCGTGTTAGACAATTGTGGCATCGCCAATGTACACTCTGCAGCAAGGTTGGAGATCGAGATTTCGAGCACCTCATCTAAGGCCCGTTTATACCAGAGTATTGCACGTCATTATGTAATAAATGACCGTGTGAATTTACCTGGCATCCTCCTATTGCTACAACTTAAAAAAATACAGGTAATCCACCACCATACATTTGTTACCTCATATTGTATGTCGGAATGTTTTGTCTCAATCCTCTCTCTCTCCTCCTCCTCTCTCTCTCCCCTCTCTCTCTCTCTCTCTCTCTCTCTCTCTCCTCTCTCTCTCTCTCCTCTCTCTCTCTCTCTCTCTCTCTCTCTCTCTCTCTCTCTCTCTCTCTCTCTCTCTCTCTCTCTGTTATCCTGCCCCTTTGATATTCGCAACAATTCGTTTTCGGGTGTTGTGCGCTCTGCCCACCTGCAAGGTTTTGAACATAATTATTTATTCATTTCAAACTCAAATTACTCGAAAACGGTGGGGGTTATAGCGTTTACACAAGGCAACCTTTTCGTCAAATGGAAATTCGGATTCATTTTCCATCAATAAGATCCCACACATGCTACCGCGTCATGTCGAATGGCTCGCAATAAGAGTGGTAACAGTGATTATTTTCATGAATTAATTTGTTGACAGCGACAGGTTTTGTGGTGTTTGTAGATCATGTTACACTTACACATTATCCATAAATGCAGTATTCCATCTTACGTATTTTCTCTGATATCTGTAATAATCTGGTGCGTCAGGTCCACGTGTATCGCCCTTCGGAGTCGATTTAGATAGGTCGTAAATATGTTTTCAACTTCTTTATTCGTGATTAACCTTGATCCGAAGATTGTCGGTTGAATTTATGTGTGTATATATATATATATATATATATATATATATGGACAGGATGTTGCAATATTGCATGCCAATATTTCGGAGGAATATTCCTTACATCTGGGGGATGAAAACATGTTATATTAACATAGGTCCGCACATAGTTCCGTACTACAGCCCATAATACATAATGTACAGTGTATGACCCGCAGGCTGGACCATGTTACTGTGGCATGACATCTCAGCTGTAATTGGCAACGCCTTACAAGCCCCTGAGGAGCCCTGATGAGAATCCGCTAGACTTTTGTTTGTGAGGACATTTAAAGACAATTGTGTATGCAACCCTAATGGACGACGTGGCCACCCTCCGTAACCAATATTGTAGCGGATTACGAAACAATCAGGAACTTTCAAGGATTCATCAATGCATCCGGGTGTCCATGCAATGGCGGGTTGATGCATGTGTTTGTGCTGATGGAGGGCATTTTGAACATTACCTTTAGTGCCGACGATAAGCTTTCACACACGCGTAACTAATTCCTGTGCAGTTCTTACTGTTCGAGGTGTAGGTCGTAGTGTGAGGTGTCATGTATCATGCAAACGAACGCTGTTATGGCATTCCACAGTAACATGATCCAGACCGTGGGCCATACACTGTACTTTAAGTATTATGGGGTGTAGTACAGAAACGAAGCGTTTGCGGACCTATGTTCATATAACAATTTTTCATCCTCCAGATGTGAGGAACGTTACTCCGAAGTATTGACATGCAATGTTGAAACATTCTTTATATAAATAATTATAACAGAAACTAAGGAGCAAAAAGAAGGACTCTAATATACCTTGTCGCCTCTACATTCAAGGAACTGAAATGATGGACAGGATTTCTGTCATGCTGCATATAACTAAGGTAGGTAGATGGGGTTTAACGTTTCGTCTACAGCGAGGTCATTAGAGACGGAGCAAGCTGCTCAGAGAAGCTGAAAATGGGACGTATTCAGCCATGGCGTACAGACCTGGAGTGATTTCGGGGAAACCATGGAAAACAGAAATACCAGGGTGGCCAGACCGGGATTCGAACCTAAGTCTTTTCAATTCCAAAATTTAACCACTGCACCAACTCGCTCGATGTATATATGGAACTTAAGACAGAGATGCTGTCATTTTACGAGATGCAATAAAGAGAAAGCATTAGTAATATATTATTAAATTTCACTTCTGGACCTTATGTCTTGTTGGTAACATCTGTTTCAGCAGTTTTGTCTTTCTGCTTAAACCACGCTATGGAGAGCGATAGAAGTATTTGTATTAACGTACATACGCGTAACGTTCCGTAAGGACAGGTCTATTACACCATTTAGGATACTTTAAGTATTTTGTGTTTCAATATTTAAGAAGAATTTTTTTAAATTACTGTTACCCACAATTGGTTAGTTACCATATCTTGGAGTAAATACCTATCATCTCAACTGCTAGCGTACAGCTGTGACAAAATTTTTAAAATTTGAAGTATTAATATTTCGTAATATTTGTATACGCCATATAACACAGTACGCAAAAAAGAACTCGTAAAATATTACGTTTGTGAAATGAATAATTGTCAATAATAAGATTTAAACAAAAAAAATACTACACGAAATATTTCAGTGTAGGCGGAGAGATCACATCTTAACCAGTTCAGTTCCTGTGTTCACGATCGAGGCCGTGTTTCTCACGAAGGCATTTTTTTTTTGTGGCCGGTACTGTGCACAGGAAGGAATCCGCGTCCGCTATTTAAGGAGCCTTCCTGGTAAAAACTTTGAAAGTCCTCAAGGTCACGTACGGCCGTAAGGAAACATTGCGACGGCGATGGAATAAATGTATATACGAACTTCGCGTGTTGTGCTTCTTCAGAGGTTTAAGCGGTGACTATAGGGTTCTAATACAGCAATATGTTAAAAGAAAATGATACAGCATTGTCGCTATAGTCTAGACTACTCTTTTATAGGCTGTTAACAGTAAAATGAGCAATTTTGAAACCCTTGCTTAAGATCTACCTGTATACACTTTGTGTATTCTTCCGCCTTATGTAAAATTATCATTGCCATGTGCCTTGCCACTTTATTCATGCATCGGTCAAACTAAACTGTGAGATTATTAAGAATGTAAATACTTTACCAATCTGTCCTTTTTTACACTTCGATGCATAAAAGAAACAGAAAGTGAAAGAAATAATTTTAAGTTATCACAAATGGTTATCTAATACTTTTTGTTCGACGTTGAGCTATGGAACTATTTTCCATCCATCGCTACCAACTTTACTGGTCGAATGTCACTCAGTGCGCCCATTAAAATATACGCATGCAGGGGAAGTGTCTTTTCTCTAAGGTTCAGTTCTGAAGTGCTCACTTTGTTGTGAACTACCTTTACAAAAGAGTATTTTTCGCAAACAGGATTTTTTTTTTGCTGACTTTGATTCCTTTGAACTACAATATTTTTGTTTCTATGACAAAAATTATAAATTAACAATATATCGTTTTATTTTTGTCCTGAAAAAAAAGGTTAACGTTGAAATATTCATAGTTATATATTTTTAAATTAGAGCATACGCAACTACTTGCTATGAGGCCTACATGATAACTAGTGAGGCGCCTTAAGATCCTTTCTTGTGAGCAATAAGATTCGCGAAGTTTGGGCACCTCTCGCTCGTGAATGGTCAGCGTTGATAACACTGAGGAAACAGCACCGTTGTTCGTTAGTCAGTAGAAGCACTCTCGACCCAAGTACGGCGCACATCATATAGGCTGTTCACGGTAAAGTGAGCACTTTTTAACGTTCTTCTAAATTTTTTCTTTCATCCAATTTCAGTGTTCCTGCTGCTCTTTAATATAAACACTGCAACGTGAACAATAAACACAGTGAATACATTCCTCCACCTTCAAAATTTAAAGCCTGATGTTTGCAATAATATATATTTATTAGTGGTTAATGCCTGTGAGAAGGGCCTTAAAAAGTGCTCACTTTACCGTGAACAGCCTATTGTAATATGGTGGCCCACCGTCCTGCCGAGATAGGCAATGGCTATTTGGGTGGAATTGATGAACATGTGGTACAGTGTTTTCCCGCAATATGGCACTGTAACTTTTACCTGTCAGCGTTTCGTCAAAAAATAATGGCTCTACAAGTCTTCTGATAGATGTACTGCACCTCATCGTCAATCCAGGAACGTTAATATGATTTCTCTACCACGAAGTGGGGATTTTCATCGGTCTAGTAGATACAATCTTGATGGTTGACAGTTACATTCAATTTAAAGGTTGCATCGTCGTACAAAAAATCACGTGAGTAAAATGTTCGTTGTTGTTTTAGAGTACATGATATGTTCACGACTCACAAAATTCGACACTCCTGTGTTGTTTTCATTCATAGCGTGAAATAAAAGAAAAACTCGAGTGGGGAGTGAACCCAGGGCGAGATAACACTCACCGAGTGAAGGGCTTTCCAGGTGGGACCCGTAAGTGCTTATCATCCCCACACATGACATGAAGTGAGACCCTAGGAAGGAGAGGCGCTGGAATTCAAGGGCGTGGGGATGCGGGAGTACCCGGAGAAGCCCGCCGGCAAGCGGCATCGTCCAGCACGATTCCCACATGCGAGAATCCGGGAGTGAACCCGCCGGGTATCGAACCCGGATCGCCGTGGTGGAGGACGAGCGCCCTAGCCACTGCGCCACCGCTGCCTCCGAAAGCGTGAAATATCGTGGTGGTAGCGTAGGGACTGACTCCACTTTACTTGCTTTAAAAAGGCGATGGACACTTTGTTTGCTGAAATCTGACTCACGTACAGTTTGGACTTCCCTGGGGAAGTTGCTAATGTGTGCAACACAGCCCCTGCACTTCCTTAGTCCGCTGTCGTCCACGTCCTGCCGCATCGTCCTGTCTTCACATCGCACACAGTTCCGTCTCTCTCAAACGTGTCACGTAATCTTGTCTTTGTTGCATGTGACGGTGACGCTGTATCGAATTCTGCCCTTCGTTGTCTCTGTACCTCAATCATGTTTTTCAAATGACACTTTAAAATCCGTCTACGTTGTTGGAAAGAAAACTATGCTTCCTCCGCCAATTCCTCTATAATTTTGATGCTGCTGCCCATGGTTCAAATGGAACTGACAACTAGTGATGGGATAGTCGCATAACTTTGTAATTCGAATGAATCGTTTACGATTATTTTTTTAATCGCATAAATAACAGTTAAAAGTAATCGAATATCTTTTTCTAATACATACCTAAAAATTAACCGCAAATGCTGTTTTTCTCACAAAAAATTTTTCGGTTTATGTTTAATAATTTCTGCAGTTTTGAAAATTTGTTGTTTCAAAATTATACTTTATATTTTTATAAAATGTGAAACGTTTAGGTAGGCCTGTCTGCAATGTTTGGTTTTGTTTAAGTATGAACATATGAAAATCCTGAATAATCGTAACATTTAAAAGTAATCGATGAATCTATTATAATAAAATACTCGAATAACCATTTATTTTAAGAGCGATTATCGCATCACTACAGCAGAATGACTACGCGCGGTCGCAAAAGTCCAACGTTGTCCTTATAGCGTCCAATACACGCAGTCCCATCAGACTATCTTTAATAGTTTTTATTTTGGTAAAAAGAGAGCAAATATAAATTTAGGGGCATCCGGTATTATGTGACAACCAAACTTGTGTTCGTAATATTGAATTCGAGACCGGATGGGTTGAACGTTACTAAAGACTGTTCTCGAAAAAGTGAGCACTTTTGAAGTGAACCTTAGAATAAAGTCGCTGCCCCATGACTGCGTATACTTGAATGGGCGCACGAGTGACATTCGCCCAGTAAAGTTGGTAACGATGGATGGAAAGTAGTTCCACATCTTTACGTCGAATAAAAAGTGTTAGGCAACCATTTGTGATAACAAATAATTTTTTTGGTTTTTCTGTGCTTTTTTTTAATGCATCGAAGTGTAAAAATGGGCAGGTTTGTAAAATATTTACTTCCTTAATAATTTCTCAGTTTCACTTGACCGACGTACGAATAAAGTGATGAGTCTTATGTCAATGTTAATTTTACATAAGACGGAAGTATACACAACGTGCATACAAGTATATTGTAAGCAGGGCTTTCAAAATTGCTCATTTTACCTTGAACGTCGTTTAACAGCCTAATCCCATCGTACATTGTTGAAAAGGTTTATTTTTTATTACTTCATAGTGTCTCGTCCACAACTATGGCTATTCACGGTAAAGTGAGCACTTTTTGAAACGCTCTAATTTGGAATAATAGTTAATAAATATATTTTATTAGAAGGTTACACGTTAACATTCGAGTCTCGTAAAATAAATACACTATGTTTATTACTTACATGGCAATATTTGTTTTAAAATGTGGTAGAAGGATAAAAAAAAAAAAAAAAAAAAAAGGCTGATACGAAAAAAGCAATGCTCACTTTACCGTGAATAGCCTATAGATGTAGAACAGGCTCTTAGGAGTTGGAACATGAGGAGAAAAATGGGGCGTGGCTGTGTTGGGGGCATGACTGTTTGTTTTGCGTGAATACGTCTACGTTGACGCGCTCGGACCCCTTGATGTTTATTTTACGTTCCCGGCACCGCTTCACTCGATAATATGGGGTTTTATGGGCATCACTGCATGTACATGGCAATATTTGTTTACTTTTTAGAATTTTCAACAAACTCACTTTTTCATATGAATAAAAATGCTTTGATTGATCTAAACATACCCTAGTTGCATCAGAACCAGGAACGAGAACGCGTATAAGCATTAAATTGCTCCCACTCACATAAACAGCGCTCGAACCTAAAATCTTGTCCACGTCATTTTTGATAGCGCTGAAAGCAGAAAAACAGAAAAAAAAAAAAGAAAAGAAAAAAAAGTAACACGAGGGAGGGGCTGCTGCCCATCTCGAATGAGCACACTAAACACATGATGGGATAATCACTTGAAATTAATCGATTATTGGATGATTTAATTATAATCGATTCATCGATTATTTTAAAACATTTAGATTATTCACGATATTCAGCGCTTATGCATAAAGAAAACAAAAAATTTCAGTTACCTCATTGTTTGATATAAAAAATATAAAATAAAATTTTGAAACAACGAATTTTCAAAATATCAGAAGACATAAAATATAAGTTAAAAATTTTTTAATGAGAATGGTTCTAAACAAATTTATAGATATATACAGTATTTGCTGTCAATTTTTATGAATGGATTAGAGCAAGACAATAGATTATTTTTACCTATTATTTATTCGATTTAAATAATAATTGTAATCTATTCATTCGAATTACAAATGTATGCGATTGTACCATCACTACTATAATGCCCGGTTGCACCATCGTGGTTCGAAACTCGATCCGAGATCGGATCTTAAATCGACACAGAAAACTGTTTGCACCATTTGAGCTCAGAGCTGGAATGGAGATCGAGATGGAGTTCATTTCGAACCGCCGAAGTTGATGGTTCGAAATCTCAATCCGAGATCAGCAGCAATCGTCGTTTGAAAGTACGCCAACAGATTGCTTTCTTTTGTTTTCAATTGTTTTCTTGGGAAATTAAAAAAAAAAATAGAAACATTGAACGCACCTTAATATTATTATAATAAAATTCGTACAACATTAATTCACTCAAAACAGATAAAACATCGCACGTCTACTTCAATGACGTCATATATTGCGAACCAATAGCAAAAGTTCTCTCATACTCAATCTCGATGCCTCACTTCGGAAGCATGATCGACGAATCGGAGATCCAGAATCATGAAATTCCGCTGGTGCAACTGGGTACGATCCGTTTTCCGTATACGGCCGCGGACCGGCTTGGCGTCGGCGTCCCGGACGGCGCGCGGGGACTTACGCGCACCTGGTCCTGCGATGTCGAGATGCGGCGACGTGCCCCGCGGTGTTATGGACGATGGACGACTCCGGTTTCACTGCGGAGGCCCGTCACACGCCCACCTGTTGATCCGCGGCGGGAGGCCGACCTCGCTGCTCGCGGACACAGAATAGCCAACCACGCAGGAACAAACATGCGAGACGATTCCTTTGTGCAGTGGCGTAGGCGGAATTTTTGTCGTTTCACTGATAAAATTGTGCCTGTAATAACATTTTCAGCTGAAGAACAACACTAGACGCAGACCCTTGCATTTTTATTTTACTTATTTTTACTGTTATGTTATGCCGTTTCTTTTACCTTTAATGACAACGATAGGCTATTCACGGCAGAGTGAGCACTTTTAAGGCCCTGCTAAATTTTTCGTTTGAATAAATCTCTACCATTCGGCCACTTTTTTAAATCCAAACATTGCAATATGACTAATAAACACAGTGTAAACATTTCATCACTCTCAAAAATTTAATGTCTGATATTGCAATAAAATATAATTATTTGGGGTTAATGCCTTTTGGGAGGACCTTAAAAAGTGCTCACTTTAATGTGAACAACCTATAACTGTATTTTATTTTAATTTGTCCTTTATATTTTGGAAGATCGTGCGGGGGGGGGGGGGGGGTATTGAATCCAGAACCTTCACCCCCGACCCGACGGGGGCCACGGTGGCCCAGCGGTTAGACTACTCGCCTCGCACGTGGGCGAACCTGGTTCAATCCCCGGGGGCGGATCGCCCCGGGTTTTCACAAGTGGGAGCCGTGACGGACGATTCCGCTGGTCGGCGGGTTTTCTTCGGGATTTACCGTTTTCCCCCCGCCCCTTTCATTGCGGCGATGCTCCGTTCTCACCTCGTTTCACCTTCATCGGCTCTCAAGACCACAATGTTAAGAGAAGCCCAGGTATCTTCACTCACTCACGCTGTTTCACGTAGTCACAGAGTATAAAAGTATACAGAGGTGAAAATTCGTGGAGTTTCTTTTGATGTGATCCTTCCCGTTCGCTGAACGCCTGCGCGAGGCACTGTGAACGGACCTTCATTCAAATCGGCTCTTGTACGTTGGAGAAAAAAAAAAAACTACAGACTCTAGCCGCATCATGGCCGAGGATAGAACGCGGTTCTATTAGGTGGAAGGCGGACAGGCTATCATTCAGTCACCGCGGCCCCTCGAGGTTGGAGTTCGGAATGCGAAAGATGGTTTCGCCTCTGTGATGTGTAATATCAGTAGTATAAAAATGACGATTCAAGCACAGTTATCAGAAAAACAACGGTAAATTAAATGCTCGAGCCATCAGAAAACCATCAGAAAAAATTACTCTTAATTTTCTGATCCAAAACATCAATTGACGATTCGGGCACAAACGCAAAAAAGTGGCTCAAAAATTGCGTTTGGGAGCAGTTGCAAAAAAAAGTGGCTCAAAAATTTGAAAACGTAAAAAATAAAATATTGTATATAATAAAGACGGATTAGTTGCTAAATGTATTAAACGGAACCAAACAATTTAAGAAACTTTCCGAACTTACAATTGGACAGTCCTATCCCATAAACTATGCTGAAATAAATGATACACGGTGTGGATTCAAAGTGGTAATTACTTCTGGACATTTTAAGTAACCTTACCAGACATATTTGTTCAGATTTTCAGTGAAAAAGTTTTAAATGATGTTAATCGTGGACGTATATGATGGAATGGTGGATTGTGGTGTTAAACAAATGCATTCTATTCGGTTTTTTAAAGAGTAAATTATCGTCGTCGTATAATTAGACATCAGTTGATTTTTATTTGCGCTGATATCTCTATAATGTTTTAATGGTTATCCAATCATTAAAACACAATTATTGCTCTGATTTCGGCAATATGCTACAACATAGTATAATTAAAAATTTAGATACACATCTCCAAATTCGACGTATTAAATTAGCCGAAACATTGAATTTTTTTTCTAAATCTTTCATTGCACTTTTTATAGAAATATTATTCATCTTTATCACATGAAACTTTAATAGTTTTTAAACTATTAAAGTTATTGTATATAGAATATGACTACTTCCAACCCAAAACCTATATCTATGGTCTCATCTCTAATACCACTGTTCTTTCGGACAAATCAAAGTTAATTAACTTACCTTTTGCATCCTTAATTTCAACTATTATTTCATTAACTTGATTTGCTTGCACTGGAAAAAATAATGGATAATCTGGTTCGTAATAGATCGTGTCGCCAAATCCAAATGTTGTTCTTGGTTTAAAAGTGGTAATTATATTAGTTTCGCTATGATTATATTTATCATGTTTTAATATCACACCATTTGCTATATTACAGAGTATATTTATTGTTTCAAATGGAGCAAATTTTGGAAATGTATTGCGATAATGGCCCACATTTGCTTTCAGAGTTTTATTTTTTACGAAACCCAAAAGTTTTCCAATTGAATCCCGTTTTCCAAGCTGTAATTTAAGCGTACATTTTACTTTCACTCTGTTTGTTATTTTCAGTCGAAACTACACTAAACGGAAAAATAGTTTTTAAGGTTTTTTCAAGATCTTTTAAGCTATATTGGCAAACTGGAATATCAACTGCTGATTCTATATCATTCTGGTCCACAAAATATATCTTATTTTTCCCAGAGATAATGTTATGCGTTAGATAAGTAGTATAGAACTGAACTAAAGCCAATGAATGCCACTCTATATCTAAAGGGTAATGTAGTCTTTTCTTCAACACTGATTTGTTATGTGTTAGTTTGAACACTTTACTCATTTATTATATCATTCAAAAAATATATTAATAAATGAGCAATAAAAACATGAAACATGTAAACTGGGATATTAAAATAAGAATACCAGACACGACTGTATCGATAAAACGTCATCGAGAATTATTACCTAATAATATTAGATTTTTGATAGTGGGTCCTAGTAACTGTGGAAAAACTACACTTATGATAGATAATTTTATATATGCTCAGGGATGGTTGGACTTTGGTACTGTCTATGTGTGTTCAAAAAGTCTGAACCAACCAAAATATATCAATTTAAAGAAAGATATAGATGTAGTATCAAAATTATTTAATGAACCGATAGCATACTTCTTTCCATCTAATGAAGAAATGGTTGATGTAAATGAATGTCATAAAGAGTCTGTAGTTGTTTTCGATGATATCATACTTGAAAACCAAAACATGGCAAGGGATTACTTTACTCGCGGTAGACACAAGGATATTGATTGTTTCTATTTAGCCCAGACATACTCAAAAGTATCTAAGCATCTTTTAAGAGACAATGCCAATTTTCTTTGCATATTCAGACAAGATGATACAAATCTTAAACATATTCATAGTGATTTTGTTGGTGGTGATATGTCGTTTGAGAAATTTAGGGAGACTTATTCAAAATGTTGGAATAATGAATATGGTTTTGTTACAGTAGATATGACTCGTAAGGTAAATAATGGTAAGTACCGTAATAAAATTTAAGACTTTTTAAATTCTTAGATTATACGTAAGTTTTGTTTTTAATGGAAGTGTTTCCATTAAAAACTAACATAATCTGATATTTTTAAATGTATTGATATACTATAACTATTTCAATAAACGCAATTGTACCTTCGGGTACATTATGGGCTTTTGGCATTTAAAAAAATATCGTATCATCAGGGAATACATCAAAAGTTTTATACATTCCATTTTTTTTCCGTTCATGGTAATAGTTGATAACACTTTTATATATTTCTGGTTTTATTATTATTTCAACTATAGTTCCATCTCTCATTAAAAAAAAATATTCTAATCGATTATCAAAGAAAATACTTTTTCTATTGAACTGTATTTCCCAACTAAACGAATAATGTTATTTCTGTTTTTCTGACAGTAATCTAAATTGATTGCATCCATCGGTGCAATGGGATCTCCCACATGTCTTAGTCTTTTTTGTTCAAAATCTATATTATTATCTACTTCCAAGTAAGTAAGATAGGCTTTATCCAATAATCATTTATTTATTGTCAGTGTAGCTATAAAGTCGTTGAACTGTGTGTAGGACACAAAATCATTTGGATTTATCTACTCAGTAGTTGTATCATGGTCCGTGTGTTCTTTAATTTGACATTCAATCCAAGAGCTCATTAATGCATTTTCACATATATCCATTGTTTATTAATAGTGAAATAATTTTTGGAAATTTTAAATTATGTGAAAACTTGATTGAAATTTTGAATTCTATCATCATTATAAAAATATTACTTCCGAGATATTATGTTAATTGTCGGGGTGGATTTCCACCAAATGAATCAAAATAATATTTGTTGTTTGCTTTTTTCCAATAGCATACCCAGTGTGTACCAGAGTTTGTTGAAACATCTAGATTAACAATCCCACATTCATTATCGAGTGGCATGTTAAGTAGCTCATAGATCATAAATACACCCCGAAAATTTTTAAAGTTTAATTTTTTAACCATTTTATCAATATCAAAGTTACTGAGTGGAGTTACTTTTTTTTAACATTCTTACCCCACTTAACTTTCTTCAATCCCTTGCCGTATTCCTCCATAGATAAATTATGTCTGCGTGTTTCTTCCAATTCTTGGTTTTTCTTCGTAGGATTAATTACTGATGTCGCGATAGATTATGCACCGCCAGCTCCTAGAACTCCCAATGCTGCGAAAATTAAGGGTAAAAATCCCCCCTTGTGAACTGTTAAACGATTTCCAGTTTTTATTTCTTTGGACATTTTCTTAAACTGTGGAACTGAAATTGTGATAGTCATCCCTTTGTCCTCCTTTAATTTCTTGTTTTTATAATCCAGTTGGTCTTTCGTTAGGAAAGAATCAATATTCAAACCCTTCAACTCATCGTTAGGAACTTGAAATACAATGTTTTTTACTTTCATTTATTATAACAAATATTTTATCATTTCATTTTAATTCCCCAGCCAAGCTTACGTTTAATATATATGCATCGCAGATCCAATAACACCAGCCCACAATCTCTCATGGAGATCAGCATCTGAACTTAACAATCTTTTGAACGCATTCTTTTCTAGTTCTTTGTCAGCTACATGTCTTTCAGCTAGATCTTTATGATGATGATAAGCTATATCATGTCCCATTGCAGCCGCAGCTAGTGGATTAATGGGTTTATCACCGCGCTCAATTCTCTCTTTTAATCTGGTACCCGGACCTAAGTACTGATAACCGGGTGCATGCAACTCAAAAGGTAGTGAATTTATTATGTCATTGAGTAACCCTTTTCCGGGATGCTCCGACTGCCAAAAAGTATGTGGTATTTTGTTCGTCACTCGTATCAGATATTTTATACCTTTTGGATTATTTTAAAAAAAAGTCACTAAACTTGCTGTTGAGCATATTCATTGTTTCAACTTTTTCATTGTAATAGTTATAATTTTCAGCGTTCTCTTCACAATAAATAACGAGAAGTCTATCAATAAGCATCCTAACATCATCCATCCATATGTATTCTTTGGGATAGTCTGTTTAATTCTTTATACCTTTCCCCCTTTTAGGTGAGGGACATTTCTTTTTGATCGAATCGTAAATAGGTTTAACAGTAATTTTCCATTTATTCCCTTTACTAGATTTTGGCGTTCCCAAGTTGTTTTGAAAAACTGCGTTTGTATCTGCTAGGATACGACTATAGTGTTCATAGTCGGTTGCAGTGTAGTCACTTTCTGTTACTTTCTTACTAGTTAGTAATTTCATCAAACCATCAGTTCCAGTGTATGTCCAACCTTTTAAAGTAAATTTGTCATTGATGAATGTTACTTCGCTATCACCAATATACAATCTAACTTTATCAATCTTTAGTCCAAAAACGTCGTCTTAGCAGTCAATTATGAAATCTACCACTTTCTTATTAATAAATGTTGTTTTGTAGTTAGTTAACTTTGAGATATCAGTTTTCAAACACCCAAACGCTTCGGCATAGCATTCATTGTCATCGTCATAGCGTTCATCATCATTGTCAATGCGTTTAACGGCATTGTCATAGCGTTCATCAGTGTCTGTTTAACCAAACAGTTTTCTTTAAAAATATGTTTCTGTTGGTGTCTGTGGGTAGTCTAAATCCTTAACAGCAAATGGAACAAGTTCTTTTATTAAGTTCTTATTCTCATTTGTTACATGTCGAATTTTTTGTCCCAAATCTTGTATTGCATCTATCAATGGTTGTTTGTGTTTTTTATTTTTATCATATTCATCTTGGCGAATTTTTCTAATAGTTTTAAACTTTTCAATTAACTGTCTTCTTCTCTCTATATTCTTCTCTATATTGTTTACAATTTTTTCTTGTCTCATTTATTATATAAATAAATAAAATGCATTTTAAAATCAACCTTACAAAAAAGTCACTGCCCATTTCTGCACATATTTTAACGGGCGCACTCAGGGACATGCGTCCAGTAAAGTTCGTAACGATGGATGGAAAGTAGTTCCATATCGTAACTTCGAATACAAAGTGTTATGTAACCATTTGTGATAAATTTATTTATTTCTTTCGCTTCTGATTTTTTAATTCATCGAAGTGTAAAAATTACAAGATTTTAAATATATCTGCTTTTCTAATAAAGTTTCACCTGACTTAAGCACGAATAAAGTGATGATGCCCATGGAAATGTTAATTTTACATAAGGCGGAGGAATACTGACCGTGCATACAAGTAGATCTTAAGCAAGGCCATCAAAAGTGCTCATTTTACCGTGAATTGCCGATAACAGAATGATTTTCAGAGTAACGCGTGTCTGTTGTATACCTGCGAATCATAGAAATGGAGTAATCTACTTCTGGTTGTTAAACGCAAGCAATAGAATGTTCTGTCCCACAAATAAATACGGCCAGTAAGCATATTTCCGCGAAAATCAGTTATCTCACCACGTTAGAAATACGACTATCTCAATGTTTACACATATTTATTGAAGGAAACTCAATTGCAGAAAAATCAAATACAGCAGTGCTTTCAGAAGTGCAAAGTAAAGTGCGAGACGTACGTAGTTTATGAAAAACTAACCTGGTATTTATTGATAAAACATAAAAAGGCAAGGACCACGGTGTTGCAGTGGTTAGACTACTCGCCTCTCACTAAGGTGAACCGGGTTCGATTTCCGACGGAGCCGCCTCGGCAGGATTTTCACATGTGGGAATCGTGCCTCTGGTCGGTGGGTTTTCTACGGAATGTGTCGTTTTCCCTGCCAACCCATTTCAGTGCTGCGCCATATTCACCTCGCTTACCCCCATCGGCTCTCAAGACCTCGATGTTAAAAGCAGCCCAGATTTATTCACCCACTCGCACTTACATAAAATGCATTCCAGTCCGGCGTCTCCTGTGTCACAGTGGCGAACTGGATAATGTTTCAGACGTCCCGGACACAAGTAGACTGCAGGTTGAAAAATCGCGGAAGCTGCTTCCCAAACCGGATACACTAAAGAGTGGGACTCAGTGTCCACCATAGTCGCCCGATGCCACGCAGTTAAAACACCTCCACCACCGGATCGCAACAACTTTTCGATGACCTTGAACGAAACCTGCTTGCGAGCAGTGGCGAAGAAACACACGACCGTTCATACGTTTTGTCGCCTCTTTTCATTCCAATGTAGTATTTCAGAACAGGTGACTACACAGAAGCGAAATGACATCACAGAGTATATCAGTATACAGAGATATGGTAGTCTATTTGCGGTTTATTGAACCTTTTTGACGTGAATATGTCTTTAAATTTGCAACCATAGTGAGAGGCAATCCAGAAAATCCGATGACGACAAAATCGGGGGATAGAGTTTGGCATTGCAGCTCCGAATCTGTCTACAATCTACATTCAAAATTCAATTACGCCACTTGATTGCCAAAGGATCAAAGAATATGTCACGTTGAGTGAGGAATGCGAAGCATCGCTAGCGGAGGGTGGAAGAGAAAAAATGTTGTGAAGGGGAGGAGGGGGGGGGATTTTGAGTCAGTTTCGTCGTGTCTCGTAGTATAACTTTTGACTAGGAGAAGCTACGACTCTCGTTTAGGTTTCAATCGATAACTCTCGTCGAGATCAATCAATTGCGTGTATAAAAACATCTGTGTGGCGTGGTTATGGTGAAATTGTATGAGTTTAACGTAAAAAAAATTAAGAAAACTTCACACAATGTCGGCCTGTACTCGCCAAATAGCCAAGTCGATATACGTAAATCGTATACGTTTGGAGAGAGCATCTGAAAAGCAATACAGGAATGCACATAAAACCTCATATGATCGAGTGAAGCGGTGCCGGGAACGTAAAAAAAATAAATAATAATAATATCAAGGCGTCCGAGCACGTCAACGTAAACGTATTCACGCGAAACAAACGGCCGTGTCCCCAACACAGCCACACCCCATTTTGAATCAAACCTTTGATATACAGTAGCCGGCTGTTATCTGGGCCCGTCTTAGCGCGTGGAAGTGGTCGAAGCGGGGTCGCAGGAGAATGGTGTAAACGGGCCGTAAGGGGAAAGGGGACACATCTGAAGACTAGAGTGCTCACGCGCCCAGATATCTGCCGGCCACAGTATCATTCCGTGCTTTTTGTTTCCTAAATAAGCCCCGTATGACACGCGTTTTATAATTGTGTTAAAAATTGGATGAGATTTTTTTTTTGTTATATTGAATTACTACTTATATTTTACACAGAAATTACATTTCATTGATTATTGATGTTAATAAAAATAAAGATAAAACAGGTACGTTTGTAATGCATAGTAAGAAATAGTTCTGATTCAGAAAATTATTACACTGAGTGCGCACAAAAGCGGTGCATTTTCCCTCTGGTGTAATTTTCTATACTCGGTTAAGCTTTCTTTGCACGAGGCGGAGGAATACACTGGAAGTAGAACTTTAGAAGGGATTCAGAACAGTTGGAAGTAATCACTAATCAGGAATGACTATACCAAGCTAGATACCAACAGCTAGATGTGAAGCAGAATTTAAAAATATTCCTCTTCAAGCAGTGACATCAGATTTCGTGTAAAATTTCTTGGGGAAGAATTTAGTCACAAAAATATTTATCTCTCTTTCTGCCCAGGATTTGAATGGTGCATATCTCTGCGTAATTTTTTTAATGGCCTACTTTACTGCGTATGTACGGAAGGTAAGTTGCCACAGCTCGACAAATGTAGCCGTCTATACAAATAACGTAGTCGATCATGGCGAATCAGCGGCCCG
Source organism: Dryococelus australis (assembly GCA_029891345.1). Classification (NCBI taxonomy): domain Eukaryota; kingdom Metazoa; phylum Arthropoda; class Insecta; order Phasmatodea; family Phasmatidae; genus Dryococelus; species Dryococelus australis. The sequence continues at coordinate 38,722,736 of CM056993.1, forward strand.
AAAAAAAAATCCTTCCAGGATCCAAGGCCGAGCGAAATACGTCTTGTTCAGTCGGGCGATGTTTTCCAGTCACGTGGGCACAATGTGGAAGCCACAAGATGGAGAGGACTCTGAAAAAGTCGCCCGACTGCATCATCTGCTCCAGTCAGACACACAGCGTGCCAAACAATGGCTTCGTTACTGCCGGAGGATTGGAATATGGTTGGATGGACTGGAAGGTAACCCGAAGGTTGAAAGACAGGCTGTTGCATAAACTCAGGGATATACTGTGCCATGGCACTGAGTAATGATAGCGACGGTTTCTGGTGGCCTTCGGAAAAAAATAGGCACGAAAATAAAATTTTTTTACAATCCCTTAAATTAAACAATAAAAATAACATAAAAACATATTAACCATATAATGTTTTTATTAAAATGCAATTAATACAATACCAAACTTTTGTTTATGAATCACACTAATGTAATTCCTCGTTCTTAAATTAATTTCGATCAATCTTTACATCAATTGTGCAAGATAAAATGAAAATATACACACATACTGGTGAAAACATTAATTTGGATTTCGATCAAACTTTTGGTCAAATATCTCTCTTTTTTAAAATCCTTTTGGTCAATCTTGACATCAATCGTGAAAGTTAGAATGGAAATATAAATAGTAGTGAAGAACCCCAAATTAACATTGGGGAATATTTTATTAAATACATTTCTCTTACGTCCAATTTGACGAATCTTAACGTCAATCGTGAACATTAACTAAAAAATTTATATAGTAGTGAAAAGCCACTAAACTAGATTATTATAGAATGCTCCTTTCCTTCATACAGTTTAATAAATTTCAACATTAGTCATGAAAGATAGAATAAAAATATCCAGCATAGCGGTAAAAATAGCCCTAATTAGTTTTTAGTAATAACGTGAAGAATAACAGTACTAAATGTAGGTAGTTCAGTGACTACGAGATGTGATCATTGAAGGTACTTATCAGTGACTCAATCCAAAATTACGGGATAGTCCACGTAGCAGTAGCTTCCTTAAAAAAGTTCGAAGGAGCATGCGTAGTGCTGATCGCAGTATGGAATCTTTTGAGTACAAACAATCCTACCTGAAAATAGCCCACCACCAAACATAAGCGAGTGGAGCAAAAGTCGTATCTTAAAACTGATGTCAATAATGATACTTCGTCTTTCTGTGATTCATCTGCAGTAAAAACTTGCTTGTTGAACATCTCTAAAATGGGCACATCAATGAGATGATTTGATGTATGCAGCTGCACCAAGAATTTTTCCCTTACCAACTTGTGACGAAAAACCTTTGAAATAAGCATCTATAGAACAGCCGGACGGGATCTGGAACACTATATAGTTAATGCGAGTCAGTTATGTTGATGCACAAGCAAACGCATTCGGTAATGATCAAACTGTCTATGGCGAAATCATCAGTTAACCCAGGGTGAAAATTTTGACTGCGACTACAGATACCAGGCAATTCGCGAGTACGGAATGCACCGCACGAATCTGTGATCAAAACTAAGTAGAAAAATACCATTTGGTAAGAAATTGTTAGGCCCTTAGTTTACGAGAAAAACTACACAGCATACAGCACCAGCATACAAGTAGTCGAAACGTCATAACAGGTCTTCGAAATTTGCTCTGCCCATAGTAATACACTCTTCCGAATGTTGGATGCCTGTAGTATGTACGGAGCTTGGCCACCGGATGCACCAATGGCCATTGCCATGTCCCAGTACTCACTACACGTGAGCTCCATGACCTCTTAACACTACTGAGCTGGGATCGTTCCCTGGCTGTATGCCTTACAACCGACACATTAGTTACAGCATAGCCACGTCAACTCACATTTATCTAATTGTAATTCACATATCTGCTGCAATGGTTTTCGGACCTGTAATGTAGTTTTTCTCGTAAACCAATGAACTTTTGCATTTTTAGCAAAGAGTATTTCCAACCGCATGGCTTTCCAACAAATTTTTGACATGAATACATTTTTTAAATTTGCGACTATAGTGGGAGGAAATCCAGAAAATCCGATGATTACAAATTCGGCGGGTACAGTTTGGCAGCGCAGCTCCGAATCTATCGTCTACATTCGAATTCCAATTACACCACTCAATTTCCAAAGGATCAAAGAATATGCTACGTTAAGAGAGGACTGCGAAGCATTGCGCGTTGGGGAGGAGGGGGGAGGTGGGTGGGGTCGTAATTCTGAGTTCGTTTCGCCGCGTCTCAAAATTTCGGCGTAGTATAACTTTTCACTAGAAGAAGCTACGACGCTCGTTTAAGTTTCAATTAACAGCTCTCGCCAAGATCAATCGATTGCGCGTGTAAAAACATTTACGTGGTGTGGTTATGGTGAAATTGTATGCTTTTAATATAAAACATTAAGAAAACTCAACTCAATTTTGGCCTATACTCGTCAAAAAGCCGAATCGAAAAACAAAAATCGTATACGGTTGGGAAGAGCATCTAAAAAGCAATCCAGTGATACCCATTAAACCCCATATGATCAAGTGAAGTGGTGCCGGGAACATAAAAAAAAAAAAAACATTAAGGCGTCCGAGCGCGTCAACGTAGACGTATTCACGCAAAACAAACGGCCGTGTCCTCAACACAGCCTCACCCCATTTTTTAAATCGTACTCTGGGACCATAAAACAAGTAAAGGATCGCTCTTAGAATACTCTCTGACTGTGGATATCATATTTAGCGTTGCAGGGAGGCTGTATCATTGACAGTTCGAGCCTAACTCTCCGGACGAATAAAAAATGTTTGTGCTCTTGTTGGGGGACGAGACGCCAAGTCGCTGATACCGCACGTGGTTGAACCAGCGGACAACGTCACTACCATGTTAAGGGGGCTCCCTACTTCAACATTTTCAAACGTCCCGAGACTACGTCAGGCCATAAGTGTGTTGGACCCCAAAAAATTAATAATTTTATTTTTTTACCAATCATTTTACAACTAGTACGCATTATATGCGATGACATTTTCTCCGAATAAAAACATTTGCACTTTATATTTTTCTAATAATTTGATGTCAAACTCAATATTTTTCGGTTTTACTGCAACCATAATAATAAAAACTAATTTATGCAAATAGAAACATTTACAAGCCATGGGATACCGCGTGACATATATGTCACCACCAAATAACCACCCATATGAAAAAAAATATATATAACATATATATATTTTGCATATTTTTACTTTTGTTAATATATGAACTGTCATTTAGTGATTACATATGTGACATAAGGTAGCCAATGAAATAAGCTTAATTCCTACCCTTTTTTATTTGTACAACTTAGTTAAAGGCTGTTTACGATAAAGTGAGCACTTTTGAAATCAACCTTAGAAAGAATTCACTGCTCCTACTTGCATACATTTTAACAGGCTCACTGCGGGGAATGTGCCCAGAAAAAGTTGGTAACGATGGAGGGAAAGTAGTTTCAGACCTTAACGTCGAATAAAAAGTGTTAGGTAATAATTTGCGATAACTTAAATGATTTCGTTCGCTTTGTGTAATTTTTTTTAATGCGTCGAAGTGTAGAAATAAGCAGATTCGTTAAATGCTGACTTTTATAATAAAGTCACAACTTCACTTGACGGACTCATGAATAAACTGGCGAAGCCATTGGCAATGCTAATTTTAGATAAGGCCGACGATTACACAAAGTGTATACAAGTAGATCTTAAGCAGGGCTTTCAAAAGTGCTCAGTTTGCCGTGAACAGCCTATATTTGGTTACTGTTATTTATGGCTTCAGCAAAACAGAAAGAATTTGAATTTGGCATCAAATTATTAAAAATACATAAAATATAAACTTTTTATTTGAGAAAATATCATCACATATTATGTGTACTAGCTGAACAATGGTTGGTACGAAAATAAAATAATTAATTTTTTGGGGTCCAATAGCCTTAAGGAATCATTGCGAAAAAAAAAAAAAAAAAAAAAAACCCCCAACAAGCTTGGCGCGTGATCTGTTCCCTCAGAATTTTAAGCTGTGACTATAAAACTTTTGACACCGTAATCCGTTGAGAAAATATACAGGATTGTCGCTATAATTTAAAACAACGTTTCACAGAAGAATGAATGTTGTAAACAGAGGTCTACTTAACAGTGAATGTTTGCTGACTTTGGCACTTCTCTACGACCACATTTACGCCTCAATATCCAAATTTATGAACGCGCAACACAATATCGACTTCCATTTCTGCCCTGAAAAAAATATTTCCATCGAAATATTCCAGAGATTTTTAAAAATTAGGATAGACACAGCTGTTTAGGTAGGGAGGTGCCGAAGTCTAGAGCATGAGGTTCCGGATTGTCATCACGCGAAAGACGTGGATGTGTAAGCCACTTATATGTGTTGGTTTAGGACGGATTTACGTGTGTGTGAGCCATACATTTCCTCCCCGGGATTAGCCACTTGACATTGAGGCTTTCACCTTCCTGACAACTGAAATGCGTTTTAGCGTGTCTGGAAAACGCGCCTTTATTTGACGAAACAATTAGGCTGGTCCGTGATATTCATACACACGAAAACAAAACGAACCACAGGACGGAATGATACACTCGAGAAATAAGGTGTGTCATGAATATTGCTTTCGAGCCGGCCAATATCGTTATAAACGGCTTTTTAAGGCACTGCTGTATCTTAAAACATAGTGGCCGGGTAAGATCAAAATTACCACAGGATCCTGTACTGAACTTAGCTACTGACCTTCCGCCGAAAAAAATATGGAGTCACAGTTAACAAAGGTTAGGTTAGCTGGTTAGGTTAGGTTACCTTAGGTTACGTTACAGTAAGTTTGGTTAAGTCAGTTTGGGTAGGTAACCTTAAACAGTGTAGGTAGGCTTAGGTAACCTCAGTAAAAATCTCACATTTTACTATATACATTAAGCAAATAAATGGAACATAATATTACTTTTCACATTAAATTGTTATATTTTTCAAACTATTTACACAAGACATCAAGTTCCATTAACAATAACAATATAATGTTGATATAATTCTTGATCAACATTGAAATCAGCCACCTACACATCACTGATTCGCTGAGATATTCAACCACTCTAATCAGTGAAAATGGCTCCACTTAGAATCAGTGGAAAAGCACTAATTGTTTAAGTGAAAAAAATTTCACTTATTGAATAAGTGACGGCTGACTGCATTGGCGTATTAAATATTGCTTTTGTTGGATTTAGCCAAATAATTAAACGAAATAAACATATTTACGATAGTTGACTATTTATATTGTGCAATTTACGGTAATTTAAAAATAGTGAAAAATGTTTCGTAGGTGGCAGGGATTGAACACGTGCACCCTTCGACTCCAGGCCACTGCCTTGTCATCTGAGCTGATTTGGGAGGAAAAAATATATTTTTATACCTCGGCTGCAAAATCGTGTAGTTTGAAGTTGTATGCTCATATTTTTCGTTGGTTTGATTGGTACCGTTAGGATTGTTAAAACGAATAGCATATATGAGTGCACTCTCTTCGCCACATTAAATGCAGTTTAAACTTTCAAACAGAGCGGTGTAACGATTGAGTGGAATCGAAATGAAAGACGTAAAAACGGATTGAAAGGCTGTGTGTTCATATTAAATAGCAAAATGGCGCTTTGAAAGACGAAACGCATTTTAGAAAGTATTTTGTATATGTTTTATTCATTTATTCGTTGTTACTTCACTTAATACACGTTATTTAACGGCCATTCTTAGACGATGTTTGACGGCCATTTTTACACGCAGTTTCACTGATACATCAGTCAAAAATAATTAGAGACGGAGCAAGTTTCCCAGATGTTTCACTGGTCCATCAATCAAAAAATGAACCACTGAGAAAACAGTGGTAAAATGACTGACGAATCAGTGGGAAATGTCACTGAATCAATCAGTGAAGGAAATATGGCAATTTTTCACTGGTTCATCAGTTAAATTCACTGGATGTTGTATCAGTCAGATACGTTTGACTGACTGAATCAGTGAAATTCTCACTGATACAGATTTAGAGTGTAGGCGTTGACTCCTCTAGTAACCGAGTTAAACTTATCGAGGAATTTGAACTATCAGATGAAATATTTATTACTTCTGGTTCGTCAAATCGCCTACCCTTAACAGCTGGCATCCTTTCGCACAGCACTGATCTTAGTCGATAAAATTATGGAGTCCCAGTTTACAGTCCCATATGTACAAACAACGTGACTGTAAGCCAGATTCTGATTCTTGGTGTATAGGCAATAATGCACTAGGTATGTTTTGAATGCAGCCCTTATCGCCCCCGCTTTTCTCTGCATCAAACGCTGAAGTAGTTACAGGTGGGTAACCGCCTTAAGTAGGCAGTTAAGGAAGTGATAGTGTTCCATAAATTAATTCGAGAGAGATCGTACATAGGAATAAATGGAAAACACTTAAAAATATACACCCAGTCTTAAAGCGACTTTCAGCTTCTGCAATAAATTGTCGCCGACAGCAATGGAATAGTCTTCCTTATTAATGCTTATAAGTAGAAAGCTCAGATTTATATTAATGCTACCTAGCATATTCTTACAGGGGAGTATACATAATCTGTAATGCTATGTCAGAATAAAATGAGCTGTGTGTGTGCGTTAATTGAATTCACACATTCGTCTGAAAACATTAAACAGAAAACATAACAAAATTGAAATATTATAAGCCCGTATACTTGTTTATGTAAATGCAAATTAAATTTTCCAGCCAAGATTCGCCTTGTATTTATAATAGAGAAATGTTAACTGACATTAAAACCAGCTATATCCAGCAGAGAGATGCTCAACTTGGTGATGTCTTCCTCGCTTTGGTGTATGTTTACGCTCAAATAGCCTTTTCTCAACGGTACCTGTCACCACAGTCGGTATTCATTTGTTGAAAGCGATAATCATCGTTTCTTTTAACTCGATGTTTCCAGTGGCTGCACAAGCCGCCGCCATACTGTACTCCACTCTCAGGGTCGTCCCTGTCTAAGTTGTCCTGCTGTAGCATATCATGTGGAAGTGCATGCTTATCAGATCTTTAGTCTTGCCCGACACACACGTTCTTCTCATTTCCCTCGGTGCTTCCTGAAGTTTAATACCGGTTTATTCTGTAGACGTTTGAGAATGTCAACGTATGTACGATGCTGCCATGTAACAAGAAACAAACAACGTTTCTTGGAAAAGTGTTTATCGAGATTTCCCTCACTTCATCTTTGTGTCGCTGGGTACAGAGACAAGGTGTTAGTTGCGCTGAAAAATTTCTGCGTTCCCAACTTTATAACCCATCTCATGACTGCATTGACTTTACGCAATCGTTTATTCATCTGTACTTCAAATGTTTTCCAGAACGACATAATGCGCGGGGTGATTATTTCCTGCAGTGACGTTCAGTTCCAATTGTTTCGCTATATTCATAACATAAATTTTATTTCTCGTTTGTACTAAAAAGAAAATTAAAATTTCCATCTCCTTTGGGCTATTACAGTGTCGGAGTAAAAACTTTTTCCTCGAATTCAAATTTTAACGGCTTTAACCGGATGCAAGCTATATTTATAACAGCATTACCGAACCTTAATATATTTCTATAAATTTTGTTAATGTACGAAATACTCACTACGGTAAATCTCCACATTGTGTTATGTAATTTAAATGCGAAGTGTCTTCCATAATATTTTGCCATTTGCCTAAGTAGAAAATTTATTAATGGCTGTTCACGATAAAGTAGTTCCATATCTTAACGTCGAATAAAATATGTAAGGTAACCATCTGTGATAACCTAAATTATTTATATCGCTTTATGTTTTTTTTAATGCGCCGAAGTGTAAAAATTTGCAAATTTTTAAAATACTTACTTTTTAAATAATTCTACAGTTTCACTTGACCGACGCATAAAGAAAGCTATGAGGCCCATGAAAATGATAATTTTACATGACGCGGAAGAATACACAATGTGCATACAAAGAGATCTTAAGCAGGGCTTTCAAAAGTGCTCATTTTACCGTGAACAGCCTATATTACTGATAGCAGAGGAAAATTCATGCAGCGATATTAAATAACATTTCTTCGTTTACAAACTATACATAAGGTGAAATTATGTTAAAACATTGAAGGAAATTTCAGTGCACCAGTCCAAACAACTTATTGTCTTATCATAGTTATGATCGGAAACACTTCACGTGAATGGTAAAAGCCAGCAATCAGCAATTACCGGTTAAGGAAGTGTACGGATCTTCAGTACCGTTAGGTCTTGTAATATTCGCAGCAGCTTCACATCACAGGAGGTCCGCGTATTTTCCTTGGTGTTTGGCAGAACACAACCAGGATATGAATATTGCGTACATACATGTAACAAAGTCGTTGGCTGCCAATTTGAGCAAATGTTTTGACATAGTACATGTCTATATTGCATGAATAACACACAATAAAAGACCTGTTTCCCCTTACATAAATGAACTTGTGATGTACTTCGGGTACAGGGGAATAACACCCCTAAGCAAAATGTGAGAGACTGTACCATTCGCATAAAGCATTTCCGTCTATAAATGCAATTACAGCGCTGACGATGTTTGTAATACCACCTCGTTTATATGTATACGTCATGCCATTACGATAAAAAAATATTTATTTGTATCCATAAATGAAAATAAATAGAAAGACTGAAATCAAAGAATCTGTATGTGGTGACAGTAATGAATTCTGACAAAACTAGTGAAACAGTATTTTAAATTTCTCCCATTTCAATAAGTGTAAAAGTTGTTTCCAACCTCCGACTACAGTTTACTATTGTAACTCGCAGTTATAGCAATGTTCTCTACCGAATACCATGTCAGTGAGTCACATTAACAGAAACATTTCGACACGCTTCAGGTCTCTTAGCTTTATAGTTGCCATGAAACAGCGCCCCAAGTTTAAAATGGAGTTTCAATGGTTGGCAGGTAAGCAAGAAAACTGGCGTCCACAGACCATTCTGTTTGTATGTTAGCTTCACGGGCCTGCCACGGCAAAGTTTGGAATTCAATTCAGTCTAAAATGCGATTTTATGGAGCCACAGGACAAACTCTGGCGTAATTAAGCATATCCGTTTGTGCTACTGCTATATGAAAGAAATTTTTGCGAATTCGAGCAACAGGCAGACGTTAGGAGAAATAATAATAATAATAAAAAAGAGATTAAAGTTGAAGTGAGCAAGAGAGATACAGGGTCCCTATTCTATAACTCGAGCTTGCTTAAAGACAGCCCGCGTGAATGTTTTAATGATAACATGGGCCATGTTGATGGTTACTCGTAAGCCGCTTTATGTGGTATTATGTAGGCCACACATGTATTGATGCCTTTGTGCAAAGACGTATGTTTGGCAGCGCAACAGGTTTCGTTCTGAAATCAACGAACTGCTTGTTGAATTACATTTCTTCTCTTATAACAGGATGTTTAGTGTCACACATTTTTTAGCATTGTGAAATATTAAATACGAAGTAAATTTATTTGCAAACAAATTTTGAATAACAATTCTAAAATAAATTTAATTCTCTCTTTGGCAACAATATTTATGATGGGCCTAGTTCGTTTTGAGCATCACGAGACAGCAGTACTGACGCATGACCGAATCCGTCATTTCGTACACGGTAAAAATTAATGGTAAAATTACCTGACAAGTGTAAGGTACAACTCGCAAACTTGTGTGGGAAACACAGTTTTACTTACGTGTAAAGTAAAATTACCGCACTTTGGAATAAAGTTCACGTACATGGTATTGAAAAATCCCATACATGGTTGGGAAAATTACCTTACGATGTGTGGATCTCATAGTCGATTTGCAACTATTTGATAGTTGTATAATATATATCATTTTTACCTTAAAATTATTTTATTGTGTAGTCATACAAGCTATCCAACATGGTTCTTTATATGTATGGTATAATTATCGCACTCTGGAGTAAAATTCACGTACATAGCAGTGGAAAATCCCATAAATGGTCAGTAAAATTACCTTACGACGCATACATCTCTTCAGTATTGTCTCAACAGCTGAGTGGGAGGACATGTGGAAGAAACACTTCTCTAACACACTATTATTCACTTACGGTATCATGTCGTCGTGGTGTAATAAATAGCGCATAGGCGTATTGTGATAGAGGTCAATGGTTCGCGTCTACCCACCAGCAAGTTTCGAGGATTTTATGGTAAGGCTTCGGTTATTATTCGTCAAAGTTTATAGGTAATAATTAAATCAACAGTACCAATACCCCGTGTATTCTGTAATATAATTTTGTTATACGCTACAGTTAATATTACCTTACCTGTATGGGGTTTTCACCCACTCGTCAGCTCTTTTTTCCGTACGATTAGGGAAATAGTACCGTACTTGTTATGTATATTTTATTTACTGCACATTTGACAGGTAATGGTACCTTACATGTAGAGGTAATTAACTTCCCTTACATGTAAAGGAATTTTACCTCAAATTTTGTTACAGTGCACTTACGTTATATCGAAGTGCTGGGGAGTGTTGCTAGAAAATTATAAAATACACTCCTTAAATATAATATAGATGGCGTTTACTTTATTTCTGCGAAGATATAACCGAATGTAACATTTCTTATTTCCAGCACATTTTAAAAAGCTGTTTTTTTTTTTAATTGTGGAACGTGTCTGCTAGAAGCAGACCTCAATACCTCGGCAATTTTCGTTCTACTGTCGTTTATAAAGACACTTTGTTGGTCTGTCGATATATAAAGCCAGCCACGAGGCATTCGGAAGACCGTAATGGCGACGTATTGAGTTAGAGAAAACCATGTGGCCTCGTAAAGATTTAAGCGGTAAATGCTATGTTTGTCATATCGTTAAAGTCTTTACTAATTCCATTTAAACATTCTTACATTACTCTGCAAATCATTACTAATATTGGCTAAAATGTTTGCAATTACACTCGTGTTTTTATAAACATTGTCATTATAATCCACTTACTTAATTAATTTTTCTTGAATATCATTTGATTGTGATTTAAATATGTTTACTGCAATAGTGTTTCAGTTTTCCACATAACGCGTATTTCAACATCGCTATCTTTCACAGCCATACCCATATTACGTAATATATATATCTGTTCAAATCACAATTCCCATCGCAATTTTTTGTTAAATAGCTAATGTAATGATTACGTTTTATACCGCTATGTCCAAACTTTGAAATACTCATAGTCCTTCGCCTGGAAGTAAAAAACTGTCAAAATCATGCCTATATCTGCTTTTATATAGGGGAAGGGCTGTGAATTCCACAGATTTAATGGAAAAAAAAAGTAGTACATCCGCTATTTTAAATAATGTATAGTACGTTTCTATAAAGTGTTGCACGGTTATGCTTTGCGAGATTAAATCCTCCTTCACGTCATCCGAGTGTCCCTACGCTATGACGGAAATAATTTGTGTTAAAAGTGAATTCTTCTTACAATAGTGGAACTTTCGTTAAAACATTATCGTTTCGTTGTATGTTGTAGGACGAATACAGAGTTTTTCTCATAAATTTCAACTCAGTTGCCTGCCAGCCTTCGACCGCGCTCCATGTATATAACAGCTTATAAACTGGCGCACGTTATGCAATACAATCATTCATTGACTGACCTCCGAGGCAGATGGATGTGTTTTGGGAGAGGTGCAATTTCGTTACGTGTTTTTTTTAAAATTCGTTGTTAATTCAACTAGTCTTATATATATATATATATATATATATATATATATATATATATATATAAAGAGGTAGTGTTTGTAACTTTGTGTGTTTGGATGTAGGAGGTAATCTTCGAAACTACTCATCCGATTTTAAAAATTCTTTCACCGGTAGAATGCTACGTTATCACTGAGTGTCATAGGCTATATTTTATTTTAAAAATCAATAGGGATCCCTACTAAAACTCCAATATTGTAACCCAAAGTGTAAATAAATGACCTATAAAATTCCTTTCATTGCGTGCGCTGCGAAAACTATTGATGATAGAACAAAATAATGTACTACTGCTTTGCAGGACGGACAGATTCGGAAAATAAAACGTGCTGTGTGCTGCGTACGGCGCCAACCTTAGAAGCTCTACTGCCATTATGGGGGGAGTTACTTTTGTGTTTGCTGGGGATTTTCGGCAGACACTTCCTGTAGTTACAAAAGGGACGCGTGCAGATATCATCAAAGCATGTCTTAAATCATCTCTCTTATGGAGTTCTATTCAACACCTAAATTTGCGAACGAATATGAGAGCCTATCTTGGTGGAGACACTCATAAAGATTTCCCACAACAATTGCTCAGACTTGGAGAAGGAGTTTTTCCTTCTCTAAATTTGGGCACTAATTCTGCTGAAATCATTTTAAATGAGACATTAGGTCAGATAGTCCACAGTCTGCAGCATCTTATAGAAGCAGTATATCCGGGCCTCGAAAATTTACTACAAAGAGATTTCACTGGTTGTGTTCCAGGGCAATAGTATCGCCTAGGAACGACACTGTCAATGAAATCAACAATCTCATTATACCGGCCAAGTCAAAACCTATAAGTCGATTGACACAGTCACCAATGTTGACGATGTCGTCCACTTTCCTCAAGATTTTCTTAATTTGCTTAATCCTTCTGTCTTGCCACCTCACGAACTATCATTAAAAGTCGGTACTCCTATCATGATTTTAAGGAATATAAGCCCTCCTAACATGTGTAATGGCACAAGATTGCTCATTAAAGACTTGAAAGAAAATTTGATTGTCGCGACCATCCTCACCGGTCCAGCAGCCGGTCAGCTGGCAAACATCCCGAGGATTCCCATGATTCCCACGGATTTGCCAATATCTTTCAAACGGTTGCAATTTCCCGTAAAAACATCGTTCGCGATTACTATTAATAAGTCCCAGGGTCAAAATTTCTCTTTGGTTGGAATCGACCTACGAAAAGAGTGTTTTTCCCATGACCAACTATATGCTGGTTTATCACGAGTTGGAAGTCCCGAGAAACAGTACATTTTGCTACCAAACAATAACAGGACGTCAAACATTGTCTACAGAGAATGTCTTAGCCAATAACATATTAAATACTTCTATATCAGATACATTGCATTGTAATATAATGTATATTAATATGAAAAATTATAAAAACGTAAAAAAAATCAAATAAAAATAGCAAAAAAACTTTAAATTATAAATTATTTAATTAGTTATTAAATTGTAATGTACTTTTTTAATGCTTTACGAGAGTTTACCCAACCTAATTAACGCCGGGTTAAGCAGTTTTTTTATCTTAATTGCACACATGCGAAGCCGGGGCGGGTCGCTAGTATATATATATATATATATATATATATATATATATATATATATATATATATATATATAAGTATGTGCATCGTAAACATAATTTTTATCAATTTGTCACTTAAATAGTATTCACATCTATTTCCGAGTAGCTATAACCTTAGTTGTTTGTCAGCCTCCGACCGCGCTCCTTGTATATATAGCCAGGCTCTCGACGTAAGCTCGCTTCATTCATTGACTTATGTCCGAGGCAAACGGATAGGTTTTGGGGGAACTCCTTGTGCTATTTCATTACGTGTTTTGTCATTTTCGTGTACTTGTGTTCGTTAGTCGTTTTGTATTTTCATTAAAATCACCGAGTTTTTCACCTCAGTCTATAATTAAAAGTAGGTTATAAATTGACGTAAGTCCTATATCCAAGTCAGTGCTGCAGCGAGCGACCTCCCGAGCGAATGGACGTAAATTAAACATTTTATTTTTTACGTGTGTTAATAAATTAATCAATTTTTACTTGTGGGTTACGTTTCAGAAGTCCCTCACCAGTCTCACAGGCAATGGACGTGTTTTTAAATGTTGCCAGGTATGTGCGAGAGGCGTCAATTAGTGTCACATCATATATCTTGTGTTTAGGAAGAGTGTTGTTTAATTTATAGGGACCTTTTTCTTCGTTAGTTAATTCATTCCTTTTATACCTGAAACTCACGTAATTGTAATAGTTTACGACTTGTTATTCCCGTAGTTGTGTTCGTTCGTTATACTTCTCTCATGTAAATTATATTTGTAACATACAGCTAGGGGTAGTAAAATCACGTTGTAGATATATTCATCTATTTATGTTTCATTGATCTTCATTATGAAATAATTTTGTATTGGAGACTCACGTAATTGCACTTGTTTCTTCATGAGACCGGGTAGTTATAATTCTCTCTCGTGTTATTTATTCTTAGGTGGAAATCGTTTAAACACTCTGAAATTACTTTTTCTCTCACGCAACGCTGGTGTTAATTTGAAATAATACTATATCAAGATCGCCTATCAACAACACCGTCTACGAGCAATATCATAACAAAACCAACAAAAAAAAACACTTAAGCCAGTCTTGCACAAAACCCTCTCTCTCTGTATATATATATATATATATATATATATATATATATATATATATATATATATATATATATATACCTATATATACATATATACACACGTATATATATATATATGTATGTATATATATATATATATATATATATATATATATATATATATATATATATATATATATATATATATACTCTGTCCTCAACATGGCACACCTCATCGAGTGCCAGAGCTCCAAGGGAGATGACGTACCACAGCTGCTCCCAAAAAAGGAAAGAAAGGAGACAATTGGGTACACTCTTGCACTAAAAAAAAATAAAAAAATAAAATAATTTGGTCTGATTAACAATTAATCCTTTTAATCAAATTAACCCTTTCAATTTTCGATCGGATTAAAATCGGATTAAGTATTAGCCCTTTGAAGCAAATCGATAATCTATAAATTAATCCCAGGTGAAGCGAAACTCCGTCGACCCTGGTACTAAAGTTAGTACACAAATAATTAATAGGATTCATGAGTCAGTCGTTTGTAGTGTATAACTTCAGGTAGGATTATTAATAAATAAATATGTTCCCCCCCTTAATCCTAGGTTAAAGGAATGTACAAGGGCTGTAGAAAGTACGTCGATTGCAGGGCAGCAAATGCAACCGGCAGCTGTTGAGTCGAGTCAACCTCCACTTCAAACTTCACCAGCTATGGTTCAGTCTCTGTCCACTTGCGGAGCTTTGCCAATAACACGAATGATCAAGATTCACAAATACCATCAGCAGACCTCCCGAACGTGGAGTATGTGAAATTTCTCTCACAACCGACGGGGCTGTACCGATTACGGGTAGGCGAGTAATGAAAATAAACTATTTTGTCGAGAGCTTGCAGAAGCTAAATAACCATAGTCAAATTAATGGCTGTACATTCAGTGATATGAGCATTATTCGAGAAGTGAAACAAGGGGACAAGTGTATGTTTACATTTAAGTGCAACATGTGTAATGTTCAGTGCCCTCTACATAGTGAGTGTTCCGATGGAAAATGTATGGATATAAACACAGCCGCAGTAGCTGGTTCCATTTCGGCGGGCGTAGGGCACTCGCAACTCACTCAGATGACATCCTCTGCGAATATACTTACCAAGTATGTCCGGTCTGACCTCTATTAAATACCAGGATAAAGTGTTCAGTGGGTTTGAAGAAACTGCTTTAGATGAAATGGCAAGAAATGTAAAGGGAGAAGCAGAAATTGCCGTTTCGCGCGGCGAAGTGGATAAACACGGGATGCCTGTAATAACAGTTATTGCTGATGGAAGTTGGCCTAAACGGTCCTTCAGGAGGAATTACAGTTCTCTTTTGGGTGTGATGAGTAGCTACTTACTGTTTCGATTGTAAAATTTTATCAATTCAATAATGTTAAAGCTACGGGCAAATAAAAACGTAAACACAGACTGCATACCACTTTTATGTGAGGTAATAATTATTTTAACAAATTTAAGAAATAAAATGCGCAGTGTAATAAGAACATTAAACTCAGTGTTTATGCAATATCAGCAATTTGGTCGACATAAAAACTCATTGTGCAGATACAGTTTTACAATATTGCCACGTGTGATCGCACTCCCATAAAAAAAATATGTTACACTAATGAAATGCTAGCACGCTATGCGTAAATTTCAATAAAATAAATGTATCTTTTTTCAAACACTCATTTTTTTAAAGTATGTAACGCTGTTCCCTGCAAACATATTTTGTAATTTGTACTTTTATTAACGTTTTTGTACTTCTAAAAACTTTTGTAAACAAATAATAACGTTTCATGTGGTAACTTGGGCTTTTAAAGGTATGTTTAATTTCATGCTAGCGAAAATGTTAATGTAAAACCAATTGTTACTTTCCTTCCAAAATAACGTACGTGTCATTTGTGTTAAGTTTCCTGTAGTTTAACAAGCATACGGGGAAACAAATACAATTGTCCCAAGTTACCTGGCCAGTTACGCCTTCTGAGGTCTTAAGAACTGATGAATGAAGTTAGAAATGATATGGATATTGAGCATCGCCAGGAATGCAATTTGCGGGTTGGCGAGGGGGTGGGGGGTTAGGGAGTTTCCCGAGGAAACCCTTGGACCAACAGAATCGTCCATGCACAATTCCCAAATGCGAAAATCTGGCAGTGACCCCGCCGAGGATTGAACCCGGAACGATTTGGTTGGAGGCGAATGCTCCAGCAGTCGCTCAACCACTGCGGCTCTAATGTAACGTGCATTTCTCTCGTGACATCATTTTCTATAGGACATATTCATATTCACGAACTGCAGCAACTTATATTATCAGTAAGGTGTCCTCCTATAATCCATCTCAGAATAGATACTCCACTGTGCCCGGATTTCCCGCCGCTTGCGCACTTCAGTTTGCTATACACATATAAGATTTGCTAAGGACTGCAAATGTGGCTACCGCACGTAATGAATGTTAAAATACCATAAAAGAAAACAATTTTCAGCACGCAATAGTTTCATTTATATGCATCTAGTTATCATAGAGTGGTATCTATGTGTGCTGTGAAATCTCTGTAGAGAGAGTTCTATACTTCACATTGGCGAGAAAAAAAATTACTCAGAGGATTGATTCTCTGCATGAATCCATTACCGGTATCTCAGATTTTGTAAAGAAAATACTTCCATTTCAAAGTCCGTATTTGTACAGTAACAGTAAACTGAACAAGCTATTGTATTTCATACAATGAAAAAAGTATACAGCTCTTAAAATAATTCTTTGGCAACGGAAATTTTAAACATTATTTTTTTGTAAATATGAGTTTTTACAGCGTACAGGTAACAAAGCTCTAAAAACTATTACCACCACATAAGTAAGAGAATGTTTTTATTCACGGATCTATGTGAATGAGAACACACTTGTGCCAGAACAGTCTATGAAAGTTTGCTTCAGCATGCAGTTCAAATTCCCCCCTCACATAAAATGCTACATTTAACAAAAAAGAAACATACATTGCCACCAAAATTTTATTTAGTTGCTCACAAAAATTATTCGTATCATGTCAAGATACGTTTTATAGCTGTCCGGATAGCCTGAGTCATAAACTAGAAAGACGTTACATGTATTTTTTTATTCGAAATTCACATAATTTTTGTATATATTTTCACAAAACTAAGCAGAATATAAATGGCAGAATCTAATAAGCTATCCACAGTATTCAAAAATAGGTTTCTTAAAAATACTTCGGTGGTGTCACCCGGATTTGGTATGTGGGAATCGTACCTGGACAATGCCGTTATTCGGCAGTTTTTCTCAGGTTGAGTTGAGAGGTTTGGGCGGTTTTATATGGTCTTGAGAGCTGATGAGGGGTGAATGATATGGATATGGAGCAGCGCCGGGAATGGAGGGTGGGAGAAACGGGAGATCTACGAGAAAACTCGCCGACGTGCAGCGTAGTTCCGGCACGATTCCCACATGCGAAAATACGTGGACCGACCCCGCCATGAATCGAACCGGAGATTGCCTTGGTGGGAGGCGAGTGCTCTAGCCTTCCTACCACCACGAACCCGCTTTTCTAGGGGTTTTACGGTTTTCCCACACTTCTTTCCAGGCGCTGCTCACTCATGCCATCCTTCATCGGATCGCAAGACAGTACATTTTTAAGAGCCGTCCAAACATCTCAACTCAACTTAAAGAATAGTTCCAGTTGTAAATAATGTTTTGACATAAGTTGTCACAATTCAAGGAAATACATTTCTAAGTAATTTATTGGTTAATTTTTTGCAACGCAATACTGCACAAATGCACACATTCATTCTGCCTCAGGTCATTTACATTTAACAACAGTTCGAAGTGTTTCAAAAGCTCGTGTAATTAACAACTGAGTGAAGGTTTTGTTATAGGTATTTGTGTCACCCTGGTCCAGTGTAATGCTATTTTAGTGTAGTTGAAGCTCTACAGAATTGTGTAATAATAAATGAAATTATTTAATCACAGTAGAATTTTCTCAGTCTGTGATACTGTCTCATTGTCGCACCTCAGCATCTTTTGTTACGAAATGGCATTTGCATGACTCGCGAGGGGGAGGGGGATTTCATTTGTCAACTCACCTGCTTCACCTGGGGAGCCGGACCTTCCTATCCGCCCCCCCCCCCCACTAACATGCACTCCAACGGTTACCAATGCTGTGAACAATGGCGAAGACACACAGCAGGAAACACGACCCCTCAAATGGTGAACATTATCTACTCCACTCGTTTCGTGCTGAAGGGATAAGATAAAAGTGTCCTATCTCCAAGCAGTGAGGTGGGGTATTTTCGGCTCAAAAATTATGCTGTGTAAAAATAATTCTTTCTATAAACCATCTACTATGAACGAAGGTGACATGTAACTGTTTTAGTTTTTTTTCTTTCGATATTTCGATTACGTTATTTTCTCCAAGTTTCGAAATTTTCTCTAATATAGCCCTTTTTATTAATTTAAAACTGTACATTAATAAGAATGTTAACGAAATTAAAAAAAAAGGCATTCCTAATTTTAACATTCCTTAATGGCATGTAAAAATCGCATTCTTCTAAATAAACTTGTTTGACCTCTATTTGCTGTCGCATTGACCTATAAAATGATACCCTTTATCACACTCTTAACTCGCAACGCACGCTCATACTGATGGTTGTAGCGTCCGGCAGACAGTGTGCACTCAAATTCCCTCATGCTCACTAGCGCGTGGCCCCATGGACTGGTCTGCAGCTGAGCGACAACAGAATGGCCGGTGCTGCTGAATGTGCATCATCTTACAAACATCCAGTTTCCAGTCTCCCCTACCAGCAGTTTGAACACACCAATGTTTGCGAGACAGCTGATAGTATTATTTGCACTGTACGCACATATCTTCCCCCTTAATGGTGTTCACCCCTATCCTCCCCTCTGAGACTTTCCCAGGCATCTTTCGGGGACTATAGATGCTTTACATGCCAACCTCAAAGTTTCTCTAATAGTCTTACATGTAATAATATTATAATCCCAATTTCCTAGGGTTGTCATATCGAGGATGACCGTATTTGTTAAAGCATCAAGACTTAGCCAATTCTTTAAAGAAATTAGTTTATACTGGAACCAATTTTATGGGTTGTTCTCTTTAAGCCCAATCAAACTAAGAGTGTTTATTGATTTACTTTCTGGACTATCCTTCCTTGTAATTGCATCTTATGTACCAACAGTAGTCTCCAGATCTAGCAACTATTTTGTCTTTCGGGTGCCTGGCGACATGTCGCTTAGAGTTACTTATATTAACTTTATTGTATTCTGTTACACAGAAAAAAAAGTATAATTTTCTTGCAACAAAAAATATCATTGATGCATTTCTTTAAACGCTTATGTTGTAGTAAAAGTAATAATGTTGTGTCAAAGATAATAATGCTACCCGTTAACAAAGTCTTATATTAATATAATGCAAATATACTGAGGCAGCGCTTACATTAATAAAGCCTCTAATTGATGTTGCCGCAAACAAATGTTTAATGCTGAAAATAGCACGAAGTACAACATATATTGTGTTACTGCGACATTAAAGAGATGCCCAACCAACACAATCCCTTGCAGGACACTCCCGGATTTTCGTTAAGTGGAAATCGTGCCACACGAGGCTGCTGGTCGGCGGGTTTCCTCGGGGATCACCCGTTTCCCCCGCCCATACATTCCAACACTGTTCGATTCTCACCTCATTTCACCCTCAGTGGCTCTCAATATCTCGATGTTAAGAGCCGTTCAAATCTCTGAATTCTACTCGCCTCCAACCAACGAAAGTTTACACTGACTTGTCATTGTATAATGGCGTATAGTACCGAACAGTGATAATCTCGTAAAATGAAACCACTGTATTTAAAAATTAAAGAATAGCATGGAAACTTAATGTACCTTAGACCAGCTTTAATGCCTTGAGAAGCAGTTTTCGTATGCTAAATATGCATATATATTTATAGAGCATAAATTACTTCCACATAACGAAAGAGTAACACAATGTGTCGTTATGTTGACTTCATACCTACAGTATGGATCATAATTAAGCACGTTACCATAGAGCAGTTGGTAGGACGTCAAGTACTCATGGTGTGGGTTCGATTCCCCTCCCAGGCATTATTTTATTTCGTTGTAATATTTATTTTTGGTGCAAAATAATTGCCCTTTATTTATTTATCATAATGTTCAATTAAAGCAAAGAAAATATAAGAAAATTTCGCACACAAATGTTAACAGAAATTCAACACACAATTTATTTTGCAGCAACATAGACACCACCTTAATATTGACAGTACAGTAAGGAGGTATTTTATTGCAAAATAACATGGTGTTACATTCACATTAATAGCTTAACCATATATTATATTAAAAGCAACATTAGTTACAACATTAGTTCACATATAGCAAAAAAAAAAAAAAAAAAAAAAAATTACTGCTGTAGTAACATAAATAATGTTTGCACAAAATTCTACTTTTTTCTGTGTACGTCGTCGAGTCTGACACAGATTTTCGGTCTGGTATAGCCTATGGGGTTTTTAGCATTTGTCAGTAAACACCACGCTAGGTAAAGCTGGTTCATAGTTTGCTCATATTTTTTCGGTCATCCTTTAGAACCAATTCCCTTTTCGTTCTTGCGTACTTTTTTAAGTAAAAAATAACACAGATCCTTAAGTTCAATGCTGAAATCGAGGTAAGGGATTTAGTTAATGACGTAACATTATAAGAAAAGTAACAGTCAATTTTCAAATGAATAGGTTTCAATTGTTTTCATTTTCAATTAATACAGCGTAGTAATTTCGGCAATATGTATTTTGTAAGCCCATGGCAATGTTAAAATTTATATTCTAAGAAAATCTAAGCAGCATAACAACAAATAAATTTCAAAAGGTGTTTAAAAATGCTCAGATATACACGTAACGAATTTAACTGCACCCATTTTTACAACCTTTTATTAATCTTCGCCTGTTTGCATGCACAGTAGGTGTCTGTGAGATGCCTGTCCGGCGCCCAACGAAGTAGTTAGAAAAGGGCAATCCAGGACAACTGGCTCCTAGCTGGGGATCGGGGGGTGCATGAGAGCTATCTTGAATTAGGCTTTTTTTGAAAGAAAAAAAAAATCGATTTTTCTCTTTATCACTCAAAAAATTTCCCGTTTTTTTCCTATGTTCACGTCAGCCGTTTTGTCAGCCAGTACGATGGCGGCCATTTTGTTTCCCTAATTACCTCAAAAAGGTTCAAAATTGCTATAATTTCCCCCAAAATCGTCCAAATTTCGTACCGAAAGTCTCTACTTCTTGCTCTTGCATTAGAGCCTGCCCTACTTCGTGCTCTAGCATTCCACCCTTCCTCCTGACTCCCCACAATGAAGCCATCCTAGCACCCATGAAGCCAGTTTTACACAATTCGGCTGACAATTTTGCCCAATGTGGATTAGGTTTGCCCAATACGGATGAATCGTGCAAAAATTAAGGCATTCTTGCAAGATAGAGGCATAACACTTATAAGCATAATTGACTGTGATTACTGAACCATTTAAGTTATAGTTGCCAAATTCATAACATAGGCATCAATTGTAGGCGTGGTGTCACCCTGCAGCACTTCCTACTCTGACATTCCGGTCGGTGGTCTCTGGGTGCGCCCAACCAATATAAGTAGTAGTTTTTTTGGTTTTCCTTCCTTCCTACCGAAAGTGTACATGTCCCGCTCAGGCATTCTGTGTTGAGGGGGGGGGGGGACCCCATTCCAAGACACCCTGGCAGCCTCAGGTCAACTACGACCTATGTTGACTTATAAGCATAGCTGGTAGTAATTTATGAACTGTTTGAGATACAACTACAAAAATTATAACATGTGAATCATTCCAGACAAGGAAAAGGACAGTACTGTCAAAATTAACCTATGCATGCTAATAAGCATAGTTGGCTATAATTCCCTAACCATTTGAGATACAACTACCAAAATCATAACATAGACATCACTCCAGGCAAGGAAAAGTACCGAACGGTAAAAATTAACCTAAGTGTGCATTTAAGAATAGTTGGCTATATTTTTCGAATCATTTGAGTGACAACTACAAAAAATGTAACAAAGACATCATTCCGGAAAAGGAAAAGGACCAAAGCATCAAAATTAACCTAAGTGTGCTTATAAGAACAGTTTACTGTAATTTAGGTACTGTTTGAGATAAAACTACCAAAATCGTATCGAAGGCATCACTCCCAACGACAAGAGGGAAAATAGCACCCAGTATACTCTATGCCAACTTATAAACATAGTTGACAGTAAGTTCCGAACTTCATAAGATAATGTTGTTAAATACATAACCTGGGAATCACTCCCAATGACGAGAGGGGTCCCAGGACCAAGTTCAATGTATTTATACTTATATGCATTGTTGGCTGTAAGTTCCGAACTATATTAAATATAATTGTCACATTCATAACATAGGCAACACACCCTATGTCGAGAGAGATCCCAGGAGCAAATTTACCATGCACCTATAAGCATAGTTGGCTGTATGTTCCAAACCAGTTAAGATATATTTGTTAGATTCATATCATACACATCATCCATGATGATGAGAAGGGTCGCAGGGACATGTTTACCATATGTCTACTTATAAGCAAGTTGCACTTGCCAGCGAGGCTTTTGGATTGCCACTGTGTTGGTAGGGGAAATATTAACATGACCCTCACAAGACTCATCATCATTGAAGCCATCAGACATTGCATGCCAGGGTCTGAATCGTTTGCACCAAATTCACACATCACCTCCGGACTCAACTAAGTGGAGAGAAAAAATAGCATGGGCCTATGGCAAAACAAAATGCAGGAGGAGGCCTGCTTCCCTTGGATTACCAATCCGTTGCCTTCACCATCATTTTATGAGATGTGTAATAGATGAAATAATGTACACACATGTCAGACAGTTAGGCCAACTCGCCAAACATTGGCAGGCAAGTTTACCTGTCCTCGACAGACATTGTTCAGTTAGGAGAATAAATACTATTATTGGCCAATGCACTCACCAGACATCGCGAACCAGCAAGGTTACTCGACTATGCACTCATCAGACCTGTTAGCCAGATTGTCAATGATACACATTCGACAGGATGGAACGATACAAGTTACACACACATACAGTGTAAATGATGCTAGATCTCTCTGGTCAAAATGACCCCCCTTACAAACCGACTGAAGCAAAACCATCACTAACTACCAGACCACGACTTACTTACTCTTGTACCGAAGATGGTAATTACAGCCAGTCAAATCACATATCAAACCTTGAATATACAACAGTCATGCTCCAAACCACACTTGCATAATGAACCTTCAATGCTCGCAGCAAGTCTGTATCCCCACAAAAACCTGTACCTAGACTTCAATGTACATCACATACTCAACCATCGATGATTCTAGACAACCGAGTGTAATCGTATTAGACATGACGAGTAGGGAGATATCACACAAATGCCAACTATGTACATACTCTGTTTGTAGAGTAGAAGACCAGTAGGCCACGATGTGAACTCACTGGAATCTCAGAGCACAATGATTTCTCTGTCTTTGGTATACGGTATGCATTACCGACCAAGAAAGTGCATCACAACCACTCCATATCAAAACATACACACTTTAAAGGAACCATTACATGTAGCCTGACGACGATGGTGTACGATCCTTGAGAAAAATGAGGTATTACAGGTTCGATTCCTGTTGAGAGTTCATGCTGACACATTCGTCGTCAGTGCCACTGTTCATGAAGACGAGCATGTAGTGGCAATGACAGTCATACTCTGTCTCCTACCTGCACTCATGTATCGAACCATTGCAATTACAGACAGTCATGACTCTACCTGCACTCGTGTACCGACCGAGCTTTTTTACTTTTACAGGCAGCCATACTCTGACAGTCCTGCCAGAACCTTCAATTCGTGTACCAAGCCTTTGCAATAACAAGCAGAAATACTCTGTCGACCCTGCCCGAACCTTCAATGTATGTACTTACATAATATACCAAGCCTTTGAAATTACAAGCAGTAGACACTTCCCTAAACCTATAATGTATGCACATAGACAGTTTTCGTCCAACAGCCCAGCCATTCCACTATAATAACTCCGATGTTGTGTTTACCCATAGTGATAAGTCTCGAACCCAGGTCCCTACAGACAGCTACTTGTTCTCCCCAGCGGTCCGCTAGAGTGCACAAAAGGGGGAAAATAGTTATAAACAAAATGGCTAGTGACGACGACATCGTGTAATAAATATTCCTAAAAAGTACTTGCAGTCTTAGGTCATACACACACAATGTGACAACCCTATACACGAACCGTCATCATGTAGTGATAAAAGCACTTCCTCGAGCATGGCGAGAAGCACATTCACCTACAGATAAAAAAAATCATCTGTAAACACTTCCTCTATCGTCAAGAGCAAGTAGTCCTGACAGGTAGTACGATATCAATGTTACCAGTTGTGGAAATACCTTTGATAATGCGCGATGTCGTCTGCAGTGACAGCCTGCCTAAAGAGGGTCATCGTGTATGATGTGAAATTAAATATGTTTACATTGATCACTGTGTAAGTAATTAATTGATGTGTAAGTAATTGACACTCTGAGTTAAATATATATTCGGTGACTAATGTAGTGAACGGGAGAGCTTTCAATGTTACTTGCTTTGTCTTACATAGCCACCTTCACTAACTAATATATATATATAGATTATTCACATGTCTGGATGTCTAAGTGTACAATATACACCATTCATGGTTCTTTCACCCTTGCTTTTTTCTGAAACTCTGTTAACATTTCTACGCATGAGTTATACCTCATGCATGCTATGTATAGACAATGAAACCATTGCAGCATGTTCTTACATTCATACTCTTTCTCCAACCTACACACTCGCTCGTGTACCGAAGCTTCAATGTTTATAATTACAGACAATCATACCCTGTACCGAACCTTCAATGTGCATACTTACAGTCATACACTGCACTCGCACTATGCTCTCTCTTTCCAACGTACACCCGCACCTTCAAGGCTCGAAGCTACTCTGTGCCATAGCACCACCACCACCACTGGGGACCGGCGTGCACCCACAGCACTCATGTACCGAAGGACAGCCATACTTTATCTCACATATGTTAGTGCTGTCATCGCTGATGCTAAACCGCCCTGGGTAGAACATATTTCGTGTGAAACGAGTGAAATAAAACCGGCCAATACTAGCAGCAGAACGTGTCCCGCTGCTGCACGAGCTACGTGAGAATCTGTAAGGCTACAGCCGATGGACAGCGCAGGCAAGTCGAAGGAATTTACTAGCCGAGAGAGAGAAAGATAGAGAGATGCCAGCCGAGCAAATGTCCCTTTACAATAGGAAGTCAGTTGTGTTTACCAGCATGGATAACCTGCTAAAGAAGGCGTGCAAAGGAAATATTTGTCGTTCATCTGGAAGCGAGACATTCGCTAACCACAGCAGAGCCAAATGACATGAATATAGTAACTGCAATTATCATCTGCAAGACTTACCCACCCGGCGCATCAAGCAGTATGGTATCACTGTTTGGAAATACTTTTAGTAAAAGACATCATGCACATCGACACGAAAGTTGTCATTGAATGTTCAGCCTTTAATATTGTGTGTTTACCTGGTGTCATAAGGTGTACAATATAACAAGTGCTAAGGCAATGTGCATCGTTCATCGCAAAGTGAGTGTAGCAAGACATGTGCTAAGATATAGCAGCATATTCATTTATTTGATGGTAGGAATTAAAAGAAAAAATATTGTAGATATTTATATACATAACCAAATCACACACACATAGATATATATTTCAATAAAGCCACCAGCTCTGAGTTCATCAATAATTGAATTTATATCTCCGACGAGAGACAGTTAACCACATCTCTGCATTGAAACCAACCACCATAGTCTATCAACTATGTCATTCCACTCTTCGCAGAAGGTTCACGATACACGTCTGCATCTATGTTATCCTTCTTCCGAGTTGGGTAGATTGCTAGGGACCTCTGGATTGGAGTACTAGATCTCTTCTGCCCGAACTTCAAAAAGGTTTTAGCAACACTCTTTCACTTTGCAGATGTCGGCACGTCATCAGTATAATTTGCATCATCACCAACAGACTTGGAGATCACATTGGCATTATCAGCAGACTTGGAAGTCACATTGTCGTTCTCAGCAGACTTGGAGGTCACATTGACGTCCTGGGTAGCATATATTAGTTCTTGACTTTACATTTTAACTGTGTAGGAGTGTTTTTCAAAAATTCTGAAGATCTGTATGGTTCATGATCTGCAACATTCGTAGTTCCTTCTTCGCACCATGCAGGCCCAAGTAATGCTACAGACGCCCGGACTATCGTAATTTTATATGATGAATCTGCAGGAAGGCTAGTCTTGTCCCGCAGTCTCATGTTAAGCAAAGGTGTGGCACCCTTACACATACCAGTGTGTCGATTTAGATTATCACTTCTACCAAATGTCACACCATACATATCACATGTTAATATTCTGGAGTTTGCTCCTTTTACACATGTGCTTTTCTCATGACGACGAGCATGGCAGCTCTTGCTGAAAATCTTCCCACAGGAATAACACTGGTTTCCAACCATGGAGGAAGGTACATCCATAAAGGCACACTCTACAATAGGATTTATACCAGCTTTCACCATCTTCATGTGAAACAAAACTGAAGTTCTTCCCACATTAGCAGCATGGCTATATATACACTAGATCTAGCCTTTGTGCCCTGTACCTACTGACACATTACATCAGTGAGACTTAAGCATTCTACCAGTCAATGTAGCTAGTTCTTCACCCAGCGAAACTGTGCTTCAAGCAGCCAACTTCCCCACACTCATTCTGTCAATTGCTGAGTGTCAATCTGGCACTTTATTCCATCTCGAATCAAGCGAAGGGTGTCTTTACATTATCACTTTTGCCGAAATTGTCGTTGCACTACATATGCTAGTATTCTGGAGATCGTACTCAGTGCTGACCCCTCCTGGATGAAAACACTCCCGTAGTAGTAGTAGTATCAACAAGTGAGTTAAACTTTCCACATGCCACAATAGCGGATAGATTTTCCTGCTAGTTGTGTATTTTGTGTTGTGCTTCTACTGGAATGCTTGCTGTTGTTGCATAACATTCGAAAACATGATTACACTTATTCATTTGTAACACCTAAGTTGCCAACTGGACTTCTTCGAACATTCGCCAGGTTATTCATGTTGTCGGGCACTGCAACTTGTACTAAAGGTCTTGTCACAGTAGCAACATAATTACCATGGGGAATTATTTGCAATGGTTATGCCCAGTATTGATGTTGCCGCTGGTGACAGTGCCCTAGTATCCAATATAGCAGGAGCTGTCAATACCCTTGGTGCTTGTGGAGAATGGTCTACAATGTTCAGGCCTGTTGTTGGCGATGGCGAGAGTGTATTAAATGCAGACCTACATTGCTTAGCTGGTATGTACATACCTTCTTCGACACTTATTACTCTGATATACCCTACGAATGGCATTCTTTACAAAATTACTGTTTTCGTGTTCCCTATCATTGTATGTATTTATAAATGCCTTGCCTCAATAGTTGCTGTAGTGTTGGTGGGAGTAAAGAACTAGCTTCGACATTTGTAGATGAACCTGCATGTTTATTTGCTAATCTTTGCCTGGCAGGCAGTGCAGGGCGACCCTTACAGGTTGCAAGATGTCGTCTCAAGTTGCCATAATGGGTAAACTGTGATTTACACTGTTCACAAGCGAACATAGTACGATCTGTAGTCTGATGACAACCAGTTTCACGTCGTCTGCAGCTGGTTATTGTAGAAATAGACTTCTTATAGTAACGACACAAATAACTTTCCTGTTCCATTATCTAATAAGAGCACCTTATCCACAGCCGATGTTCACTCTTTGCAGTTGGAACAGCAACTGAGTTGGCTATTCCAACCAGTTTTAAATTGTCAACAAGCTCATATGTTCTTCGACACCTATCACATCTACAGTACGTGCTAGATTCGGATGATAATCAGTTTATTGTTGTCTGCAACTGGGTAGTTTAGGTAGGGTCGTTTTACAGTAGCAGCACACATAATTTCCGGAATAGTCTCCATCACCGTTAACATGCGCATACATTCTTCGACATCTGTAGTACACTCTAGATTCTTATGGTAACCAGTTTCATGTTGTCTGCAGCTGGTTGTTTTTAGAAAAGGTCTTCTTACAATAGCAGCACAAACAAGTTTCCTGTTCCATCATCGAATAAGAGCACATCACCCACAGCCGATGTTCACTCTTCACAGTCTCAACAGAAAATGAGGAGGCTAGCCTAACATGAGTTCTATTTTTATCAGCTTGATTGTGACTTACAAAGTTTCAAATGTCTTTTTAATGTGTCAAAACGTGCATACATCCTTTCACACTTATCACATCGATATGTCATACGAATGATGCTCTTCTTACAGGAACTTTTTGCATGTCTCCTTGCATTGAACGTATATGTAAATATCTTGTTACAATAGTTGCATGGATGTCGTGGCAGTACCAAGGAACTGCTCTCCGATGAACCCTTACATTGAGCTGGTAATATCATCAGAATCCGCTTGACAGGTAGTGCAAAGCGACCCTTACATGTTACTCGATGTCTTTTCAAGTGGCTTCGACGACCAAATTGAGATTTACACTTTTCACATCCGAACATAATACGACCGGCATTCTGATAACAACCAGCTTCATACTGTCTGTAGATGTTTTTGTTAGAAATTCCTTTTTACAGTAGCAACACAAATAATTTGCTTGTTCCATTGATGATAAGAGTATGTTATCCACAGCCAAAGTTCACTCTTCAAAGTCTGAATGACAACTGCATCTGGCAGTTGTCACACTCAATCTCTCAAGTCCCCATAAATCTAATTGGAGACTCGATCCTTCTATTAGGAGTGCCAATGCTCCTGCCTCTGCCAATGCAAACTTAGCATTGATGATGACTTCCAGTCGAACCTGTGTCAGCACCTGCTACAAATTCGTCAACTGCTCCATTCAGACATCTTCCTTCTTGAGTTCCTAAGGGAATGAATCAGTGTTGAATGCTCCTTTTTCTTCTTGCTCCTTCCTACACTCATTACACCATCCCCTAGAATGTGGTGTGTACATACCAGTACCACATCCTTGCAAACAATATACATGGGAGACAGTCGCGTATATCTTCGCCCTGTTGCAGATATACAGGTAGATGTTTGTAGACATATCGTATTTCATGTCGTGCATACATCAGAAGGAATTCTTTAGGCAGGTATGCGAGTTCAGTTTCTTTGTCGAGTGTTGTGAGTTATTTAAGCTTTCCATATGCCACAATAGCTGATAAGATTTTCTGCCTGCTAGAACAGCATGCCATCATTTTCTATGCCTGACCGACGAGTTGTGGATGATGTGTAGCTATGGTACAAGCTGCTGGCCTAAAATGGGGTACTCTTGAATCGCTCAAAGTCAGTCAGAGCTCAAACTGTGAATGAGCCAGAGATCTCATGCATCTCTGTATATACCCTCACTTTATGCACACTCCGAATCCTTATCTAACATGGGAGAAAACATTCATACTCTATGAGCATCAGCAAGGGAACTCTCTGCAAAAAGAATTCATACACATACCAGCAAGGAAGCGGGAAACCCACAGTTACAGTTGACCATCTCAGTTGTCTAGTTCGAAAAATTATGTCAGGTGTGGGATTCGAACCCACACTCCCTTTAACAGAAACCAGAGATTAAATCAAGCACCTTAGACCACTCGGCCAACCTGGCAATTAGTGTTAATGATGAAATTACAAGGCTTTATTAAATTCTATACTATGTGTGTGATTTGGTTCTTAAAATAAATACCAAAAATAAATATTATATATTTTTGACCTTACCATCATATAAGGCACTGTGTGTGTGTTTTACACGGAAGTGTTTTGCTGAAGATAAGACCTAGTTGAAGTTGGGATGGAAGAAACAATGATTAGAACCTAGTACATTGGGCCAGAGGAATCTAGCAACCTAATTACTGCAGAAGAGTAACATTAAGTTTAGCTAATTATTTTCTGAAGACCTAAATTACCTGGTTGATAGACTACAGGTGCTGGTTCCATTGTAAAGCAGTTGATATCTTTCTGGCATTTCTGAAGACCTAAATGACCTGGTTGATAGACTATAGGCACTGGTTCCATTGCGGAATTGTGGTTATCTTTCTGGCATTTCTGAAGGCCTAAATAACCTGGTTGATAGACTACAGGTGCTGGTTCCATTGCAGAGTTGTGGATATCTTTCTGTCAGTGGAGAGATAAATTCTATTATTGGCGAACTGCGAGATAGAGGCAACACTGAATGCCATACTATGAATGTGTGTATGTGATGTGGTAAATACAAAATAAAAAAAAGTAACTTCGTTTATTTTTTAACTTCCTATTATCTAAGCAATGCACCTAATACTATGTGGTTGTAGGCTACAAGTAACCTGACTTGGTGGACGAAAATGCCTTCCCGATCATTTTTCCTGTAGGGCGAGTACTCACCCCCCTTAATATTGGCTCAATTGTCTCAATTGGCATCATGGGGGAAAGTAGAGCTTCGGGCGCACCCTCCCCGAGGAGATGATTAGCCACTTGTCGCTCCACTCTTGCTCCAGACATACTATGGTGCTGTGCGAGGGACTAGAAGAAATATTGCTCTAGATAGTCCAAGCCTCTTGCAGCTACTAATATTATTAGCGAACTGGATACATGTGAGACACGAGGTTGGGGTGTGTAAAACCATCACACCTTAGCAGAGTGCTTGCTATCCACAAGATTCCTATTGTCTAATAAACTTACCTACTGCTATATCTTAGCAAATGTCTTGCTGCACTCATTTCGCGATGAACGATGAACATTGCCTTTGCAATTGTTGTTATATGTATACAGGTTATCACAGTGTGTAACAAACAACATGATGTGCTGAACATGCAATGACAATGTTCGTGTCGATGTGAATGATGTGTTCTACTAAAAGTATTTCTACACATTGATACCATAATGCTGGCCGTGCCGCATGGGTAAGTCTGGAAGACGATGATTGCAGTTACTATCTTCATGTCATTTGGCACTGGTGAGGTTAGCTAGAGTCTCGCTTCCCGATGAACGACAAACATTTCTTTTGCATCCTTTGTTATGCAGGTTATCCATGCAGGTAAACAGCATCACAATGGAACACCTTTTATGGTAGGCAGAACAGGCAATGATAACTTTCATGTCGGTGTGCCTCACTAAAAGTATTTCAACAACAGTATCATTGATACCTTAATGCTTGCAGTTGACAATGTCGAAAATTATAATTCTTCAACCACTGATTCCATATGTAGCAGAGTACACAATCTGCTTTCCGCCAACACGCTCGATGATGAACAGACTTCCGTATGCTAGTTTACGTTGTCAGTCTCGGGTTGTCTCGACTACTGGCTATATGATTGCTGGACTGGTTACCTTATCCGGTCGATCGCTGTCTAGCCCGCGAAGTTGGCTTCTTTACACTCGTTATCTTACACAATCGTCTTTATTCAAACAGTATCTTTTGTGAGCTTGCAAGGTACGCTCATTCGCATATACCGCAATGCAACTAATGCATGGGTAGGTATTGTGGTCGAAGTGCAGTTACTATCTTCATGATGTTTGGCAGTGCAACCTTGCTTCCACTCGTTTTCACCGAACGATTGACTATTCACTGCGGCCTAACATGTAATTACTATTCCCATGTCGGGGTACACTAACTATGAAATGAATGGACTCATTACAAGAATTGAACCTGCACTACCTTATTTTCAAGGCTGGTGCACTGTCTCCACCATCGCCAGGGTAAATGATTTATTACCTATATAGTAAATGTATGTTTTGTCGAGGGTTGTGTAATTACAGTACATTCAAGTGCCGAGTATCGTTCTTGATCGGTAATGTGTACCATGCAAGGAAAGGGAATATGGTCATTGTGGTTTGTGCTTTCATTCAGTTAACATTGATAGCTATATTCGTGACCTGGAGGTCTTCTGAAACAGCTACACCAGTTAAGGTAAACCTCCGCTCTGCATATTTTAAGAAGCACAGTACATATATTGTTGGTGTGTGTGTAATTACTGTAGTGATAAGAATAATTTTCCCATTTACATGTCTGGAGTGGTAAAACCCAAGTACTGTAATGAGTCAAGGAAACATTATTACTGTCCCATTCTTATGCAATAGTCTGGTAGTGTTCTGTAGTGGTAAAAACAATTCCCTGTGATATGTGGCTGCATAGTGTACGATTGCTGGATGGATACTGCCTGTTAGTACAAGCATTGAAGCATTAGCGCAGGGTCGACAGAGTATGACTGCTTGTAATTGCAAATGCTTGGTACATGCATCGAAGGTTCGAGCAGGGTCGACAGACTGTCTGTAATTGCAAATGCTCTTTCTATGCACAAGTGAAGGTAGGGTCATGATTCTCTGTAATTGTAAAGGCTCAGTACATGAGTGCAGGTCAGAGACAGTACATGACTATAATTACAGCTTGCTAGTTTGCGACAGCTGGCTGTGAAGTTGGCCTCTCAACTTCTCGTACATCTTACACAATCCACTTAGTCTTCATTCGAACGCCTCCTGCTGTGTGTGCATGTAAGGCATATGGTTAGGTCTTATAGATTATGGTTTTTTTTGGTGTTTGGCAGTGGGGCCCCAACAAACAATTGTCTGCTGGGGAACATGTAATGTCAGTGTGCATTACCACTCTCTACAAGAACTGCGATACCTAATTTTTCAAGGATGGTACACTGTCTCCACATGCATATGGGTAAATGTATTAGTTCCTTTTCAGTAGCATATGTAACAAGTGTGCGTTACCACTCTTTCTGCTCATTTATCCTGCAGTATCTTATTTTCAATAGCATATGTAACAAGTAATTATACATTTTGACAAGGGGTGGTGATGCAGTTGTCGAGTTGCTTTCTCGGTCGGTAATGTAAAGCATGTGTGAAAAGGCGCGGTGGTCATTGCTTCCACTGTGTTCATGATGACAGCATGTGTTCGTGACCTGCAGGTCTTCACTGCTACACCAGTTATGGTAAAACCTCTGCTTTGCACCTTCTATGAGCAGAGTACATACATAGTTGACATGCGTGTGTGCGTGTGAGGCGACATCTCCTTACTTGTTATGGCTAACTCGTTTCGTAATAAGTACATGTACTATTTGCTCCTGCAGTGTTCTCTCTCTTGCATGATTAATGGTGCTTGTCATTTTCAAATGTGTTTACAATTCTAGCACTAGGTACTGACTTCTTATTGCAAAGGGACATTCACTCGACTGGCATTTTCTCTCTCTCTCTCTCTCTCGACTATTATCGTCCTTCGACTTGACTGCACTGTCCATCGACGGTGCCCTTACAGATTTTCACATTGCTCGTGCAGCGGTAAGATACGTTCTGCTGCTAGTGTTGGCCAGTTTTGTTTAACTGGGTTCGTACGGAATATGTTATACCCAGGACAGTTTAGCATCAGCGATGACAGCGCAAAACTATGTGAGATAGAGTATGACTGTCATTCATGACATGCACTGAGATCTCTGTACACTAGTGCTGTGGTTGCAGGATGTTCCTCGATGGTAGTGGTAGTGGGGCACAGACTAGCCTTGAGCCTTGAAGGGGCGAGTGTAGGTTGGAGAGAGAGAATATGAGTGCTAGTGCAGTGTATGATTGTCTATAAGTATGCACTATGAAGGTTTGGTACAGGGTATGATTGCCGGTAACTATCATCATTGAAGCTTCGGTACACGAGCAAGTGTGTAGGTCGTCGGAGACAGAGTATAAATGCAAGTACATGCCGCTTGTAGGTATGACTACCTGGAGAGCAGTGGTTTCATTTTCTAGACATAGCATGCATGAGGTATAACTCACGCATAGCAACATTAGCAGAGCTTCAGAAAAAAGCAAGAGTGAAATTACTGTGAATGAGCTACATGGATATTAATAATACAATTACTTAGACATCCAGACACATGAATAAAAAATGCATATATATACAGAGAGTTAAATATACATTTATTGACTGTTATTGCATATATATGCAATAACAGTCACTAAATGTATATTTAACTCAGTGTGTATATATAGAGGTGACTTAGTGAAGGCTTTGCAAGACAAAGTAAGTAACATTGAAAGCTCTCCCATTGGAAATAACAGTCACTAAATGTATATTTATCTCAGTGTGATAATTATTTACACAACAATTAATTACTTACAGTATTATTATATGTTGACATAGGGGATAATTGACTGCACTACCCTTCTTGTAGGCATGGTTGATCTCTATGTTATGAATATGGCAAATATAACTCAAATGGTTCATATAAGCCAACTATGCATATAAGTTGGCACAGGGCATACTTGACCCCTGCGACCTTTCTCCTAGTCGTGGTTTATGTTTGTGTTATGAATTTGGCAACTATAACTTAAATGGTTCGGAATCACAGTCAATTATGCTTATAAGTGCCATGCCTCAATCTTGCAGGAATGCCTTAATTTTTGCACGATTCATCCGCATTGGGCAAAACTGTCAACCAGATTGTTCAAAGTTGGCTTCATGGATGCTAGGCTGGCTTCATGGTGGGGAGCCAGGAGGCAGGATGGAGAAATTGTGGGAGAAATTTGAGCGATTTTGATCGTTTTTGAGATAATTAGGGAAACAAAATGGCTGCCGTCGTACTGGCTGACAAAATGGCTGACGTAAGCAGAGGGAAATACGGGAAATTTTTTGAGGGAAAAAGAGAAAAATCAAATAAAAAAACCAAATCCGAGATGGCCGCCACGCATCCCCCGATAACCAACCAGGAGCCAGTTGTCCTGGATTGCCATTTTTCTAACTATTCACTGAATCACTAGCAATCATGATGTATTTTATGGACAAGTTGTCGATTACTGGTGGCGTGTAAAGATCAGTGTCGGGAAAGATCTCATTTGCACATGGTCGTATGGGTAAGAGATCATCTAAACTTTGAAACACAAGAAGGAATTTAAATGATCGACCGCGTGTGTGTATGTGGAGTACCATTTGAAGATTCCGATCTGCGTGAGCTCGTATTGAAATGCCACATACATTGACATACACACACGTGCAAGATGAATAATGAATATTTATCATGCCGGTTCAACTTCGTGTGAAAAGAGTGCAAGATATACCGATGACGGACGAGTCTGTGGATGTATAAATATGTACGTATAAAAAAAAAAAAGCGAGACTCAAAAGTGAAAAATAAATTAACTGTAAAAAACCTTTCAAAACTCGGTTTTATTTATAAATGAACTAAAAGGATAAAAAATAATTATTGGAGTAGTTACAGAATCTGTAGAACTTGTAGGACGTGGCCGAACAGCTGTAATAAACTTTACTACAAATTAATATTTTTGTGCCAATTTATATGTAGTATATAAAATCTTGGCGCGAACAGTTTAGAGCTTTACGCAAGATATGTTCTTACTACGTTTACACAAATGAGATATACGTTCTATATTGCGCCAAGCTTTTTTATACTAAATATAAATTAATATAAAAATATTAATTTGTTGCAAAGTTTTGTACGGCTGTACGACCACGTCTTACAAGTTCCACTAATTCTGTAACTAATCCTATAGTTATTTTTATCTTCTTAGCTCATTTATAAATTAAAGCTTGGCTTTAAAATAGTTTTTACAGTTAAATTTTAAAGGATAACTTTCGATGAGAACTGAATGTGAACGCAATGCTAAGCCCATCTTCCTTGCGAATTCCTTCGGTGAATAGTTGAGGCACTTCAGCTAGAGATACTGGCAGAAATTTGGGAAATAGGGTTCCATGATTTAACGTCTAATCTATAGTAAAATAATTTCATGGATGGTCTTTGAAATATATTTGTTTTGTGTACAATAGAATTAAAATGGAGAATATAGAATTTCTTGTTCAAAATCTTATTGCACCTTTATTTGATTGGAGCGTTGGCAGTGGCCATATTATACATGGAAATGTTTTTTTTTTTTTTTTCATGTGATGGAAAGATACATAATAGACTGAAGGAACAAACCCATCAGGTCTTTCGAAACTACACAGTCAACTGCGGGCCGACTACATCCAAACTGCAATACTGAAGGACGAAAGACTACTCGCGAGCTTGTTTTTCTCGTGCCACCAGCTTAGTTACGTTTATCGCCGAACGCCGTCTCATAACGAATGCGATTTCACGCTCTGCCGAGAAGGTAGTTGATTAACGACACAGCTTCTGATCATTTTTGAGCCGTCACCCAAAGACATAATAAGTCGTACGCTGGTTTTTAAACCGAACACGCCGGTAAATTACCAGTTAATTACACAGAGACTAGAATGACTGTAATTATGAGCACCGAGTAGCTGTTTGTTAAAGTACATTCAAATGCTCAAACGTTATGAATCATCATCCAACAATTACACGAGTTATAAAAAGGCACCTCCATCCAGTAAATATCACGTTCTTGTTAAGACAAGAATAATATAGCCTCACGTCCGAAAAGAACGAGTGCATAATTAATTGTGGCATGTAACGGGATGTTAGTCGTCCTTGGTTGGCTAACGCTTCAGGTATTATTTATTGCTTTACCGTTGAGTAAACGTTGTGAGTTATGAGAGAACCATTTTATGCATTCTGAACACTGAACACGAAACGTTAGTTAATTTCGTAGCCCTCAAACAGCAAAATTCGCGACGTTTTAAAACCGGATGATAGTTGAGAACAAATGTTTATAGATTATTTTTTTGTAGCGTTCCTGAATTCAACTATCCGGCATTTCATGTCTATCAATTACGTGTTTCTGCGATTAACACTCCTGGAGTATTAAGTAACCAGCAATAAAAGCTTCGCTCAAGTAAAAAATAAAACCTACTCAACTCTCAGTCACGGGCCTGCAGCCCCAAAAGTCTTTTTTGAAAAATTTTCTTTCCTTAAAAACGAAAGTGGGGTGATTTTGAATTACTTCCTAGCGAACAAATTTATTTTCAGAAAATTAACGATCCGGTCGTGTCTCCTGTAACTGACTAAAAGTTAGCTATACGCTGTTCACGGTAAAATGAGCACTTTTGAAAGCCGTGCTTAGGGTATATTTGTATGGACATTGTGTATTCCTCCAATACATGTAAAATTAACATTTCCATGGGCCTCATAACTTTATTCATGCGTTGGCCAAATGAAACTGTGAAATGATTAGAATAGTAAATATTTTACATACTGTATCTGCTCATTTTTACACTTTGATACATACAAAAAAAAAAAAAAAAACGAAAAGCGAAACAAATAATCTACACTATAAAAAATGAAAACTTAACACTTTTTAGTCGACGTTGGTATATAGAACTACTTTCCATCCATCGTTACCAACTTTACTGGGCGCGTGTCACTCAGTGCGCCCGTTAAAATATACACCAGGCAGGAACACTGACATTTTTCTAAGGTTGATTTCAAAACTCCTCACTTTATCGTGAATAACCTTTATTAGTATATAATCTCAGAAAATATACTTGTACTTCCTGTACGGCGTTAAATCATTTCGAAATGTTGTAGGATTGTGTGTTTATGCAAAATATGTTTGTCGTATACAGAGTGAATACGAATTTCACCTACACACTTCTGTCGTAGTTTTAACAAATGTATATTCACTGCATTATGACTGTGGATATGTACGCATAATTTTATTCCAGACCAAGCTGTTCAATACATCGTTCGAGTGTTTCTAAAATTGGAAAATTATGCTGCCGGATTTTGGAACGGGAATTTATAATAGTTTGTAAAAAGTAAATATGAACCTAATTTAGTTTCGTTTGTTATTTATTAACATGACAAAAAATATTCTCTATATGGTCTACAAATGTTTATTACAACATTCTCCCCCTAAGTTTCAATTTTGAGAAGGCCAGAGAGTTAAATTTCATCTAGCTACTTATAGTTGAGAAATCCACCCTCTTCGTGCGATGTTCATATCAGGCAGTTTTCATTGCTATTTAAATTCGGGAGATCTGAACTCTTCTTTCACTGTAAATTGAATTAATTTACTATCGAACTCTGGAATAAATATTTTCAGATTGGCAATTATATAATTTATATTTATTCATTTATGTTATTTTTGACATGTAAATATTGTATACATAATATGCTTTTGGCAAAGAAATTAAACATTTTTTAAAAGTTAAATTCTCTATTTATAATTCACAAACAAGGAATATAAGTAGATAATATCCATATTTACTAACTTGACCAAATATGGTTATTATTGCTCCCACCGCAATGGCGGTTGGGCTTGTTACTATCACAGCCTAATGACTCTAAAGTAAAGCTTTAGCAAACCTCGTCAAAGGAGATGACCTCTCTCCATGTATAGTGTCTGTAAACTTAACTTATAAGGAGCTATTTATTTTCAGGGGAATATTTAGCCCTCATCTTACATTTACGGATTTTTTCCATAACGTTAACCAGGCAGAAGATTATTTGTAGGCTAATGAGTAAGCGATCGACAGAACAAATATTACTCGTTTCATTCATTTTATTTTTTCCCATTTCTACCAAAAATTCAAGAGATAGCCTCAGTATGGATACACTAAAAGACAAAATAATTATTATGACTATACAAAGTACACAAAATTATAAACTACATACTCCAAGGAACAGGACAATATGCCAATCATAACTGTCAGTCCAAAATAAACTGGGAGTGAAAGTACTACGTTACTACAAAACTATTGTGAAATAACTTCATACTCCAAGGAACAGGACAATATGCCCACCATAACTGTCAGTCCAAAATAAACTGGGAGTGAAAGTACTACGTTACTACAAAACTATTGTGAAA
This sequence comes from Dryococelus australis, assembly GCA_029891345.1. Classification (NCBI taxonomy): domain Eukaryota; kingdom Metazoa; phylum Arthropoda; class Insecta; order Phasmatodea; family Phasmatidae; genus Dryococelus; species Dryococelus australis. The sequence continues at coordinate 38,762,046 of CM056993.1, forward strand.
TAACTTCAATCTGAATACATAAATACAGCACAAATAGCGTATGATATATGATATCTACTTGTGTTATTCAGATACTGACAAGTTTTTCTCTGCTGTTTTTCTAGTGAAGAAGAGACGCAATAGTTTCCAAAATTTACAATAATATTTACTAAAATACGGCCAAATCACGTCCCGTTCTTCGGCAGTTTCCGATAAAAATAATTAAAGCAATTCATTGGTAGCAGAGTTTCGGAGTTATTTGTGAGCGGTTTGGTCTGGCTTTTAGCGCGAGTTTTGACATTCCCTTAATTTCTATGAAGGCTTATTGAAATTATTCCTCTAGAGAAACAGTTACGTCAGTTAGAAAATTGGGTTGTAAGGGGGAAAATAAACATTAAACTTCCCCTGCATGGCCAACTCTAAGAAGTTAATAAGATACTTCCGCTGCATTTTTAAGACTACACCGCCGAATTTAATAACCAGCCGTATAATTGTGTCATTCACCATCGGATTCCGCAAAGAAGTATAAATGGTCCCGCTTATACGATCGCTGGTGACAACAGCTATATAAAATTAATAAGCTCGTGGCTATGAATACAAATCTAGTGGAAACAAAACTTCGAAATAAAGGGCGTAATGGATTGGAGTTAACGGTAGGTTGGCTAAAATAGCAGAACTGGGGCCCAAATGGGCCGAACTTAACGACGCTTTGAAAGCAAAATTACACTTGCGAAGAAAGGAATTTAAGCTGAGGTGAAATAATTTGGTAACAAATTCGGCTCAGTTAAAGAGGCTGCACTGAGTTTAATACGTTGCTAGTGGCTTTTATATTTGGATTATTCACTTAATGACTGTGTTCTGTCTGAACTTAGAGATGGGCGCAACGAAATTCGTATTCCGTTGAGTGGAAAATAAACAACCAGTTAAGGTGGTGGAATCATTACAATTTTGTTTCTATAACTTTTTAGCTTAATATTAAGAAATAGTATTAATATACTAATCTTATTACGATATACATAACTATTTTACGGAGCTTCTGAAACCAAAATTAACTAATTTTAGCCTGTATTTTTCATGCGAGACAGAATAAAAATTTTTACGACTATCTAATGTTTATTGCGGTTACAGATGCAATAAAAACAACAAGGGGATAATATTATGTACTGTTACGGCATGCCCTATGTCCTGAAATTCATCTTCGTAAATATTTTAACTGAATCGTAATCTTTGATGAAACAAAAATAAATTAAAGATAAAAAGGGGAACGACTCTTTAAATGGTCGTGTTTGGTGGTAAACAGTGGCATACACTTTCTTTTGAGGTTGGTTTGTAATCGTAGAAAGTTTACTCGTGTATTCTGTTATATTGTCGGGACAAGGATGCGGTTAATCATTCATAAACAATTTGTCCTGTAGTTCAGATATAATTGCAATTTAAAACCAGAGGAAAAACAGTTTATAAGTTCTTGTTGAAAATTTTTCTTTCGAAGTTCGTGCTTTAAATATCACATTTCGGCATCCGGTTTTAACACTGTCTGAAAAACACAGCTAATGAAAACTTAGGCATAAAAGAAACAACATTTGAAACCTCATCGCAGGAGAAAATGGCATGAGTTGTGAGGGCTGGACATTCCTTGGTAGCACTCGTCTGTTCCCCCTAACAGAGATTCGGATATTATCACCGGAGGTGTTGAGGCCAGATTCTCGCCAAATGGAAACGTGGCTGATGTTACCCTTGGCAGTTTCGTATCCTACACCACGAATTCAGTCGTTTTTCCATTACAGAACCTCATTTCATCTGACGTTTACACGGCTATGACAAATTGCGCGTCTCACGTTAAAGGCATGGCTGCTTCCTCCGCCCTTCTCACTTCAAAACTATCTAACATTCACTGATACATGTGGATATTTTTCTACCAAGCAATTCGTAGACTGAATTAAAATAAGGAAAAAATATTTTGTCAATTTATAGAATTAAAAAATTTATTGTGTAAAGTTTTTAAGGTTGTCTTTTGGAATGTATTAATACAGGATATGTCTAGCTAATTTCAGAAACGATGATCTAAAAACTTCAATGCTAACGTTTTCCGATTATTTTATGAGTAGATATATTCTTTCGTAATAATTGTAACAAATGTACTAACATTACTAATTATTTTAGTATTATCCAAATTTATTGTTTATTAGGTCACCTCAATTGCGCGTACAACAACAATCGAAAACACTTATTCTAAAATGTCTCGGTAAAAGCAAACTTAGAAAACGTGTAGTAGTAGATACAGCATTAGCATAACTGAACTATATTTGTAATACTCACTTCATGTCTGTGTAAGCCTGAGTCATACTACGTTTTATTGCTTGATGCACACGTTCGAAAATACCAGGCATGCTGCTATACACCACACCGCTTTTGGGATCGGTACCATCATTTGTCATTGCTTTATGCAGATACATGGTTTCAACTGACGGACACCGAAAACTATAAGTTTTTCATTGTTTATATATTACAAAAAACTCTCATGTATTATAACTTGCTCGTGATTACCAGGGAACATTTGAAATAAAACTTTGGAAATGTCCAGGATCGTGTTCATATATTTGAATGAACAGACTTACTTGCAAGCAGGAAGTTAGTTGGCAGCGATACAAGAAAAGTAGTTCCATTTTTCAACGTCCTGTTTGAAAGTGTGACGTTGAAATTTGTGGACATCGAATATATTTCGTTAATTTTTTGTTCGTTTTGTGCATATATATATATAATTTATTGGTGTATAAATAATATATCCACCTTCCTAAACATCTTACTTGAACTAAGTGACCAAGTCCAAGGCAGGGCGAACTCCACATGTAGTAGAAGAACACAAAATGGTTGGTAATGTAAAAACTAAGAAAGGATTTCAGAAGAATTTAACTACCGCGAAGTTTAGAACACGTATTTATTAATCGATGCATAATTATTTGTTATAGAGCCAAACACATAATAATTTTTACTCTCGATGTGACTTCCGTAGCCGAGTTTACTGATGCAATACCTATAGACGGCATGGTTGCGGTTTGGACTCACGGATAGTCTACAATTTGTGTGTCGTTTTCAAACGTAATATTAGGTTAGTTTATAATGCAAAGTGTCTCTGAGCGCTAGGAATGCTAATCAAAACAGCAATTATCATATGTGATCGAATTATGCAAAACTATCAGGACGGAAATCTCGGCAACGCGTTCGAAAGTGTTTTTATGTAACCGAGCGCGAAATCCAGCCAAACGGATTCCATATATATAACGAGTGGATAAAAAAAAAATTATCACTTAGCGCATAATATCCTCGCTCCTGTCCTGTATAGAGCCACGCCTGAACGTGTTATCTCGCCTAGTTGCGGGAAGAAGTTTTTAAACGGCGCCCAGGGCAGAGCTACTGCTACGAAACTTACACCTGCCACTTATCCTTTCTTCCTCAATCCCCACACCAAAACATCAGAAAGGTTCTGTAGCGCTTTAACATACGAGAAAATGTGGTTTTGTCACAGTCTTCCTGCATAGTCCCAGAGAAGTGTGGTCAGGATTGCCAGTATTTAGACCTAACATTCCACTAGAACACAAGTAAATACCCACCAATATCCACTACACTATGACAATACACATAATCATTCTTAGGGTAGCAATACTCATACTTATAATTCAACTAGAAAATTATAGTTTAACCAGTTTCTTTGTACAGTTTTTCCTTGAAACAGTTAGAACTTAATAAATGTGCTCGTTGTGTAATTGTATTTGTCGCGAAGGTAACAAGAAACAGAAACAGCGTCGATAATGCAAGAAATTAGCATACTTATGATGCAATGCCACCAGTTCAGAAACAGCCATTGGATACGATTACTTTTTAACACTTCTCAATACACAAATTTTCTTTTATGATTTGGACATTTGGATATGTACAGGATAAGCCTGAGCTACAGGTACAAACGCTGCGAGGCGATTCCCTATGCAAAAATTAGATGAGCGGTGTCGCCTACACGGCCGTAGGTATTTTGAACGTGTGTGGGCGGTGAGAGGAAAACAAATGGTAGACTGCGTGGGTTTGTTCAAATCAATTGGTTTGTTATTGGCACGCAGTGGCGGTGTACAAAGAACTGAGTTTTGGGCAATGGTATAAGAAGTACGATATGAAACGTACACGGCAAAAAAAAAAATTGGGAAAATTACATGACAAGTGTAAGGTAATATTCGCAAACTTGTGGGGAAAACAGTTTACCTTACAGGTAAGGTAGAATTGCCGCATTCTGGAGTAAAATTCGCGCACATGGTAGCGGAAAATCACATATATGGATGCGAAAATTACCTTACGAAGTGTGCATCCCTTCAGCATTCTCAACAGCAAAGTGGGGAGGGGGGGGGGGGACGGGCTAAAGAAACAATTGTATAACACGCTAATATTTACTTATACTGGCAAGTTGTCGTCGGGGTGTATTAGGTAGCACATCGGCCTATCGTAATAGAGGATCATAGTTAACGCCCGCCAACCAGCAAGTCTCGAGTATTTTGGTGTTGAGGTTTCGGTTACTGTTCGTCAGAGGATATAGGTAATAAAAAGATTAACAGTACAAATACTCCGGGAATTTTTAAATATAATTTTATTATACTTGCATGGGATTATTTCCCCACTTTTGTCACGTACTTTTGCCGTACGATTAGGGAATAGTACTTTACTTGTCACGTAATTCTACTCTACATTTAAGAGGTGATTAGCTTCCCTTACATGTAAAGGAATTTTACCTCAATTTTTTTTTACAATGTAGGGTGATGTGCCTGGCGAACGCGTGATCCAGGAAAGTACGTAATTTGTGACTCGTATCGCTGAGTTGTGTCTGGCTGACACGTCATTAATGTATTTGCTGGAGACGAGTCTATTTTGCATTTAATTATCCTAGTTGTTGCAATCTATCGTGGTGCTTTCTACGTTTGCTCCGATTGTGCCGTTGTTTTTTAGTCTCAGTCTCGTCACGTGAGGTGGCATGTGACGATGACGCAATCGCTACGTCCGCATTTCGCTGCTGCGTAGAATTGTAATTTTATTCTTCATTTAACTCTGGAATGGATTGAGGTAGCTGAGTCATCCTTTCAGTATTAGAATTGTCTTGTCAAGCATTGTCCATGTTGTTAATATAATTAGTGTCCTTTTCGCCTTACTCGTAATTTTTAATTATTTTTGTTGGTAATCTGCAAAGAAAATGATTATTGGTTAGAAAGTCAGTGTGCGTGTTTATTATTTATAATTCTTGGTTATGTATTTAGTTACTCCTTTTTTATACGCACAAACTGACACCAGAATTTCTCCTATCGGATGAGCTATTCGTTCGCTACAGCGGTCTTAAGCATACGAAACCGCTCGACATCAGAAGTTCACAGCGCAGCTCCCATCGTGGCCTGATGATGTCAGAACGATAAGTTTATGTGTGAAGCATGAAGCCAAAGGACCGGCCTAGACTATCGCATATTTGCATTTAACGTACTGCTCATTCTCAACGAGTATTTACCATGGGCCAAGAGCAACATTTCGTGACGCCCACTTTCCGAACATAAATCGCCGAGTTGTAAGACATTGCCACGTCAAAATGAGTTAGGGAAACATTATAGGTTGGCCTATGTCCTACAGCGACTCGTAAGAGAGGCAGGAGCCCTTGAGAAACGACATTTCAAGTGGCCTAAAAATTAAAATACTAAAATGTGCTTGAGATGAAAGAACGATCCCGTGAATACTTTTGTCTTGAAACAAGACCCGAAATCTGCATGGAAACATGGTGTGCCACGTTAATAGTGAAACATATGTGTTTGAGCCTTAGGTGTTCATAGCTTTTAATGACCTCATAATCATGCGTATATGAATGTCCACAAAAACGGTTGTCTTGGTGTAATTCTCTGGGGCGAACGGTTGCCGAAAAACAGACCAAAGCTGTATGGGTACAGTTGAACACCTCCCGGATACCTTCACAAACTTTCTTCCTCAACAACCATTTGGTTGAGGGAGTTGAGTTACACCAAACCAACGATTTTATTTGTACATCAATGGACACGTGATTATGAAGTTATTAAAAACGACAAAAACCTAAGTGTTACACATATTTTTTTTGGACATTAACATGACTCACCCTATTTTCTCAATGAATGCAGGTGTCGCCCAGCAACCGTTCGCAGATTTCAGATCTCCGATCAAGACAAAACTATTCACGGAATTGTTCTTTCACCTCAAGTAGATTTCAGTAGTTTGAATTAAAACCATTTGGAATATCGATTAACTACGAATATTGCTGTAGGACATAAGTTGTATACAATTGTCTATTTCATTTTGTATAGAGAATCTCCTGATATCGTCTGTACCTGTAATTAAGGGTCGACATGTATACTTTTCTATCCAGAAAACGTATCACCACTTTCAACAGACATTAAAAAATATCTACCAGGTTATCTACTGATCACTAGGTGACAGTTCTGTCCACTAGGTTGGAATTATAACCCACCATACCTGGTGGAGTATCCACTGTGTTGGCAGCACTGACGTGTGTTGTCTAGTTTCTGAATCCCAGCTGGCGTCACCTTTAATGATGAATAAGTTAACGCAGCAACGAGCAGATAATGGCCATCGGCGAACAGCCGTTATCGAAACTCCTCGACGAGGAGGCTATCATTAATTCAGAAACGTGATAGTCGTACAATTATCAGAGAATACCGGGCTCTGGAGGATCACGCCGGCCTCAGAATGGGAGAAGCGTGACCCGCGAACAGATCCGTTTCGTAAACAGAAAAGAGATGAGCTACAAGTCGCGTCATGCCGTATAAACAGGCCAGCCGAACCCCGCCACCGATTACTCTTTCCCAAAAGTTCACGGTCACTCGCTAAATGATTTTCTTTTTTTTTCCTTGCAGTGGAAATGCCAGGGAGTTGAAATACGGGAGGTTCTACAGAACGCCGCTCGTAGATGTTCGGTGCGTAAGGCTTCGCCGTCTCAACTTAGGCGAGAGCTGTTGTTGCGTTTGGCGCCATTACGTCATTGCTATTTATGAGTCTAGGGTCGGCTTCGCTTTAGTGTCATGATTTCGGACTCAGAGTAATTACTCACAATGCACGACTTTAGAAAATGAACATTTTACGAGTTGTTTAATATTTTTGTGCTTGGTTAAGTGAAATATTTTGAACATACTCCAGTATCACACTGTAGTGTCACAGAAAACCAAATATACCGTATTCGCGGTAAAGTGAGCACTATAGAAAGCCCAGACCTGTTGTTAAGACGGCCTCCTAACTGGATGTGCTCTGCTAATTCCAGGTCTATCAGTATGGGAACGGCAAGGCTGACATAGACATGCCAGATTTATCATCACCTATAAAAACAAGGTACTGAACTGGAACGTCGTCTGCTATGGCGACGCACTCCAATGGTACTACCATGTGTGACTTTTCTATTTCACAGGGGTTATGAGAAATTTCAATGCCAGCTACACGATTCACCACTCTAAAGATTCTGCACCGGAATTATTACGCCAGAAAAAATAAGCCGTGCTTACTCTCTTAATTAATACGCATTAGGGAGCAATAAAGTGACATTTGTAAACACACGTGTAATGCCGGAATCTCATAGCCCCGACCAGCACGCTACCACAAGCACGACACGACACCTAAAACTAAACAACCAATGAAATATAAGATAGATCTAACGTAAGCCTCACAATTCTGTCGTACGACCAGTAGTTTTGGATTAGAAATTATTTCTATTCTTCGTCGTGTCGTGCGGCACGACGCACAGAGTGCACAACCTTGCAAAATTAAATTGTGTGATAAGCTTTACCTACAATGGGAAAAACGTAGCTTAAAAGAAAACAAATTATGACGATTATTGTATTTAACTCTTATAAATAATAATTTTACCTCTGTATACATTAGCTACAAAACTTTGTCACCATATGTATTCCAAATTTCCCGTCTGTCCACCGCCTTTGAATCTAGCGCAGTTAATCAGCGCCTTTAAAATGGATTAGAAAATTTCTACTCGTGTCACGCAAGTAGATACTGTCGGGTTGTAAATTCGAGCAGGCACGTTGGAAATGGTCGTGGTTACTGTTGTTGTCGTGTCGTGCTGTGCTCATCGGGGCTATGTGATTCCGGCATTAGATTTATAAAACGCTGTTTATACCTACGGATACCCGATTCTTGCTAAAAAAATAAATAAATAAATAAATAACTCCACGTAAGCTAGACTTAAATATTCACTAGGTTATTGGCGGGCGATTCTTTGTGAGAATATATTTTATTTCTTAACTAGGGGGAAAGATGTGTATTTGAGACTAGACGTCTGTGAATTCGAGGACAAAATCCTAAAATGCAGAAACAATAATATCATCCAATTACGAAAGTGGATCTGAGCTTAAAGTGTTTTGAAGTACAGCTAGTAGTGAAGTGTTTTACTTAAAGTGTTTTGAAGTACAGCTAGTAGTGAAGTGTTTTACTTAAAGTGTTTTGAAGTACAGCTAGTAGTTAAGTGTTTTACTTAAAGTGTTTTGAAGTACAGCTAGTAGTTAAGTGTTTTACTTAAAGTGTTTTGAAGTACAGCTAGTAGTTAAGTGTTTTACTTAAAGTGTTTTGAAGTACAGCTAGTAGTTAAGTGTTTTACTTAAAGTGTTTTGAAGTACAGCTAGTAGTGAAGTGTTTTACTTAAATTCGGACTTTTATAGCTATTCTTAGGCAGACGATTTTGTAAAATAGAAGGCCGGGTATTTAATAAATTAACATTTATTTAATCTCTGCTCAACGTTTGTTGGCCAATGACGCAGAAGAGGGGCGTTTCTTAGCGAAATAGGACAGAAATAAAAAGAATTGATTTTTATATTGCGGAATATGGTTTCATAAATGTACAAGATGAGTTAACTGTGCTGCAAGCAATTCACCGCTGATGGCGTGGTTTGAGATATCAAGCACGAGGCAGTAATTTTTTAATGATAGACTTTCAGAACAAAGAAATTACATCCCAGCCCAAGAACAGACCAGGAAAAAAGGTTGTCACTGTCATGTTATTTGACACAGCCGTTAAATTTTAACCGTTCTTTGAATATACCAGTAATACGCAATTTGGAGTGAAGTTTTTATTGGACTTTTATACTGTGTTTATGTAGACAATCTTTAAAGCCATCGAATTCTTATCCTACTTTCCGAAGGAAAGATTGGTTTATGAGCTCACCTTCCTGTGTCTGTGTAGGTGTGTGTGTGTGTGTTCTGTGTGTACGTATAGGTGTGTAAAGTCTGTTCACTATAAAATGAGCACTTTTAATGACCCTACCAACAGACATTAACAACTAATAAATTGGTTTTATTGCATCCCCAAACATTAATTTTTGAGAGTGATGAACGTATACACGGCGTTTATTAGTCACATGACAATGCTGATAGTAAAAAAAGTGGCGGAAATTTACAAATTGGCCTAAAAGAAAATTAGAAAGGGCCTTAAAAAGGGCTCACTTTATCGCTTCAACCGAATTTCACCAAACATTGTACAATTATAATACTTAGTAAGCACACCTGACTTCTAAATATTGACCACGCATGGCACTTGCTTTTAAAATGGCGGCTATTAAAACATTTACGGTAATATGTAATATCTCGGGAACATTCAACTGATTTAAACCAAATGCTGTATGATTGCAATCATTGTGTAAGCATTACATTTCGAGATGGAAATTTTTGTTGGTCCGCCATTTCGGAAAATAGCAACAATTTAATAACTAAGTATTTTACATTATACATCAAAACTTTCAACGAATTGTCACCCAATTTAGCATGTGATACAATGGCAATCCATGTAAACGTAACGTAAGTGGTTGAATTTGATAAGTTACTTATTTTCAAAATGGTGGCCTTACAAATGTTTTAAGTTTATTTATTATAGCTGCCATACCATTTACCGAATTTCGTCATATTTTGTATACTGAAAGCATCTATTACAAGCATCATACATACCAACAAATAACAACATTTTTCGGCCATTTTATAAGATAGCACCATACGAATAAATAAAGTTATTTTGTCATAACTCAATAAAAATTAACCGATTTCTACCATATTTTGCAAACAAGCTGGACTGAAGTATATTATGTTTAGTGGTATGTTTTTAGCATGTCAGACACCTATTTTCAAAATAGCCGCCGTATAGCTATTTTAGCTTAGAATGCTATATCGTCGAAACTATGTCATCAATTCGAACATAACTTTGCATGCTAGCAGTAGAAATTACAACTATCAACTGTATATACACAGAGCATTTTTTGTCCACCATTTTGTAAGATAGCGCCATGCGAGTAAATAAAGTTTCTTTGCTAAATCTCGGGAGACAATTGACAGATTCCTCCCAAATTTGACAAACAAATAGAACTGCAGTAGGAGGTGTAAACTGGTATGTTTTATGTACGTCAGGCACTTATTTGGATAATGGTGGCTATATAGGTATTTTGGATCAGTATATTTTATCAATGAACCAAATTCCAGCTTAACTTTGTTTGCTGGTAGTACCTATTACAATCATCAAATTGGTCTATGCAGATCCTCATTTCTCTGCCATTTTGTAAGATACCCTTACCAATAAAAAATATCAACTTCATCTCGGGAAACCATGAACTCATTCTTGCAAAATTTGACAAAGATGTTGTTCTGTCGTAGGCCATAATAATAACATTATTTTTTTAAAAAGAAGAACACACATATTTTCAGAGTAGCGGCTATGAAATAATTCTAGTTTTGTGGCCGATATCTACGAAAGTAAGTAATCTATTTTAAGTTAACTTTGTTTATTGGCAGTATACAATCATCGAAATTGCTACTACATTAGTTATTTGTCCGCCATTTACGAAGACCGCCATTTGAAAATTATAGAGGTTTTATGCTCTATCTCGAGGACCAGTCAACCGATTCCCACCAAATGTTACACTGGAACAGTGCAAATCAATTTATACCGAATTGCTTACACCATAAATGCAACAGAAGACCATGTAAACTTTAATAATTTAAATTGGTTAGACAACGAAGTTCAAAACAGCAACTTCATAAATCATTTACGTAAGTTTGACATCTAGGTATATTTAATAATTTAACCAAATTCAACCAAATTTGTAAGTAGAGTGTATATTTTAGAAACATCGTATATAGAGCCTATTTTTTTTGGCAATTTTGTACGATAGCATTAATTATGAAAATACATTTTTTATGTCGTATCTCAGCGATCAAACAACCGATTTCCATCAAATTCTTCACCCAAGTAGTGCTACGTTAGGCCATGTAAACTTGCATGTTTTAAGTGGCTCAGTCACTTATTTTCAAAATAAAGAACCTGTAAATATTTTAGGTTAGTAAACGCTATCATTTGAAACATTAGACTGGTTAAATCTGAAGTCTATGCTCCGTGTCCGTCCTCCGTAATGCAGAGGATTGCACGCTAGCATATAGTACGAGGTTTTGTGTGTTCAAGTCCCTGGTAAGGCATGTGTGTATTTATAGTGTTATCACTACTGTTGCACGAGTTTCTGGTTTAAATTATAAAATTATAATTTTCAAAGAGAAGCCAAGTCCTTCCTACCAACTCAGCTTTTAAGAAATTATTAAAAAATTAATTGCACCCATGTTGAGGAAATTAGGCTCATTAGTTATATCTGTAACTTATCTTTGTTAAATTATATTATTGCAGGGATATTTATTTACTATCTTGTCCTATCTAGTCATTCGTACCTGTTACATGTTTAATTAACGCTGTAGTTAATGCTCGGTGTTACCCACCAAGTTGAATTTTCCTTTTATGTACCTTTACGTTATTTTCAATGAAGTAACTGAATATTTCATATTAAAGCGCATGTAGGCCTACATGTTACAAATGCCTTCAAATTTAATCGCCAAATTTCATCCATGGGTTATGTAGTAATTATGAAACGGCAAGAATTCACTGATCATTTTAAAATCACACTGCACCAATTACGTTATAATTACTAGACGAAAGTTCACAATTTACGTTTGTTCTACAGCGCAATGCATATTTCCCGAGAGCTATAAATGTAGTTTCGAGATATGCATCCCTGAACAACTGAAATCAGTTAGAAACCAGTAATTCAACATGGAATGTGTGTCCAAACCTTACGATACGTAACTTCCCAAGCAGCAGACAACAAGTAGTTAACAGTTGGCTTGCTATTGGCAGTGGAGGCAAACATTCGCATTTACTACTGTCGGCATTTCTTCTATGGTTGGCAATCAGGTCATAACAATAAAGGTGACTTTAACTATTTAAAAAAATCGTATATGATTGTTATAATTGAACAGAAACCTCACATGCAGGTGACAGACGAAATACTAACTGTTATTTACTGCCGGGAAAATATTAGCACCATGTTTATGGGTCGTTTACGGCATATCAGCAATTACTTACTGCTCCGGACGTATTAGTAGCAAGCTAATGGACCACTTATGACATGCAAACTGCTGTTTACTGCTGGGACATAATAGCAGCAAGCTTATGGGCCATTTATGGCATTCCAGCTGTTGCTTACTGCTCAGTAAACATTAGCAGTCAATTTATGGGCAATTTATTGCATGCCAACTATATAGTGTTGTGAAATAGCAAATAGCTCATGTGAATCCTTTTAATATTTTTGTTTTGTATATATGTGAAGTAAAATTAAAATGTCCCATATATCGATATAAAATAAAACGGTTTATAGACTAGAATCCTGCCCTTTAAATACTACCTGAAAGTATCCCAAAACTAAATATCAGCTTCGTAAAGAAAATTCATAAAATCCAATATTTATATGTGATACCAGCATAAGTTGTGTGATCTTTGAATGAATAGTGCAATGGATGGAGATTAATGGACATTCTCCATTACGATGCAGATGTCTGTCATGGGAAAACATGACTGAACACGAGAAAATACTTAAATAAGACAAGTAACCAATGAACGAGAAAATAATTATGTATACACAACACTGGAAAATTCGAATGGGGAATAGACTCAAAAAACAGACTCTATTCCCCCTTGGAATTTCGCAGTGTTGTGTACGTATATTTATTTTCTGGTCCATTGGTTACTTGCATTATCGAAGTATTTTTTCGTGTTCAGTCCTGTTTTCCGATTGCAGTCATCTGCATTGCATTGGCAATGTCCAATAATTTCCATCCAGTCAACATAAATTGTGCCTGCAGCAGAGTTAATAATGCAACTCTTACGTTTGAAAGTATTTAGATTTACTTAACCACATATTACGTGAATACATGGTAGTGTATTTGGTAGCTTTCTGAATTTTGAGCTAAGCAATGATGAGTTAGATTCCGTACTCTTTCAGATATATTTTAACGATTGTGAATTAATACCAAATTTGACAAATGAAGGTGGGAAAAATAATTGTTACTTGGGCAAAACAAAATAAACTTTTGATTTGGAATATGCATGGCAAACTGTTAAGTGGGCCACAAGTGGGTGATAGCTGGGCTGTAAGTGGCAAATAGCTGGGCTACAAGTGGTCAATAGCTGAGCTACAAGTGGCTTGCCAATAGTTTGCTGACAGTTGGTTAACACATGAAGCAGTAATCCAGCGGACCACCGCTGCCACTCATGGCCCTCTGATGGGGCAGGTGTAACCGTGGAATTTTACCCCAAGGCGGATTTTACCCCCAGGTAGGAAAGGACGGACACCCCCGCGATCGACACAGGGAAATAACGTACTAAGTACATCATTATACCATTGGTGAGATGTCAGCACAGTGGGATGCCGTACGGAAAGAAAAGGGGTGTTTGGAATAGGGGCTTTTCGGGAAAATTAAATTTTTTCTCGGTAAGTGGTACAACTCCACTCTACTAATTACACAGAACATGAAATTACTACGCTTGAAAATCATTTATGGAGAAACTCCAAGCTTCACTGATGCGTGGCCGCTTCGTGGTCACCACCTACATTAAACAGCCGGAGTGCCTTGAATCACTGTTCTGGGAATTAACTCCCCTGCTGGCGCTGAGGACTCTGGTTTGGTGAGTAATCTTTGGCTATGCTTGTATAGTAATTTTATTTGTGAAGGGGCTACTTTTGTTCCTTGAATTGTTATTGTACCAAGGGACACATTCTGGCGAGAAAGTGATGAGGATAATGCTCTCGGGGATTAGTGTCAACCTAATGTTTTGTAGTCAGCCGAGGATTGTTAACAGTGTTATAGTGTGCTAGGGAGTAAAATTTCACTAGCGAATTTTTCAGGGGAGGTAAAAATTAACGGGCAGTAGAATCCCACGGTTACATTGGCATATTTGGGGTATAGTTGGCTCTCAGAATTAGGCCACTTATGTGCCAACTGTGTTTTCTTACACTAAAGTTGTCTGAACCGTAGGTCCAGACGTGACCAACTGCACACGACAGTCAAGAGGCGCCATGTGGACCACATACCTCTGCAGGTGCGTCACGGAGGTTGGCTGATTACGGAACAGTCTGTGGACTTCTTGTGCACAGGCAGACTTGCCTAGGTCGGCCAACTGAATTTCGCTACATGGGTTATTTGTACCTGCGCTGCAATTAGGACCATATCACTGACGCGGGGACATTCCCATGCTTGCTTGCATTCAAATATTAGTGGGGCAAAACATAGCCAAGCCGTAAATATTAGAAGGTGGTATTTACTTTGGGAGTACATCTACTCACTAGATCGTTTTGCGAGAAATGACTACGCTACACGTTTCATATTAGCAGTACTTACTTCTCCAAGTTGGCAACTCCGACTGTATGTCATTTTTAGAAAATGAGAATGGAAAACAAATGCTGAGAGCGTCAGGAAGTAGAGTGGGAAATTCGCCTAATCACTTGGTTAATAACAGCTGGTCAAGGAACTATTTCTTAGGGCAAGTGATTTTTAGTGTAAAGTTTTCGCGACCATACTTACTTCACATCTTCGTAGTTTCGTGTAACTTTTCTGTATGGCTGACTATTTTCGTTAAGTGTAGCAGTTATATCCCCATCAATGATGGAAATGATGGATGTGTCTTTGTTAGTATAGGAATCGTTATTGACCTGGTCAGGTAAATAGATTGGTTATTATTGCCAGGGCAACGAACACTGTCAAAAAAAAAAACCCTTTGTCAATTTCTACACAGAGCTAGGAAAACTACTACGGACCCAGTAATTCAGTGGAAAAAAATCTGTCCTGCCTGTTAGTGGCATGAAATTGGTCCCTAGGAAAATACAACCGATGGAATGCATCGTTGATGGGGAAGTGGGAGTGCCCAGAAAAAAACCTTTTCAACGTTTCTCCACGTGATAATTCGGACTTGGGGTCTCCGAGTATCGAACCTGGTCATGACTAGGGTCCCGCAGGGGTACAACTTGGATAGCAGCAGTAGGAGGCCAGCATGCTTTCGGGATTACCAAATAGAAACAAGATAAAATTTTCTTGTCTCTTCCACATGCTCCATTCACAACTAATTTTATTACTGAAAACAAGGGATCTCACTTAACTTTTGATAGTATTTACAACTACTATATAGAAGATAAACGCTTGTGATATATGCAAAGTAACTTCATTTAGAAACAAATTATCTCTCATATACTTAAATAAGCAGTTTCAGAGTGAATGTCTCGTAATGCTCAGAATAGCTATACGTTTCAGACTAGTATTTTGAAGTTAACAAAATGATGCATTTTTGCTCCACTGAAGATACTTGGCTGTAAAGAATTCATGGAAAAAATAATATGATAATGTTATATTTGTGATATTATTTTCAGGTAAATGGTAAGATATAGTTTTGTGCTGTAACAAAGGCCACTTATCGACTTAAAAATTATGTAGCTGACAAACGGCCTGTAACCCATCCACACTGAGAATGATTATAAGCTAAACATTTTTGCAGAGAATGTCTTTGTGGCTTGGTTATGTTTTACAAAACATAAGTAACATTAAATATATGTTAAATAAACCAAAAATACATTATTATATAACGATTTTCAATAGTATTATTGGTTCATTTGAGGTTTCGTTATTTTCCTCTTCTAAAGTTATTCAACATAGAATTCATGGACGTGCAAACATCTAATATATGTACCACATTTCTTTATGTTAAACACCTCAAAATTGAGGGGGAAACGTCTATGTGATTACAGAGATATCAAAAATATCTTATTACATTTATTTTTCAACGTACATTATATCATTTCTGAAAATGTGTTCGAGTTTGTGCAGGGAAAAAAAAAAACATCCATTGTTAAAGAGTTCTAGCAACACAATTTATTTTCTTGAAATGGCGACATTGTGAGGAAGGTAGGTCTAGTATAAATGTAAAATCTCTATGTTAAAATTAAGTTTTCAACTGACTGACACACTCATTAGTGCACAACCGAAACTACTGAGTGAAAAATCATGAACATTTAGGGAAGGCTTCTCCTCTGGGTGCAGGCACCCACTAAGAAACGATTTTTCGAAATTCAACCCCTAAGAGGGTGAAAAGAGGTAACATTTGTTTTCGAGTACTCATCAATAGGTCATTAATCATATAGCATTTCGTTGTTCTCATAGCTTCAAAATGTGGCCTACACAAATGGCTAAGAATCGGGATGTTTTGAAATTCAATCCCGAAGAAGGCGAAAAGGAGTTTCAAAGTATTTTCGAAGATGTCTCGATATCTGGTAACAAATATTTGTGACTCGTGGCCCTGTATGAAAAAAAAAGGCTATTTGCCTTGTTCGTTACAAAAAATTCTACAAACGCTTCGGTTAGCGTTTAGGTAAAAATGTATGCTGCAAGAATCAAAAACTTACTCGTATGTTTTTTTTGGGGGGGTATAAGAAATTAATCGCGAACCATCAATAAACATTTTCGTGGATCATCGTGAAACCATTATCCGATTTGCTACGGCACTTGGAGAAACTTGACATGATTAAGGACTGAACGAGGTAGCCGTAAATCAAACTTAGCGTTACTGGTCTTCGCCAACTAGAGAGAAAGTAATTTCACAGACCAGACTACCCAAAGTGACCCTACCCGGATACCATGTACGGGACATTAAATAATGCGGTGAGGCGTAGAAGATATACGGCCCCAAAAGAGCGGTTTATGGACGCTGCTAAACTCGATGCCTTAGTTCGTGAATATTAATTGATACCGGCCACTGATACGATGCAAATTGGGAGGCAATTATCATCCCCCCCTCCCTCCTTTTTTTTTTTTAAGAATAATGACCGAAACTAAATGACCGGTTGGAGATTAATCTTGCCTATGAAGCCAAGCACTTGCATAGCAATGAGATGTTGGATATGGAGCAGACGTGAGCGTATGCTGACTGATCGTTGTGATACGTGTCTGGCCAGTAGCCTGCTTGACGTTCTTCGCACACGCGATCCTCGAGATTCGGTGATGATAACACTCTGAGCATCGGTATTTGCGATCACAGTTGCGCGTGTGTTTCGCCCTTGGACATCCCTCTATTCGTATATTAAGCCGCGCCTTCCTTAAAAAATATACATTATTACACTGTCATGTAATTTCCGGTAAACTTCCTAAACTACATTGGAAGTTTATAACCTATAGTATATTCACAGTTCCTTAACCCTTTTTGAATCAAAACTTTGAAAAAAATTCCTATATATGACGTGTTTAGTTATTTCCTAAATACGCCCTGTATTAAAAGCGTTTTATACTTGTGTTCATAAAAGTTACTTTTTTTTTTTCGGTTAAAATAAAATAAATATTCATATTTTATTTATAAATTATGCTTCATTTATAAATAATTTGAATAAAAAAACGGGAAGAAAATAGGCGTGTTGGTAACATCTAGTGAGAAATAGTTCTTATACAAAATACTGTTACACCTAGTGCGCACGAATGTGGTGCGTTGTCCCCCTGGTGTAATTCACCAGGCTCAGGTAAGCTTGGTTTGTACGAGGCGGAAGAATATACCCTAGAAGCAGAACTTTAGCAGGGATTCAGAAAAGGTTGAAGTGACCGTGAATCAATTATATACTCTCTAGATCTGAATCAGTGAGAATTTCACTGTTTCAATCAATCGAACGTACCTAATTCATACAACAGTCACCTCAGTGAATTTAACTGATGGACCAGTGAAAAAAAAACGCCATATTTCCTTCGCTGATTGATTCAGTGACATTTCCCACTGATTC
Organism: Dryococelus australis; assembly: GCA_029891345.1. Lineage (NCBI taxonomy): Eukaryota > Metazoa > Arthropoda > Insecta > Phasmatodea > Phasmatidae > Dryococelus > Dryococelus australis. The sequence goes on from CM056993.1 coordinate 38,780,195, forward strand.
GTCAGTCATTTTTTCCACTGTTTTCTGAGTGGTTTATTTTTTTGACTGATGGACCAGTGAAACATCTGAGAAACTTGCTCCGTCACTAATTATTTTCGACTGACGTATCAGTGAAACTGCGTGTAAAAATCGTCTTCCACCATCGTTTAAAAATGGCCGTTAAACGACGTGCATCAATTGAAGTACCATAACAACGAATAAATGAATAAAACATATATCAAATACTTTCTAAAATGCGTTCCGTCTTTCAAAGCGCCATTTTACGAGGTAATATGAACACACAGACTTCCATTTCGTTTTTACGTCTTTCATCTCGTCCTCACGTCTTTAATTTCGTTTGCATGTAATCGTCACAGCACTCTGAAGGTTTAAACTGCATTTAATGTGACGAAGAGAATGCACCCATATGTCCTCTTCGTTTTAACAAATCCGAACGGTACCAATCAAACCAAAAACGAAAAGTATGAGCAAAGAATTTCAAACGATACGATTCCTCAGCGATAATATAAAACATATATTTTCATCTACCAATTTTAACTTGGCGTGGTAGCTCATCATGTGTTTGAATGTGTACTGTATAATAGGTTAAGGGCAAACACCTCTGGATATTGTTTGTGACAATAAATTTATTAAAAAAATATGACGGGAAGGCAACGATATAGACGTGAAGGGTGCGCGAGTCCAAACCCGCTCACCTGCAAAACTTTTTTACTTTTTTAAATTACCGTAAATTGCACAATATAAATAGTAAACTATCGTAAATATGTTTATTTAATGTAATTATTCGCCACTGCAGTCAGCCGTCATTTATTCAATCAGTGAAATTGTTTCACGTCACTAATTCACCCAGTGAAATTTTTCCCCTGAAACAACCATTGGTTTTTCCACTGATTCTAAGTGGAGCTATTTTCTCTGATTATGGTAATTGAATTTCACTGCGAATCAGTGGTTTCCCACTGACTAGAATTTAGCGTGTACATTGTATGGAAATAATACTACATGCCAGACTGCAAATATAGGAATATTGCTTGTATTACTGTATGAGGCTGGCAACTTCCCTACGCATTTAACTGTTTTGTGAGCGAATGTAGGAATGGTACCATGGATGTTCGGGGAAATAATTTACCATTCGCACTTTCTCCCTATTCGTACACATTGGTATGGGTATTTTACGAATAATTTCTTAGAGTGTATGCACACACACACACACACTCGTGTGTAAATACAATCACATAAAGGCTGCTCACAATAAAGTCTGCACTTTTGAAATCAACCTTAGAAAAAAGTCACTGCTCCTGCCTGCATATATTCTAACGGGCGCACTGAGTAACATGCGCACGGTAAAGTTGGTAACGATGGATGAAAAGTAGTTCCATATCTTAACGTTGAATAAAAAGAGTTAGGGGACAATTTGGGATAACATAAATAGTATATTTCGTTTTCTGTTCGTTATGTATCGAAGTGTAAAAATGAGCATGTTTGTTACATATCTACTTTTCTTAAATTTCACAGTTTGGACCGACGCATGGAAAAAGCGACGAGGATCTTGCCAGCGTTAATTTTACGTGCAGCGGAAGAATAACCAACGTGTATACAATTAGATGCTGAGCAGGGCTTTCAAAAGTGCGCGTTTTACAGTCAACATCCTATAGGAGACCTATTAATATTTCTGTGACAAATATAACAAACAATGTATCTAATACTTAATCTAGTACAGTTTTTTATATTATTACTATTAAGAGCACCCGGGCGCGAGACAATTTTTACCCGTTCAAGCCACAGACTTAATGAAGCGATACGGGCGATATTAACACGAACGTCCAGCCCATCATCGCACCTACGTGCGAGGCGTGCATTGTTTCCGTCGGCGCTCGTTACATTGAAAATAAGATTTGTGATAGTGGTTCTCAATAACGCGCTACGAAAACCCACAGGTTAAACTACGTCCATCTGGTTGTATTTCCCCCCTATTTCTTAAGGAATTTGCGCTGGCAAGTTATAAATATGAGATATTTTACCATTTTCACGAACTTTTTGTCTTTGAATACGCTTAGTATGTTAAAAGCAAAAAAAAATAAAAAAAAAAATACGGTTTCGATAGTTAACTTTTACCTTTCCTGTCAAAAATTCGTATAATACATTCACGATTACTTCACATTTTTCTGAAGACCTGCCAAAGTTCTATTTCTAGGATATTCCTCCGCCTCGTGTAAATTAAGCTTATTTAAGTCTATAAAATTACACCAAAAGACTACGCACCGGATTCGTGCTCACTCAGCTATAATGATATTTTGCATGGGAACTATTTCTCACTAAGCGCTACCAACACACATGTTTTCTCACTGTTTTGTTCTTCATATTTATTGTAAATGAGTTATAACTTATAAATGCAATACAGTTAAACTTCAATTTAATGAAAAATAAGATACTTTAATTTTAACAGAGTTATAAAACGCTTGTGATACACGGCATATATAGGGAATAACTAAATACGTCATATATACGGTGTATTTTTCAAAGGTTTTATTCAGAAAGTGTCAAGAAACCGTGAACAGACTATATTCCTAGAATGTATATTTACTGAAATATGCCTAACTGCGGAAACAACGAAAGTAGCAAAAACTTTTCAGGACAACTGACTCGTAATCAAAACTCAGATATATTTTAAAACAAAGTCGTTCTCAGAAACAGCTTTGTATTCTTGGACACTTGGCGCCTCGTCCAAAAGGACCTCCGTAATCCAAAAGGACCGTGTCCGACATTCCTGTCTCTCCAGGACAGCGCCAAATCCGTGCAGCCCCTCACTGTTACAACCGTACAGTTTCTATGGGGTAGAGCGATTACTCTAGCTGCGCGGAACCAGTCTGCGTGTTCCAACATCGAGCTGCTTTGCTGGCGATACGACTATCGTAAACGACGTGTATAGAATTTGAGGTTATGACACTGTTTATTTAAATAAGTGGTTTGAGGTGATCCTCTATATAATTATTTAAAAGGAAATTGGTTAAATTGAAACTATCGAAAGATACTTAATCATGTAAAAGGGATGATTTTTTTCGAAAATTCAGGTAAAGCCTGTTCACGATAAAGTGAGAACTTTTGAAATCAACCTTAGGAAAAAGTCATTGCCCATAACTGCATATGTTTTAACGGGAGCCCTGAGTGACATGCGCCCAGTAAAGTTGTTAACGATAGATAGGAAGTAGTTCCGTATCTTAACGTAAAAAAAAAAGTTTGGTGACTATTTCTGATCATTCAATTTATTTCTTTCGCTTTCTGTTTTTTTTATGCATCGAAGTGTAAAAATGAGCAGATTTGTAAAATATTTACTTTTCTAATAATTTCGCAGTTTCACTTGACCGACGCATGAACAAAGTGATAAGGCCCATGGCAATGTTAATCTTACATAAGGCGGAAGAATACACAACGTTTATACAAGTAGATCTTAAGCAGGGCTTTCAAAAATTCTCATTTTACTGTGAATAGCCTATATAAATAAACACATTCATCACTGTTGACCTTGTGGATTCGATAGTCGTATTGGTGGGATGGAGTAGGTAAATGTTGCAGGGTAATATGGTGCCAAAAGTCCTTATCATATACATACACCGACTGGTCTTTACCTATTTCAGTAGTGTTCCTTTCATTGTCCTTTCTTTTAATTAGTCTTAATTTTTTGCTCCTCTCACTACATATTTTACAACATTTTACACATATGGTTTTATGGCGCCACAGAACCATACTTTAAAATTGCACTCGTTTTCTTTGCCTAAGCTGCTTCCTTTTCCACATATAATATTTTATTCCGGTTCTTTTCCTGTTTATATTTTAGTTTACTTTCTTTGATAATACGATTTCGTTTAGATCTTGTCACTCGTCGCTGCTATATGGATGTGTACGATATTATCATCTTTTTCGTGTTCAGATTTGATAGTGATTTCCTGTAGGCATGGATTCTTTTTATTTAATCATCTTCCAAGTTATATTGCTTCCGGTAAAATTCATTTAAAGTATACCAGTGTTTTTGTACCTTAGTTTATGAGTGTTTTTGTTGTATTTTTATTCGTATTACTTATGCGGTTTTGGATAATTTCCTCATGTTCTTACAATATTTATTTCTTGTGGCAGCCATTGCTTCTATTGTATTCCTGTCATGGTTTATTTACTTCGTCTACAACAGACGAGCTCATAACTTGGCTGGTGTGTTGTGTTATTGTAACTTTTTGTATTTTTTTTTTTTTCGCAGTTGTTGTGTGTACCTTTCATTTCAAATAAAACACATTATCAGTTGCAACTATTCCCACGGAGAAAGATTCACTCACAGTCGAATCCAGCGTGAGGAGTTTTAAATGAACATAATCGACCTGGAGCAAAGAGAGCTTCAGAGGGCATAATCTGATCAGCCGTCAGTACTTATTCAGTTTTCATGGTTCTTGGGAGTTCTCACAACCACGTTTGCGCTAATCCTCTTCATAGCTGGAGCCGCGGTAGTTTAGTGGTCAGACTACTTATCCCATACCTAGGCGGACCTGGTTCGATTCCTGACGGGGTCTCTCCCAAATTTTCGGCACGTGGGAATCGTGCCGGACGATGCCGCTGGACGATGGGCTTTCTCGGGGATCTCCCGTTCTCCCCGCCCCTGCATTCCGACGCCACCCAAATCTCATCACTACACTCGCCCTTCGTGGCTGCGCGAAATTCGCGGCGAGTTTTAGCTCTGGTCGTTTCCTTACTTGTTTAAAAAAAATGCTGCAGTCAACACGCATTCGATACACACACATCAACTATTTTTGTCAGTGCCTTAGTGCGTCGCAACGCGGCGATGTCCAACAAAAGTAGTTGAGGCTAGGATTTGGCAATATTTTGGTTGTTCTTCGTAACACAGTGCCGCCAAGTATTTGCGCTACCTTGTGCCTGATTACTCCCTGGCCGACTGTTGTGTTTTTCAACTTGCGCGAAGACGAGCTGGAAAATATTTCAAAGAATGAGTTACGGGTAGAATCCGTAGACTACTTTCCTCCACTACCATTCTGATGAAGTTTGAATTATTCCTGCAGAGTAAGTGATTATAGTACATTCACCATGTATTCTCACTTTTTTGAACCAAACCGTTGAAAAATCACCCTTTGTCTGACGTCGTCGGTTGTTTCTTAAATGTCGTGTATCACTATAGTTTTATACCTGCATTGGCCAAATTATACTTTTATTTATATTTTACGTAGAAATTATAATATTTAACTGTTAATTAGAGACAGGTGTTTTTCGTGATTGCATCTATGGCTATAGCTAGACTTCAATATCCCTACGTCCACGAACACGACTTCCTTTGGTTATTGGCTGCGTTTCTACGCGAGAAGATGTGTTCTTATTCGACTGGAACAATCAGATTAAAGTACCCTGATACTGAACATCTATTATTCGTGGTCAGACTCTTGAGACATGTGACATTTAGAATCATACAACCACGAAAGTGCACACGAACAAAAGTGTTTTGGAGTACAACCGGTTTTGAAATCTTTTCGCTAAAAACAATTGTCTCTATTAATGATTAATATGAACACATATAAAGAAAACATGCGTATTTTTAATGCCGAATAAGAAATAGTTCTCATTAGCTGCTGTCGACGAATACGTAACATGCATATCATTCCAAGAAGGAATGTAATCATACAGGCCTATCGCAAGAAAAAGACATGTAATACATACAGTTCCAAGAAGGAATTTAAAGGCTGTTCAAGGTAAAATGAGCACTATTGAAACCCTACTTACGATCTAATTCTATGCACATTGTGTATTCTTCCGTCTTATGTAAAATTAACATTGCCATGGGCCTCATCACTTCTTTCATGCGTCGGTCAAGTAAAACTGTGAAATTTATTAGGAAAGCAAATATTTTACAAATCTGCTAATTTTTAGACTTCGATTCATTAAGAATAACCAGAAAGCAAAAGAAATAATTTGAGTTATCACAAATGGTTACCTAACACTTTTTGTTCGACGTTAAAATATTGGAACTACTTTCCATCCATCGTTACCAGCTTTACTGGACGAATGTCACTCAGTGCGCCCATTAAAATATACGCAGGCAGGGGCACTGCCCCCCCTTTTTTTTAGGGTTTATTTCAATAGCGCTCACTTTATTGTGAACCGCCTTTAGTCAGATGTCACATTAAATACGCCACAAAACAACCAGAATGAGTACCAAACAAACGACGAGAACGGCACACGAAGAGATTATTGACGACACAGGCGAACACAAAGACTGCGTGGAACAGATGTGTACGTGGACGCTCTACGAGGACAGCACATAAGAATGCAGCAAGCTTCTTTCGACAACAGGAGCGATGTTTGTGGAACTGGCAAAGTGTTTTCTTTTTCATGCACCCGCGCGTTCGCACACATGCACAGTTTGAGGAACGCCTACACGCGGACTTAAGTTATTTTTCTTTACATTGCAAGGTTTCCCGCGACTCCAACAAAGTGTTTCGATGACGTATGCCCAATATAATAATGATAATAATTCATATAATAGATCCGTATGTGTAAGATATTACCTAATGGGTATCAAAAATTTTAATGGCACTGGTCACCGAAAAATTATTATTATTTTTTTTGTTCAACGTACTATTGATTCCCATAAAATATTTAGACCCCAGATTTCTTTACACAATAACCTACCAAAACAACAATTTACGTGTTTATTGGGACGCACAAACAATAAACACTAACTGACCTGCCAAAATGAGATAATTCACATTTCAATGAGATACCGTGATCAACTTCACGGCATTATAATAACGTCATGAAATGTTCTCGTATACATTAGAAATTGATCAAAATAGGAAAATGATTTCGTATTTTTGCCTTGTAGCAGTCTACGCTATTTTTTTTTGTAAAATAATGTTGGCTAAGCATAGCTTAAATGCAGTCACCTTGACTGAAACTGAGTACATTTGTTTACCTACTGTAAGGCGATTTTTTATCTCGGTATGTTGAGCGAAGATCGCGGTAATCTCGTTTAGTTTAAATTAAAGAAATTGCAATTTAATGTGAAGAGGGCACATATGAATTAATATTAATAAAATAAAAAAACACGTAAGTTTTTATCTGAAAATCAATTTTAATTCAATGACCACAGTTTATCAAGAAACAGGCTTATAAAATATGTTACTGTATGATATATAATACTTTAAATAACACTATTCAAATTTTCACGAAGACTACAAAACTGATTATCATTTGTTAACCAATTTAACTTTGCGCTTGTATTGTGCATCGGCGATTTCGTAAAACGAACGAAAACGTAAATTCAGATGCTGAAATTTTCAATCTTGTAAATGAGGATAAGCATTGACTATTCGTCAAATTAAGAGAGTGAGAGAAAGTTTCCTCCACGAGGAAGATACTGGAAGCATGGGCCACCGATTCCTCGCTCTGTGCAATACTGGCCAAAAGTATCATTGATTTGCAACACGTTCTGAACTGTGGATTCTGTGACTGTTGACTAGGTTAGTCGATCATAAAACTGTCTCCAGATGAAATTATTTCCATTTAACGTCAGATTGTGTATCTATACGAACATAAAAATTTTATAGACATAACCAGAGCGTGAAATTTAATCTAAAAATATCGTAAGCTTTTTTTTTCACTGAATTATTAGAATTCAGTGACTGCCACAATTTAAATATGAATTTAATGCACTAAAGAAGCACACGTAATTTATTCGAATATTTTGCCACTCATCTGAACATATTCGGAGGTGTTAGTTTAGGATATTTGGAGTCTCTAGCTTCTAGTCTGATGGACTAAAGAATGAAAGAAGTTACGTATTTGTTAACCTGATTAATGGCTTGGCTACTGTCCTTGTGCCAATTTTTGTTTTTGTAGAAGGTTTGGTTCCAGATATGACATTAACCTAAATTTTTTAAGTAATCGCCTTTTTAGGGGATTTAATTTTAATGTCAAATTTAATTTCATAATTTACGGGGGAAAAGCTTGTGATAGACCGAGGCAATCAGACAATCATTTGAATGTGGATCGTAATCCAGTTCCATTAAATGTATTCTTAATTGCAGCAATTTTCTCAAATGTTTGTAATCAGATAACCTAATTATACCTCGTAATACAAGAAATAACAATGTCAGAACTAACCGCTGAGTAATTACAACAATTATGTATTGCACAGTTACAAATATCGGATTATAGCACTAGCGTTTAATTAAGCGTTTTGTTGAATCAGATAGTATTATAATCAATCAAAACAACAACAATTCTAGAAAATATCAATGCCAAGCGTATTTTCGTAAAGAAGTCTATAATCCGAAGAAGGGATTTACAAATGCAAAAGGGAGCAACGGGCCAACGCACAGATGCCGCACGATCTCATAAGTTTGTCTTCCGGACAAAAAGCAGTGTAATAAATATTAACGACACATAGTTACATAAATAACATTGTTTTTTTACAAGAATGTGTGACGAACTGACTGCAGCGTCATATCTTACGCTAATTACACTTCCAAGGAAACAGCAGTCTCGTCCGCGTGTCAACACATGCTTTTTCTTGCCGGCTTGTAAGCTTGAATTGCAATCGTAACTTTGCCAATGAGATTTGAAAATTTTTCAATAATGTTGAGAGTTATTTTTTCCTTTTCTCCATTCAGAGACAGTATTTTTTTTTTTTTAGTTTCATAAAGTAGTTAATTCACAGTTACCCTTGAAATAAACATAAGAAGAGAAGTATTTTCGCATAATTTAAAGTTTTCAACGTTAACAGTGACTTGCATGATGCCTAAAAAAAAAAAAAAAAAGAAAAAAAAAAAAAGACCAGCGAATTAAGGAAAATATTTCCCTAATATAAATCTTTATATCTCTATACTCTATCATTGCAGTAAGTTTATTTTAATTTTTTACGTATAGATATACTTAAACCTTTTTTTCTAAAATATTATTATCATCTTACGTTTAAAAAAAGTCTGTGTCTCTGTGAATATCACACTCTAAATCGAAATAAGTTATTTTTTACTGATTGTCATTTGAAACTGCTTCAACCGGAATCAGTAGAATAAGAAAACTACTAATCTCTTCATTTAAATTAAATCCACAAATACAAACACTAGAAAATCAGTTATTTATAGTCAATTAATAAAAAGCACAAGAATAAAAAACCGCGCAGTACTGTTTGAAATAAATTAAGTACGATTATTTTGTCGCAAAACAAGATTATTAGCCTAGTGGTTGGTATCGAACCGCCACCCCAAAACGCAACACATTCTCTTGTTTCTTTTCGCTGACGTTCCACCAACTCTGCTACTTTGCCACTGAAGTAAACTGTCTCGCATTTGCTTGCTAACATAAACTTACAATGGAGAACGGCTGTAAGTTTCGTAATGGGAAAGTACTTCATGTTGTCGAAATATACACATATTATGCGTACGTAGGTACATGTCTTTGTAAGGCTCGAAAGTCGTATTAAGTTAATTTTAGTTCACGTGATGTGATTTAAAAGAGAAATATAGTGGTTTTAACGGTGTGGTCGGTGTTTTATATGTATCTGCCATTTTACAATGAAACGAGATTTTACAGAATAAAACTGTGATTTTGAAGAGACAGATTGACTACTAATAACTGTGTTTCTTGTTTCCTCGTTATTTGATCTGTTAACTTGCAGACCACAAAACTTTTGTTGGTGTAAATCCATCTTATTTATTGAATCACCCCACTACCGAGTCAGTAAAATTATCAGTGATCTATTTGTCACTAAAAATAACAGTTTAAATCTGTAGTGTCTCGTTGCATTGTAAAATGTCGGATACTAGTTAACATCGATAACCTCGTACATTGAAACCACTATATTTATCTTTTAAAGCACAAAATCCGAACTAAACTAAAGATAGTAGATTGCCTTTTGAACTTTGCAAAGACATTTACTTGCAGTAACCAATTATAAATAACTGGTTTTCTACTGCTTTAATTAGTAGATTTCTTTTAACTGATGAATTAGTGATATTTTTTTCTACAGATTCCGGATGGAGCAGTTTCAACTGACAATCAGTAAAAAATAACTGATTCCGATTTAGAGTGTAATTCATTTGTGTGAAGGATGACTTCAGGATGACTTCAGGATGGGTACAAAGAAGTAACTAAGTGACGAAGCATGAACTAACCTCATTCGTCTTTCTCTTCGTCAGCCATCATTTTAAGATTATAGATTTGTAACTTAAATAAAAAAAAGAAATGGAAATCTAGTTTTCGCGTTTGGTTTTCGTGGCGTATTCGTGGACAGTTCTTCACAAATGAAGAAATATTACTAAACAATTTCGCCATGATACTAGTAAAGCACTTGAATAATCAAACTATGCCCTTTAGATTCTATTACGTTTAGAGACATAATTGTTGGAATTTTTTCTAGGAGACTATTGCAGGTACCTTCGCTACAGATTTTTATCCCGAATTAATGGTTTTACTTACGTACTTCTAAATGCGTAGCTGTGCTTGAAAGTTTATACATCATGCCACTGACATTTCCCATTTTAAAGCTCATAATAATAATAAATTTACTAGTTTCGTTTTCTTAGAGTATCAGGTATCGAAGGGAAGTGCATAGCACACAGCTGATTCACTTGAACACGCACCTTACTGCTACAGACCATTTTTTCCTCACAAGAAAACATCGTAACTCTAACATTATCCATTCTCTGCCTCGAACGCAATTTATGGACACTGTAGTGATAATGTACTAGTTTCGTTTTCTTAGAGTATCAGGTATCGAAGGGAAGTGCATAGCACACAGCTGATTCACTTGAACACGCACCTTACTGCTACAGACCATTTTTTCCTCACAAGAAAACATCGTAACTCTAACACTATCCATTCTCTGCCTCGAACGCAATTTATGGACACTGTAGTGATAATTTTATCCTAAATGTTTAATATCCGAAGCATTCACGTGATTTTTCGAACTCCATACCTACGCAGTGCCTAGAAAGACTCCAGGTAATAACTGTCGTGTGCTTTTTTAAAAATGTTTGCCATATAAATGTGTTGGTGTACACTCTCATGTACTTAAATAAGTAATTTCAGAAATGGAGTTCTGTTAGCAGAGATATGCCCAAAATTTTTATGGCAGCAGTGAATGCAATTTTTGTGTTGTACAAAATATTTGGTTTGTAATCCGTCAACATATAATGTATTAGTCACGAATAAGAATAAATACAATAATCCGTAATGCAAGGTACTGTCACGTGTCAATAAGCACTCTTCACACCAAAAATACTTTCTGTTTCACCAGATGAAATGTAAAATTAATGTGAGCGTGTAGGGGTTAAAATCAGTAAAGCGCATTCGCGATTAATTAAACAGTTTTCAAAATTTTCATTCCCATTAATTACGTATACTTAACCAGAAAAGTTTGTTGAAATGCTGCAGTGTAGTTGGCAGCTATAAAGGTAAAGTAATTCCATGTATTAACGTTCTTATTTGAAGCGTGTTATTAACATTTGTGGTCAATAAATTAATTTAATTTCACACTTGTTTATTTGATACCCATAAGAGAATGAAATTGCATATAAGTAACATATTTGTGTTCCTAAAGACAAATGTAAGGATGTTATAATTATGACGATATCTGACGATACCCATATCATGGAAATGCCATTCGTTTATTGGATCAAAGTATTGTAAATTTAAATATAAAATAATTTTAACAAAGTTTTCATTTACCAACATACAAATTAAATTACAATATTGATTCAATTATGTATATGGTGGACCGTTACAAAAGGAGAAGAAATAAAACTTCGCAGTAGATCTTTCGGTACTGTAACATTACACGCGAGCAGGCTATACAAGAGCACAACTTAATGGAAAATGCCGAACCTTGAAAAATTCCAGCCAGGCGTGAAGCTGTTTTTCAACGGCAACCTCTGACTTTTTCCGCAGGCGATGCCAAATAGCTGGAGCCAATACGCCTATTTAGGGCACTTGTTGGCCGTGGTAGCGAATGTGTCGAGCCTCGTGTTCTTGTAGGTGAGTGGGTGGAACAGGTAATTGTCCCACGCCCAGCCACTCGATGACTAAGAAATAATGAGCGGCCAGTCTGTTATTAACTGGTTCGGATCCCGCCGTCAACAGCAGCTACCTTCGCCTTCAGGCTTTCCATGTATTACCATGTGACATTCACACGGGGATTGAGAAAGAACCAAGAAAGAGTAGCTGCTACATGTGATAAATATTGCCGTAACCAAGACATTACGTATTTGACTCGGATAATGATTCTCCGCTACTCAGCCACACATCAAGAACAGTTAATATTTTGGCGTGCATGTGTCTTTAAATTTGCGACCATAGTGGCTAATCCATAAAATCCGATGATAGCAAAATCGGGGGATACAGTCTGGTATTGCAGCTCCGAATCTATCTTCTAAATTCCAAATTCAATTACCACGCTCGATTGACAAAGGATCAAAAATATACTACGTTGAGTGAGAACTGTGAAGCATCGTGAGGCCGGGGGGGGGGGGGGGGGGGTGATTTTGAATTTTCAGTTCGTTTCGCTACGTCTCATAACTTCCGCGTAGTACAATTTTTAACTGGGAGAAACTCGAGACTCGTTTAAGTTTCAATCGACAGCTCTCGTCAAGGTCAATCGATTGCGTGTATAAAAACATTTGTGTGGCATGGTTATGGTGAAATTGTATGCGTTTACTGTAAGAAATTAATAAACTTAACACAATTTCTGCCTATATTCGTCAATAAGCCAAGTCGAAATACAGAAATCGTATACGGTTCGAAAGAGCATCTCAAAAGTAATCCAGTGATACCCATAAAGCCCCATATAATCTAGTGAAGGCGGTGCCGGGCATGTGAAAAAACCACGAAGGCTTCTGAGTGCGTTAACGCAGACATGAAGTTAGTGATAACTAATGAGCCTACTTTCCTCTAGATGGGTGCAAATACAGTTCTTGAAAGCTTAGATGGTAGGTAGGCGTTGACGTCTATTTGACAGCAAGATCACTAAGCATGAAACCAGAAACACGTAAAACAGTATCTAGACAATCAAAATACACAAGTGACTTACCCGGGATCCGAATTCAGAGAAACTCGTAAAATTAAGCTAGCTTGCAATCAACTGCATCACGGACGTAAGAGTCGGAGAATCAACTTCGGATGTACTCAGTGCAATTTTTTGAACGATAGGGTTCACTAACCTGAGATATTTACTCGGCCATCATTTTGAAAATGTGTATGTGAGCCACAAAAACACATAAGTTTACATGGCCTACCATAACGATAATTGTGTGAAAAATTTGGCGAAAATCGGTTTATGGGCACCCCCATAAGGCTTTAGCCTTCTTTTCTCAATCTGTACTATCTTAAAAAAAATTGCCTAAAAATGTTCACTACACTATGCGTATTGTTACAATTTCTCTCTCTAGAAATTAAGTGGGCCGTACCAAGTTCGTTAAGGGATGGAGGTCTTAATCAAATAAAAAGATTAACTATAATTTTCGTATTTTATTTACAATAACTACAGCAAATTCTCTGATCTCAAATTCCTCAAATCATTTGAAATCACTTACTGTTCACAATTGACACCAATTGTGAAAATTTATAATTACGACAAAGAAATCAATGAAATAAAATAATTAAAGATCAGTTCCAATATACAGTGTATCAATATATTCAATTATTTTAAAATTTTTGCATCCACATTTGACAGTTCGAATATTTACAATAAAATCAGTATTACACTTCGATTCAGTCCCATCTCAGTTAACTCCATGTCCCGCCAGTCGCAAAGTTCTAGAGTCCTCCAAGCGCCCCCACGCACAGTAGGCTTCACTCATCGGTTTCACACCCTCTTGTTCATTCAAGCCACGAACACCTCACTCGCCACCGTCCTGTAATCTCCAGTCGTCGCCCACACTTCTTTTGGCTCGCGCACACTCGGCCAGACTGCCTCCATCAAAGACTGCCGGCCGCTGGGTTGCGGCAGTATATATAGTGTCTTAGTCCACCACCTAGAATCTCCCCCAACTTGCGTGATGCGTCGCGGAGGGCTGAGGCGCCAGCCAGTCTCATCAGAACATTCCTGCGTCGTCGTTAAACGTGTCGGAAACTCTAGCAGGCGAGAGGAGGTCTGTGACGCCAGCAAGTCTCGCCGCTGTCGGCATTCACGGGATTCCCAGAAGGGGAATCAGGAGGCCGCGAGCGCATCGTTCCATGAAGACGGGAGGGCGAGGTGGGTCTCCGATTACGGCGCGGGGTAGCTGAGTTGGCGCCAGCTGCAGCATGTAACAGTATAATAGATACTCTTGGCATACAAATTTTTGTTGAATTTGGTTAAATTGTTAAATAGATTTGCCAAACATATTTAAATATTTATATGGGCGCCATTTAAAAATAATTGTCTGACACCATTTAAAGCAAATTTACCTAAAGTGGCCTTTTGTAGATGTGCAATTTTTTTTGTTTTGGAAATCATTTGAATTAATCCGGAAATATGGCAAACTGTTCATTTTACTCACCTGACTCTACTACGGAAAAAAATCAGTCAAAAGAGGATCCTTGTATGCATAAATTATATATCTAATTAATAGTGCTTGCATACAAAATTTTGTTGAATTTGGTTGAAACGATTCATAGCTACAACAACCTAATCTAAATTATTTATATAAACTCCATTAAAACATGCCGCACATAACACATGTTAATTTACATACCCTATTGTAAGAATACTTGCATGGCATTTTGGTATGAATCGGTTGATTAACCGTCGAGATATAGCATAAAACCTCCACTGTTCACGTGACGATATTCATAAATGGAGGACAAAAGTTTATGTATTAGAACATTGCATGATTGTTGTGGATAAAATATACAAAGTTAAATGTAAATCTGTTAAATCGTTTCGTAGATAATGCACACTAAGCTAAAATGTTCGTATAGGCGCCATTCCGAAAATAACAGACTTACACCTTTAAAACATATAAATTAATATAGCCTTCCACAGCACAACTTCTTCGCTAAATTTGAAAGATATCGGTTTATTGTTTACCGAGATACTCATAAAACTCTATTGTTTAATGTGGGACTATCTTAAAAAATGATGGAGAATTGAGGCCGCGCATAGAAAATTTTGAACGCTATAACTGATACTGTCAGCATTAAAATTTAAGTTGAAAATGTTTTTGCAGGTATACAAAAAATGTTGACCTATGGTCGCTATATGGAAAATATGTGTGTCTGGCCCTCTGAATGTTTAGCAGTTTACATGGCCTGCCATAGTGACAGTAGTTTGTCAAATTTAGTATAAATCGGTGGTTCTTTTTTCCGGAGATATCGCGCGTAATTTAAATTTCCAATGTTATACTTTTTACAAAATGGCGAAAAAAAAAAATAGATATATTTTTTGTGTGGACGCTTTTGATGGCTGTAAAATATACAACCAGCATAGAAAGTTTCATTGGAACTAATTACATGGTTTAGAATATTTAACTTATAAAACTAAAATAGCTATATGATCACCACTTTGAAAATAAGTGTCTGACATGTATAAAACATGTCAGTTAACATTACTCACCACAGTATAATTTTTTCCATATTTGGTAGAACTCGGGCAATAGTTTCCCGAGATATAACCCAAGAAATTTACTTATTCGTGTGGCACTACGTTACAAGATGGAGGACAAAAGAGGCTCCGAGTAGTCACATCTGATGTTTGTTATATTTGTGTATCGGAGGTAAATTTTAAAACTTCATAAATATGGAACATTGCCGGAATGCTCTTTGCCACTATACCACGACGGCACATAGTGTTCTCTCTTTCTGTCTGAATCGCTTATTATTCTGTGTAGGAAATAGGGCGTTGCACCTCAGAATAGAGCGTAAAATAACAAAAAGGATGTGAAAACCTCAGTTTTGTAAAATCTACACACTGCCATTTACCTACGACGCACCATTCTAAATTAAGTTAAAATTGATTAAATTATTTCGAAGAGAGCGCATACTATGCTAAAACAGCTATGTGGCGGCCATTTTGAAAAATGAGAGTCTAACATACTTGAAATATATTTGTACATATCAAATGCCGCAGTACAGCGTGTTTGCCAAATTTGGCAGGAATATGTCAGTTGTTTCCCGAGATATTACACAAAAAACATTATTAATTCAATTAGAGCTATCTTACAAAACGGATGGCAAAAGTGGTTGTGGTTTGGCTTATATGATTCTGGTAATAGGTACTGTCCGCTTGCTAAAACCTGGCTGAAAATGGTCAAACGGCATGGAAATTATACCAAATAAACCGAAGATATTTGTATAGCTGCAATTTTGAAAGTATTTTCCTAGTAAAGTTCAATTACTGATATTTACCTGGCTTATCGTGGTATTTCTTACGTGCCAAACTTAGCGAAAATAGGCTGAGTAGTTTCGAGATATAATCTAACAGCTTTATTTTTTCATGTAGCCCTAACTCCCGACATGGCCTACCAATAACAATATTCACCTCTAAATTGAATTCTTCTACCTTGCGCTGTCAGAATACAAAATTTGGTTCAAATCGGTTGAATGGTTCCTCGAGTTATGACATATCACCGTAAAATTTTAAAATGGCAGTCATTTCGAACGTAAATGTCCTTGCGTGGTCGATAACTAGAAAAGTCAGGTGTCCTTGCTTAGTATTATTTGTACACTGAGTTTGGTGAAATTCGGTTAACGCGTTAAAAAATAAAGAATAAATAAATAAATCGGGGGACACACGGCACACAACACACACCTCCACACACAGACAGGAGATCTCATAAGTCTTTCTTTCTTTCGGAAAGTAGGCAAAAAAAAAAAAAAAGTCTAAGACAGCGCACCGAGAAACGAAAGTTACATCTGTTAACACCGTCTAGAAGGTTCTTGTACTCGAGAGATACACTTGACGTAGAATCACTCCTAGCTTGGGCTATGCCGCAGAAAAAGAGGGGTGGTGGGAGAAACAAGAAGGGGCGGAAGATAAAAGAGGAAAGATATTCGGAAAGTAGGCAAAAAAAACGTCTAAGACAGCGCACCGAGAAACGAAAGTTACATCTGTCAACACAGTCTAGAAGGTTCTTGTACTCGAGAGATACACTTGACGCAGAATCACTCCTAGCTTGGGCTATGCCGCAGAAAAAGAGGGGTGGTGGGAGAAACAAGAAGGGGCGGAAGATAAAAGAGGAAAGATATTCGGAAAGTAGGCAAAAAAAACGTCTAAGACAGCGCACCGAGAAACGAAAGTTACATCTGTTAACACCGTCTAGAAGGTTCTTGTACTCGAGAGATACACTTGACGTAGAATCACTCCTAGCTTGGGCTATGCCGCAGAAAAAGAGGGGTGGTGGGAGAAACAAGAAGGGGCGGAAGATAAAAGAGGAAAGATATTCGGAAGACCATGCACAGCAAAGTAGGAAACATTGACTCCTGCCGTTCACACGCACTGTGCTACATTAAAGCTGCAGTGTCGTCCACTCAATTGCCGATGAGACTGCTGTACGATTGCCCCTGCTGCCGCTGTCAGCACAGCCTGCGTGTGTTAAGGTATCGTCGATTTCGATATCAAAACTTTTATCCATGTCGTGGTGATCGTTCGCCAGCTTCTCCACGCGATTGCAAAGAGCTAACGAATCATTTGTCCCCATACTGCCAGAAATGTTTTCGCATAGTTGTTTCACACCTGTCGAATAAGAAATGAAGTGCGAATATTCCCACTTACTTGCGTAAAATTGACAAAACGCAAATATAAATTATGTCAATAAAAATTTGTATTCTCTAGTCAATGGTGTTTACTGAAACGTTTTACACCCCGGGAACTAAGGTATTTTGCTTTTTACTAGTAAATACTGTGAAATTGTAGCATCTGGAAGTTTTGATTTTACTCTGGGATATAATTTAATTATTCTTTTCCCGCCCAATTAAAAAGACTCGTGCTATGTGCGAGAAAATATATGAAGAATGTAGAAGTTAAGTAAATCCCAGTCGTCAATTGCGCTTTCTCAAGTGGAATAGTGGAAAGGACGATTTCTTCATTCTTGCTTAGGTTT
This sequence comes from Dryococelus australis, assembly GCA_029891345.1. Classification (NCBI taxonomy): domain Eukaryota; kingdom Metazoa; phylum Arthropoda; class Insecta; order Phasmatodea; family Phasmatidae; genus Dryococelus; species Dryococelus australis. The sequence goes on from CM056993.1 coordinate 38,798,260, forward strand.
CCACACACTGCAAAACGTTGCAATAGATTTTCTTTTTTTTTGCGTTTGAGAATGCAATTTCTTTCCTTTTGCTTCCGACAAAATTGGAGGCATTTCTGAAAATAGTTTTCTCTTATGTCAAAAGTGTGTAGGAACGGTATTTAATAGATGACGTGGGCGTGAGAAGACTAATTTTGTCTCAAGTCCACCGAAGAGACTAAAATCCCACGCAGAGCAGTAGCATGAATTCTTACTGGAGCTTGTGTGTTATCGCTTTGCCGTATCGCCTCTCTCGCTCTCTCTCCCCCCCCCCCCTTTTCCTGTGAAACTCAACACTCTTGCATTCAACATGTATCGGCCATCCAGGCTCGGAGTTATTCCGCGCGTAGTGTATGCGATGCACTGCTAAGTGCTCGCTGCTTCGCATCGTGCGCGGGCAGTGTTGTTAAGTAACGAATTACAAGTAATCGGATTACTTGTAATTCGTTACTATTCAAGTAATTTCTACTCGTAACGAATTACATTTCAAAAACAAGTAATTCGAACTTGTAATCAGATTGCAGGTTATAACGCGATTCTCGCGCGATTTTAGTAACAGGAATACTACCTGTTTTGCAATTGAGGACGTTACTCGCATATGCAAACTAACTGGAGCAAAGTTTCTTTTTTATGCTTCTGAAAATGGTGTTGCGAGCAGAGAAATTTTTTTGTGATAAAACACAACCTGCTGAACGTTTCGTGGTGAACACTAAATTATGTTGCAGTTATCAATTAATTGCTTGTCACTGGTTACACTTCTTAGTTGAAATGGCGAAACCAGACAAAAAAAAGCAGGTGTTTGACCTATGTAGAAGCTTACTGATTATCACGGCGTGTCTCTAGTTAAATGCCGCTAAATTCTGCTGAATTCCGAGGACTCTCACTTTAATCCATTCAGACCCAGTGTACACAATTGTGTAAATTAATCACGTGTACGTAATTTTTGGTCTGCACTGCACGCTGTGAAGCTCGATAACCAATTATTCTTACCCGTGAGTTAATTATTCGCAAACCGTTTCACTGGTCTAGATCATAATTAGTTCACATAACTGTAGCCGAACCTACAGCCTACAGCTCATTGGCCGCGGCAACGAAACAAGTGTTGTGTCGACTTAAGTACAAAACGCATCATAAAATTTCTCGTTTGCAACACCTGAAGCCGCAAATTAAACCGCATCTGGAAGGGTTAACACAACTCAGTTGTTACAAGTTCATTAGAATGATTTGCCGCAGAGGAGATACGGGGTAGCGTGGTGATGCCAACAGCTTGGGTGCTCCAACATTGGTTCTAGTGTCATTAACTACTGGCACCCCCCAAAACAACATGGTTTCAATTCAAGGTTAGAAAATTGTTTTAAATACATGCTTACTTTAAAACGTTAGAACACTTCTCTGAGAAAGTTTTAAACGAACGAGGAAGAGCGGGTGGGGGGGGGGGCAAGACCTGTGTTCGCATCCGTATTTCGTTTTGTTTGCTTCGGAAAGCAGCATTTACAAGAAAATCATATTCAAGAACGATTGTCATAATATTTACTATGATTGCATGTAAGAACACCGTGGTAATAATGTGTCGTGTCAATTTTATAACTAACTTTATTTACATAAGTTTCAGCAATAAATGTCTGTGTCAAATGGACGCACATAAAATCAGTTATAAAAATTAGTTCCTACATTATTATCACAATTTTCTTACATGCAATCATAGTAAATATTATGGCAATATTGCATGACGTAGATTTTATTGTAAATTCTGCTTTCCGAAGCATCCAAAACGGAAATGCTCTTAAATTTGGTTAAAAATGCGGACTCTATCGATAGATTAATTTTTTCAAATTTAGAAAGTATATATTAGCGAAATATTTTATAATGTGGCAAAATATGTAAATTCTTCTCTCAAATACAGCATAAATCGCATTTTTTCTGAAAATGTTTATGGCGTCTGTACTGATTTATTTATGAGTTCTCCACGTTGTATAGTCGGGTGCAGTGCTCCATAGGCAGTTGCTTTACTTCAACCTGAAGATATACTTGTAAGCTAATTGTGTATTTGTCCACTATACATAAAATCTACATTACCGTGGGCATGATCACTTTACTCACGCGCCAGCATAGGAAAACCCTAAAATTACTATAAAAGTGAATATTTTACAAATTTTCTAACCTATACACTTATATGCATTAGACATTCAGAAAGGAGAATAGAGCATTGTAATATTGACAAATGTTTGCCGAACACTTTTAATTCAACTTTGAGACATGGAACTACCAATGTCCGTTAAAAATGCGCACAGGTAGGGACAGTGACATTTTTCAAGGGTTGATTTCGAATGTGCTTACTTATCGGTAATAGCCTTTAAATGAAAGTGAGCATATTTAAAATTAACCTCTGAAAAAAATCACTTCCCATAACACGCGTATAACTATAGTTCACACTAGCACGAAAGCTTCCAGTTACACTGGCAACGAATTAACGAAAATATTTCCAACACCTGGCGTTGCACTGAGAGAGTAACAAATAAATTTATAGCTACTGAAGATTTAGATTTTTTACACAGTAGAACACGAATTTGCGTATTATTAACACATTTAGTTTCCTGAAAAGTCCTTAGTTCCCACCTGGATGACGCATGGATAAATTGAGCTGGCCCATGTCAATGCTAAGCGGAACGATACATAATGAGAGGGGAAGTAGGGCCTATGCAGGGCTTCCAAAATTGATCAGTTAGCCGTGAACAGCCTTGGCCGAGTAACAGTGTTTACGGCTGTTCACGATAAAGTGAGCACTTTACAAGTAAACCTTAAAAAAATGTCACTGCTTCTAACTGTATATATTTCTCTGGCGCACTTAATTGCATGCGCCCAGTAAAGTTGGTAACAATGAAGGGAAAATAGTTCCATATCTTTAAGTCAAATAAAAACTGTTAGGTAACCATTTGCGATAACATAAACTATTTGTTTCGCTTTATATTATTTTTAATACATCGAAGTGTAAATATGAGAAGATTTGTAAAATATTTACTTGTCTAGTAATTTCACAGTTTCACTTGACGGAAGCATGAATAAAGTGGCGAGGCCCATGGCAATGTTAAGTTTTCATAAGGCGGAAAAGTACATGTGCACATAAGTATATCTTAAGCAGGGCTCTTAAACGTGCTCATTTTACCGTGAACAGCCTATATCTTAGGAAGTCTGTGATAATACTCCTCTAGTTATTCGAATGAAAGAACACAATCTACACACTAAACAAATGCTTCAGATGTGCACTGACAAACGGATTTTTTTTTTGCGTATTTAAATTGAAAGGCTTGGTGGAAGGACCTATTCCACAATCCATCAAAATGAGAGAGCGAGTGAAGAGATTTAGGCGGCTCTTAACATCGAGGTCTTGAGAGCCGATGAGAGTGAAGTGAGGTGAGCATGGAGCAGCGCCGGAATGAAATGGCGGGGGAAACGGGAGATCCTAGAGACAACCCCGCAAGCCAGTGGCAAAAATCCGGACTGAGCCCGGCCGTGGATCGAACCCGGTTAGCCTTGGAGGGAGACGAGCTGTGGAACCGCTCAGTCATCGTGGCCCCTCTATCAAAATGAGATTAATAACAAAATACTGTCGCTTAGACCATCTAGCGTGCAGATTCATAGGTTTATCGTTGAGGGTAGGCCTTGAGGAACAGCAGAAAAAACATCCTTCCTTCCTTCTTGGTGGAGGAAGAGTCTAATCCCACAGTGGTTGTGTATGGGACATGACTTTCTTCCACTAAGCCCTTCAATTCTTCCTGCTGTTAGTCAGGACTGTTTGTAGCGTTCGGAGTTATTCAGGTTTGCGCATGGTTGTGATTACGACACTGTTTTGATCTCGGATCGCTCGTGTGACTCGTGTTTAAAAGATTCGGCCATCCCGGCTGCCGTGTTGTTAAAGTCATTATGAATAGTCCCGTTAATTTACTATGACCAAGTCCGGAACTTAATTGGGACCTCGCGATTACATTACTTATGCGCGGAAAAATGTTTCTGCAGCCATACCAAGGCAAAATTACTTTAAGTGTGTTTTAGGTTCTGACGAACCAGTTTCTATCACTCGTCGTAACAAGTATCTAAAGACGATATAAGCCTTCCATTTTTAAAGATTTATTTTGGAGAGTTTCTAAAAGCTCATAACCGAATCGAGTGTATTTTACCATATCGCTATATAAGTGACCTGCTTCCCAATATTTATTTTAAGTGTCGAGGTTTTCGTATATAATATGGAAATATATTGAATATTTAAAACCCCATCACGTAGCAGCTTACTGCACTTAACTGTTTATAAAGTTTAATTGCGAAACAGACACCCACATTTATGTAAACATTTAATCATTAATTTTTAAGTTTTGTAAATACTAACCAATCGATTAACTAAGTTTAATATAACTGTAGTAATGACAGAAAATTATTCTGAGTTTACCATAATGGTGAATTTTGGTTATAGGATTTAAACTGTATAATATTTTTTTTTTGCTGGATTTTCCATCTGGTTTTATTTTTACTTTTAACTTCATGGCCGTTTATATTTATCCAACACTTTCGTACTGAAGATAATTAATCTATATAAACATTATCCTGGATGGGCGTTGGTGGAAAGTTGTCCTAATTGTATAAGTATTCGTATTTTGCACCTTAAATTCTAGTGATTAATTTCAATATTATTTCAAAATATTTACTTTAACATGCGTTTAGCTGGCAACTGTTTAAGCAGAAAATTATTTTTTGTAAACATTTCTTCCCCCTGTACCCACTTCAGTTTTGCGTATGCCTAATCGGTAGAAATTATTCCATTTGTAGCGATTCTTAGAAAGTATAGTAATTTAACTTGCAGTCCTCAAAACAGAACTTAACCATCAGTCCTTAAAGAAAAAAAAAACAACTTAAAAAAATATTTATCCTCTAATCGACTCATCGACCTCGCACTTACATCCCGCAGTACCAGTTGCCCAGGTTATAAGTCTGACATATCTTCTGATTCATAATCAGTTCAAGGAAAAAACTAACATTTCGTTGCTGAAGACTTGATTTTGCTCTCATGTAACGCGAGAATGTTCGTTTTTGCAGAGCTGTTGAGCACACATGATCTCCGAGAGTTTCTGTCTCGAAGTTGCTAACTTGGATACGGTGTTGTCATAACATTTTCAATACAAACACCCAGCTCTGTGAACCATTATTAAATAGAATACGTACGTTGCTAGGAAGTCTTTTTAATACGGCTCGCGAGTATTCTTAGCTGGCTGTAAAGGCTCTCTTAGCTTCCCAATGTAAGATTTATGTTTATACAAAATACTTCCCAGAGCAAAAATCTTACTTATTCCATTAAACCGTCCAGACGCCGTGTCCATAATCATGTCGCATGTTTATAGGCTGTTCACGGTAAAGTGAGCACTTTTGAGGCCGTAGCTACTTTTTACTTTCAGACTTTTCTTATCCTTTGACCACATTTTTAAATAGATATTGCTATGTAAGCGATGAACACAGCTTGTATATTCGACCACAGCCAGAAGTTAGTTAAAGTCTAAGGCTAAAATAAAATATATTTATCGACTATTATTCCATATGAGAGTGTTTTCAAAAGTGCTCACTTTACCGTGAATAGCCTATAGGAGAGTTACAGTCGGTATTTACTCAGCGCAGAAATGAGTCAGTTTCTGGTGTTTACACTATCTTCCTTGTGCGTAATGTGGTTTGTGAATACTTGCTCGTTTATGATCGGCCAATGCTGACAAAGGCTGTTCACGGTTATGTGATCACTTCTGAAAGCCCTGCTTAAGATCTATGTATGGACATTATGTATTCTTCCACCATATGTATAATTAATATTGCCACTCTTTATTCATGCGCCGATCAAGAGAAACTGTGAAATTCTTAGCAAATAAATATTTTGCGAATTTGTTATTTCTCACGATAATTATGAATTAAAAAAAAACCAAAGTAAAAGGAATAATTTCAGTAACTACGTTTACCTTATACTTACTATTAATTCAACGCTAAGACGTGGAACGATTTTTCCCCTCAGTCGTTGTCAACTTTACTGGCCGAATGACAGTCAGTGTCGCCGTTAAAATAAACGCAGGTAGGGGCTGTGACATTTTTCAGACGTTGATTTCGAAAGTGCTCACTTTACCGTGAACAGCGTTTACCACGGCGCACACAGTCCGTTGTTCATTGGTTGCGAAAGAATCACGTTCGTAACACGTGCCGCGATCACGAAACTATTACGCCAATGCAACTATCGAGCTCGGAAATGTATTCGCAATCGAACGGGCTGATGCTGTTTTTCTTAACACAAGCTTCCCAAACTGCGACTGTAGGGTTTATTTATTTACTTATATTTTTTATTTATTTATTTGTTGCAATTTGGCACGAGCAGCACTGTTCATAAAGGGGAAATGGTACACAAAAAAAAAACATCATGGCAGTTTGTGATTGCATACACAGTAACATACAATACATACACAAATAACACACATTTAAACACGATAAATGAGTTAAAGTAGGCATTTCAGAAATACAGTACAGTTACATTTTTCTTCAGTAGAAAAAGAAAGATTGATTACAATTTCAAAGAAAATAACATTATTTGATAATAGGAGAGAAATTATTCTAAAACCTTTTTTTTTTAAGGGTGTGCTCTTATTAATTATAATAACAAAAATAGCAAGTGAGATAGTATACCAAAAAAATTCGGCAGTTTGTTATGCATAAGTACTTAAGTAAGATACAAAAAACATACAATAACATACACTATGAACTAGATTATAATAGGCCTTTCAAAACATACAATGGAAATACATTTAACATAACAGAAATGCAAAGATTGACTACAGTGGCAAAAAAAAAAAAAATTATTTGATATCAGGTGAGAAATTATTTTTAAAAATATTTTAAGTCTTTGTGCTGCTATAAATTACAATAAGAACAAATTATTACAATACAGATACAGAAGGGAAAAATTAAATTTACATAAATATTCACTCATCATTTTTTGTACCCATCCCATAATAATTCTTTTAGTTTTGTTTTGAATTTTAATTGGCTGGTACAAGACGTTACCGTTTGTGGCAGTTTGTTAATTTTTTGGAGTGCCAGGAAACGAAAAATTTTGTATCCATATTTAACAGATGATATACGTGGTAATTCCAGATTCTTTGGATGCCTGGTGTAGTGCTGGTGGATTGTCTCTCTTGATGTGAAGTTTAGATTGCTCAAAGTGAGGTTACCTTTAATTTTTTTTTATAATATGAGGGAGTTCATATCTGCGCATAATTTTATGGACATAATGCTTGTTTCTATGTATAACTTCTTTGTATTGGTACTAGGAGGAAATTTAAAAACATTTCTTATTGCTCTATTTTGTATTTTTTCTAATTCATGCAGTTGGGTTTCACTACAGTTTATCCATACTATATTAAGGTAACTTAAGTGGGAATGTATTAGGTTGTAATACAGTTGTAGTCTACATGTATGTGGTACAAAATATCTTAATCTTTAGAGTGCTCCTATGGGGGGGGGGGGGGGTTATTTTCTTTGCAATATGCTTCGTATGATCCTGCCATTGTAATGTTTCATTTATGATGAGACCTAAATACTTAACTTTGGAGATTCTTTCAATATTTTTATTATTAACTGATAATACATACTCCGAGGCTGTCATTTTTTTTAGGTTTATTAAATATCATGTAGTTTGTTTTATTCTCATTAAGTGACATTTTTTTTGCAGCCAATTAGTTATAATATTTATATCCTTTTGCATACCCTCCATTATTTTTCCAATATCTGTTCCTTCATATAGTATTGCTGTATCATCCGCGTATAAGTTAAGGCACCCTTTGAGATTGATTGTTGCCAAGTCATTTATATACACCAAGAATAGAGTTGGCCCCTACCACCGAACCTTGGAGAACGCCTCGTGTGATTGCTAATTTAGTATTTTCGGAGTCCCCTACACACACATACTGTTTCTTCCCATTCAGGTAACTGGCAAAACCAATCTAAAGCTATCCCCTTTAAGGAAATTACTGTGACCTCTTGAGAATTAAGTAGTAATAATATTGTTTGAAGTCATGTACAGGCAACGTGTTTTCACCTACGTTTCGGGTGGGGTTTATTGTATAGTTACAGCGTATCGATCAAAACACAATAAAATCCAACCTTTCAAATGGTTTCACGCTACCTACAATAAATTCACTTGCTCGTAGACTACTTTTTTGGCGAACAAACTTCACTATTCACCACATGCATGACACCTAGTTGTCACGTGTACGGCCCTGGCACGAATAATACGTAATCAAAAATTGGGCAACCTTCTCCTGCATTCATTACAACATCCATACAAGTAGAAAATTATGTGTAAAATTTCCCTTGTAGGGAACGAACAAATTCCCCCAGGACATTCAAAATCTATTTTTTTTACAATTATTAAAAATAACAAAAGTGTATTTTCAGCGGAGAGCGAATAAAAAAAAGGTTTGATTATGTTGGTGATATGGCCGTTTGTTTTGCGTCAATAAATCTACGTTGACGCACTCGGATGTTTTTTTTTTTTTTTTTAACGTTCCCGGTGTAACAGGCACCACTGGATTGCTTTTGAGATACTCTTTAAAACCGTATACGATTTCTGTATTTAGACTGGGCTTTTTTGACGAGTACAGGCTGAAATTGTGTTAAGTTTTCTTAATTTTTTAAATTAAACGCTTCCAATTCCACCATAACTATGCCACACAACTGCTTTTGTACACGCAATCGATTGACCTTGACGAGAGCTGTCGATTGAAATTTAACCGAGCGTCGTAGCTTCTCCTAGTCAAAAGTTATACTACGCGGAATTAATGAGACGCGGAGAAACGAACTCAAAATGGAAGTGCCTACCTCCCCCCCCCCCCAAAAAAAACCCCGGCGTGTGGGATGCTTCACAGTCCTCACTCAACGTAACATATTCTTTGATCCTTTGGCAATCGAGTGGTGTAATTGAATTTTCGATGCAGACGATAGATTCGGAGCTGCAATGCCAAACTCTACCCCCCCTCCCCTTCCCACTCCATTTTTTAACATCGGATTTTCTGCATTGTCCCCCACTATGGTTGCAAATTTAAAGACGCATTCACTTTAAAAAACGCACTTCCATTTATTAGAAATATGTTTGGCCACATTCCTACAAAAGAGAGATCCCCAGTTCATTATTTTACTTAGGGAAATTCTTGGGGGTAAGGATGTGATTGTTTCCTGCGAATGATTATGTGCGATACGACATTATTTTCTTGCTAGCATGTGATAGTTACTTCCTTCAGCCACAATGCAGAAGCTTCCTAGAAGAAGCACACCCCACAGCAACCATGTAAACACACTAATAGCAAACCTCGCGGATAAACGGAATGACCTTCCTCTGGAAGGTATCATTGCCTAACAAGGGCGGCGAGATCTCATCTCGATGCCCATTGAGGTGAAGATGTAATGACAGCTTTCGTTCCAGCGATTCATTTCACTGTCTGACGTTCAAATACCCAGAGGGTAGGGGCGTGCATTTATTTAAGCTTAGCGATGAAGTTGTTTAAAAAAATAAAACGATCAGAGCGCTTCATTTCTGAGGTATCATGAAAGCCTTTGTATCTTCTGTGCGAGTATCCTGTTTTAGAGTAAAATAATTTATTTCTTATTCCTGCTACTGCAAAAGTAGCCTCAGAAAAGTTAGTCCCACGGATATTTAAAAAATCTCGATAAAGTTGTTTAATAATTATTTATATTCTTTAAAAAAAAACCCTTCTAACATAGTTAAAAAGGTGCTTAGTAGCTATTGATTAACTCAGACTTATATAATGTGTTGAAAAAACAGAAAGAAGTGTTCTCGTACATAACCTTAAAGCGAGACAAATATTAAAATATTATTAGTGCTACTTATCAAAGCCGTATTTTTCACTGCGGCAGTCACGAACCAATCTTCTTAGATTGCAAACCAATGTACACCTGTATAATATGATGACGTGATTGAAACTCAGAATCCCAATCCCTACAAAATACTTCACAGTTAAATAACGCACTTCACTTAAAGAACTCACGGTTGGCTTAGTGCAGACAAGAGCTCCCAACTGCTGCACTGAGAAGAAGGGTTGTTCTCATTTGGTTGCCCAAAAGTGTAAAGATTTGTTTGGCGCAACTGAAGATTTGTTTGGCGCAACTAAGGATTTGCTTGGCTACACGTACATTAAACAATTTGGGCCGATGTCAGAAACCACATTACAAGCTCGACCGAGTTTCGAACACAGATCACCTGCGTCCGAGCGCTTCGCCTTAGTAATCTCAGCTAACGTGACAACTGCAGATGCCGGAAAGCTTTTAAATGGATGTATTGCAAATTTTGGGCAACGAGTGCAAACAAATATTTCAAGTTTTACAGCTTTACTTGTCAGTTTATTGTTGCATTGCTTTATTAATATGTTTATACGATTGTTAAGAATAAATAGATGCACTAACAATCACTGTCAATATCCTAATTGTGACACAAAATACAAACAAAATCTCGAGCTGTATTTTCGAACTAAGGCAGTCTAATAAGTGGGCAAACAAATATATACAGTTGATTGGAAAAAATGTTGACAGTCAAATTTTATTAAATCCTGCACAGAGATTTTGTTTAATTAAAAATTAATTTTTTTATTACACGAACAGAAGTAATTATGTTGCTTTTAAAATTTTGTTTGGTCAACATTATATTTTGTTAGGGCAGCTAAATATGTATATGTATTTGGCCATATACAAACAAATATTTTGTTCGATTTTCTTTCAGTTCAGTTGTACTCCAAAAAACTTTTATTCATATGCGCTTTTGTGATTGGATGATTTTAAATGTTACGTGCCTTAAATATCTATTCGCGAATCATGGACGTTCAGTATCGGAGTACTTTATTGCGATTGGCCCAGTCAAATAGGAACATGTCTTCTCACGTAGACAAAAAGGCCAATAACCAAAGGAAGTTGTGTTTGTGGACGTAGGATATCGAAGTCTAGCCTGGCCATAAACATTTTCGCGAAATGCACCTGTCCATAGGTTAAATATATACAATTCTAATACTGGACAACATACGTAAATAAATATTTCAAGTTTAACAGCTCTTCTTTTTAGTTCCCTTTTGAAGTTGTTGTATAGGGATTTCTATACCTTCATTAACCATCAATAACTGCACTAACAAACACTGTTACTACCCTCATTGTCACAAAAATTACAAAAAAAAAAAAAAAAAAAAATTGTCATGCTGTATTTTCGAACGAAGGCAATCAAATAAGTGGCGAAGCAAATACAGTTGATTCAACTAAATATTTTGTTGATAGTCTAATTTTTTGCCCCAACACAGAGGTTTTGTTTATTCAAGCATTTTTTTTTAATGAACGAAATAAATTGTATTGCTTTCCAAATATTGTTTACTTAACAAATTATATATAGTGCGGGTGTTTGGGTTAGACACACGATGCGCGCGCAGGTAGTCACGTGACGGAGTGGCACAGCTACATGCGACGCCACGCCATTATAGCGAACAAGATGTGTGCGGTGCAGAGGAAGATTCAATGAGGCATTCTGTTCGCGAAATTTGAATCTGTTACGCTTGTTCGTCGTGAATGTCGTCGCGTTTTTCAGCGAAGAGTCGCCGCATGAAAAGAACATTCACCGGCGGGGTCGCCATGCTTGAGTAAACTAGATGGCGCTCCTCCACAGTAACATTAACATTGTTCTCGGGTTTCTGGATTTAACATTACCACATCAGTGGATATGCAGGGGTGGATGGCTGGCGCATTTCCCGGGACGTAACGCCACTCGACGTTCAAATTTGCAGCTACATCAAGCAATATGCGTACAGTGCTGAAGCCAACGACGTTGTTAGGGCCAGCGATTTTTTTTCGCGAATAAATCGTAGCACGCAGTAGACTTCAACACCATGTATAAAGCCCAGTTGGGTTTATACCTCCATTGCCTGCTGCGTGCATGGTGCCACCCCTCGAGATTCGGTAGCTCTGGCACTGAGCCTTCGTGATTCGTGTGCACACCGTTAATACCGACCAAAAACACGATTCAGCCAATTAATAAAGCTGAACAATCCTATAATACTTCGAATTCTATCTTGTGTCGAAACCTTTTCGCGAAACACCACCGCCTCTAGACACTGTGTGCTTGAAAGAAAGAATCATACAGGCCATACAGTCTGTTTCACACGATGTTCTTCGTCGTGTATGATAAGAACTGGAGAATTGGCTGGATCGAACAGGCCCAAGCATGTATGAAACTTGACAGGATGGTCTCTCATCTAGGGCGTCGTTGAATGTTTACTGTTCACGGTTAATTTAATCCATTCAGGCTCAGTGTACACAATTGTCAACATTACACATGTGCAGGTAATTTTTGGTCTGTACTGCACAGTGCGAAGCTTAATAACCAATTATATTACCTGTGAATGAATGATTCGCAAGCCATCTTACTGGTCTAGGTCATAATTGGTTCACATAAATTAAGCCGAACCGAACATATAGCCTACAGCTCTTTGGCTGTGAAAACGAAACAGGTGTTGTGTCAACTTAAGTACAACACACATCATAAATGTCTTATTTGTAGCACCTGAAGCAGTAATTTAAATTGGGTCTGGAAGGGTTAATATGAACATTCCAAACTCCACTATGAATTAATACACATAAGTAGTAGGATTATGGCGAGCTGGGCATAAGGGATTGGGGAATCGGATCCGGATTCGGTGGAGCCGCCATCTTGTTACCTCACCTGACCGCCATCTTGGATGTCAATGACCTTTTACCCAAGACTCGTGTGACCTTTGACCTTCACCTCGACCCCGAGGACTTCTGACCTCAAAAAACACTAAAAAACCTTAAAAAAATTCCAAAAAATTCTAAAAAAACTCTAAAAATTATTCTGATAAAATGAATAAAAACATAGAAAATAAATCGCAAGAAATAAAAACATCGATGAAAAAATTATGAAAGATTATTATTAAAACATTTAATTCAAAAAACGTTTCAAATATCTAAAAAATATCTAAAAATTTTTTTATTAACTTTTATTTTAGAAATCCTTTCATAATAAAGCCTTTAATCCCGGCAGTCATTTTCCCATTTTTTCCCTCGAAATTTCCCCTTTCCCTAAAAAATACCTTAAAATTTTTTTTAGTAAAAAAATCGTTTAAAAATTTTAATTAAAAAATTTCTTTTAGAGAGGCCTCCCTCCGCACCTCCAATTATTCACCTCTGTTCGAATCCAGCAGCCGATTGACTCCCTCGCCTCCACTCTCCTCACATATATTCATTCCGCCATCTTGATTTTTTCATTTGTTTACATGCTCCTGCAGGCAGCCATCTTTGTTTATATGTTACTGGAGGTGGTCGTATTTGTTTTTTTTGTAAACAATTTGTTTATATATGATACTAGAGGCAGCCACATTGGTTTTTTCGTACATCATTTGTTTATATATCTTACTGGAGGCAACCATATTTGTTTTTTCGTTTATAATTTGTTTACATATCTTACTGGAGGCCACCATATTGGTTTTTTCGTACATCATTTGTTTATATATGTTACTGGAGGCTGCCATGTTGGGAGGCAGCCATCTTGCTAGGTGCAGCCCTCCATGTTTTTTATTGTCATTTGTTTTATAGTTTGTGCCTCACCTTTGCGCGACAACCCTATTATGCCACCTGATATAGGCCTGTACCGAATGGCGAAATTGACCATTCCTGCAAAGTACTTAAATTTATTTATTATTTTTTATTCTTATATATATAAAGCGGAAAGGTTTTTTGTTTGAAATAAAAGCACAGTATTTTTATACATAAAATTTATTGTACACATAATTATATATATACAGGTTTATTAATCTTCTTCGACGTTCACCGCTCGATGTCTGCCTCGACGGCCTAGGAATTGTAGCGGGCAGGTAAACACCACCACTAGAAGCTGGCGATGACCAAACGACTCATCGTATGTAGCCCGCTTCCTTAAGTTCTTCGATGATTGAAACTATCTCGTTGGTGTGGGAGTAATTTCCAACACTGCGAAGTTAGCAGTAGCTGCAGGCTATCCACCAGCTCGTTCTGGTAGTCCCAGCATACGTAGTCAATGTTCTTGCCGTCGTATATCTTCTTAATACCTTCGCCGATTTTCAGTGCTAGGCCGCTGGAGAGGGCTGTTAGAATGTCGATTTTTCCATGATCTTAATCCTTATAAACACCTGTCTCAGGATCGTTGTCTTAGTAAAGCGCGTGCATGAGTTCGAGCAAAGTCTTGTATTCCAGGAGGTCAGATTCTGTAAACTCCCTGGGCTCCTTGCGAAATAGAAGTTCGTATAGTTTAGGAGTTCCACGAACCATGTAATTGCCAACTCGGATGCTCCCACCTGGTAGAAACTCTATTTCATCAGCACCGAAGAATCATATAACATTATGCCTGTATACACCATACGTCGTATCATTATTACGAGATGTATACTATCGCAAGTACCGTCGAGCCAAAGCATTAGATTTCAGGGCTCTCCTCCGTACTTTCTTCTTGTGTGGCAAATCCGCATCCGACCAATCGTCTTGATCTGACTGTAGTTCATCATGCTTTCGATTCTTCAAAGGCTTAGCGGTATTGTCTATTTCGGAATTTACAGCTAGGGGTGCTCCATACATATCCCTGAGTACATCGAGACGATGAGTAACGGCTTAAAAAAAATGTATTCATTTATACGGTTGCGTGAAATTTTGGCTCTCTTGGCGAGCAAATACTTTAAGCGTACAGACTGAATCACCCGATGTAGTTCGCTAGCAATGCCCGCCATTATATTGAATAAAAATTCTCACTGTCGCTCTCTTTTATAGGTTAGTCATGAATCTCCGCCAACATACTTTCGATCTTGCTCAGACATTCGCTGTTATTTTGAATATTTGTTTTCGTGGCGAGGTGGGAAATCGTCACGTGCTCGTCCATGGCCACCATATCGCATACGATCTCCGTTTTCACACGCCCCATCTTCGCTCCGAGCTCGGACAGGTAATTTCGAAAGAATGTGGTTTGTTCAGCCAACATTTGGCGTAGTTCCGAAATGATGTCATTACCAGTTTCGAGAACGAAATGTTTAGTTGCAGCATCCCCAGATTGTTCGGATTCACCAACGTTTCGAATTATTCTTCTACCAGCATCAAAAGTTACATCATCTCCTGGTACGAGACAACCAACATCGTTGTCTTTATGATAGCTTATCTTGAGGCTTCTCTGCCCGAATTTTGATGTGCTGTAAGTCATCCTCGACGGCTGACGATGAAGTGATCGAACCCATGCTTGTACCTCAAATTATATTGGGGCCAGTCCTTTACGATTGTCAAAAATCCGTATTTGTCTTTACAGCACAAAGCACACAAAGACTTGAAATCTGATAGCGTCATGTCCATATTTAGATGATCGTAGTAAACGTGTCGCAAATTCGTGTCGTCCATGCGAAACAACACCAACTCATTAGCATTATCACGAAGCATCTGTTTGGGAATGCGCGAATAAGTCTGGCCGAGGTACACGCAATCCAAGCATGCATGGCGTCCCATGCTAAAGTACTCTTGAATACAAGTTTGTTTCTCGCAGGCAGTGTCGTCGAAGACAAATATCGAGTTTCGTAGTGCTTCGTTGGGAAGTACGACAGCTTCATTATCACTGCATGGAAAATAACTCATGCCTTCTACGGCCTGCAGTACTCGTGCCAATCATCGGTATTTCGATTGCTGGAACGAGTTTGAGTAAAGGTATACGTACTTGAACCGGAAACCATCCTCTTCTTCCAGCAGGCTCAGTAGGACGCATGTTTCCCCACAATTTGATGGTCCCGCGACGATGCACCTCACTGTATTCGGAAATAGGCTTTCATGCCCCGATTCGTAGGAGGTATCATCATCTTCGGAGTGAATGCGTATGAGTAGAGTAACATCTTTCTTGATAATATGTATATTACCACTGCAAAATTCTGGTGGATGTGGCAGTGGCAGCGATGGAGAACATATGCTGCAAATTTTAGAATGTCTCTTTAAAGTATCACGTCGAGAAAACAGCTTCTGGCAGAATTCGAACCGAAATGTCATATTGGAATATGTGATACGGTCCGTACTGTTCCAAGTCTAGACTTATACTGAAACGAAAATGTATAAAAGGAGCGTATTTATACTTTTCTCGCTCAGTTCACCACGATGTCTCGAAGGGGAAGAGGGGTCATCGATACTTTGCAATCTACCGTTCGAGCTGCACATTCCCAGATACAGGTTCTGTGGGCTAGGAAGCAAGCTAGCTAAAAGGCTATCACGTAACGAGACTGGCATAAACGCCCTGGACGAGGCATGCAAGCAGCACGACATCGCCTATTCCCAGCACAAGGATCTGCAAGCCAGACACCGGGCTGACAAGATACTTGCACAGAAGGCGGGCGAAATAAGAAAAGCAACAGATGCCAGGCTCGGCGAAAAAATAGCAGGGTGGAGTGTTTCCAACTAGATGAATGCCAGAGTGAAGATGGGCATGGGTGATAAGAGCAAATGAAAGGCACAAGTGAAAAGAAAAGCAGTTACAAAAAGAAGAAAAGCCACCAAGTCTAAGAAAATATATACAGGTGGATTATTTCAATTCCTTTCGCCTGCATTCGCTGCCCATGGAGGCCTAATCGGAGCCACGAGTGGTATCGCCCAAGCCGTCAACACAGCATCTAACGAACGGAAGAAGTTGACCGAGGCACAAAGACACAATGCGATTATGGAAGCTATCGCCTTGGGTAAAAAAAAATGACAAGGCCCCTACCTGGGAAGACCATACCCAGTAGGAGGCGGAAGTGTGCAAAAGCGACACAGCAGGAAGAAACAATAATGAAATCTCTACCAAAACGAGCACTCACGAATGTGGATTTGGAACTGTTTGCACACAAATTGAAAATACCTTATTTTCGCGGAGCGTTTATGAGACATGATTTGACCGCTAAAACCAAGAGAGAAGAATGCGCCATAATTAATCTGGATACGACAGCAGGGCCCGGCATACACTGGGTAGCCTACATAAAAAAGGCTAAACATGCAGACTATTATGATAGTTTTGGGAATTTGTGCCCTCCTCCTGAATTGCGCAAGTACCTGAAAAATTGTAATCTAACTTACAATTACGAAACAGAGCAGTTGCCTAACACGTGGAATTGCGGACATTTGTACCTTCACTTCCTGGTTCACTCATACAAGTAATTGTATAAAAAGGCTATACAACACAAGGAAACCATCAGTAATGTCTATAACGCTTACCTTGACGGGTCGTAGCTCCGAGTTGATTGCGGTACATTTTCCGCCACTCGACCTGGAGGGGAAATGGAGCATAGGCCTTGTCGATATTCAAACTTACAATGCAATACCGAACATTGGTGAAAAAACTGCAAGCTGTACCTCGTAAAAAGTGGTAATGTTCCCCATGAAGTTTCGCTGTCCGTTGGTTCTTATGAAATAGACGATATTGCAAGGTACGTTGAAGATTCGCTGCCCCCTGACATTGAATTAGAACTACGTGGGAATCCCAATACTCTGAATAGTGTTATTAGATGCAACGACGATATCGACTTTATGAAACTGGATACCATAGGACCAATGCTGGGGTTCGAGCCTCGCATCTGTGAAGCTGGTAAAACACATTTGTCGTCGCAGCCTGTAAATTTTCTCCAATCAATGAGATAAGAATAACCTGCAATTTGGCGAGTGGCACATACCTCAACGGCAGGCCGAGCAATACGCTGTACGGATTTTAGCCTATGGTCCCTCCATGTTATAAACTGGTTGTGGCACCGCCAAGCATCATTTACGTTCCGGTCGTCGCGAAGAGAGCACACGAGGTGGTCGTGGCAGTCGTCGACCAGCGCGGAGAGTTGGTGAACTTTTGAAAGAAAGAAATCACCCTACGCTTGCATTTGAGAAGATGGGTGTAAGATTTACCCCGGCCGGAAGTTATAAAAGAACGTGTCATGCAAAACCTACCATCAATATGTCACAGGTCACCAAGAAGTTAACACGTGCTAGCGAGATTATCCTCTGCAGTCTCGACTACGAGGTCGATTGCCATGGAATATTTCCTAAACTACGAAGAGCCAGCCATTTTCGAAGACAGCATAACGAAGACGGAACTTCATGCGTACCAGCCATTCCTGATCGGTCCGTACACACTACCATCGGAGGTTCGGATAGCAGTTCAACACCAAGATATCTGCACTCTTCCTTGCAGTATTTCCTGCGAATCAGGGGGACTGTGATGAAAGAAGATGGGACCAAATCAGCATTGACGAAAATAATTAGCAATGGAATTCTTCACCTGATCGATAGCATCGCCTACTTTCTCAACGGTGTCGAGGTGAACCAGTCGCGAGATGTGGGCATAACCTCAACTATCAAAAAATACCTTTCGCTCATGCCGAATGAGCTGCCTGCAACCAAGATGGCAGGCTGGGGAATCGAAAATGTCTACAGTGTTCCCATTTATGCAGAAGGAAGGTTCGAAGTATGTGTTCCGCTCTCCATGCTATTGGGATTTGCCGAAGACTACAAACGAATTATCTTCAATTCGAAGCAGGGTCTGGTGATAATGCTCATCAATACGCATTTGGACACCTTATTGGGCACGGGAGAAAACCTGAAAGTAGTGGACCTGAACATACATTCTATCGAATGGATGCTGCCTCATGTGCAGTTCAGCACTGCATAACGCTTACACATGTTGCAGAATGTGGGAGATGGTAAAAACATAGATGTGGCTTTCAGGCCGCGGAGTCTGGAGACATACACCGGATTGCCAGCAAGGCAGCACATTAACGGGATGGTGAAAACCAGCTTTGCTTCTGAGAAACCGAGGTACATCATTGTTGGGCTACAGACCGGAAGACAGCACAATGTAAGAGTGAGCCGTTCGCAGTTCGACACATGCCAAATAGAAAATGTCAAAATATTTTTGAATAGCGAAAGTTACCCGTACTAACTTTGCAAATGACCAGCACCTGCTGGCATATCAGATGTACGCTCAATTCCAAACTGCATATTATGGACGCACCCAATCCCCGATATTGGGGAGGAGACCTCTGGAAATGTAAGTATTAAAATTAATATTTTGAAAACAATTTTTTAATAAAAAATTTTTTTGGGAATTTTTTGGGGTAAAAGTCATATTTCAAGGGAAAAAGAGGAAAATGGCTGCCAGTATTAAAGGCTTTATAATTAAAAGGTTTTTAAAATAAAATTTTTGAAAAATTAATTTTTAAATTTTTTTTTAAATATTTACAACGATTTTTTATGATTTTTAAATCAATTTTTAAATTATTTGCGATTTTTTATGAATTCTTTTCATGGCTTTGGATTTTTTGGGTCAAAGGTCATTTTTTTTCCATGGCCAGCCAAGGCGCGTCACACAATTATCTTATCACCCCCGCACCTGTGCCCTTTCTGTGTAATACAGGGGTATGGGACGTTCCTTTTTTACCTTTATGGATTACAATTTTATATAATATTACAACTATCTACACCAAGTTACCTGGAAGGTGATAGTGGCGCAGTTTTCCTGCATTCCACCGTGACTCCCCTAGGAGCTTGGGGGTAAATTTCATGATATTGAATGCTATTGATGATTATATTATGCCTATATTGTGACACTAAACTACTACTACTTAGTTTATATATATATTTCAATTCCAGCCATCAGTTTTCGAACTGTCAGTGGAGAGGGGGACCTGTGGACTCCTTTTCGATTCCCCTCCCTTCGTAGTTCGGTCCTTTAGTCTGGAACCTTGTGATACCATTACTCTTTCTTCTTATACATTGCCTAAGTCTTCAGCGTCCTGATTCGTTTCCTATTCACTTGCCTTGATCATTGCTATTCCGATTTCTCATGTCCTTTTGTCGTTGCTTTGATCATCAATATATCTTTTAGGGATTTTTTTCCGAGTGCTCTATCTATCTATGGAAGAGGATCATTCACGAACTCGTGTGGATTTTCTTGAATCCATTATTCGAATTCTTCCAGACATTTGCTTATCTCACTTGCAAACTCTGTCATTATCTTGGCAGTTTTTATATTTGCCATGATATTTCTAAGATCTATTTCATTTTCTTCTATTTCAAGCATCCTACGAAGTTCAATTCTTATAACTTCTATTCTTGGACATTCTCTAAGTACATGTTTGGCAGTATATTCTACCTGACAGATTCGGCAGAAGTGACAGTCAACTAAATTAAAGCCATGTAATTTTGCATTATAGTTTCCATGTCCAGTTAGAAACTGCGAGAGATGATAATCTATAACAGTCCAGTGCTGGCTATATCTTTCCATTATGTTTGGAAAAATTCCATAAGTAAATGTGCCCTTCTCCGAATCGTCCCACCTTTTCTGCCAGAGAGGTAGTGTAGATCTTCTGGTTTCTTTCTTCATGATCTTCATTACAGATCTTCCTTGAGTTTCTTGCTTTAGCTGTCCTCGTTCTTCTACAAGTAAATCCAGTGGGATTGCTCCAGCTATCAACTGTAGTTGTTCAGTTGATGTTGTTTTGTAAGCCTTTATTATGGCTAGTAATGCAGCTCTTTGTGTACTTAGCAATAATCTCTGAGTATGTACCAGTCTTGCTTTCCTATACCGCACACCAGCTCCATAAAGGGCGATTCCTAGGAATGCTCTCTTGTGCAGTGTCATCATGGTCCTGAACCCAAGTCTCCATGATGATGCTGAGACTGCCCTCCTTTTAGTGAATAGATTCACTGTTTTATCCATAAAATACCTTATGTGTTCCTGGAAGCGTAGTTTGCTATCCAAGAGAACACCTAGGTACTTCACTTTACTCTGTGGACATAGTGGTCTTTCCTTGAAACGGACCACAGGCGATCTCTTTAAGCTCCCTTTAAGTAACATCAAGTTTGTTTTCTCCATTGAAAATTGTAACTTTACATGTCTACCCCAGCTCTCAATCTTGTTCAGTATTTCATCAGCTTTGGTCTCAATTTCAGCGTGACTCCAGGCTGGAATTAAAAGCAACGCATCGTCTGCATAAGCAAAGATCTCACAGTCCTCTGGCAGCTGCAGCGGAAGAAGCATATCAAACAGAATGTTCCATAGGATCGGTCCAAGGACCGATCCCTGGGGACATCCCTCTGAGAGTTTCTTCCTCACTGTCACATAGTTTACTTCATACTGGCTGTACCTTTCTTTAACGTAATTAACAATAATGCTGTAAATGTTTCTTGGGCATTCCTTGTCCCTGAGTTGCCAGAGCACCTTTAGCCACCACACATTGTCGAATGCACCACTGATATCCAGGGAAATTCCTAATACATAGGTATATCTGCTTGAGTTCACTTTTTCAACCACATTCATGACTGCTTTCTCGGTACGTCGTCCTTTTCTATATCCATATTGTTTGTAATAGATCCCTTGTGTAGCTTCAGGGAAGCTTATCAATCTCATATTGACGAGTTTCAGGGTTAAAGGGCAGTATGACTTAGCTAATGTTGGATCTTTATTGCCTCTCTTATGGAGAATTCTCAATATATGCCTTGTTTCCAAATATTAGGAAAACCGCCACTTTGTAGGCAGTAATTCACTAACTGCAACAGATCGAGTTTAATCCGAGTATAAACTCTCCTCATTATTTCAGCAGTGATTCCATCATGTCCTGGAGCTCTTTGTTTTTTAACTCCTTAATAACTTTATCCAGTTCTTTTATAGTGAATTCAGTGGTGGGAGGAGTGTTTGACAACACAGGCATCTTCTGTCTCTTCATTTGATTAATTTCTTCTTCATCTTTCACACTATCCTCTGGCAGCAGTGCATTTACAAGTTCTTCTGCATTCTCCTGCTGATCGCTAATGATCCTGTTCTCGATTTTAAGGCCTTTCATGACTTGGTTATGATTGAAGTTGTTTGCAAGGATATTGTATTCGAGCCCCCACAGATCTTCATTTCCTTTTTCTGTTACATGGCTTCTCCTGGATGTCTGTTTCTTTTCTTTCAACATTTTTGCATAGTTCTTTCTTTGGACTCTATATTTTTCCAGCACTTTTACTGTTCGTCGAGGATCTCTTTGTAGTTACAGTTTCCTCCGAATTTTCCGAACCGGCTTTCTCATACTTTCCAATTCATAATCCCACCATCGATTTAGTGGAATACCAGGTTCTGATATTCTCAATGTTTCCTCGCATATATCCTGGATCAGATTTTTAATTGTATGTGCACATTGGTCTAGATCTTTCAAGAGTGCTTCGCGATACTGATGAAGTTTATTCATCAGCACTTCGTCGAACCTCTTCCAGTCTGCTCCTCGATGAATAAATCTTGTTCGACCAATTCTATCTTCAGCATGTTGTCCTGTTGTCATATTCAGCTCATAAATAATTAGCCTATGATCACTGGTCGAGTCTTCTGTGACAATCCAATTTGTAACCAGTCTGGCTGTCTTTCTAGTTACAACCGTCACATCCCGCTAGGATTCAGTACCATGAGCAGGAGACTCATATGTTGGAATTCCCTGGTACGTTCACGACATGGAGATCGTTCGCCAATAAATAGCGATCGAGTGCCAAGCCTTCTCCATCTGTCATAGGCGAGTGTCACATTTCCGACTTGGCAAGCACATCAGCTCCTATTACAAGTCGTTCCCTTCGAAGTACTCTTATAATTTTGTCCCACTTCTCCAGATATACTCGAAGTTCATCCGAGTACTGGAAGTAGCAACTGGCCAAGTTGACATTCTGTTGTCCCATTCTAATTTGAATACAGACATGATGGCTGTTTGACATAGTATCCATAGTCATAGTACTTAGAGTTTCTGATTAAATCCATAGAGCTGCCATTGGACTGTCACTTATTGAGAAAACTGTCCTAGGTAACCCAATTATCTTCTCATGTAGAACGTATGGCTCTTGAATCAGTAATATGCTAATGTTTCTTTCTTTAGCCACGATCGCTGTTTCCGATGTAGCCACTGCAGATCTTTGCAGGTTTATCTGCAAAGGTCAAAGGTCAAAGGTCATAGGTCCTGCTTTCCTGACCCCTGGGTTACTGATACTTGTCTCCTTTCTGACCCTGGGTCACTGATCCTCCCCACCCGGGTCGCTGATCCCTGTTAGCATTTCTGGAAAAAAATGGGTAATTTCTGTGGATCCTTTTAATAGTTTTTTAAATAATTTTAAATAATTTTTAATAATACATTTTTTTTGGCATATTTTTTTTTAGAATGTTTGTAAATTTCTGAAGGATTTTCTATATTTTAAAAAGTTTTTTTTAGTGTTTTTTGATGTCAAAAGTCCTCGGGGTCAAGGTCAAAGGTCAAAGGTCACACGGGTCAGGGGTAAAAGGTCAATGACATCCAAGTTGGCCTTCGGGTGACGTAACAAGATGGCGGCTCCAACGAATCCGTATCCGACTCCCCAATCCCTTATGCCCAACTCGCCATAATCCTGCTACTGACATACTGTACTTTGAAAGCGAAGAACCAACTTGGAAATCAGTAGTCTATAACTCACGTAACAGAAACCCGTTTATAGAGGTAGGAAAAATTCGCAAATTCGATAACTAGAGGCACCTGTTTTTCACGAAAAGATTTCAGGACAAGTTGTGTCCAAAGCATGTTAGTTCAGAACTTATTTATTTATTGAATAATCTGAATTGTTTCGCAGCGTATCTGTCGTGAATCATGGACGGTCAGTATAGGACAAAATTAATTCTGATTGGCTCACTCGTGTAACAGACTGTTTTCGCTCCACAAGCGGCCACTAGTCAAATGAAGACTGCAAGTATGCATATAGGATATTGAAGTCTAGCCTCCGCGTGAAAAGTTTAGCGAAAAACAGGCGGCCCTATCGATGACCTGTACAGTACCCAGTAGATGTCTGTGCACGAGAGTTCCCTCATGCTAGATAGTGTAGCCCGTTACGGACCGGTCTGCAGCCAAGCGACAACCGAACGGCCCGGCAACATATGCTCCGTACCATAAACACCCGGCCTCCAGTCTTCGGTAACAGCAATAAAGACGCACCAACTGATGTTTCTGATAAAGCTGATAGCATGGCCACTGCTGCACGCGCATCTCTTCCTATCCTCACAACCCCTTCGATGTTCACCACACCGTCACCTTTAGAAACGGGGACCGCCGTGGCTGAGCGGTTAGCCTGCTCGCCTCCCACCAGGGCGAACTTGGTTCAATCCCCTGCCGGGTAACTGCGGATTTTCGCATGTGGGAATCGTGCAGGGTGAAGTCGCTGGTCAGCGGGTTTTCTCGGGGATCTCCCGTTTGCACCGACCTTTCGTTCCGACGCTGCTCCATACTCATATCAATCACCCTCATTGGCTCTCAAGACCTCGCACACGATACCATGCTTCTCACTCGTTAGTATATACAATCAAATATCAACTGTCAATTGGTTTCCTACTGCCAGATTAGAAGTCCGTGATTGGGAAAGCATTTGGAGCAGGTTTATTATTTACTCGTATCCCTCCAAGGGGACTCAAGCAAATCGTGGACCAATTGCTGCAATAATACCAGCACACGAGACTTTTAATTCGTGCTCACTTCAGAATGAACCGTCGCAGTTTTTCGACTCGCGGACCACTTGAATTGCCTGGGGTCGTCATGGATGATTGCCAGTGGTCTGGTAACGAATCACGTGTTGAAGCACAGACCTGCCTGCAGACCGCGCGGACTGATTGATAGTTTGGGAACAAAACGTAAGAGAGAGAGAATGTGTGAGAGAGAGTGTGTGTGTGTGAGAGAGAGAGAGAGAGTGAGAGAGGAAACTATTCGAGGTCTCTGCTCAGCTTCGAGATGCAGAAACGCAGGCGGCCTAAACCTGCGCAACAGTTGCCTTATCAAACACTGCAAGGGAGGAACGTCTCGTTGACAGCGAGGTGATTAGAGACTGAGCTTATTGCTCAGTGAAGGAGGAGCGGAGAAGGAATCGGCCGTCGCCTGTACTACAGTCCATTCACGGTTACTTCACACTTTCCTGAAGCCCTGCTAAAATTCTACTTCTAGGACATTCTTCTGCCTCGTGCAGACAAAGTTAAACCAAGTAGTGAAAACTACGCCAAAGTGACAATGCACTGCGTTCGTGTACATTCATTGTAATATTATTTTGCATAAGAGCTATTTCTTACTGGGCATTTTCAACACACCTGTTCCTTCCCTGTTTTATGAATATTAATCATAAATTAATTTTTAATATTTTATAGATGAAATATAATTAGAAGTTCATATTAACTAAAAAAAAGGGTACTTTTATAGTGACACATCTCTAAAACGATTGTAATACGCGAGATATTCAAGAAACAACCAAATACGTCATACATGGGGTAATTTTTCAAAGGTTTGATTTAAAAAAAAGCGAAAAAAACTGCGAATAGACCATATGTTATAATATAATATATTATACTATTCTGTTTATTATTTTTCTACTTGTTTAACAGTAGAAGAAAGTACCAAGAGTTATCAATACTAATAATTACGGATCAGTAATATTCCCGTTATTGTTTAGCATCAGGATAAACTTCATAGAACTGTATATACTTGAGTCGGCGTCGTTTCTCCATTGGCTGCTACATATTTGTGAAGTCCATCCTTTTCTGACTAAGTTTTACGTGATTCGAACACACGGTTGTGAAGAGATCATTAACTGGCGCAGAGTTGCCCAATATAATGAAATTAACTGTGGTCCAATTACAAACGTATGGCAAATGTATATGTGTTTCTTAAATTTATCGTGTCCCCAAATAATAACTCGAACTTTGAAGGTATCTGTTAATTATTGTTATAAAACAATATAAATAAGACCTAAATTTAACGCGCTCAATTCTGCCAATCTATTAATATAATTCATAAATGAACCGAAAACAATTTTTATGGTCCTTTAGTATTAGTATAAGACATAATTTTACGGATGGAAACCATCCTGGCTCACACCGGTTTGAACTGAAATTATGTAAGAAGATCGGACCGACCTAATAGTAAAGCACCTGCACCTAACAATAACCTTACAGTTTATTTACTTAACTACTTCGATGGTATTCAGATTATCCGGACATATTTACTTAAAGGAATATAACTTCATCGTTAGGAGTACTAATTTCAACACAAAGAATAGTAATATTTATTATGATTCTTTGAGAAAGACAAAGTATATGAGATATAAAAAATCTATAGGGCTTTCTCGTACTCTATAAAAAAAGCGATTTAACTTTACACTGGCTGCGTACGAACACCAAGACCACATCACCAAGCGTCACATACGTCAACCTACGCAAATACTAAAATATGGAAGCCTTGCAAGACCCAGCAGATTGGTGGTTCTGGATGACCCCTGTCCGAGGCGGAACTAGCTTTTGCGACGACGATTCCGAGCTCTACAACGACAACCAAGAGATATTAAAAAACCTCTCGATCATCCCACAATTCTCTTGGCGTGTCCAGAAATCCCTGCAGAAACTAGAACCATGGCATTCAAGTACGAATTAAGGGTACAAATAAAATTGGAATATACCCTCATACATGTTCCAGTCTGTAAAGATTACGACCACTTCTACAGACACTTCATTCCACTACCCAGATTACAAAAATTCTCTGGTATTCCAGTACAATAAATGTCCAATTACAACCCTTTCAACATAAGGCATTACACATAAGTATTAGCATAATGACCTGTCACTTATAGTCCTACAGAGAAGCTGGCGACGTTAACAAAACTCAACTGACGCATTGAGTGCAGTACCTCCTCGTATTCCGCGGTTGTGGGATGCATAAGGTGGTGTGGAAACCCGCATACCTCCTTTTCCCGGAGAGAGTAAAATTTTGCCTCTCCTCTTCGTCCGAAAAAAGACCTATAGGAAAGTCTGACCTCCACAGAGTCTGATGAGCGCTCAAAATGACGGCCCTATAGTAATTTTATCCTACTATTCTATATCACCAAAACCATATAATTAATACCATATCTACTTTGTATAATGGTATTATTTATTACAACCACTAAATGTGTAGACAAAAGTCTCTTTTGTTCGCCATTTCGTAAGGGAGTATCACCCGACAACATAAATATTTTATGTAATAACTCCGGAGTTAAACAACAGATTCCCACGCAATTTGGCAAACAATTAGCACTACAGTATGTTATAAACATTAATGAGTTTTAAGTGGGTCAGACACTTATTTTCAAAATTGCTGCCATATAAACATTTTACTTTAGTATGTTATATCTACGAATCTACGAAACAAATTCCAACTTATATTTGTATGCTTGCAGTGTCTACTATAGCCATACAATTTGTCTATACAAAACCCCTTTTCTCTATCATTTTGTAAGATACTTCCGCATATAAAAATAAAGATTCCATGTCATACTTCGGAAAACAACCGATTGATTCCTACCACATTTGGCAAAGAATGTGTACTGTGGTAGGCCATATTAATGTGTATGTTTTAAGTGTACGGGGCACTTATTTTCAGAATGACAATTGTTATAACACCCCGCTAAGTGTGCTATACTTACGAAACTATTTAACCGATTTTTATTTAACTTCTATACTGTATCTATGACAGTAGTCGAACGTGTTAATACATTATATTTCTGTACCCCATTTATGGTGATCGTCACATGAAAAGAAACGGAGATTTCATGGCATATATCGAGGACTAATCAACTGATTCCCACGAAATTTTAAACGCAAATAGTACTCCAGTAGAGTATGAAAACCGGTATTTTTCTGGTGTGGCAAGCCTTTTTTTAATGCTGTTTATATAAATCTTTAAGGTTAGGATATTATATATATATTAATTGAAAACCATTCAACCAAAATATCTCAACTGTGAGTATTCATCAAATGCATACAGAGATCCTATTTTTCCTGCCTTTAATTAAATATTGCCAGTCTATGTAAACTTACATATTCTTAATGGAAACAGACATTGATTTTTAACATGGAAGCTATATAAACATTTTGATAAGTTTGTCATATCTATTAAATAATTTATCCAAATTCACCAAGCTTATTTGCTGACAGTCTTTATTAAAATCGTCGTATACAGAACCTTTTTAAAAGTAATTTTGTAAGATATAACCAAATTTGTAAATAATATTATGCCATATTTTAGGAACTAATTAACCGATTTCCTTTAAATTTTTCACACAAGTAGCTATGGTAGGTGATTCAATGTTACATGTTTTAAGTGGCTCAGGCATTTGTTTTTAAATGAATGGCCGTGTTAATATTTCAGGCTATTAAACCCCATCATTCAAAACATTAGACTGATTACATCAGAAGTTAATGTTGCGTATCCTTCCTCCGTAATGCAATTGATTGCACACTATCTATAGTACGAGGTTTTCTGGGTTAGAGGCCCGGGTAAGGTACGTGTGTATTTGTAATCATATCACTACTGTGCATGCATTTCTGTTTTCAGCTATAATGACATTGCTGTCAACGAGATGTCAAGGAGTACATGCCATCTAAGCTTTCAAGAACTCCGTTAGAAATTATTTGCACCACTCATGCAGAAGGAAAAATGTCGATTTGTTATATTAAGATCTTTTTTTTTCACTTTATTACCAGCTTTCATTTAACTTACATTATTTGTATGTGTGGTAGGTGTCTGTCTGAAGCGCACCGATACAATAGTACGGCGGTATGCAACCAGCAAGACACACCTGCTCGCGGGTAAGTATCACACCCGCCTACAGGCTGCCAAGGACTGCCACCGGTGGTCTCTTACACAATAACGTGACGTCATCTGCGGGAAGCACTGCATCTATAATGAGCGCGGTAGTTTGCGCTACGCTGGTGGGGCTGCGGCATCCTTTGAGCTAGAGCACAGCTTCTTAAGGTTCCCGCCTGGTTGAAGGAATTTGGCACGTCTGAGGCCTAAAAGCGTGGGAGCTCTATAGGGGCTCATCCACATGCTCATCAACATACTAATCGCCTCTACGCGCAAAGCACTGAACTGGCGTGCATTATTGGCGTCGATACCATGCCTCTATGATACTTTCAGCGGATACCCTTCCATTGTGTGACGCAATATTAAAAAATATAAATATTTTATGCACATCTCTATTCCTTTTTTAATGTTTTATACCGGAATGTTCATTCCTAAAAATTACCATGAAAACACCCATTTGTGCAAGTTTCACTATCACAAAACATGCTTTAAAGATAAATGGAGGAACTGAAAAACTAATACAGATGCGTAATGATTCTTAAATGCTATTGGTAGGCAGACCTCGCTCAGACACGTTGGGCGGGTTTTATTTAATAAAATGTTTTCTGCTGGATCTCTGCACACCGTTCGGCGGCCTACCCAGGCGGCCACCTTAAGGTCTCCCCCCTCCAGGCGCTGAACTTCGTTATAGTGTGTTATAAAGCCGCGCTTCACTGCGAAACCTACAAACGTGCGTCAAATGTGCTGATCTACGATAAAAACATACTTTTTATTCTCACCTATGTTTTTTGCATCACTGTTCATCAGATTGCAGACCGAAGTGTGAAAGGAGCCACCAGTGTTTAACTGCATATTTTTAGTCTTTTTAGTCTCACTAATCGATATAATTATTGTTATATAGGTGTACTATTTATACATGCACAGACTCGTCCGTTATCCGGATTGCATGTGCAACCGATGACGGACGAATCTGTTAATGTATAAATAGTCTAGCTGTATAATAATATAAAAAAATTGGTGAGACCAAAATGTGAAAAAATAAATAAACCACAAAAAACCTATTAAAACCAAGAATTTATTTATTTAACTACACTAAAAAGAGAAAAATTATTTATAGTGGTAGTTACAGAATTTGTAGAACGTGTAAGACGTGTTCGAAAAGCCGTAATAAACTTTACTACAAATTAATATGTTCCTATCTCTTTATGTTTAGTTTATAAATGCTTGGCGCAATGTAGAATGTATACCTAATTTGCGTACGCGTAGTAAGAACATGTCTTCAATAAGGCTCTTAACTACTTGCATATAGTTTATATGCTTCATTTGCATAAGCGTAGTAAGCACCTATCTTGCGTAAGGCTCTTAACTATTCGCGCCAATCTTTTATATACTAAATATAAATTAATACAAACATATTAATTTGTAGTAAATTTTATTACGGCTGTTCGACCTCGTCTTATAAGTTCTAAAAATTCTGCAACTACTACTAGAATTATTTTTCTCATTTAGTGCATTTATAAACAGAAGCTTGGTTTTAAAAGGTATTTTACGGTAAAATTTTTTATTTAATGATACCTAAATTTGATCAGTAGTGAGTGAAGTTATGGGTGGAGTTGGTCCAGTTTAAACCATGAGACAGTGTGTAATAGGAAGGAATTTTTTTTAAAATAAGCACCATTTAGTTGCGATGGACGTAATTAGGTTGTAATGTGCATAACATATTTTATAAAACATAACATTTCGTCTTCAATCTATATATTTTCCTCATTAACATAATCTTCTACTTAATCTTGCGACTTTAGTATGTTTTGTACAAAATGCATAATTTTACAAAATCTCGAAGTTTTTCCCTTCAGTTTTAGGCGAAAATCTATGAAAGAAGACATTGGTTCAATACGTCAGTGAACTAAATGAATCACTTTCTAAAACTGAGTGTTTGCTTTTTCAAGTTTATTGTTTAAAAAGCCCTTCTCCTCATTGCAAGAATGTGTGCACAAAGCGCCACAAACATGTGCTGTTGTCTGCAACAGCATGTAATTGGATCAAAGAGACAAAGTTTTGGGTTTCTTGAGAAAATGCTTTAAACATAAGATGTAGACGATACTATTCACCGGCATTTTAAACACGTATTTCAACTTGTAGACGTTACTTACATGTATTATTTATTCGCATGAATAACATATATAAGGCACATTTCTTTTCACATTGGCCTTTTAAAATCGCAATGTTAGTGTGTTTGGGATGTACCAGTAATTTAAACTAACTGACGTTTGGAAATAACATAATTTACTTTGAACTATGTTACCATGATTCATTTCAATTTTTTTAAAAATAGCTTATAATATCATATATGTTATATAACCTTATATAGTATCAGTCTAAGGATATTATTTTTGCAGTATAAGTTTTTCTAAGCATAACTTAAAATTATTTAATACATTTCGTTTCAGTCGCTCTTGAAAATTTTTCTGTAAATGATTTACTTTAATTTATTCGCACGTCGTAAAAAACACCAAAATTGTGATTTTTACGTGCTTTAATGTAGAAAGTGTGAGATTAAATGCGAGAAAAGAGTAATTATAAGTAATGTACACAAGTTGAATAGTGTTCTGTAAAACTACTAAATTTACTATTTTTTCGGGGTCCAGGACCTTTAATGTGATAGAACTGCATCTGCTGCTCAACAAGCAGAAATATTTGTGCAAATTTTAAACACATTAATTTGCTTTGCGGGAAATTGATTTTAATTACTGTTCTGGTGTTACTGAATTGCGATTTGTTTGTCGCGCTACAAGTGCTGATGCGCTGAATTATATCACCAGGCAAATGTTTATAGAATCACGTAGTTTGACGTAGGCCTATTGTTCAAATTAGTTTTGCTCAAGCCACAGTTGCGTATTCACGTAAGAAGATGCAGAAAAATCTTGTAGATCAATGTTTTAGTGACGAATATGTAAAAGGAAGAACTATGCGGTATTGTGAGGACCTAGAAGCTCAAACACGCCAGTCTTTACAGCGAATAGTTTATAGACGCGATGGCGAATAGTTATAGTCCAATCATGGTTACTTTGAACATTCTTGAAGCCCTGGTAAAGTTCTACTTCCAGGATATTCATCCGCCTCATGGAAACAAAGCTTGACTAACTCTAGAAAATTACACAATAGGGTCAACGCACCATATTCGTGCGCATTAAGTATAGTAATATGTTGCATAAGAATTATTTCGTCCTAGGTTTTACCAACATACCTTTTTTCTCCCAATTTTATACATATTAACTTAAATTTGGTAAAAATCTATTGATTATATTACATTACAAATTTATAGATAAAATATACTTGAAAGTTCAATTCAACGAAAAATGAGGTTCTTTTGTTTTAAAAAAAGCAACAAACGCCTGTTATGCATGGTAAATTTAGAAACAACCAAAAATGTCATAACTGGGGTGATTTTTCAAATGTTTGATTCAGAAAGAGTAAAGATATCGCGAACAGACTATAGGTAACATTTGTAGGAGTACGCTGCACTTATTATACCAGATCCCGGAACACGGCCGAGTTAAACAGACCCTACATCAGTCAGTTGTGGGTTAGCCCAGCACGCCTACCTCACGGCGGAGTTGGGTAACGCACATAGCACACACGATATGGCGAGAACGAAATGTCGGGCGATGACGCCGTACTTTTACCAGACCAGATGATGTGCGATCGTTTCATCTCTCGCTGAAGACGGTGGCTTTCTGGTTCATGGTTGATTGAGGGCTTTCGAATTCGACATTTGAAATAAGTTCTTGCAAAAGCTAACTGGATTATTACAGAAATTTTGGCGATGAATCAAGGGAAATAGTATCTCTATATATGAATTAGTCGATGGCCTGATTGCCACATAAACCAGTTTATTTCTTTTACGTACATTTCAGCAACGACTGACATAATAACACTAAAAATATACGTGTAAATTGATTTGCTATGCCCTTTGATATAGGTTGTCCACGGTAAAATGAGCACTTCTAAAAGCCCCGCTTAAGATCTACCTGTATGCATGTTCTGTATTCTTCCGCCATATGTAAAATTAACATTGACATGAGCCTCATTACTTTATTCATGCGTCGGTCAGGTGAAATTGTGGATTTATCATAAAAAATAAATATTTTACAAGTATCATCATTTTTACACATCGATGAATTAAAAAAAAACCGCAAGCGCTAAAAATAATTAAATTTACCACAAATGGTTACCTAACAGTTTTTATTCGACGTTGCGATAAGGAGCTACTTTCCATCCATCGTTACCAACTTTATTGGGTGAATGTTACTCAGTGTTCCAGTTTAATATACGCAGATATAGGCTGTTCACGATAAAGTGAGCAATTTTTAATGCCCTCCCAACAGGCATTAACCACTAATAAATATGTTTTATTTCAGTCTCAAGCATTAACTTTTGAAAGTGGTGAAAATATACACTGTATTTATTAGCTACATTACAATACTGATATTAAAACGTGGCTTAAACATTAAAAAAAAAAAAAAAATTGCTTGAAAGAAAAATTGTGCTCACTTTAAGTGAAAAGCGAAAAGTAAAGTGAAAAGTGCTCACTTTACTGTGAACGGCCTATAGGAGCAGTGTCTTTTTTTCTAAGGTTGATTTCGAAAGTGCTCACTGTATTGTGAACAGCCTTTATTATCATTGCTCCTAGTCGGTACGTTAAAGGCGGATGTAAACATTCGGTTTGGTAAGAACAAAAAAAAAAAAAAAAAAAAAAAAAGGAGGTTTGTGGGATAAGTTCATGTGCATGTTCATACTTGGGAAGAGGGGCTGTCTCACAATTTTAAGAAATAATACACAATTTATCAAATAAAATCAGTGTTAAACCATTCTCATATTTCATCTCAGTTTTTAAGACTCTCGCTTACTAGTTTCATGTCAATATAAGGGTTTTATGCGGGAGGGGGGAGGGGGTCATGACGCCTATCACCCCCCCCCCCCCCCCCCCCCCGTCTGGACCCGCCCCTAGGTAGGCCCATGGAAACATGAGCTGTTTACGAATTCTCGGAATGTGCCTAGTTACTCTCGCTTCTCCACGCCCTTTAGTCTGTGAACCCATAACTGAAGACGGGTGTATTTAATGGAGACATTGCATCTGAATACTTTTGCCACTGATGCATTCTGTCGTTATCTCGTTGTAGGGTTGAGAGCCTAGAGTGAATCTGGGGCAAAGCGCTCATGCTAGCTGCATGGTAACAATGTCCTCTGTGTCGCAATTCTGAACTGGTTTTCTTGCTCAAGAACTTTTAATGTGCTAAACAGGAGGTTGTTAGAAAAATTTAATTGTTGTGATAGTACGCAGGACTGTTTATATATATCGTAAGATATAGTTTCATTTTATTTTTAAATAGTTGTTAAAAAACCATTAAAAATATCGTGACGTTTGTTCCAATGTCAATAAGTAATTAATAATACTTAATATTGTACAAACTTTTTTATGTAAATTGTGTAGACGTTATCGTATAAAGGACATTATATCTGTGCCAGTGACAAGCTATGATTGGAGAGATTTGGGCGGCTCTTAACAGCGTGGTCTTGATATCCGATGTGGGTGAAGCTAAATTTAAATGGAGCAGCGCGGGAATGCAAGGGATGGAGAAATGGGAGATCCCCGAAGAAACCCGCCGACCAGCGGCATAGTCCGGCACGACCCCGCCGGTGATAGAACCCGGTTCACCTTCGTGGGAGGCGAGTAGTCTGACCCCTTAACCACGCGGGCCCTTGCGTGGCGTCAGCAGGCCTCGTTCGAGGTGCGTTTTGTTTTCGCAGACCGGGCGCACGTTAAAATAGTTATATGGGAAAACGTATATAAAAAAAAAGTATTCTACGCATTCCCAGCGTCAGATATACGGGCCCCTTAAATTACCTCGGGTCCCGATCATAAAGCTGCTTTACGCCGTGCCATAAACTACCACCAAAAAAAGCTGTCAAAATCTTTTAAGAAGCTCAGTTTTATCTCGCTAGTATTTTTTACATTTTACATATATTTTTTACATGTTTTCAAGGACTCGCCACAAGGTTGCCAACCTTACGGAAATTTACGCAGTCATAAACACACACGGATTTGTCATTCCTTAAGAGACACGTACAGGTAATTTACCACAGCGCATTTGCTTGAAAGTTTCAAATTGGAAATGTAACTTACTGCTGTGATTCCTTACTTTTAGTATTAAGCGTTACAAGTTTCGATAAATGCACGGTAAATGAAAGCTCCATGTGATTTCTAAAAATGTGTAGATAATGAAACACCTACTGTTATTGTTACAGAAGTAGTGTGGGTTTTACAGGAACTAGACTGGAAATGACTTACATGAAATACACAGAAAGTATTGCCAAAGAGTACAACAGAATTACAAGAGGGCCTGAGGAACAGTTATGCAAGCCAGCAAAATTAAATGTACACCAGGCCCTAGTTCCAGTATTTATGTTTCGATAGCAGGAGCATGTTGATTCTGTTAAATTTAAAGGTGCATGTTTATAATGAATAAGTTAGATTTAAGCGTTGTAATGCTTTACCCTTTTCCCGTCCAAGCGTAAATGAATACTGTAATGCGTAGAAGTGACTCATATTGTGATGAATACCGTCTTCAATTACTATGTGTGCTGTACTTTAAGTTGAGAGAACGCTTGTTTCGTTGTTACAGCCAATGAGCTGTACGCCAGATTATGAACTAGACAAGAAAGACGGTTTGCGACTCATTTAGCCACGGGTAAGATCATTGGTCATTGAGCTGCGCAGTATGCAGTACATACCGAAACTTACCTACATGTGCGCAATGTACACAGTTGAGTACACTGAACTGTTAGAAATTCCCACACATTTACGGGAATTTTTTACATAAATGTACAGTAAATATACGGGAATGAAGTCCATAATAACGAAAAAACTGAGTTAAGTGCGTAAATACTAAATAGGGGAAGTCTACGTATTTCGGGGACGAACCATCTCGAGTCTACACGAAATTTTCTTCGCCACTGTAACACGAACATGATCACTTCTGCGGCAGTTAGGTCAACCACGACACTAAGGCCTATTATTTTAAAAATTAAAAACTAGCAACAGACGTTTATGTGACTTTACAAGAAACACTAAAGTTTTACCAGAGTCGTATGCCAGTGTATATAGTCGTGAAATTGTAATTTTTTGACTTGTGTTCAAATGTTGCTCAAATATTAACTTTTTGAAATATATTTTTACACGTAGTAAAACACCCACATAACGAAAATTAAAGATTTTTTTTAATTGACTCATTTTATTTTAAACAGTAAGTGCAGAAAACTAACTAGGAAAATAACGGAGAGGTTCCGTGAAAACTACGGAAATTCCATTTTTTTTTTCTTTCAAATAAATGTTTCCGTGATTTTATGGAGAGTTTACGGACACCTCTGGATAAATATTTATCAGCAATTTTCTGCAAAATGAAGGTTTTTTTTTTTTTTTACAGTATAGGTCAGAATGGGTTAAGATGTATGGAAATTTTTTGTGGTCAGTGAGTGCGAGCCAAGTGCGGAAACTGCGAGGAAGACACTTGCCGGCAACAATACCGGGACCACTCTCTTTCTCTCTCTCTCTCTCTCTCTCTCTCTCTCTCTCTCTCTCTCTCTCTCTCTCTCTCTCCCTCTCTCTCCGAATCACACACAGAGCAAAGGCGAGCACACTACGTAGCCTTGACAGATGGTCATCTCCTCCGCTGACCGCCCGGCCTGCGCCATCATCGTGTTTCACGCACGCGCCTCGCATCCGCGCTTCGTTCGCTGGCCGACATTTGACGAAAGGAGGGGATAAAAAAAAAAACGAGGACTGAAACAAACGAATTTGCACCTGCACGTCCGTGAGGCTGATAGCCACTGACCCATTTCCCCCCCACCCCCTCGCCCTCCACCCACGCATAAACTTTAACAGTCCCTGGCATTCGCTCCCACCAGGATGAGCACGTCCCGCGTTCGTCTACCATCTCTGATGACCTCGTACGCGATGATGATGGGGTCAGGAATATTTTTTTTTTCCCCTGCTGGGCCCCCAGGGTTGTGGTCATCCCGGGTGGGACGGGTGGGGGCTAGTTCCGTATAAAAGACGGGACCTGAGTTAGGATCTTCACCATTCGCTCTGCCACGAGTGATCTATCAAGTCTGAGTAAGACGCCGAGAAAGAAACTTCTTCGCCGACATCATGAAGGTCCTGGTAAGTAAGAATCTCCAGGTATAGGCTGTTCACGGTAAAATGAGCACTTTTTGAAAGCCCCGCTTAAGATCTGCTTGCATTCACGCTGTGTGTTCCTCCGCCTTATGTAAAATCATCATTCCCATGTGCCTTATCACTCGATTCATGCGTCGGTCAAATGAAACTGTGGAATTATTAATAAATTAAATACTTTACGAATCTGCACTTTTTTTCACTTCGATGCATTAAAAGAATATAAAGCGAAATAAATAATTTCATTTTATCACAAATTGTTACCTAACACTTTTTATTTGACGTTAAGATATGGAACTGCTTTGCATCCATCGTTACCAGCTTTAGTGGACGAATGTCATTCATTGCACTCATTAAAATATATGAATGCAGTGACAGTGAATTTTTCAAGGCTCGCTTCTAAAGTACTCACTTTATCGTGAACAGCCTTTAGTTCCTTAGAACGACTTCAAATTAGCCATACATAACTAGATTTCTGGTCTCAAATTTAAATCTATTGTAAGCCACGGAGCAGAATACATATTTTTTAACTTCAGCTTTTAACTTAAGGGTCCCGTCCGCCCAGGCAACCGAACAGCATGCAGTGCTAAAGTCATATACTAGCCATTTAAAATTCATTCAATATTTTTGAGATGTGTCTTAATACGAATATAATTTAAGAAATTTCTCACGTCGTGATACTAGGTCCCGTTTTATTATTTTCGTCTATATTGATATTTTTTAAAAGGGAAAATATGTACCGGCTGTTCACGACAAACAGAGCACTTTTGGAAGCCCTGGTCAAGATCTACTTCTATACACATTGTTTTTTCTTCCACTTTATGTAATGTTAACATTGCTATGGCCGCGATTACTTTATTCATGCTTGGGTCAAGCCAAACTGTGAAATTATTAGAAAAGCAAATATTTTACGTTGTTGCTCATTCTTACACTAATATAAAAGAAAGCGAAATAAATCATTTCAGTGTTCACAAACATCTAGCCAACAATTTCGATTCAACGTTAACATATGGAACTACTGTGCGTCTGCCACTGTCAATTTTACTGAGTTCATGCCACTATGTTTGCCCGTTAAAGTATACTCAGGTAGGGGCAGTGGAATTTTTCAAAGGTTGCCGACCAGCAGCATCGACCGTCACGATTCCCGCATGCGATTCCCCGCCGGGAATCGAGCCCGACTCGCACGGGTGGGAGGCGAGTAGTCTAACCACTACACCACCGAGGTCCCGTTTCCCTTAGCTATTATATGTTCCTAGGCCTTGGGCACAAGCGATACCCGGGGGCTGTAAACTCACAGACGACAGGAAAGTATGAAAGTAGATGGTAAACTACTTTGCCCATTCAAAATGCATATATACTTCCTTTCTATGAGATCGATAATTACAATCTTAAAACAAATACCACAAAACCTTGAGTAAGCTAAAATAAATACACAACAGCCAGATGAATAGATTAACTGTGTTTTCGTGATGTGTATTTGAAACCATCCTTAAAATAAAATTTTTGTTCGAGTTTACATATCCGATCAAAAACTCACCCCAGAATCTCATATTCGCATACTCCAGAGTCGCGTCTTGAGCTCAGGCCCAACCTGTGACAGTTAGGTATTCGTAACACCATACCACAATAAACTACAAGACGATTTATTAATTCACTTGTAGTTTTTTTCAGAACTCTCACTATGTACGTTATTGTCTCATCAACATGCACTACTGAATTCTTGAATCGAATGACATTAGTTGAATTCTAAGTATTCCTGAAACTAGGAATCAAGTTTTTCAAATATGAATTAATTTAGGTTAAGAAGCTCCTTGAAACAGCGATTTGGATTCGTGTTTGTGAAAGTTTCTGAATCAAATATTGGCAATCTTTAATCTTCAGAGGTAAATTTTTGGAATGTTGTCCGCATCAACTAAATAAAATCTCCACCGTCGGATGTTGTGTAGATGACAACAGAGAACAATGCCTTGTTCTTTTGCACTAAATGGGCGTAATACCAGTTAGAACCCAGGCAAGAATAGTACAAACTACTTTAAAATTTAATCATGAGTTAGAGAAGATTTTATTAAGGTAACATAGAGCCCCGATTGTATTTGTATGCTGCAGTAAGTATCACACGTTTTTGATCAATTGCTCTGTACAGTGTTAAGACTAAACGGTATAAGACGTATAATAAGAATGTGTATCATGTTTTTCTTTTTATTCCTGAATAATACGTCGAATTACTAGGTACTTTTAATTTAAATTTTAGATAAGGGCGATATAGTATTACTTTAAAGGACTGGATGAAATATTTGATTTATTTCTACACCATTATAAGTTTCGATATCTTAGAGTTATCGTCGTTCTGGACACTGAGTACACTTAGTGCAAGGGCGTTGTATTTTTCTAACTAAATATTTCATAAAGAATTACTATTTTACCGTAGGATTAATTACTTAATTTCGGTGACTTTGTTTACGTGTGTAACATAAGGTAACTTTTTTCTTGCGAGAGATAAGTCTTGAGTATTAAACTGGTGTAGAGTATTTAGAAATTTCACGACATAATAAAAAACAAATTTATTATTTGATGAAAGTCTGCACTAGGTGTTATAACATCCCAAACAACATGATGGATTCTATTTACAGGGCCCCTTGTTTCACAGTTGACCAATTAAATCATTAATATTACATATTCATATATCGTGCACATACTATATGAGACTGATGCTAATCGCTGGCTGTACACGTTAAACTTTGCGAAAAAAAAAAAAAAAAAAGGGTTCTTGAAAATTTAAAAATTATTTTCCTACTATTCCTATTTTTAAAATTAAATTTTAATTGGTTGTACTAGGCAGACGTCTTATGAAAAAATGTTACTCGAGAGGCATACAGTTGGCCTCCGCTATCGTCTAAAATGTTAAAAACATTGAGCGGCGTGAGTTTTTACCTAGCGTTGCATGTCAATGTTCAATCGTCTCTAGATTTTAAAACTATTTAATTTTTTTACGTAAAACTACGTAAATAGATATATCATTACAATGCTAGTACGTAACAATAATTGAAAAGTAATTTATTTGCTCGTCATGAGAAGTAGGTACTTGTCTGTTAACGTCGCCTTGTGAGGAATATGCGAACGCAAAGAGATAACGTCCCCACATATGGTGGCCATAAATAGTGTGATTTTTCTATATCTTTGCGAAAACTAAGGTGTTACGCGAAACCAACTGGGAAAGTTCCCACCCATTATCTTATAGCATGCATATAGTCATACGCATTCATTGCTATGGTACATGTTTTTCTGTTTTCTTCCTTTCAATTTCTCAGCGTATTTTACGGCTTCACCGAACTAAGAAGAAACTTGGCAAACGAATTAAATTTACGTATTGCAGCCTTTTCACAGTTTGAGTAATTTTAATTATTGAAATAGTCGAACGGCCACAATTGAATCATTTAAGATTTTTTATTTTTTTTTGCTGATTCTTAATTTTTTTTTCCAGAGGTAGGCCCTAAGTGGTTTTGCATCTGCACCGTCGATATTCTGGCTTGACCCTTTTGGACCCGTGTGTTGGAAAGAAGAAAAATCTTCATGTATCATGTACCTAAGCTGACCCTGTCACTTGTTTCGTATCACAGACAGTGACTGTAACTTTCTAGTCCGGCTATGGTATTGTGAAACGGTAGCACGATTTACGATGCACTAGGGGCACCTGCTTATCGAAAAAAAGGTTTCAAGAATATTTTTACTCCAAACACTTTAGTTCGGAGCCATTCTACTGAAGGGATGATTAAAACATTTATTCGTATTAGGTGATCTGCTCGTGAATTACGGATTTTCAGCGTCGAAGTAGTTTAGTCATAGCATACTCACGGAAACATCCAACTTCTCTGAGACCTTAACGACGAGGCGTTGAGAGCCGATTTTTAAGAGTACTGTGCAGCTAGGAAACATTAACAGTTAATGAATAATACGGTCACTTTTGATTGAAATTGTCGTTTTATTATGATTATTTGATTCGTATTAAGTGTTTTACGTTATTCAAACTTACAATACATTTCTTCTTGGACGCAGTTACGCTTCATATCACCTATAGTTTTTGCACAAACAGCTGAATACTGTTTTACGTTTTTGAGTGTCCGCCATTTTGCTGAAGCTTGTGGAAACAGTTCTTTAAACATTTCTTGAGGTATCTTACAAACACGGCCTTTGCAGTTTTGCAGACGAGTAGTTTCAAAAGAGAAATCTTTGTACTGCACAAGCGTTTGTAAAATTACGAAGAGTTCCTAAATAAAGATCACACATTTTTTCTACAGTATAGCCATTTTTCATTCTTTAATGTCCTTCAAGAGTTGATCGTTCGGCAGAATAAAATCACTAAACTGTAAAATATGTCACTGTGCATGATGAACTACAAACACTAACCACAAGTATGGGATAGGCAAACATTAAGCCGGACACGTGTGGTCCTAACCAGCGGGCCTTTAGCATACATTGGTAGGTACAGCTGGTGAGTTCTGAGCGCGCAATAAAATATAAACGCGACGTAGGTAAATTGCAATATCCAATGGGATGATCGCCTTATTACAGGCACTTGTCGGCGTTTCACATCAAGCTTCCTATTGCA
The DNA here is from genome assembly GCA_029891345.1 of Dryococelus australis. NCBI lineage: Eukaryota > Metazoa > Arthropoda > Insecta > Phasmatodea > Phasmatidae > Dryococelus > Dryococelus australis. Next base: position 38,839,847 of record CM056993.1, read on the forward strand.
AATGGCGATACCAGTTCGTTAACTCCTATCAGTGTTGAACATTTTTATGTTGAACACGGCATGGTGAATGTTTTATTTAACGGGCACTGGACGTTGTTTCAGGCTTGCGCTGTCCTCGCCATGCTGCTGGTCGTCGCCTCTGCTGAAGATTCGCAGAAGAAGGATAAGAGATACGCTGCGGGTACTTCCTACGGGTACTCCGGCCTCCCCGCCACCAGCTACCCAGGATACGGGTACTCCGGCGCGGGCTACTCCGGCGCGGGCTACCCCGGATACGGGTACTCCGGTGCTGGCTACCCTGGGTACTCCGGTGCTGCCTACCCTGGGTACTCCGGTGCTGGCTATCCTGGGTACTCCGGATACTCCGGGTACACCGGTGCCGGTTACCCTGGGTACTCCGGGTACTCCGGCTACTCTGGGCTCGGCTACCCAGGATACGGGTACTCCGGTCTCGGCTCCCACAACGCTTACTCCCAGTACGCTGGTTACAAGGCATAATTAGTTACCTACCTTACTGCGTTTTGACTTCTGCTGGCAACACGTTCCTCTTCTTCAAACTACTTCAAGTGTGGAAAATTCTGACATTAACTTCCGTTTTGGCTTTCAAATAGTGTGTTAACTGTACTGTCTTTCATGAAAAATAAAGTTCTGTTTTCTTTTAACCATGACCATGAATTTATTAACAATTAACTGCGCTCCTACTTTTGTGTATTCGTGATGGGCTATGCCTATTTTTCACAAGCTGAAATGACAGATGAAATTACAAGTTACATGTTATTTTGTTCCTAACTTTATTACACATATAGTATTATCATGATAAAACACTTGCGTATATAATCAATGTTAACGCATCAGCTACTTTTTCTACAATAAATATATATAATTCACACAATAATTGTGACCAAATTGACAGACACATTTCGGAAGTGCTATTAATTATAATTACGTGTATTTTTTTGTTATTTGGTTTAAAAAAAAACACCTCCTTTCGTATGTTTCAAAGCATTTAAGATCGTCAAAGGTGAAAAATAATTAGTTTCAATGAAGCAGACCTCCCAGCGGCAGTGTAGTATATTCGGAGAAGAAAAAGGTTATGGCTATGCAAATATGTGTTCAAATGTAAAATGGTAAAGGCTATCCACAGTAAAATGAGCATATCTGAGAGCCCTGCGTAAGATCTCCTTGTAAGCACGTAGTGTATTCATCCACTATGTGTAAAATTAACACGGACATCGGCCTGACCAATTTGTTCATGCGCAGGTTCTATGACAATGTGAAATTTATTTTAAAAAATTGAATACTTTACAACTGTTATAACTTTTGCACTTATATTAACAAAAAAAATGTAAAGCGAAAGTAATAATTTCATTCTTAACAAATGTTTACCTAACACTTTTAATTCATTTCTCCCTTTTTCCTAAAAAATTCCCTAAAAAGTTCCCGTTTTTTCCAGAGCTGGAGAACGGGATCAGTGACTCTGAGCCAGACGACCAGGACTCAGGTTCTTTGGTATTTTACCTTGACCATTGACCCCAAAATCCAAATATTTCCAAAATATTCCAAACATTTCCGAAAAAATTCCAAAATTCCCAGAAACATTATTATATAATTGATAAAAAAATTGTTAAAATTAATTATTAAAAATTATTTTAAAAATATTAAAAATTAATTGTTATAATTATTAAAACTTTCTTATTAAAATATTAACTCTATTACGTACAAATGTGTCGAACCATATCGCACGTCTTTGCACATACTCAATATGCCGATATGGTATACTTTTACGGATTTTGTGATGTAAATACCCTTGCTGCTTGTCGATATTACCGTTTGACCCGTCCACGTGAACAAAATGTGGATGAAGAAAAATACATTTTTCGCTCTGTAGAACGTAGTTATATAACAAGCACATTAAGAATTTCAGTACATCTGAGGGGCGTTCAACATATACGAGTATAGAGATCATTACGTTTCGAAGGCTTGTATCCTTTTCATAATCAGCAGTTGCAACACATTAACACAGGAGATGAAGCTGGACGACTGGAATTTTGTCAGTGCCTAATTGCTTATCACTGATTACATTAGTAATGTTCAGTGATGGAGATACTCTCACTCGTTATGGTATCAACTCCACCAGTATGGTGGCTCAGAGGTTAAACTTCTAGCTTCACACCAAGGCAACCCGAATTCAAACCCCGGCCGTGTCACTACCGGATTTTCGCAAGTGGGGATCGTGCCGGACGATGCCGCTGATCGGCGGGTTTATCTCGGGGATCCCCAGTTTCCCCCCGCCCTAGCATTCCGGCTCTGCGACATTATCACCTCAATTCACCCTCATCGGCCCTCACGACCTCGTTGTTAAGAGCCGCCCAAAACTCTCAACTCAACAACACCAGCAACCCACGTCGGTGGTCTGATGAAAATTCACGTGTCCACTACTCCAAGCATAACTGGCCTCTAATGCCCTTTCATCAATTTCCTCAGAAGGAGATGCAGCAGCTATAGGATACGCTGAGGGGCATGGAATACCTGAGGAGCTTCCATAATCAGAATCACAGAATACCCTAGGAGCAGACTCTTCTAACAACTATGTCAAACTAATTGAAGAATTGGACGAAATACTAATAATTTCAGGTTCATCGAACCGTTCACTATTTATAGTAGGCTGCCTCTCGCTTTCCCAAAAAGGACGATCGGCTTCAATCACTACAACTCGAATTAAAGACCAATCATTATTAGGTGGAGGGTTGTTAGAAATTAACCAAATCGGTTTTTTTCCAGCCTATCACAGTGCCCAGACCCCCTTTAACTGGCTGTCTAATCGATATTCCTTCACACAACGGTTTGATAAAACTGCCACAATGGTATTCATGGCTGTACTCTTCAAATACTACACTCTAAAAGAAATTATTCGGAAATTTACCATACCTGTGTATACGCTTAGTGAGAAAGTGGGCATGTTGATTTTAATCCATATGCATTTATTGTAGCGTTCCAACATTTTCTCAGGACACAGTTAAATGCGTACCAGCGAAATTCACTATTTTGTATAGTAGCGATGCTAAACATTCATATATCTACATCTTGAGGTGTGGTATTATTACCATACAGTGTACAGGTTAAAAACTTCCATTACAGTTTAGGAAGTTTACCAGAAGATTTTTTACAGTGATTACATCATGACATTTTTCGTCAAGATCTTGGAAAGCAAATTTTCCCAACATCGGAATAAGAAATTCGCTCTCCTTGCAACATTCTATTGCATTCTATTGTCTGTCCGGCGCGGTGCGAACTATTGTACCACAGTCTCACGAAAGTTGCAGAACACACGAGTAAACGTTCTCGAATCCGGTACTGTGCGGTTATGAAACCGTCTGCTGTATTCTCGTCAAGAAGCAAGGGCGTTCCGTTACAAAACCCATAAACGAATACTACATCGACAAATTCATCATGTGCAAAGACTTGCGGCATGGTTTGACACACTTGTAGTACGTAACACACTCTAAATATGAATCAGTGAGAATTTCACTGCTTCAATCAGTCAAACGCATCTGACTGACTCAACAGTCACTTCAGTGAATTTAGCTGATGAATCAGTGAAAAAAATGCCAGATTTCCTTCACTTATTGATTCAGTGACATTTTCTACTGATTTATCAGTCATTTTTTTTCACTGTTTACTCAGTGGTTTATTTTTGTCTGATGTATTAGTTAAACATCGTATAAAAATGGCCGTTACAACGTTTAGAAATTGCCGTTGAATAACGTGTATCATGTGAAATAACGAATAAACTAATAAAACCAATACAAAATACTTTGTATCTTTCAAAACACAATTTTATTGGATACTAGCTGACCCGCGCGACTTCGTGCCCATGATATATTTGTAAAGTTATTAAAATAAAGCCCACCGTAGTTTCATTAAAGGTTTTATGTTTAAAATACTAATATTTCTTCTTCCAGGTTTAATGGAGTTATTAAATTACACCCTGCCATCGCTTCACACATGTTTTATGTTAGCATTGCATTTAGGATTTTGAATTGATCTAACCACTTTTTTTATTGGGTGCTCTAGCCCCTGACCAGCTGCGGCATCGCTATTGGGTTCTCTACCCACTGAGTTTCTGCAGCCCTACTATTGGCATCTCTACCCACTGAGTTACTGTGGCACCACTATTGGGTGCTATAGCCCCTGACCAGCTGCGGCCCCCTTTATTAGGTTCTCTAACCACTGAGCTACTGCGGCCCCACTATTTGGTGCTCTAGCCCCTGACCAGCTACGACCACACAATTAGGTGCTCTACCCACTGAGATACTGTGGCCCCACTATTGGGTACTCTAGCCCCTGACCAGCTGTGGCCCCATTATTGGGGGTTCTCTAGCCCCTGAGCTTCTGCGGCACCTTTATTGAGTTCTTAAGCCACTGAGCTTTTGCGGCCCCTTATTGGGTGCTCTAGCCACTGAGCTATTGCGGCACCACTTTATATAAATAAATAAATAAATAAAAATAAATATATATATATCCACTGGGTCACTGCTGTCCAACTTGGAATAACGCTAGCCACTGGGCCCCTAAGGCTTTTTTTTTGGAAGGAAAGGTCTACAGCCCATAGACAAAAAAGAAAGGAGAAATGACAAAATTATTTTTTTAACAATGCTGTTTTATGCAGTAATCAATCCTAAGAAAAGCTTAATCTAGTACCTTTTTACATCCCTGATCATAATTTTTCCGGAACCGTTTGAGATATCTCGATGAAACAAAGACTAAGTTGGTCATGGGGTTGCTATCTATATACTGTGTCAATTTGATGTTGATACGTTCAGTGATTTTTGAGTTAAATCCGTTTGGACAGACAGACACGAAAAAAAAATTAACATTAGATATGGGCTTAGTTATCAATTATACTATATGAAAAAATAATTAAAAGTGAAAAATTCGAAAATCACAGACAGACACTCCTATTTTATTTAGTAGTATAGATTAGATAACACGCAATATTGCATTCCGTTTTTACGTCTTTCATGTAATCGTTACAGCATTCTTTTTAAAGGGTTAAACTGCATATAACGTGATAAAGATAAAGCACTTATATGTACTATTCGTTTTAACAATCCTAATGGTACAAATTAAAGCAAAAATGAAAAGTAAGAGCATACAAATAAAATCCTCACGATTTCGAAGAAAAACTATAAAACAAATATTTTCCTGCAAGTAAATCAGCTTGGCGTGGTAGCGCAGATGGTATGACAAAGGCGAACAGTTGAAGTGTTTGTGAGTTCAGCACCTGGCATTCCCGGAAATTTTTTTACGTTTTTTAATTACGGTAAATTGGGCAATACAAATAGAAAACCATCGTAAATATGTTTATTTCACGTAATTATTTAGCTACATTCAATAAAAACAATATTTAATTCGCCACTAGTCGCCCGTCACTTATTCAATGAGTGAAATTTTTTCACTGGAACAATCAGTGGTTTTGCACTGATTCTAAGTGGAACCATTTTCGCTGATTAGAGTAGTTGAATTTCAGTGCGAATCGGTGGTTTCCCACTACAACTGCGGTCCCATTTCATTCCGTCCTGAGAGCTTATCTGTTCTGGCCTTGCGTAAGTTTCAAACAGCTTGTAACTTTATACCAGTTGACATTTGGACACATGTTTATGTAATCTGTTTTGATCGGAATATTCTAACCTACCACAGCCTTAAGTATGTACTACCCCCCTCCCTGAAACATTCCATGTACGATAACTAGGAGATAAAATTTACAAAATGGTAATGGTACTTAGCAAAAAAATTTATTACTCCCAATATGTGTGAAAATTATAGATGTTCACTCGTAAACATATTATTGAGACATAATTACAGAGAAATGTTAGTAATGGAGAGTAATAAATGTGTAAATTCAGGCAATAACACATATGTATGGTTTACCATATAAGATTTTATACCGAACGGACTTTACCAGACATTTTTTCAAAGAAATTAAAACAAAATTAAACGTCATTGCTTTAAACTAATTAGTAAATTTTATAAGACTCTATTTAATGAAGTTAAATAATTACATTGTTAATGATTATTGAAAAGAGCTACGAGTGCCATATTTATGAGTTTATTGTTATGTAACTGATACATGTGTACTGCCAATACAAAAATCTTTGAATGTGAAGAACATATCAGAAATAAAAATATTCTTACAGTTATATATAAGTTTTATATATATATGGTGAGCCTGCCACAATGTATTTTAAATGGGAGCTGTGTGGCTGGGTGGCTGGGAGGCTTCGGCTCGACTCGGACGATATCGGTGATCTTCGGCTCAACTCAGAGTGTGCACGGAAGCCATAGACTCGGGTTTGTCGAATATACCCGAAGGTGCTCGGCAGTTACAACCATTAAATTCTTTAAGCATATGTTTATTTATGATAGCCATATTTGTCTTATAGGCATAGAGTATGTCAAATCGTAAATCTGTATTTATTTACAATTTGGAAAACATATTTTTAAAATTAGAAATAATTTTTTATAATGTGCAGAAATTATACATGGGGTATTGCGGAAACATGCAAAAGTCTCTCAATTGCATTTCCAGTTCCTTCTCTCGAAAACTGATTAATACACGATGCCACGGTTTTGAAGGTAAATCAAATATCTGAGTCTATCAACAAGTTCATTCGGATCTTCGGGAAATATGTAGCCAGCGCTCTATATATACATTCTCCCATCACTCGGAAATAATTACCAGATTATTCCTAAAACCGAGAAAATTAATATTTATTACTATTTCAGGGCTCGAAGCCAGGGCTCTAAGAACTCCGCCACCTTCGTAAATTGCTTAAAAATTTGTATCAGTTGCGCATGAATATTAAACAGTAAAAAATAAATATACAAAAATCGCTAAAAAGGATTAAAAGTTCAGGTCATCAATCAATTTGTAATCCTATTATCTCACTCTGATTCATACAACCGATGACTAAAACTTTCGTTTCACCTTTAATATAAATTCCTATAATATTCACCGAACTCCGAGAAAAATTATCACCTATTTCCTAAGTCCAAAAGAAAATTAATGCCTAACCGATGAGTATAGCTTAAATCTTTATATCAGGTACGTATAAGCACGTAAACAGACAGGAAATCACGCACAAAGCTCGTTAAAAATGATCCACATCTCGGGTAGGTATTCGAACTGTGGGCCCTTTATCTCACTGTAAGATCTCTATCATCCTTCCAAAATGTGTCTAACAGCCTGCATTATAAGTTTAATAAACCACGTACTTATACGGGAACTATTCCACAATTTTTACTGAAGTGTCACTTGGGTGGTTGTTGCACATAGATCTGTAAAATAATATATCATGTGTTGCAGCAAGGGTCTGAATTGCGACTCATGTTCGAAGTTTGATCTGAAATATTTAACTTGATCTTGACCATCTTAGAATGTCTTCTGTGTCCAAGACTTGCAAAAAGGAGGGAGGGGTGAGGCGGGGCGGGACTTGACTCGCAGGCCAAACGTTTCATTCGGCACTCTACAAACATAGGCGACAGCAAGTGCCCATCTGCAGATACCGTTGGCATTATCGTGTATAGGCTGTTCGCTCTAAAATGAGCAATTTTGAAAGTCCTGCTTCAAATCTACTTGTATACGCGTTGTGTGTTCTTCTGCCTTATGTAAAATTAACATTGCCATGCGCCTCATCACTCTATTCATGCGTTGGTCAAGCGAACCTCTGAAAGTATTAGAAAAGTAGGTATTGGTACAAATCTGCTCATTTTTACACTTGTAAGCATTACAAAAAAAGAACGCGAGAGAGATAATGTAAGTTGTAACAAATAACTACCTAACACTTTTTATTCGACGTTAATATATGGAACTACTTTCCTCTCCATCGTTACCAACTTTACTGGGCACATGTAACTCAGTGCGCCAGTTAAAATATATGCAGGTAGGGGCAATTACTTTTTTCTAACGGTGATTTCAAAAGTGCTCACTTTATCGTGAAGAGCCTTATGATGTGCGTCGTGTTATTGACGGACTGCACGACCGTGTCGACGCATGTCGTTCCTTTTTTTCGGATTGGGTTGACTGGAAGCGATTTCTAGATTAAACCCGCTCTGATCCATATTGCACATGTTCTGTCCACCGACCGTTTCCACAATAGCTCTGGTGTCGGCAACAAAATCCTCAGGTGCATTAAGTATGGCTGTTTTGCTACTTAGCATATTTTTTTTGTATCAACATGGGTTATCTTTCGCGACACAATACTTTGCTTTTTCTAGAAAGCGTACATCCACACGGTCGATGCTTTAGAATTTTCAAGGCCCACCTCCACTGCCGCTTTCACTCCCCACTGCTGTATGTATGTTAACGTCGTGGATTATCATCTTGTTCCTGTATGCGTCGTTATATTTATCTAAACAAATTGTGTTGACCCTCGAAAGCTTCACTTGGCGCGTACCCCGGTTTTCAACGTATTTACTCCCAGTGTAAAGATCCCTTTTTTATGGTAATAATTTAAAGTTATTCTTGACGGTGCTGAAGGAGAGTTTCCCCTCGTTCCATTTTTTATGAAACGGCGAAAGCTCATTTCATATACTCTTCTGTTATGGGCAGGGGCAAAGTGGTATCTGACGATTTTCCACCTTCAAAGCAGGAGCCATAGTTACTGACATGCTCGAATTTCAATCCCTACCCCCTTCGGACCTACGGAGATATCCGGCGAATGTAATGGTGGTGACAGGGTAGCCTCATTATCGTCGTCACCTTCTCACATAGAAGAATCGAAAGTCAGTCCACTATTTTCTTCTATATCTAGTACGTCTTCATTCGTGCAGTTGTCTATGATACCTCCTGGTGTCAGGCGAGCGACTTGGGTGGCGCCATCCGGGCCGCGCCGTCCGGTGGATACATGTGTAATGTAAGGGCGTGTCACACGGTGACGCGCCACCTATCAAGTTGCTCGCGACGGTCGACCATCCGCTACTCAGCGTCAGGCAATTGTTTTAGTGCAGTCTGTCACACGACACCACCGGAAAACGACCACTTCGCAACGGAGCTCGATGTTGAAGCATTTATTCATGAAGTGCAGCAGCTCCCAGCTATTTGGGATGCTAGCGAATCAGACTATTGCAATATGGAAAAGAAGAATAAAGCATGGGATGAGTTAGTTAACATATTTATGAATAATAATGAATAGACGTCAAACGAAGAAAAAAGAAACGAATTTGGTAAATTATACTGAGTGTTGTAAGATTTTTGCGGTTTCAAATATATCTTATATGCTAGCCTGTAAAATTATATAATTTGAAATGTTATATGTTAGCAGTAATAATATAAATGTTATATTTTAGTAGTAATAATAACAAAAAATTAGCATATAACTTCTGGTGAAGCAGTCAAATAAATGTACATCGGCACATCTGGCCTTACGACGTAAAAAGAGCTTATTCAAGTTTAGCAGTGTTGGAAACAAAATACCAAATGCACAACAATGGACTAAACTACAAGTTCAACAAAATCTGTGAGAATTGTACAAGATTGTTCAACAGTTTAGTTTCGCATTAACATAATTTGTTTTTAAAGTCTGCCTTACATCATATTATATTGCTACTGCAGTTCTCTCTCCTCTCTAACAAAATAATCTGCGAAAATGTCTCGAACTGCCAATGCCCGATGATTTCGCCCACTCACGTAGTCTCGATAAATAATGTGAAGGCCTGTTGTTGTAATTGTATCTCCGAACTGGTAGCCATCTCTCTCTTTCTTACAAAATTATGCAATATACAGCAAGCTGTCACAGTGTCTTCTGCCAATTCAATGACAACATCCAGTGGTGAAGAATACGCCATTTAATTGCAAGCATACCGAAACTGCACTCGATGTACCGACGAACCCTAGACAGTCGGTAGTTGAAGATTTTCTTCTTATAAGAAAGGTTCTATCCGCCATAAGGCCTTAACACTTTTTCAGACAGTCCGAATGCCACATCGCCAACGAATACGAATGGTGCAATAACTGGGACTGTTCTTGACATTTGGGTTGGGGCAGGACTGTGCACTGTATTATCCATCATTCTTTGTACAATGGTGTCGGCTTGAAAATAGAAGAATCGTTGGTTCATCCATACGATCCTATGTCGATGTAGGTAAAAGTGTAATCAGCGTCACAAACCGCGAGAAGAACAATTGAAAAGAATTTCTTATAATTGAAATTAAGTGAGCCACTCTGTTTCGGTTGTATTACTTTGGTATGTTTTCCGTCAATGGCCCCTAAGCAATGAGGAAATTTGGCACTACTGTCAAAACGTGCTGCAACATTCAACCAATTAGCTTCTGTCGGTTGTGGTATACACATCTCCTTCATGCTAGACCATATTTCTTGACACACTTCTTTTCCAATTCCCCCCAACAGCAGATCTGCCCAAAGCGAAGGAGTAGTGCAAATCCGTCATGCTGCAACCAGTTGCCAAATATCTGAAACAAACATCGCACAACACCTTTGTAAAAATCAGCACAACTACGTTTCACGCACTAAACACGAAAACGTCAACACTGCTTCAGATCTGTGAATTTAACAGTACCATATACGTACATGTGAAGAGGGAAATAATAGAAGTGTTACTGGAAGACTACAATTCTACCATTAAATCGTATTTCATCGTTAATACTGAAACTACATCTCTGTTAATGCTTATTGTATTATTTTGGTAATTGACTGCAGGTATTATTGATGAAGTCTATTTCCTTGTTATACGACACCAACGGTTTTTGCAGACAAATAATGACAATCTGCCAAAATTAATCCAATAACATAGTCAGCTCTTTCATCGTTACATTTTCAAGAAAATTGTGTGAAATAGATGTTATGGCAAAATATGCAATATTACGTCCATCTGTCCCCGTATAGAATCCCGGAAATGCTTATGGTTATGTCAGTAGATTATGTTCACTATTTAAACAGTGATTTGTAATTATATAGGCTAATGAGAATTACATTTGTCAGGCACAAGGGTGAGACGAACTATTACATAAGTGGTAAATAGATTTCAACGGCTCTCAACAGCGAGGTCTATAGAGCCAATGAAAGGGGGATGGGAGTACCCCGAGAATACCCGCCGACCAACGATATCGTCCAGGCACGATCTCACATGCAAAATTCCGGATGACCCAGCCGGGAATCGAGCCCGAATCGCCTTGGTGGGAGGCGAATGCTCTAGCCATTCGACCACCGCCGACCCCTAATTATTAAATAAAAACATTTATACTAGGAAATGTTTCATTCTATTTTATTTTTTGACAATATTTTTATGTATTGTATCCTGTCTTAGGTAAACAATTGCTAAGGCGATTGAAAAGCCTGCGTGATAGCTACTTAAGAGAGCTAAAACCTCAGAGAGAGCACAAATCAGGGTCAGCACCACGAAAACACCCAATTTACATATCCTTCAAACAATTGGCATTTTTGTAAAACGTTACAAGCTCAACGGACATCGCAAGTTCTTTCACCGCTGCCTTCTCCAGTTCCAAAAGAAAAACAAAATTTAACACGGCCCAGTAGGTGAGAGACTGGTTAGTGCTGTGGAGAGGAGTGTTAAGTGTAGAGTAAAACGAGGAACTGAAATAGAGAATGATTGCGATAGGATGTTTATTTTGTCAATGCTTCAACCTTTGAAACAAATTCCCGAACATGCACGATTTGGGGTTAAAAGAAAGATAACGGAGGTCATTTATAATACTGCAATTCAAATGTATGTTCCCACTACTGCTTCACAGATGATTCCCCCGCAATTCCAATATCAAAACAACCCGAGTGCACATGTTGAAAGTTCTCAACATATTCAGCTACATGATGTTTCCGTAAATTATCCTTAACATAACATCGCTACTCATACACAAGTTAGTTATCCTTCGGACCAGCGACCTCCAAGAGCAGATGAGCGACTTGATACACATTCCAATGTTTCAAGTTACTCTAGTACTTCTGTAAGAAGCCCTTTTTCTGACATTGGCCTTTTTGAAGGGGACTAGTTCTCATTCGTATTATTAGTTCATTATATTGTGCGAATATTAGTGTCCTGCTCCAAAGCATTGCATTTTGGATTGCATTGCATTGTATTGTTGTTCATTTTAGTGTCAATAATTTTGTACTTTTTCAAAGTGGTTGCATATGTATTGCAATATAATGTGTTTGTTCATTATTTTTATGTGAATAGGGTAGGCCTACTGTTCCAAATATATGTATTTTCATATTTTTTAGCACGTAAAGTAATTACAAAGATGTCATTTTATTTAGAAAGCAATTGATTGAAAACATTACATTATTATTTCAGCTCGACATTGCAAATTATATTTGAATATAGAGATTCATCCCAAATATGGATGTATGCTATTGTTTGCAGTTTTTCAAGAGGATATTTTGTGTTTATTCGTCATTGGGATGCAGATGTCTGTCACGGGAAACAAAAAATAAACATGAATAACATATACATAAGCAAAACATGGTATTCGGTCGTGTCTGGGAAATGCCCAACACTTATAATCTAGTAATGCTAACTATTGCTAATCTAGTAATGATGCCCGAGACATATGCGCAAAATTGAAAAATTTGGCTTCATCTATCTTGATACGTGGGTACATAGTATAAAATAAGCTTGATAACCTTTCTCCATTATAATAGGATGTACCCAAAATCTCATTTTTCTCTTTTTCTTGCTAGCCAAATACAGATGCGCAATTGCTGCTATCTCTTCGGTGTCCATATTTCAACTGGGCAGCCACCCGGGCGGGCCTATCAAGTGGCAACGAAAGGAAGTGGCGCCAGCCAAGTGGATCGTCTCACACCGGCCTAAGTGTACCTATAGTTCACCTATAACTAGAGCCGCGAGTAATTCGCGGATTGAGTTGGCAGCAAGCTAGGCTGGATAGACCTCTACACACTCGAGACATTATCGTTTGCTTATTGGTTGCTGTGATCAAGTGATGCCTCTGTACAGGACTGTTAAACACTCACTCACACTACTGCTTCCTACTCGTTACTGCCTTACAGTTGAACGGGGCGTGTCTAAAGAACTGTCGTCCAATCAGAACAGTAGAAGAAAAGAACTAGTGTTTGGAGTCTACCGCACCACCGAATGAATTCGCGAAATACTCGTGGATCTACCTACAACTAAGAAGAGAAAAGGAAAAACCTGCACAAACACCGTAAAAACTCTTTTGACAGGAAATAATTAAAAATTGTTACATGCATTAATAGAAAATGCTACAGGAGATAGATAGGTAGGAACCATGCTGTTCATTAGCGTGATGAGAAATACTACTAGCGAGCGGGCAGGATCTAGCATTTTCATTGTGATGAGTGACACTGGCTTAACAAGAGTAGAGAAGATGCTCCACATTGCTCGAGGGAAAGGTACACTGGGGCCTGCCCCCCCCCCCCCCCCTTGGGGGCCGCGGTGGCAGAGCGGTTAGCTCGCTCGCCTCCCACCAAGGCGATCCGGGCTCAACCACCGGCAGGGACACCGGACCTTCGCATGTGGAAATCGTGCCGGATGATGCCGTTGGTCGGCGGGTTTTCTCGGGGATCTCCCGTTTCCCCCGCCCCTCCATTCCGGCGCCGCTTCATACTCATCTCAATCGCCCTCGTCGGCTCTGAATACCTCGCTGTTAAGAACTGCCCAAATATATTCACTCACTCGCTCGCTCCCCCGCGAGTCACGGAGTGACGTACAACCGGCCCCCGTGAACGTTTATAAGCTGCACATTCAGAGTCACCACTGCACCACGTCTGACTTATGGCCCAACTTTTCGGCTCTGAAGACCTCGCTGTAAAGAACTGCCCAAATATATTCACTCACTCGCTCCCCCGCGAGTCACGGAGTGACGTACAACCGGCCCCCGTGAACGTTTATAAGCTGCACATTCAGATTCACAACTGCACCACGTCTGACTTATGGCCCAACTTTTCGGCTCTGAAGACCTCGCTGTAAAGAACTGCCCAAATATATTCACTCACTCGCTCCCCCGCGAGTCACGGAGTGACGTACAACCGGCCCCCGTGAACGTTTATAAGCTGCACATTCAGATTCACAACTGCACCACGTCTGACTTATGGCCCAACTTTTCGCTCGGGATCGATTTCTGTTTCTGATACAATGCAAGTGCCCCATTTTTTCTCCTTAAAATATGAAGTTCAAGTCGACGACGTCCCCTTGTTAGTATCAAAAGCCTGAAAACGTTTTGTAGTCGAAACAGTTCCTGGGAACAACAAATCACAGTTACTTTTTTTTCAACATGGCAGAGCTTTTTTGCAAATGCCATGTTAATATAGAAACACGTGCAATATTTGCTTTAAGGAGGATTAGTCCCCGCCATTTTGGATTTTCACTATTTTTTTGCCATAATTTCCATTTAAGAACGTTTAATGAGATATTTTTTTTGCATGACATGAGATAAATAATAGTTCGACTAGTGATTGAAGGGGCAAGAAATGAATAAATTTTTCTTGCCTTCGCTTGAAGAAATGGTCCTGGAACAGTAATCTAGGAATACACGTTGTAGAACATGTGCAGTGTAATGTCCTACGCTTTGCCGAAGCCTACAATAAAATACAAAATCAGTAATGCAATTTACGGTAGAAATTTCGAAAATCCAAGATGTTGCGGAGACTGATCCGCCTTAAACGTGCTGTCGCTAAATCTTCAGTTGTGTTTCTATAAAGCGACTGTTTAATTTCAGTACGAAAATAATTCATATTTCGGACTGATCCGAACTGCACATTTAAAGATATCTTGGTCATTACAAATATTATTACACCACCCTACCACACTCGAAAACAAAAGCCTTATCAGACTTTGTACTTTAAATATTCTACGTGAATGTCTGATAACTTGTATAAGGAAACTGAATTGAACCTAGACTAAAAATCTAATTTATTTATATAATAATACTATCACATTTTTCATACTTTATTTTTGAATAACATGGCTAATTTTGAATTACATTCCGGAGGTTATTGTTTAGTAATATTTCTTATTCCAGTTCTATCCCAGTTCAGGCTCATGCGATTTTTAGCACACATAATAGGTCTATTGCTATATTGTCATTATGCGATAGTTTACAGTCACTGGAGGTAATTTTTTGGTATATTTTTAAATCATCTGTGAAAAGAGTAGGAAATCGATATTTGATACCTTGGTGACGTCATCTATGAAAAAAAGAAAATGCAAAGAGATAAGGTATAGCCTCGTGGAACTCCTGTGGACGCACAAAAATTTTATATTAAAAGGTAAAATTTTCACAAAAATAATTTCGTTTACGTAAGTCGTAAGTAGTCTTTAACTCAATATATATATATATATATATATATATATATATATATATATATATATATATATATATATATATTATATATATACTTTTGGTCAAGGCGCATTAGTTTAGTTTATCAATTAATATAATTATGGTCAACTGTGTCAAACGATTTATATAAATCGAAGTAAACGACATCCACATGTCCACCCCACGAGAAACGATCTCACTGAACTTGGACACAGGATATTAAAAATATTTGTCCTTGATGTTCTGATTTTTACAAATCCCTTTAGGAAAGGAAATAATTACGTATTTTTGAAATGGATGTCAGGTATGTTTGTGAGGTACCTTTTCTAATACTTTGGAAAACCCACATAATATTGATACTGGTCGACAATTTTTTTACAGAACATCTACCATCTTTCTTAACAGTAGTAATAAGTTAACAAATTTTCCAAGCAGAGAGATATTTTTGCTCCTGGCTAGACTTCGAATAACACAAATCACGTGTTCTCCAGAATGAAGATTCATCCCCCAGAATACTTCTGGCGTCTAAGAATCAACTGTTCACCCCACACTGCTTTTGCTGTATGCCTATAATCTTATATTCGAAACTGAAACTTATGCTCTTACTATGTTACACTAGCCTAACTAGACTCCGTACTGTCATACTACTTCTAAGCATGTCGCAGCCTAGAAGCGTGGAACGTAAGTTTTTTTTTTTTTTTTTTTTTTTTTTTTTTTTTTTTTTTTTTTTTCGAATTTACGTTTTTAGTGGGTCTATTAACTACAAACAGCATAAAAAAGTTTTATATTAACACATCAATACACGTTCATTTCATACAGTTTGTATTTCAGTTTTGAGCCACAGACCATTCTCGAGCAGATGGTACTTTCCTATAGGATTTTCAAAATTCGTCAGTATGTTTGTAAATTGCATGGTGGCGTTTGTGAAAAACAATATTTGCCTATTCTTTTCAGTAGCAAGTGGGGCGGATCCCGTGCCTTCCGAACGGATTGCTTGCACGCGTCCTTATCGGAACTTGTAGGCGTTGGTAAAAAAAAAAATTCATTATTTTATATTTGTATGAAATACCCACTATTTCCTAGCATTACATTTTTATAGATCACATATATTTTTGCATTATAGCTTGTCAAAATCACAACTTCGGTTCTTTGGAACGTAGAAATAAAATAAACGATACTATTCACAGATAAGTTAAGGACACGCGATGCTTTTATTCATTTTGACATATGATTAGGAAAATTGATTTCACAAAAAAAATATTTCTTTACGCGATTTTAAATTGCGGAAAATTTCATAGCGTGATTTTAAAGATTTCTCTATTTATCTCAGGGTATCTTATTTCAATGTGAGTGATCTTATTTCGGTAGGTAAATTCGTTTTTATTATGTGTCCATTCCAAAAATACTACAGTTGTGATTTTGACTCACCATCACGCAGAAATTATGCTGTCTAAAGTCGAACGACATTTTTAACAAATAAAAATCACTGCATTTTTTGTGACCAACTCACTGAAGACCACGACTTAGCCCTTTCAGATTCACTTTAATTTACGGTTACAGGTGTTGCAAACAACATATATTATGATGCGTTCTGTACCTAAGTCGACACAACAGTTGTGTTGTCACGGATAATGAGCTGTTGGCTATATGTTCGGCTACAGTAACATGGACCAATTATGTCATATACTAGTTAAATGGTTTGCGAATCATTTACCCACAGGTAAGATCATTGGTTAATAAATTTCACAGTGTGCAGTAGAGGCCAAAATTACGTACATGTGTGCAATGTACACAAATGTGTACACCGGGTGTGAATGGGTTAAAAAGCCTGATAGAAGGTTGCCTACCATCCCTTATGCATGGGTTAATTTAATAACTACGGAAATATATATATATTTTTAATTTATCCCTTTAGCCTATTCTGTCCCTTCCAACCTATGTAAACATTTGGATTGCCACTGTCCGAGTGAACGATATTATATATATATATATATATATATATATATATATATATATATATATATATATATATATATATAATGCATCAACCTAGTCTAGGCAACTACACAAAACGCGCAGCGTACCATATTCGTGCGAACTCAGTCTAATAATATTTTACATGAGAACTATTTCTTCCTAGGCATCACAAACAAACCAACTATCTCTCTGTTTTTATTTGTATTTATTATAAGCGAAATAATATCATTTATAAATAAAATATATGTAAAACTACAATTTAACCAAATGTTAAGAGAAGTATAAAACACGTATAACACATGACATATTTAGGAAAAACAAACACGTCATACGTAAGGGTGATTTTTAAATGGTTTGATTCAAAAGTGGGAAGATATTGCGAATAGAATCCTACATGTGTAGGTCAGGTGGGAAAAAAAAAAAAAAAAAAAGGACAATTACAACTGCACCAATGTAAGCATTACACTTTTAAGGTTGGAGTAAAGCAACTGCCTATGGAACACTGCACCTGACTGCACAATATGAAAAAACATAAAAAAAGTAGTAAAGACGGCATAAATATTGTCAGAAAATGGTGATTTATGCTGTATATGAAAGAAGAATGTATACATTTTGCAACATTATAAAATATTTTACTAAAATATCCTTTTAAAATGTAAAAATTTAATTGATCAATAGAATACGCATTTTCAACCAAATTGAAGTGCATCTCCGTACTAGATGGTTCGGAAAGGAGAATTTACAATAAAATCATCTTCAAGTAAGATCATAATAATATTAACTGTGATCATGTGTAATAAAATCATAGTAATAATGTATCATATCAATTTTATAATTGATTTTATTTACGTCAGTTTCACCTATATATGTTTGTTACAAATGGACACACATAAAATCAATTAAAAAAAATTATTTCCTACCATATTATTCCAATTCACTTACACACAATAATAGTAAACAATATGACGATCTTCCATGGCGAATATTTCCTTGCAAATTCTGCTTTCTGAAGCATCCAGAATTGAAATATAAGATTTTTTAAAAAATACAGACTGTTATAATTGATAATTTTTTTTAACATTAAAAATATATTTGAGTGAAATATTTTATAATGTTGCAAAATATATACATTATTCTTTCATATACAACATAAATAACACTTTTCTGACAATATTTATGGTGTCTGTACTAAATGTTTATGAGTTCTACACATTGTACAGTCAGGTGGAGTGCTCCATAGGCAGTTGATTTACTTCAACATCAACCAACCTGGAGCGATGAGTGTGACACAGCTACGCTCTTGGTCCTGAACTGGCGTGCTGTGTTCTCGTAATGCTTCTACTACCTACTACAGCTAGAGAGAACTGAAGAATTTGCGAGTTCACTCACCTGTATGCTGGACTCCACAGTCTGGTGTACAATCATGCAGCTATCAAATACCCATTGGTTGCTTGCTATCAAAGCGGGAGGCGATGTTTGGGCCTACATTTCGGCGTGTGTTTACTACTGGCTCAGAATTCAACATGAGTAAGGACTGGAAAATTCCGCAAATTAATTTTAGGACAAGCTAGACTTCAAACACGTGTTGGATCACAGTTGATTAGACACGACCAGGTGCAATCTTAGCCAATCAATAGCATAACTATAACGAAACAAGCACCGAATTCCGTGCCACTTGGTCTGAATTAAAACGCAGCCAATGAACAGATAGCTGGGACTCGAAAATACACGCGAGTGAGAAGTATAGCCTACATCTTATTTAAAAAGGCGAAATTTTCCTGTCCCCAAACATGAGGCGTAAAACTAACGTACAAGTTTTTAAAATTCTAGTTTGGTCCGAAATGAATCCGTGAATTTTTCATGTCTCTACTTATAAGTATGGTCATTCCTTTTTTTGCGAAAATATTTAACTATTTATTGTACTCCAAATCCACGTTCGTGATTCGATGAGTTTAAATGTTGCGCATTCTAGGTATAACTTAAGTTATAACTCAATTCTGATTGGCCAAGTCAGAAAAGAAAATGTTTTCTCACAAATATACGTGGTTGGTAAATAAGGAAAGTTGAAAGTGTGCACGAATGACATTCAAGTGCAGCTTGCGCGTAAATCTTTCACTGGAAACAGGTTGCCGTCCACTGTAAAAATTGTTCTAACTTCCTAAACTGCAATGGAAGTTTTTTACCTATAAACTGTTTGGTAACAATACCACACATCAAGTTGCAGATATAGGAATGTTTAGCAGCGTTATTGCACAAAGTTGGGAACTTCCCTACGCATTTGACTGTTTCCTGAGCAAATGTAGGAACGCTACAATGAATGTATAAGGGAAAAAAATTTACCATTCCCGCTTTCTCACTAAACGTGAACACTGGTATGGTAATTTTTCCGAATACTTTCTAAGAGTGTACGTAATCAGGATTAGAACTCAGAGCCTCATTCCGACACAGACGATCAATTAGTTGGAAGGGCAGAGAAAAATGAGGCGACAGATACCGTTCTTGAACTAGTGACTTCAAAACTGGAGTATTTTGGGGACATTCTGTGTAACTAGTCTATAGGAATTTATAGGAGAGTCTGTAGCAAAGTTGAATGCAGACTTCGATCGCAGTTTCGCTTGTGTGGGTGTGGTATGTTTGAAGGTACCTCCTACTGAAAAAGGCCTTTTTAGCGACTTTAGAGATCTTAGAAATATATATAGCATATATTAGAAATATATAAATATTTATAGCATGCGGGATGTATGCTGTAACGTAAAACGTAGGGTGTAGGTAACGTAGATGAATACGTAGAGTAGGCCCTACGTTATGGTGTCAAAGTGCAATGTAATGTGTCACCTTTACTGTATATGTATATACGTGAGCTAGCCGCCACAGCGCGCATACGTTACACATTCAGAAATGCATTGAAATAAAAATATTGTTGTAGGCACCATATATTGTGTTAAAATAGGGACAACATTCTGTTTGGTTGTGGCTACCTTACGAATATTGTTAAAGGTATATAGTAACGCCAACAGAACATACTGAAAAATGTCAGTGCGTTACAAATCAATGACGTCATTACTTTCTACAGAATAGAATGTTGCGATTACAAACGGGTAGGATTCTCACTACAGTCCAGATAATTGCTGCTCTGATTCCGCTACAGAGCTGATTGTGCACCCAGCAGTGCCATATCGTAGGTTGTGCTAACAATATGTTCTGTTGCCTTAACTGAATAGCATGGTGGCCCCAGCAAAATTGTACGGTAATCCCCACTAACCTTCTCTGTTGCGTTTACTGAGCAGCGTGGCTAGGACAGCCATATTGTGTCGTCTTGATTTCCACGTCGGGTCGTAGAATTCGCTACTACTTGTGCTTATTTTTCGGAACTTTAAAAAGTTACGCGTGGAAGGAGGCAGTTTCGAACTGCCGGAGTTTGTGTTGAAAGACGTATGCCTTAGACCGCTCGACTATTGTATCAGTTTTGAGATTCGGCTGTTTACACATATTTTTCGTAGTTTGTTTAATTTTCTTTAAATAAAGAATGTTATGTACCGTGTCTGCAGACAAATCTCACGAGGCGAATTTACATATGAGTTATCTTATTTATTTCATAAAATAATATTTCCTTCATGTTATATATATATATTATATATACACATATATACATATATATATGTATCGTATAACATTGGGTTTCATCTTTTATAAAATGTTTCTACGTGCAACGTTTGCAACGTAGTATTAATACAAATATGGCGTCATTAATTTCTATGTCTTGTTCGTGTAAGTTATTTACGACTCGTAAAAACAAATAGGAAATTCCAGTACCATTGTAGCTAGTGCTACAATTACATTTAATGCCTAACATGACGGTGTCTGTCAAAGCTTTAGAGGGTGCACTTACCGTCACAGATTGTCAACAGCTTTGAAATATACTGTAAGAGCGGGTTAACGGACGTTTAATGTGTACAGACTACCACAAAGGCCCGCGTAAGGGCACGAATATGAAATATTGCATATTTTTCATATAAATATGTAATATAGTGTGTAGGGAGCTGTGAAGATACACACAAGGCCTCCTCGTTGCGATAGCCAACGAGGAAGCCTTGTGTATAATAATCATATTATATCCAAATAGATATGTGCTGTGTATGGTGCAGAATTAGCATACGCAACAATGGGATACGACAGTCCAATTGTAAGATCGGAAAGTTTCTTAAATTGTTAGGTTCCGTTTAATACATTTAGCAAATGATCCATCTTTATTATAAACAATATTTTATTTTGACGTATTCAAATTTTTTGAGCCACTCTTTTTTGCAACTACGCCCAAACGCAACTTTTTGAGTCACTTTTTTGCTGTTGCGCTCGAATAGGCATTTTATGTTTTGGATCAGAAAAACAACGGTAATTTTTTCTGATGGTTTTCTGATGACTCGAGCATTTAATTCACCGTTGGTTTTCTGATAACTGGTGTCTGAGCTCGAATCGGCATTTTTATACTACTCACATATAACACTTGCGTGACCAGGCTGCACAGCTGACTTGCAATATATCAGTGTGAAAGGATGTGATCTTACCTAGGCTGCCTCTGTATAATTGCCCGGTGAAGTCCTGGGCCGGTACGGGAACAAGTTTATTACCGTTAGCACCCTATAGAAACTAGCATTTGGCACGTACACCATTTATGTAAGTACGTCAAAACAAGGCAGACCATTTAAAACTCTAGTAAACACATATGTAAGACCCTGGGTAAGAAATAAGTTAACTTGACACTACAGTAGAGAAAACTACAAAACATATACGCCCTTTGAGTGAATTTCATTTATTATATTTTTCATTTCCTTTTGTATTGTAATTGTTTAAATCAGAAATAATTAAAAACCCTGATGACAATATGAGAAAAACTATAAAGACAACACACTATCCTAACAACGCTAAAAGTGGTCATGCCTAGCCTACTTGAACCCTTTTACGGTTACGTGACATAGCTTGCCAGAGTCTGAATATACTGCTTTCAAAATTTAATTAATTAATCTGTTCTCTGTAATAAATATTACGATAAAACAAATTGTGCTCTCACTAAACAGTCTAGCTCTGGTAGAAACTACTCTTATTACAGGTTTTGCAATGGGCGTATGTGTGCTGGAAATTTACGTACTTATAAAAGTCAAGATGGCGTCGCTTGTGTACTGATGCTAAAAGACACCGAGCTGTACCAAACTGAAAATAAAATTAGGTCCAAATGAAAATGTCAGATCTTTTGGTAGGACTTATCTTTTAATCACCAAGCGGACTGAAGGTTGAATACTCTTGCAGGATTTGGCGTAGCAGGATTAAGGTGGAGATACGTGGAGCTCCGCTCTACACGTACGTAGACGGCGTGTTTAAACTATCTAGCTCCTGACCACTTAACCTCGCGAATGGGCGACCATTGACACAAGCTCCATTGCTGGTTACAAGTTTACTTAAAAGTTGGTTCAGGGACATGTCTACAGACCCTAAAACTAATTTAAAGTCCTACCTCTCCATCCACTTCAGACAGGAGGTCCTGCCTTACGTCTGATGCTGTTGGAGGCTGCTAGAGAAGAGAGCATTAGCCTCTGCAGGCTGACGTTAGCTTAAGGGGGCCTATAGCGCCAGCCAATTGACAATCAGTATTTAAACCTGTGTGCCAATGAAGATGAAATATATTCAAACCACCCACATGAACCACTTCTAACGACCTAAATGAAGAAAAGCCAAGGAATACGTGATCTCGGAATTGAGATATAATTCTATAAAAAGTAGAAAGGCTTACAAAATTGAGATCACACCAAAAACAAATATTCATTTTATAAAATTAAATATGCAATGAAAAATAAACTAGCCTATCAAAATTACACATAATTATTATTGCAACCACACATCTAAGTTTTTAAAAATCTTACGTGTTAAGAAAAAGAAAATTAATAAAAAAATAAAATTTACATAGGCAGTTGAAATCCTATAAGCGAAATGTGTGAAAAATATTACCTTAACTCTTGCATGACAATATGTGTAGCAATAATAACAGGAAACATATTATGTTAATTGTATGCATAAAAGCCCTATTTTCATGGGTGTTACAGCCTCCACCAAATAAATATTACTTCACAATAGTAACATTTTCCTATTTATCTTCTATAGTGTAAATTTTAGTATTTCTATGATCTTTAAAAGAATTAGTGGGTGCCTTTAACAGCCCACGACACAGTTGTTATTACCATACTAGTTTGTTAACGCTATAGTATTAGCTCTATAACCTTAACACAATCAGATGGTCCCTTAATTAGTCCACGGCACTGTTATAGCTACCATACTGTTTCTGTAAACTTTTGGAAAAAGAAAGAAAGTGATTTATACAGAGCATTACCAAACAGCACTGCTGGTTTACAATATCTCGTTCTGTTACCGTAACAATACTGTACGATTGTGTTCACAACTGTCTGTTAAGTTCCTATTACAGAAAACAGTGCTCCTACTACAGGTAAAAAAGGTGTCCACAAAAGAACAACTTTTAACAATATTTAGATTGTTCTGCTAACAATTTGGATTGTAAAGTATTACAGAACATTCTGTTACTGGTATTAAAGTTAAGTTGTCGCTACCATAAAATGCAACAGTGAAAGGACAATTACTAAGATGTATAATATTGATAATTTGCATAGGCAAATGGGTTGGGGACACCCATATAGATAAGCAAATGACCTTGTGACAGCTGGAGCTCTTGTAACGTGTTTCTAAGGTAGAGTTTACACCCTACCTGCAGCCCAAATAGTGCCTGACTTAGCGTGCAGAAAACAAATCTTTCTGGCCTTCTGCCCATGAGCACGTAAAATAAACTTAAAATAACGCAGTTGTAAATCAGCGACAATAACCAACGGATTGATGGGATATTCTGGTCCGGCCTCGTCGAGGCTGCAACGTGGTGACGCACACTATCTTATAGGCTGTTGACGGCAAAATGAGCACTTTTGAAAATCCTGCTTAAGATCTACTTGTAAACACATTGTCTATTCTTCCGCCTTATGTAAAATTAACTTTTCCGTGGGCCTCATAACTTTTTTCATGCGTCGGCCAAATGAAACGGTGAAATTTTTATGAAAGTAAGTACTTTACAAATCTGCTCAGTTTTACACTTCGATGCATTAAAATACAGAAAGCGAAAGAAATAGTTTTAAGTTATCACGAATTGTTACCTAAGACTTTTTAATAGACGTCTATATATGGAACTAATTTCCATCCATGGTTACCAACTTTACTGGGCGAATGTCACTCGGTCCGCCCATTAATATATATTTATGCAGCGGCAGTGACTTCTTTCTAAGGTGCGTTTCTAAAGTGCTCACTTTATCGTGAACAGCCTTTACCCAGGTTTGCGTTGCCTATACCATTCGTATACGATGCTGGACTGTACTCTGGTAGGCACAAATGTTTGGAGACAGGATACCAATAGAATTACGCAGGAGGACCAGGATAAAACTAACTTCTCTACCAAAAGACAACAATGGGCAGGGTAGTTTTTGAAAATTAGGATATTTAATTTCGCTTTAAAATGACTGTTTTCTCCTTGACAATTAGTCATTTTAATCCAGATGGCAATTGTTAAAACAATAATTGAATCAAGAAACTCAAATATGGCTGTTTGAGGCAGTAGCTGTTATAACACTTAATCCCCTTGCAATTGGCTGACTTCAGGTTCATAAATGTTCAAAAATAAATGCAATAAGCTTGGCGCTTGGTATCTCAATTAGCTAGCGGTAGTTCAAAACGCTTACAGGTTCACCGTGGTAAAAGACGGGAGAATCTGAAGTTTATTAAATCAACATGGCGGCTATCGTAATGTCCTGGAAGTTCAAAATGTAAGGAAAAGTGAGAGGCTTTATTAAACTCAAACTCTTATCTGGGTTCTTTATTCTATGTTGACTTTGGAAGATCAGGAAGTTCTTGAAGATCATGACGTGGCGATGGGGCATCCTCCGGGTGTAATGCAAATTAAGGCGAAGTCCTACCACGTAAACTCCCGGGTTACGGCTAACTGCCCGATAACGAGTTCAAAACTCCACCTTCCTGGAACTAACGCGGAGGAGGCTCTACCACGCCAACTTACTGTACTTTACACCTCTCCTGTGTGTCTCAGGGATGAACTCGGACTTCCTGCAATGCTAGTTTAAAACTACCATCGCGACCGCCAACAAGGATGTGCGACCTGCCGTCTCGTTGCGCGATTCAAGACGGAGTGTTCCTTCTCTCCTTCTGAACCCTAGCTCAGGAATATTCGGCGCCCTACAGTCAATCACAACGTTCTGATTTGAAATTTCATTTCCCTATAACCCCTATAACGTCTAAATAGCATAGAGTCATAGCAGAGACCTGCAAAATTCGCGTTATTTTCTGGCTGCACAATGAAAGTCAACGTCCTATACATATTCCGAGTGGGGCCTTTTGTTTGTTGGCTTCCGCAGAAGTCAGGTTCCTTTTTTTACCTTTCGACTTGGTTGGACGCGATTGGGCTCTACTATGATTGATTGTTTCTTATTGGTTCGAATACATCCGGTACGTATCAGGCATCCGGTAATAAGACCAGCAGAAATGTATAACTTTTCGAAGTCTATTCTGTCTTCAAATAATAACGCGAATTTTACGGGCCTCTAGTCATCGGTCAGAAAACATACACGTAGAAATACTGGAAAATTGAAATACGTGTAAAAATGCGGCCTAAAATAAAATATTGTAAACACACATAAAAATATTCTCTGACTATGCTCTCACATAAAATAAGTGAATAAATATTTCCATCCTACGAAAAGAAAAAGAAACTAAATAATATGTAGAAATATCAAGAAAACTATTAAAATTTTCCGTGCATAATACCAAAAGGAAATTACGTGACTAAAGGTCTGGAAACTCGTGTGTTACCATTCCGTTGTCGTCTGGATATGACATTTTTCCGCAGGTAAACATATTGGGAACTATTTAAAAAAAAAAAAAAAAAAAAAAACATTATTCAGACATGAGCTCACCAGTTCCGAAAGGTCTCTAGTCCTCGTGGCCAACCTTGTGGGTAGCCCAAAAAACCGTAGAGACAATACTTTGCAAGCTAATACTGTCAAAATCATTTGAAACATCACGATTAGTTATTAAATAGTTGATATTTAATGGAGTTTGCCTAATAATGCAATCATTTTTTTTTGGGAAAAAGGCGAAAATATATCGAACAAGGGACGCTTTGTAACAGTACACAGGGTAAAAGAAATTTCGGAATATATATAGAGGACAATAGACATTTAAAAATAGTAAACACATGGGCAAAGGGCACTCTGAAAGAATAAATTTAACGGACAAAAGAAATTATAGAATTGGGAGGCCAAGGGAAGACAGTAGTTATATTAGCAAAGAGGATGTTATACGTCTGAATTATCGCATAACATCTTTATTCGCCATATTGTAAAAGGGTTTAGGAGAAGAGACACGTTGGAACTGCAAGTAACTGTCGTTCGTAAATTAAAATCAAGTATAATTTTGTAATCATAATGATGCGGATTTATCGTCAAAAGAATATCAGAAATCCTGTGGATAAAATAAGACGCACTTTAAGAAAGTAGATAAAGAGACTTTTGGAATAGGCCATCTCACATTCTGTAATGTAGTTCATGTGTCAGATAGGCGGGCCGCTCAACCGGAGGTTAACACATGGGAATAAACTTACGTCTTCCAACGTTGTTTCAAGTGGCAAAATACATGCAGTTGCTGACAGGAAGCGGTCTATCAGATGCCAACCCGTTATAGGTAGGGGTTCGATAATTAATTCCACGGAATTTCGCGAGTTATGCATGTATGCCCCTGCATTACCAGTTGCTAACCGTGGTCTCTCCCTCTTCCTCTGTTACGGCCGTGACCTTCGGTGTTACTTCCAGCGGCAGCGGTCATGGACCGACCTGTGACCTTTTGCCGAGCTGCATCGAGTCTACGTCTGGTGTCCCACCCGGGCAGGCGAGTTCATCGGTACAGGGGGTGCGCGCGGAAAGAGGGGGGGTGGGGCGATGCCATCCCGTATATAAGGCACGGCGTTAGTCCGGGTCCTTACTACTTGCTCTCACAGGAGTACCTTGCAGCCCGTGGAAGAAGCCAGCTGAAACTCTCCTCACCGACAACATGAAGGTCCTGGTAAGTGCTATTCAGGATCAACTTTTGCTTCTCATTTTGTTAACTTTTTTTCACACGTAAAAATAACATTATACCACGGGCGTCATCGATTTATTCAAGCACTATCTTCTTAAAGTGGAACGGTGGAATTGTTTGCGATGGGATTACGTTACTGATATGCAGATTCATACTCTCTTATTGAGCAGAAAACAAGAAAATCTGGACTTCAGTGGCCGTAAATTTAAACTGGCAACACGACGTCAAGTGTTGAGAATTAATTTCTTCTCAATCGCTGCCAGCTTGAACATAGTCCGTTCACGGTTACTTCCAATTTGTCTGAAGGCTTGCTTAAGTTATATTTCCAGGATATTCCTCCGCTTCATGAAAAACAGGCGTAACTAGGTATAGAAAATCACACCAATGGGACAACGCACCGGATGCGTGGGCACTTAGCGTAATGATGTTTTGCATAAGAACTATTTCTTGTTAGGCATTACCAACACACCTATTTTCTCCCTGTTTTTATTTATATTAACTATAAATTGAATATAATAAGTTATAAATTGAATGTATGTTAAAGTACCATTTAACAAAAAATGAGGTAATTTTATATTAACACAAGCATGAAACGGTTGTGATACATTGCATATTTAGGAAAGATCCGAACCGTCATAAATTGGGCGATTTTACAAAGTTTACGTTCAAAAAGTGCGAGGAAACCGCGAATACACTATAGGAGCCTGTACGCCAATGTTAATGTAATGCGTGCGTATATTGTTACAAAAGTGTTCTCTATACTGCGAACGGTCTATAACTGCTATACAGGCATATAATTAAGTCATTCATTTATTGATGTGCTGTAATTTCGAAAGTATCGCTTTTTAAATATCCTCGAATCATGCAAGAAGTTTAAAAGGAGGAAGCATTATATAACACGTGAACTAGTATAATCATAAATGTGGAAACGTCACGTACGTATAGCCATTATAGCCATGTGTGATGCGGGACTCAAACTCGGTACCTCGCGTTCCGAAAGAGTCCGCCTTCTGGGCTGGTTTTTGTATGGCTGGGAGCTACCAGGCGAAATACATTTATAGGCTGTTCACGGTAAAGTGAGCACTTTTTAAGGCCCTCCCAACAGGCATTAACCACAAATAAATATATCTTATTGCAACCCCAGGCATGAAATTTTGATGTTGGTGGAATGTATACACTGTGTTTATTGGTCACATTTCAATGTTTATATTAAGAAGCAGCAGGAAGATGGAAATTGGACGAAAGAAAAATTTTTTAAGGGCCTTAAAAAGTGCTCACTTTACCGGGAACAAGCCTATAACAATAATTCATATTACATTCTTAGTTTCATAACTTCGTGATTTTCTATACCTATGTGTTATCCTTTGTCCATTTTATTTTATTTTTCATTCTATCAGTAGAGACAGGAAAAATTCGAGTTTTAAACGACTTGTAGGCTAGACTCCACTGTCCTGTGTATTTCCGAGCCTCATCTTTCTGTTCATTGGCTGGCTGCTGCCCCAGTGTGTAGTCAGCGCTAAATCAGACCAGGTGGCTCAAGATTCGGCACTAGTTTCCGCGTAGGTCGGTCATTGGCTCAGAGTTCACCTGGCAGTGTCTAATCAACTGTGATCCAGTTGCAAACATTAACAAAAATGTACATGCGTTCGAAGTCTAGCTTATCATAAAATGAATCCGCGAAATTTTCAAGTCTCTATCTATCAGTGAATAAGTTTAAGACAAGGCGGGTATGCATTAACTTCGCCACTTGCATAAAATAAGTCATAAATAAATAATTGTAATGCATTTTGGTAGCAACATTCACGACAAAGAATATCAACAACTACTCTATAAAAATGGGACTAAGATGTGGGTACTTGACTCTAGCATTTTGCAAGGCCTGCCTTAATTAGCTAGTAGAAAAATTTGTTTGAACACTTGTTCGTTGACGTGACTACCGATTTTTATTGGCTGAACCCCTGTGTGTATGCGAAAAATGTAATCGTCGTATCTTATGCATACGACGTCGGCTACCGGGCTTAACTGACTGATTATTTTAATAATATATTTTGAATCTTTCTGGCTATCGCCAGTGAAAGATTGAATACAACGCCTTATATAATAATTCCATCTAACTTTCAGATGACATTGCCTCATACCCACGTTTTGCATGAGGTTCTAGGAAAATAAGATGATCACATAGCCACTCGGAGTGATTTTCTACACAAAGCCAGCGTTACTCAATTAAGGTTACTGCAAAAATTGTCTTAGCTCCAGAAATCATTTTTCCGTGGTAAAAGCCGAAAAATACAGTACTTTGAACAAATATGATCTTTGAAGCCTCAGGTTGACTGAGTTTACTTGTTTGAATGTGCCGAGTTAGCGAAGACATATTGTAATGTTTTACAGAATGTTTAAGAATTTGTATGCTCAATGCATACATTTTCATACATATGGAACAAACAGTACCTGAGATATGAGTGTAACATTCTTGACTCAGGAGGCTATCGAAGCAGCTCTACCAACGTTCAGAATCGCTGGACCATAAATAGGGCATTTGTACTCTATCTGGAGCCGGTAGGAAATCACATTAATTTCCATGAAACGTTAAACATGTTTTGCTGCTACGTTTAATAAACTGATATTTGACAGGTTGCTCTCGTCCTGGAGTGGAGAATGCGGATAGTTTATATATATTTTACTTAATGCAAGTATGGCGTCTTTCTATTAACCACATAGATGGAAGTGCCAACAGTTAGTAAAATTATTTGAGTTGAAATCATAGCATTCACAAATATATAAGTACATATCGTGAGAAGAGTAGTTTTTTTTTCGTCATTAGCTAATATAAGATGTAATATGTGTCGACTAGAAATTTTTCAAACTATGAGTGAATATAATTTATTCCTTGTAAATGGCATTTCGAGTTCTAACCTAATGTCAAGTATCAACCACATAATCCTGATTAAGTGTCCTTACACACGTATCAGAGTTCATGTTCATTTACACGTTCATTAGGATGATTCGCATGAAGCAATTTATATAAGAAGCTAGATATACTGTATTATTCGTTGTAAGGTTAAAATATGAATAATACACTTTGATAGGTGGACCTTTACGCGTGGAGGGGGGGGGGGGGGCATAGGTGTCCCTAGCCCTGAAGGTCACCCGAAATAAGGTCTGAGATGGAGAATGGATGGAGTGAAAATGTGGGAAAAATGGTAGTACACCGACTGGGGCAAAAATTCTGAAAATTTCGTAAACTGTAACGGAAGATTTAAAACTAAAACATACGTAGACGCAATGGAAAATAGCGGAAATTATTTGAGCCATCGTTTCTTCGATTACTATTTTATTCATTTTATTGTTTGACGATCAAAGTTTCGGCTCGTCTAAGTTCTTTGCAGACCAATAACAAGCGTCCCGCTTTAGAGTATCAGAATCCCCTTTGGTCTAATGAAATGGGGTAGTATATCCATACATGCATGTCATATAATAAGGAAAGAAACATTTGACACATGTTTACAGTACGATTAGTCAGTGGAAAAAGTAATTTTTTCCCGCCATAAAACCATTGTCTCTATCTGTACACAATGTGCAAATCTTACCAAATTTCATGCTACAAAATCTAGAAATGTTGAACGTCACTCGTCACTATTGTGGTTTGTGATATTTATTACCCATTTGACTATTTCCTGGACAAATTTAGGAACGTTACTATCGATAAATGGGGAAATAAACCACCATTCATGTTGTCTCAGTATGAGAATACACAGATGTGGTAAATTTATGAACAGTTCCTTATAGTGATCCTGCGTGGCTGCCGCGGGCTAATGGTTCTGAGCTATTAATTAAAATTTGAACATAAATAATTGGATAGCACACATTCATCTAATAAATTAAGCAAACACATACATTCACGCACACATATGTTGAAATCATTAAAATGTCAAATTTTTATTCTTTTTTGGGTTTTAAGTGTTTCACATATGTTAGGAATAACATTTATTCTTGAATTTTAATATAATTTAATACTTGAGGAAATATAAATGCATTTAGCATCTGAAACATTTGAAAATATTCGTACAAACATATGAACTAATCTATGTCCAGTCCTACATCGTACAAATTTTGACAATAGTCATATACTTACGACTATAGTCGTATGTATGGCAGCACTGAACCTACGTGATGTTGCAGGCTTGTGTCGTACTCGCTGTGGTGCTGGTGGTCGCCTCTGCAGAGGAAGAGGCGCAGAAGGACAAGAGGTCCGCCGCAGGAACTGCCTACGGATACTCTGGTATCCCCGCCCTCAGCTACTCCGGCATCCCCGCCCTCAGCTACTCCGGCATCCCCGCTGCCAGCTACTCCGGCATCCCCGCTGCCGGCTACGCAGGCATCCCCGCTGCCAGCTACGCAGGCCTCCCCGCTGCCGGCTACGCAGGGTATGGCTACCCCGGTAGCCTGGGCTACGCCGGTATCAAGTACCCCGGATACGGGTACTCTGGGTACTCCTCTGTGGCCTCCCCATACGCCGCCGTCCACACTGCTTAACCAGCTGCTGCCTGGACTGCGCTTCGATTCCCGCTGGTGGCACATGAACTCTCTTCAAAATTACTTCACTTGGCAACGTTCCGAAACACAAATTTAGTTTTCATACATGTAGCTGTTGTAATACTGTTTTTTGTACCATTTGTGATATAGAATAAAACCTTCTCTCATAATATTTTATGTTTCCTTAAATACTGATCTCATATTTTTTCTTGTATTGTGGTTGATAACTAATTTATAAAAAATGATACTCTTTATGCTCTTTTCAAGACTTTTGTTAGAGGTCTTAATTTTTTTTTTTTTTTTTACAAAATTTCTTATTTTCATATTGTCTGAAGATTTTAAAATTCACCCCATATACAAATCTATTGCTTTCGTAGTTTCTATCCCATCATGAATACATGCCAAATATTTTGATATTTAACACCACCACTTTTAGTGGGAAATATTTTAAATATGAAATACAATAAAAGTTACGAAATATTTTGTTTAAATTGAATGTATTTCATACATTCGCATTAACATTTAATTCCAATTAAGTAAAAAGTCATATATGTTTAGGCACTTCAAGTCATTATTAGGCTACTTATACTCTCCCATTCTGTAATTTTTTTTTATCGATGCAAATGTAGTAATCGTTTCTAATAGTTACTCTAATATTTCACTTTAATTATCAACTTTGTCACCTATGAAACAGAAAGATAATTACTTTGAAGACAGTTCACTACGATGAAAAAAAAAAAAAAAAAAAAAAAAAAATCTGAAAACCGCAGCTGATATTTATAACGGTCTTGTAAAGACACCTTCAGTATGCTTGTGTTGTGGAATTGATTTAAAGTCACCTCAACGAACATCTTTTCCTCCATTAACAAAGGAAGTCACAATAATATCATTCACCCGATGACAGAAAATCACACAGAAACCAATCGAACACTAACTGACAAATCGTATATTTTCTTGTCCCTTACGTTTTTAAGACAACAGTAGGAAACCGGTACTTTTCTTTTATAAAATAACATATAGAATCACGCACATGAACTGTTTGTTAAAATATGTGTTGAATAAAGAAACTTTAAGTTATAAAACTGTGCAATAATGTAATGTAGTGTAATAAAAGCAAAAATAACTGCAATGAATAACATCCAATACAGAGAGTTCAGAAATGTCGATCTTACAAAAAAAAAAATCACCACGGGGAAGAGGGATGTATTTTTTTTTCTAAAAAAAAGAAAAAAATACGCATGTAAGATCGTACGTAGAAAGGTGAAGAAAAAATGTAAAGTTAAAATCAATAATCAGGAGCTAAGAAACTTACAAGGAACATTGCTACGTGAAACATCACCCTCTTAAAACGTACGAAACTGCAAGCTTATAGTTTCTAGAAACTGTAACTATTTGAATGAGTGCCAACTTATATCCTTAAAAATGACTGTCACTGAAAGAGAACATGATGAAATAGGTTGTATGAAAACATATAGCAAACCATACTGATAGATTTAATTTTTTAAATCTATCACCAATTCCTTAAATGAAGCCGTGTAGCAAACCAAACCGGTAAATATTATGTTATCATCTCTCACCAATTCCTTAAATTTTTGGATAGAAATGAATGGTACTGCAAACATTTATTTTTTTCTTCGCATACTCATTTTTTAAGAATATAACTCGGAAAATTCTTCCTTACAATATTTTAGAAAACACTTTACAGTCTTAAAATAATACATTATTGTTATAAATTTGTGAACTATTTCACAGTTAGGCCTATTAAACAGAATATATATATATATATATATATATATATATATATATATATATATATATATATATCCAGTATTCTTAAAAAGCGTCATTTAGGATAATTTATGAAAAAATATATATTTTTTGGACAATATCAGTGCTTTTAATAATGAAACTGTAATTAATTATTCTAAAAGTACCACTCAAAATATATAATATTGACTGGATACGTCTAGGTATTGTTTTTCACTAATATGTTAATGTGATACAAGGCCAACAATCGAAGCATTAATTCTCAATAGACTTTTTATTCTACCACTTCTAGGAAACTGCAATTTAAGGCGTTCGTCGTTGTTGAGAACTGGAGGCCTTACAAAGACAAATGGGAATTTGTGAACTACAATCTCTAAATACTTCCACGAAACAGAATCATTTGTTAAACAAAAACTCAGTCTTTCTTACAACGTAAGGTGTAACTAGTTACTCTAGTCATGGGTCATTTAATTAGAAGATTTTGAATATGAAACATTTTATTTTTTTTACTGTCCGCGCGCCAGCTCTCAAACCGCGGGGTATGAGGAAAGGGGAAGGTATGACAGTGAGTGACAGCGGGGAGTGGGGAGTGTGGACACGCATGTACTATCCGCAGTAACACATTTAGCCCCTACGTGTCATGAACATCGCCGCTGCGAGTGTCATGTCTGTCCAGAATAAAAACACCGTCGTGCATTCTGAGGGCCGGAGAATCCTAAGCAATATAATTGCAAAGTGTGATGAAGAGGAGAAACGAAAACGTTATTCTCTCACAGTAAACCAGGCGACAGCAAGAGCTGCAGACTACGCTGGAGTGTCGCAGACGTTAGTTAAAAAGACAACAAGAGCTGCAGACTACGCTGGAGTGTCGCAGACGTTAGTTAAAAAGATACGGAAGGAACAGAAAGACCTAGATAACAGTGGGGAGGGCGGTAACTTGCACACGCCGGGTAAACGACGGAAAACTAGGCCGGAACATACTGTCGTGAATATTGATGACTTAGATCTATGTGCAACTCGGCGGACGATTCAGGATTTTTATATTCAGGAAAAACGTGTCCCTGCCATTACAAAATTACTGCCCGTGTAAGGAGAAAATAGACTTTCCGTGGTCGCATACTTCGTTGCGTAAGGTGGTAAAACAACTAGATTTTCTGTGGAAAACATCGCAAAGCCACAGGAAGATACTAATTGAAAGACCTCGCATCGTATCTTGGCGCCACGACTATCTAGTTGCAATGGAACAGCACAGACAAAGATGGGAAACAAATTATCTACACAGACGAGACATGGATAGGTAATTTAACATTTAGTAAATGTTGGCAACATGAAGAAGTGTTTGGCATACACGCTAATGTGAATTCGGGTAGCCGATTAATTATAGTACACGCTGGAGGTATTGACGGATATATCGAAAATTCTTTCTTTGTCTGTAAAGTCGGCACTGCCAGTGGTGACTACACGGCCAAATGAACTGTGTTGATTTCGTAAAGTTGGTTTGCTCCTAACCTCCCGCAGTCATCTGTAGTAGCGTTAGATAATGCACCGTATCATTGCGCACAGATTGACAAGCCACCTACAAAGTACTCTGTGAAAGCAGATATGTTAACATGGTTAACGAACAAAGGCATAACTTTTCACACGTCGATGCGGAAAGAGGAGCTTTACAAATTGGCGGAACACGCGAAACCTAAGGAGAAAGTGTACAGATTCGACACGCATTTGACATCTTTGGGATACACCGTGGTCCGGCTTCCCACATAAATGTGCCACCTGAACGCTATTGTGCTCGCTTGGGCGAAGGTGAAGCGGGTAATGCGCGAAGGAAATGTAATCAGAGATTCATCTCTTCAGAAGCCCCGAGAGATTACTATTAAAGCGATAGACAGTGTAACCAAGACCGACTGAGAAGGGTACTGTGGTCACGTACAGAAGCTTGAGACTGAATACTGGGAGAATGACGGGGTTTTACCAGATGTAATTGACAGTATCGTTGTACGTCTTGACGACAGTAGTGATTCCTCCAGTGCGTCAGGCGCGCGCAGTTCAAGCAGTGAACAAGAATACCCGGGTTCACCATTAGCGACCCTGTTGCTTTGAGGTGAGTGAATGTTTTCTTTGTACGATAGTAGATTCGTATAGCGTGGCCGGTTTATAGTTCCAAGGTCGCATCCCTACCAGGGTTTCAGAGGTGGCGCGCGGATAGTACTTAACTCATGGATGATTTAATTTAATTTTGTTCAGTATGAATTTTTTTTTGCAGATAAAATTTTCACTTGTAAAGGTATAAATGTAACACACGCAAGTTTTTCTCGGATTTTCGGCACGATCATCATGGAACACACGTGCCCACTTCAGAGCTTTTGAGAACTGTGGGCACACTGGCTTCCCACCGTTGCTCGATCCTAGTCCTTAATCCTGTATTTGGGAAAAATTGCGGACGTTTCAGGTGTGCCGTACTGGGCGTAGACCAATTACTATAACAACCGGTGTCCGTAGATTCTTTACCTACACACAGTCTCGCGTATTCGATCAAGCTACACGATGTGGAGCTTCCAAGTCTCGTCGCCGTTCAGTCGAGAGTTGGCACCTTCCGACTTACTTCTGTCCGGCAAGATGAAGAGAAACCTACGGCGCAGACAGTTTCCCAAAGACGAGGAAGTGATGACGAAGTGTTGAAATTGCTTAATGTGTAGGACGCCACTTCCTATCTTCAGGGAATGGTAGACCTGATTTTACGCTACGGCAAATGTTTAGATAAATTTGGTGATTTTTTTTTTCGAAAAATATATAAATTGTGTCGAAATAAAACAAGTGTTTTGTACCGTGGCCTATCTTTACCCGTTAAACTAAAAAACTACACATCTGTGCATATTTGACTGCGAGTCGATCCTTATAGAAAAAGATCATCAATCTTTAAAAAAAAAATATATTAAGGCGAAGTAGGATTTTTTAAAATATTTGAAGCATAAAAGTATAAAACAAAGTTAAAACTATGTGTGATTTCACATATATTTATTTTCAGGTACTCTCTACGTTTCCATGGAGAAAAAAATAGAATATTTTTGCCCCATTCTTAAGAGTCCTTTTTGCAGTCGTAAACACTTAATTTACATACACTCGTGTAAATCATACGTGCTATCGAACTGGATCGACCAAATATTTAAAACGATAAATGAGCGCCACGGGCTAACATTTTCGAGAGAAATGCTGTTCCATGTCGTGTTACTTCACTCAAAAGTCCCCGTTGAAAATATATAACTTGAAATTATTTTTTATCATATTTGTTGTACTTGTGGAACTCTATTCGCACTAAAGCTGGACTCACAACCATTCGTTTCATCCGTTAGTCACCCGTCAGTCCATGGGTCACGTGATCTTCAACCAATCGCAGGGCGACATTTTTTCTATCCGTCAATCCATAAAATATATCACAAACCTTAACTTTCGACGGACCGACGGATAGGCCACCGCCTTGTAATATCATTCTTTGAACATGGCTGTCGGAAAACAGTCACTTGTTTATTTGTCTGAATATTTTTTTTCTTTTTAAATACACAAGGCAGTGAAGTTGTTTACTTTTTTTACGTTTCGCCTTTGAATTGAACTGAAGATGACTTGTAGATTTTCAGTGAAAATGCTGATAAATTATGTTAGGGAAAGATAATATATTTATGACATTCATTCAAAACATTTCTCTCTGCGCGAGAAAAAAATTTTTTTGTTGGGTGGTAACACTGAAAATTTCCTGGCCAGACGAATTTACGGGCGACGGACTGTTGTGAGCCGATTTCCATTGACGGACGAAAAAACCGACGGATGGCTGAATGTCGAACGGGTGACTGACGGGCTCGACGGATGGTTGTGAGCCAAGATTTACAGAAAAGTTACATTTAGAAACAATCGACCGAAATTTGACATGTTACGTTACATATTTACATGTGAAAATGTACAACAGTTCTTAGGATTTAAATCAGCAACACATTCTTGGTTGAAGGGTTGAAGTTGGGATTCTGTGTCACACAACGGCGTACAAGAAGGCTGTAGGTAATGGGCCTGCTTGATCCCAGTAATTCCCGACGTAGTCTTCGTATCGGGGCTGCGGTGGTCCAGTGGTCAGACTAATCACCTCCCACCTGCGCAAACCGGGTTCGATTCTCGGCGGGGTCACTCCTGGATATTCGCACGTGGGAATTGTGCCGGACGATGCCGCTGGTCGGTGGGTTTTTT
Source organism: Dryococelus australis (assembly GCA_029891345.1). Lineage (NCBI taxonomy): Eukaryota > Metazoa > Arthropoda > Insecta > Phasmatodea > Phasmatidae > Dryococelus > Dryococelus australis. The sequence continues at coordinate 38,877,875 of CM056993.1, forward strand.
GTCGGGGATATTACGTTCCCCGTCATTCCGACGCTGCTCCATATTCACCTCAGTTCATCCTTATCGGCTGTCAATATCTTGTTGTTATGAGTCGCCCAACTCCTTCAACTAATCCTAGCGATCCTCGGAGCACACTGAGAGAAAATTGAACAACATATGTGTTTGTGTAGCGCCAAATATATATATTTAGAGGCCCTAACAAAATATAATGTTGAACAAACACAATTTGAAAATGATCAAAATTACTTTTGTTCGTCTAACAAAATATTTGCTTGAATAAACAAAATCTCTATATTGGACTTAACAAATTAGGCTGCCAACTAAACTTTTTTGAATCAACTGTATATATTTGTTTGGCCAATCATTTAACTGCCTTCGTTCAAAAATACACCTCGAGAGTTTGTTTGTAATTTTGTGACGATTAGGATAGTAACCGTATTTGTTAGTGCATTTATTGATGCTTAACGATCGTATAAACACATTAATAAAACAATTCAACAAGAAACTTACAAGTAAAGCTGTAAAACTTCACATATTTGTTTACGCACGTTGCCCAATATTTATTGTATATGTATTTAAAAACTTCCCTGTGTCTTTAGTAGTCACGTTAGCTGAGTTTACTAAGGCGTAACGCGTGGACGCAGGTGCTCTAGGTTTGGAACTTGTGCAAATTTTTTTTATATCGGTGCAAACTGCTTAATGTACTACGTGTAGCGAAACAAATGTTTAGTTGCACCAACAAAATAGTACAGTTTGGGGCAACCAAATGAGAACGACAAAACCATTTGGTTTCACCAACAAAATATTTCAATCTCCCTGTACAAACAAATGATTGTTTGCACCAAACAAATCTTGTTTGATTCAACAAAACCTTTCTATCGGTGTTGGTCAGTGAGTCACGCCACCAGTACATGTGTTTTCCCATGCGAACACTTCGTCCATTATTCAGCACAAGACTGAAATGCTGAAAAATGATACTCGGGGAAAGATGTTGCACCTTTACTCATGTAGTGTATCGCGCTCTGGTTCGCCCTCCAAAACCCACGGTGAATTGTTGTCTCGACCTTCTCGTCCGCAGCACGGGATGAAGACACGCGGATTAAGGACCCCGTCTATATAGCTCTTTTTCCCTCGTTTGAGGACGAGAAGCGAGGGGGCCATAAGGGCTACACCACCTTGCAACTCAAGTTCGCCATTGACGCTAAGTGCAAAGCTCTGAACTGACGCCCAGTGTTCTCGTCGCACTGCATGTACCTAGTAGCGACCCTATTATTTTATTGGTAGAAAGTCTGTAGGAAGGTTCAGCGCAGGGTGCTTGAGTAGTTTCGTGTGTATCTGAGGTGTATACAGGATGTTGCAAAATTGCATGTCAATACTTCGAGGAAACATTCCTCATATCTGGAGGATGAAAAAAATATTATATCAACATAGCTCATCAACGCTTAGTTTCTTTACTACAGCTCGTAATACATAACGTACAGTGTATGGCTCGCGGGCTGGATTATGGAGCTGTGGAATGCCATCGCGGCTGTAATTAGCAGCCACATACCAACCCCCGAAGAGCCCTGATTTGAATCCACTAGACCTTTATTTGGAGGGACATCTAAAGACAATTGTGTATGCGACCCCAGTGGACGATGTGGGCTCCATCCGTAACAGAATTGTGGCGGGTTGCGAAACAATAAGGAATTTTCCAGTGATTCATCAACGCATCCAGGTGTCCATTCAACGACAGGATGATGCATGTGTTTCTGCTGATGGAGAGAGTTCAGAATATTTCCTTTAGTGCCGACGATAAACTTTCACACATGAGTAACTAGTTCCTGTGCAGTGTCGCGGTGTGAGGTGTCGTGTATCATGAAAACTAACGCTGCGATGGCATTCCACAGTAACATGATCCAGCTCGCGTACCTCTGTTCATATAACATTTTTTTCATCCTCCAGATGTGAGGAATGTTCCCCCGAAGTATTGACACGCAATTTTGTAACATTATGTATTTTGAGATAGAGCGCTCTGAAAATGCTGTTTCCGCCATTTTGGAGTGCTATGAAATGGTGTTTCTAATGTGCGTGACGTATTGAAAGCACTGAACAGCCATCTTCTGGTGAGCGTGTTCTTTCCGTAGATCAGAACATTGGACGCACTTTTAACTATTTTCGTAGACAAACGAGTTTCTCAAATATTCAGCAACGCAGTTCAGGCGCCAGGTAAGCGAGGGCCTTAAGGATCGGCAGGTGACCTTGAACGAGCTGCATCGTGAGTGACGTTAGCGAAGTCCGCTTGGGAGGTGGTGTTTATATGAAAGTGGCGGTGGGTAGGAGGGGAGATTCACAGGCTGATTTGTATATAAGAGCCGGCGTACTTGACTGATCTCCACCAATTGCTCTCTCTCTCACGGGTACACCCAGGCCTCTGGAAGACACCAACAGTCCTGCACCACCCACACCATGAAACTCCTGGTAAGTGTGGAAATCTTGGGGGATGTTACTTAGAGCAAATTCATCTTTCAGGTGCTTAATGCGGTCACCTAGCTGGTGATTAAACTGCGTATAGGCTGTTCACGGTAAAGTGAGCATTTTCGAGGACCTAGTACCTTTTTCATTTCTAGCCACTTTTTATCCTTTAACAACTTTTTAAAATAAATATTGCTGTGTAAGTAATAAACACAGTGTGTATATTCCACCGCACTCGGAAGTTAAAGTCCTAGGATCAAAAAATTGGTTTTTATTAACTATTATTCCAAATAAGTGGGCTATCAAAGGTGCTCACCTTATTGTGAATGGCCTATAGCAGCATGTTTGAAATATTTTTCTCTTACGAAACTATCAAACATGTCTTAAGTATGGTGACTTACAAAAAAAAATCACTCCAGTCGAGGACGCAATGGTACTTTCAAGATATTTTGCAGGTCCCAACACCGTTAAAAATTGCTTTTTTTGCTCTCTTTTGTATCTTAAAACAGTGTCCAAACACGAGCAAAACTATAATAGGGGCCTGCACTAAACATCACCTGTAGACATTCCACCCAAAAAATGAAGAGGTCCCCTCTCAAAGTTCAGTAGGTACACACGACCCGAGACACTTTACGTCAGTTCAGAGTCTCTAGTGTAGAGGCAATGGCATTTTTGTGGGGGCTGTTGCACTTATAGCTCCATCGCTTCTGAGCTCCATACTCGGAAAAAATTCCACACTGTTGCGACCACCATAAAGATGATTTGAGTAAAGCCTGAATTTTTGCAACGTAGGAAGCCAATGGACATATTTTATTTTCAAAGTGGTAGAAAGTTCTCAGGTTGATAATATTCAGAAATTATGCAAACAATTATAATCACTCTAATGTAAATGTCGTTCGTAATACGAGACCACGATTCACTGTAATATAATCCATGTATTGCTGTTCTCCTTATTTCTTTAAATTTGACCATCTGTGTATTATAGTTAGAGACATTGTTTAGCACCAAATGTAACAATACGGAACATGGTAAAATTCCTGGTGAAGGAGATTTTTTTTAGAAACTAAAAATTGTGAAAAGGAAAATAAAAAAAACGTACATATTTCCACATGTTCAACTTACACCTGTAAAGATTTTCTGTTAGTAGTTCATGTTTTTGAAAAGTAATAATTCCTAGTGATTCGAAGAACCTGTGAGCCTTGCTACTATAATAAACAGAGCTTTAATAAAATTTAGAAAAACATTATTTACAAAATTGATTTACTATAAATTTGTGATTTCACATGTTATGGTCTACGTTGTAATAAGACATTTAGAACTTTTTTATTGCAATTAAATGAATACATTTAGTTTTTTTTTATTTGACGTGATACATTTTTAACGAAAATATAACGCGGAAGCTTGCAAACAACAGTACATCTCAGAACTTTTTTTGGAATTCAAACCTAATGACCAATGTGTCGCTTAAATAGACTCCTCCATCGTAAACTTAGCACTTCTGAAAGCAGTGTTTAAGATGTGGGTGTATGTTCATTGTGTATTCATCCACCTTATTTTAAATAAACATTGCTATAAGCGTAGGTACAGAGAACATGTGAAATTATTACAAAGGTAAATATTTGACAGCTTTTCTGATTCTTACACGTGTCTGCAAAAAAAAAAAAACAGAAAGAAAAACAAGTAACTTAAATATTTACATATGTTTACCAAACCCTCATAATTAAGTACTGAGACTCAAAACTAGTTTCCCTCCATCGTTACTAACTTTACTGGGAGCAAGCCAGTCCGTTTACCCGTTGATATAACGGTATATACACTCTAACAATTTTTTTTTGTACTTTTACAAGAAAAATCCTTGGAAATCCAGTTTCCAAGGAAATCCTTTGTAAAACTACAAAGAGTTTTCTTGTAAAATCTGCAAAACACTTATTTGTAATATTACAAATGATATCCTTGTATTACAACTGTCATTATTGAGAAGTGTACTTAAAATTACTTTAATTTCTTCTAAAAAACCAATGTGATGAATTAGTAACAGAGAACAACTAAAAACAAAAAATTAAATATATTTTACAAAAAAAAAATTACACCTCGCCAGCACGGGCAGTCGAACTCCCGTCCCTTACATTACTAAGGCCTCACCTTTAACCACAAGACCAACTTCGCTTACGATATTAATGCTTATTTTTACTGCATATATACATTCAAGTACATACCAAATTATGCTGTAGTTATACGGTTAAGAAGAATAGGTACATTTATTTCTTTTTAAGAGTTTAGTTGTTGAGTTAAGATATTTGGATGTCTCTTTACAACGCGGTATTGAGAGCCGATTTAATAGATCTCGGTAGCTAGGAAACATTAACAGTTACTGAATAATACGCTTATGTCTTATTATAATTATTTGAGTTGTTTTAAGTGTTTTATGTTATTCGGACTTGCAATACATTTCTTTTTGTACGCAGCTACGCTTTACATCACCCATAGTTTTCACGCAAACAGCTTTATACGGTTTTACGTTGTTGAGTGTCCGGCATCTTGCTGAAGCTCGTGGATACGGCTCAGTACAGTACAAACATTTCCTAAGGTCTTTTACAAACACGAACCTTGTAGTTTTAAAAACGAGTATCTAATATCAACTGCAACTTGGAATAGCTAATATTCACTCCTTCGTATCATTAACGTCGTGACAAAATATAGAGCGGTACAAAAAGATCTTTGTACTGTTACAAGCATGTGTAACATCCACATTCAGCTGTATCGGCCTTTTGCTGTCCGGGAACTGTTAGTAGTTCACGTTATAAATTACAGTTACAGGGATACTTTGTGCAATTTTCAGTGTAACAGCGTCTTGTATGTATTACGCTAGTACAGTGTGTATCATAATGGAACAGCATTGTTTACGGGCCACCTAGTGGCATGAGTTTAATCTGGGCAGAGGGAGCAGAAATATACCGTAGTATGTTATGCGCATGAAGCGTTGATGCAATTTCGAAAAAAATTTCGTGCCAGCCTACAGAGTCACAAAAATGGAGGAAGGTGTAGATTGCAAGTCAAGGGCATGGGACTTCACTCAAAAGCACGCGTGGTAACAAATCCTCCCATCGCAATCAGGGAATTTGCTCGACAGTTAAACTTCTCCAGTTGAACCATTTCTGGTCACCTGCAGAAAATAACGCTAGTAAACAACGTAAAAATGGGTAAAGACTCTTATTAACTGAGCACTTTTGAAATCAACGCTTGAAAAACGTCGCATCCCGTACCTGCACATATATTTCAACGGACACACTGACTTGCTTCCGCCTGCTTAAGTTGGTAACGATGGAATGAAAGCAGTTCCTTTTCAAAACTTTGAATTAAGCATTTTAAATATCTGTGAATACCGAAATTATTTCTTTTGCTTACTGTTTTTTTTCGCATGTAGGTTTATGAATTAGTAAATTTTCATATATATAGTTTTAATAATAATTCGAAAGTTAGACTTGAACCACGCATGAATGAAGTTACGAGGCCCACGACTGTGTTAATTTTACATGTCGCTGATTAATACACAATGTGCATACAAGTGGTTCTTAAGCAGAACTTTTATAAGTGCTCAGTTTTACTGTGAATAGCCTATATAGTTTATTCGTGGTTTCTTCACACTTTTTATATCACACCTTTGAAAAATAACCCCGTGTATGACGTGTTTAATTATTTCCTAAAAACGCCTTGTATCGCAGCCGTTTTTATCCCCTGTTAACATAAAACTTGTTATTTTTCGTTAATTTGAAGCTTTACATATATTTTATTTATAAATTATAACATATCATTTTTAACAGCTTGAATAAAAACTGCGAGAAAACACTTATGTTGGTAGCGTCTAGTAATAAATAGTAATAAATATTTCTCATGCAAAATACTATTACAACTAGGTGCGTACGAATTCGGTGCGATGTCCTTTGGTGTAATTTCACAGACTTAGTTCAGCTTAGTTTGCACGAGGCGGAGGAATATCCTGGAAGTAGAACTTTAGCAGAGCTTCAGAAAAGTGTGAAGAAACCGTGAATGGATTATACCAGATGAACTAATGCAAAATCGCAAAACAGTGTGCGTAGACATCTGTAACGATATTTTGGATTGTGACAACGATGTGTGGCGAGGAGTGGATCCTGTACAATAATCACATGCCAAGTGGGCAGACAAAACCTTTCCGGAAACAAGGTTGACACTACAGAAGGTTTTCCTGTATGTATAGTAGACAACACTGGGCTTTGTCAATTACAAGATATCTCCTCCTGATAAAATTCGTTATCCCGTCTCATACTTTGCATAAATTAACGATATAACAGTTATTTGTGTGAAAAGCAGCCTTCGTTGCTCTACAGGAAAGGAGCCTATACTCTCGGAAGACATTGCCATAAAATCAAACAAAAATTACGAAACAGAAGCCAAGTATCATAAGGTTTATAAAGAAATCCCGAAATCTTCATGTCGCGTAGACTTAGCACCATAAGACAATCATGTTCACTCTCCTATGGTACTTCCTGAAGGACAGGGGGTTAAAAAACAGCGGTAATACAGAAAGTGACATTTGGGGTTTTGTTGTCTCAAGAGATCCATGTTTTATTCATGGAGGGGATTACAGATCCTTGTGAATTATTGACAGAGATGTGTTACTGCAGGCAGATACTATTTTGAATGTTAAAGATATATTTATCCTTTCCAATCTTTAGTAGTAGTCGTTTGAGATATGAAAAAGAAAAGTTATTTTTGAACCACCTAGTAATTAGTTAACATTAATTTCTGTGTTTTCTTAATAACTGGAAGGCTGTTTAGGGATTCAGTTTAAGCAAACTTACTCTAGCTACAAATAAAAAACTTTGCACACACAAATTCTATAAATGGGTACCGAACACAAAACGTTATTGTGATAAGTTTGTACTCAAGTTTCGGAACTAAAGGATGCCAAATGTATTCTTTATAGCTCTTGAGGATGTCATTATTTGCACTAATCCTTCAAGTTACTGTTATATGACTGTATGAGAAGGCAGTGTCCAAGACCCAGTAGCAAGAAATATCAAAACTTAGATTTATCTTGACCTAGGAATTTAATGTAATAGTGTGTTTCCGAATTATATACCATACATTCAAGATATAATTTTCCTATCAGAGGAAAGTAAGAAATAATGACAATGAACGACTGCATTACGAGAATAACTGACAATCCCTTTCCACTGTGCAAACGTACACATTAATCTGAATAACACCGGAATAAAGGGGGAAAAAAAATTCTCAATTAAATGCGAGACTGTCATTTTACCATTACTAATGGATGGTCGCTTATAGAGCAACCGCTAGATTTGAAGCGAGTTCTACTTGTTTCTCTGAGGCTTGCTAATGTGTAATACTACATTATACATATACAGTTCGAATTTAAATATTTATCTTCTTTAACGTCGTAAGAACACTACAGTGACTTAACTACTTCAGACATCGTGTTAGAAACAGCTGTTATTCTTTTACGTTCGCCATAGCAACAAAGATGTAGTTTCGCTTTAGCAGCCGAACTCTCGAAAAGTAGTAGAAAAAATAAGTTAAAAACCTTTCTAACGACATAGTTTCTTGTCTGATGAAAACTTGCATTAAATTTTATTATTCAATAATGGGTGTAAATTAATTTATGTTGTTGAATGAAATAACGTATTTTTCCGTTCATATTATTGACGAAACTCCATTACATAATTTTTGTATATCTGACTTAACATTTAGATGATGAACATTTAGGCATAGCCTCGTCGATTTAAATTCAATTTAACTGTTACCCCTGAAATCATTATTCTCAATATATAGATGGTTTTCACTTTATTAAAAAAGAAAACTAAATTTCTGTAGTAGAAACTTTAAGAGTCTTAGGAAATTTGTGAAACTTTAGTTTTAAAAATCACCTGAAAAATTACAAATCATCATACATGTAGAAAAAAATATCAAAAGTGCTGTGTTTGACAGGAATATTGTCTGTCAGAAATAACATGGACGCATCGCCACTATCTTTATTGTTGTGAGAGCTGAGATGGCATCCAATTTTTTTGTTGTAGTTATGATTCTAGACTTGACCCACATCATATGTACTAATATGCCTGAATCGATTGTAATCAGAAGGTCGCATGCCCTTCAGAACTTGTGTACACAAGTACAACCTCTATAACACAATAAATTAAACTCCTCTCTAAAACTGTGCTTATCCAGGCTTGTGCTGTCCTCGCCATGCTGCTAGTCTGCGCCTCAGCCGCTGAAGAGTCGCAGAAGAAGGAGAAGCGATACACTGCTGGAACCGCATATGGCTACACTGGAGTCCCTGCTACTGGCTACACTGGAGTCCCTGCTACCAGCTACACTGGCAGCTCTGCTACCGGCTACCCAGGATACGGCTACTCTGGTGCCGGCTACCCCGGGTACGGGTACTCTGGTGCCGGCTACCCGGGGTACGGGTACTCTGGTGCCGGCTACCCCGGGCACGGGTACTCTGGATACTCCGGCCAGGGCTATGGCTACCCAGGATATGGGTACTCCGGTCATGGCTCCCGCTACTCCTACTCACCATACTCCGGCTAAAATGCAACAATAGCTGCTACCCAAACTGCTCTTCGTCTGGTTCTCATTTTAAAATTGCTTACAAATATAATAGTTTTAACTAATAACTGTGATTTGGGCTTCAAAATAGGAAATAGTCATGTACTACACTTCACAAAAATAAACCACCTTTCTCCATTTTATATTGTATCTTTTTTTTTTTTTTTTTGGTAGTATCACGCATATCTTGGTGAATTTAATTGAAAAATAGGGCAATGGGTGAAATATATAATTGTATTTAAGTTTCTATCGTTTTCATGAGGATGCACAATAATCTTTTAACATCTCAAAACCTAATTTAAGAGAGTGAAAAGATTTTGGTGGCTCTTAACATCGAGGCTCTGAGAGCCGACGAAGAGATGTGAGTATGGAGAATGCAAGGGCTGGGGAAACGGGAGATCCCCGATAAAACCCACCGACCAGCATCGTCTGTGCGAGAATCCGGAGGCGAACCCGGTTCACCTTGTCGGGAGGTGAGTAGTCTAACCCCTACACCATCGCGACCACACCTAAATAAATATGTATCTCCAATGTTGTTCTACATGATTTTCAAACACGGATATAATACATAAGTATTAAAGGTGAGTGAATCCATTACACATAAACATTAACCTTTACTGAATGAACTACAGTACTCGAAGACATCTAGGCCTATATGTAGAAACTGGTTAAAATCTTTGAGTCATTTGTGTTGTAAATTTCGTTACACATATTATTTACATGAACCTACATTTCCTATCCGTCGTATTTTCTTATCTCATAACGTTTTCAACTCTTGAAGCGAGCCATAATTTTCCTACATAAAGAAGTAAATATTTATTTTACGATATTGAGGCAAATGTTACTTCACTTTTCATACATTTTCGGATCTATTATTGCATGCCACAGTACGCTAGGAATATAGAAAATAATTTTCTATTCGTGAACAAACTTTTAGGCCTGTAAATAAATTTTGTTATTGACTGGGTGCATGGTGCGTACATGGGCACAGAATAGATTTTTGTTGGGATTACCGAGTCTACCGCTTTAATGCAGAAAGTATTATCGGGGAGTAGGGTAATGGAACTTTGTTAGCTAAAAACTGCAGACATTTATGACTCACCTGTGTTACCATTCCTGAGTCACCATTTGTGACTCATCCTTGTCGTAAGATGACGGCCTAGTGGCCTCGGACTCTCAGAGTTAGCCAACTAATGCGTTTAGTATACATGTTATCTTATGCAAATCTCTAAGTGTGGAGATAATATGATCATTTTCGTGTATTCATAACAGAATGTGACTGCAAACGTGCGAAATATGTATAAAGAATGATTAAATATACTCAATGGTTTCAAAAATAGGAATGGAAGAAAAAACCAGGAAGGTTTTTAGTGACCAAATCATTAAACATATTACGTCCATAATTTACGTTAGCTCGAATATGAGATATTAAATATTGATTTTTGCGAGTTTCAAAAACTTATTTGATAGAAAGTTTGGCTGCAGCCAAAATGTTTCTCGAATTTAACAGGAGTGCCATGTTCGTAATTTCATTGAAATCCGACTCTTGGTTTAATTGCGGTAATAGTTTAGCTTTTTGCTATTTCGAAAATAAATTTTGTCTGAATAACCTTTTTCAGGCTTGTAAATAAATTACATTAATTTTGTTAGTTAAATATTTTTTCTAATCCCTGGTGTATACCTACTTATTTTCTAAATATTTCCTACAACGTAAGCCATGCAAAAAAAAAACCGTAATAAATCCCCACACTATTTTTTTTTTTTTTTTTTTTTTTTTTTTTTTTTTTTCGAAATATTCGTTGATGTGGTGTGATTAAATATTTGATAACAATGTACTGCACATCCTGTGCGCTGGAAAAATAACAGCGAAAAATGTCTAGTACATGGCTAATGCACGACCATAAGTAGTACTCACGCTCGGTCACCTGTCTAGATCATACCCAGGCCCATCATGTCATCCTAATGTAGCTGACAGGCCCATCATGTCATCCTAATGTAGCTGACTTGTACTTCAGTCTGCTTTCTCTTCTACAATAGTTGAAAACAAAAAGTATGCCTGCTTCCCATTTAGAATGAGTGAAGAGATTTTGGCGGCTCTTAACAGCCAGGTCTTGAGAGCCGTTGAGGGCGATGGAGGCGAGTATGGAGCGGCACCGGAATGAAAGGGCGGGGGAAACGGGATATCCTCGAGAAAACCCGCCGACCAACGGCATCGTCAGGCACGATTCCCAATTGCGAAACCCAGTGACCCGGCCGGACATTGAACCCGGTTCGCCTTGGTGCGAGGCGAGCGTGCTAACCGCTCGGCCACCACGGTCCCTGTTTCCATTTAGAAATTTGCCGTTTTACAGCTGAAAAAAAAAATTCGGGAAGGAAATGGAACAACAAACGTTTAAAACTCAGCACGTAGATTCTTTTACAGCTATTTTCTTTTTTCGAGAAAAATAATAAGAATATCCGAAGAACTTATTAAAAGATTTATTATCACCCACACTTCGTACACTTCACTGTGGTTTAGCGATAAATCCTGCGAACTTTCATAAACACAGTATGGCGGCAGGCAATTTGTACATAGAAAACTATGATTGGCATCCGATCCTACCACCATAAAGTTATGATCTACAAACTCAATATCATCCAGGTAGCTTTTCTAACTACTGGAATGCCCAGTGAGAGAGCCCAGGAATCTAGAAACAAATATTTTCTACGATATTGGGGGAGAAGATGCCAGGAATGTGGCTAGGTTAGCTGCAAATAAGGATCTGCTACATACTTCGTTGATATCATCAAATCCAGTTCTTTTTTTCCACCAAGGCAAGGACTTGACAGCCGGCGTGGTTGAAATGAGGTGAATGTAGAGTAGGGCAAAGTGCGAGGGCGGGGGATACGGCAGAACCCCGAGAAAACTCCGCCGCTGACGGCATCGTTCGCCACGTTTCACACATCTCAAATGATGGGAGAACCCAGCCGGGAATCGAACCCGGTTCGCCTGGGTGGAAGAGAGTACTCTTGATGACTACACCGCAGAGAGACCCCCCCCCCCCCCTTTTTTTTTCCTCATATTTAATAAAACACGGATCTCAAAATTTAATAGATACAGTCACCACAAACAAATGTTTCCCTAAACTTTGACAACGAAATTATTTCCTCCTGAAGTAATGTATATGACGGTGTTTATAAAAAAACATTTCTCATTGCTTTTGTTCAAATAATTATTCAGAAGTATTCAATACCTCAGAAATGGACATCAAATGTGTATCCAAGTTGTAATTCAAAACAATTACGTAACACTTGGCAGCAAGAAACTCTGCCTATGCATACTTTGTTACAGGTCAACTGTATATTAGTCCTTGTGCATACTTACGCCGTACTTTAAGTTAATAATGGCATTTGCATAGTGACTAGCAAACATTTAACGATCCAGTGACAGACGCTTTAAAAAGTCAATAAAATTTTCAAATTAATATCTATTCAACAAAAGAAAAAAAAACAGAAAACAGCTGATAACATACTCTATTCACCGTTACTTCCAAGTTTTCTGTAAGCCCTGCTAAAGTTCTACTTCCAGGATATTCCTCCGCAACACGCAAATAAAGCTTAGAATACTGCACCAGATGGACGGCGTACCGCATTCGTGCGCAATCAGTGTGTTTACAAGAACTACTTCTTAACGCATTGCCAACATACATATCTTCTCTCTGTTCTTATTCATATTAGTTATTAATTTAAAAATATTATTTATAGATAAAATGTAAGTAAATGTTCAATTCAACGATATAATATATATATATATATATATATATATATATATATATATATATATGGTACTTTTATGTTAGCACAAGTATAAAATGCTTGTCATAAACGACATATTTAGGAAAAAAAACCAAACACGTCATACATGAGGTATTTTTTTTCAAAAGTTTGACTCGAAACGTGTGAAGAAACAGCGAATATGTACTATAAACCCCTGCCACACTGTCAAATTTTCGCCTTCAACTATATTTGTCAATACAATTTGGAGACAAAATACGGCCATAACATTTTTCCTTCCAAAAAATTTTACCAAATAATCTTAAATGTGTTTGAAAATGTGTCACACTGTCAAATTGGTTTATTGAAAGAATCTAATTTATAATATTATTTAAATAAATATTTTCATAGTGATATATTGCTATTGTTTTCCATGCTGTCCATTACAGGAAGAAATTTAAGTAATATTGTAACTCATTTTCGTTTCTTTACTAAATTAAAATTTTAATTTATCAGATATGTTTCCTGTAAAATGAAATTTAATGCCTCTGAGTTCGTAATATTCTGTGCAATATTCACTTAAAATAGCATTCAGGACCAGACAGTTTCTTCATAAATTAATTCTCTTCATTCCTTACATCGTTTCAAGCAATTGTTCGTTAATTTAAGTTTCTTGACGTTTATTTTTATCGTGCACGATTCTGATTGGCTCAGATCGCGAAGCATCAAATAAATTTTAAAACCGGTCCAATTTTCAAACGTTTGATGGAATTCGAAGCCATCCAAATTTTTCAGACAAACATGGCGACGTTTATGACGTTTCGATGACGTCATTACTATCCAACTTTATTTGACCGAACTTATTGGAAGCAGAGGTGGAACAGACGCTCATGCCGCAAGATCCAATCGCACACTGGCGTAAATGACGAGTCGCGTGCTTGAAACCCCTTCGTCAACCAGCGCCCGGTAACCTACTCGCCCGCCAGCAGTCCAGGCGGTAAGGAGCCTTCACCAGACACTCGAACAGCCAATCAGAGAACGGGTACGCCCACAACGAAAGAACCGCTCTGCCGTTTCGTCTCCCTGCACTTATCTGACTATATATGGATCGGATTTTACCCGTTTAATCAGAACTGAAGACAAGGGGAAACTTTTACATACTCGTGGGTAATACCACCTTCGTTACAGAACACGTGCATTTCAATGGTATAATCTTTTTTTTTTTTTAATCAAAACTCGTCTCTCAAGGTTGAAGTAGAGTGGCTGCAGATACAACACTAAAAATCGTTTATAAACCCAGTTGTCAAGAAATTCCTTTATAAAACTACAAAAAGTTCCCTTGTAAAATCTGCAAACTATATACTTGTAATATTACAAATGATAGCCTTGTATCACAACTTACAGTATTGAAAAGTGTACATAAAATAAATTTTTCTTATAGAAAACAAGTTTGATGAAGTAATAAAAGAGAATACCTTTAAAAATATATCGAAATATAAATGAAGCAAAAAAAAACATAGTACACTTCTCCAGCACCTGGTGTAGAACCCACAATCCTTACATTCTATGCTTGCACCCTTAGCCACTAGACCAACTCAGCTGACGTGCTTAGAGTTTATATTAATTTCAAATATAACTTCATGTACTTACAAAAAACTACTGAAGTTATTTGATTAAGAAGAAAACATTTACCTGTAAGGTATTCTGTTTTAAGAGTTCAGTGTAGCTAGGAAACATTAGCAGTTAATGAGTAACACGGTCACGTTTGGTTGAAATATTCGTTTCATTATGATTATTTTAGTTCTTTAAGCCTTTGACGTTATTCAAACTCGCAATGGATTTTTTTTTTGCTCGCAACTACTCTTTACATCGCCCATAGTTTAAACGCAACAGCTATAAAGGATTTTCATGGTAAAATGAGCACTTTTGAAAGCTCTACTTAAGATCTACTTGTATGCACGTTATGTATTCTTCTGCCTTATGAAAAATTAACATTGCCATGGGCCTCATCACTTTATTCATGCGTCGGTCAAGCGACACTGTGAAATTATTAAATCAGTTAACATTTTATAAACATGCTAATTTTTACACACTGATGCATTAAAAAACAGAAAGCGAAATTATTATTTTTAATGATCACAAATGGTTAACTAACACTATTTATTCAACATTAAAATATGGAATTACTTTCCATCTACCGTTACTAACTTTACCGGGTGCATGTCACTCAGTGCACCCGTTAAAGTATATGCAGGCCGGGACAGTGATATTTTTCTAATGGTTGATTTCAGAAGTGCTCACTTTATCGTGAACAGCCCTTATGCGGTTTTGCGTTGTTGGTCGAGTGTCCGCCATTTTGCTGAAGCTCGTGGATATGGCTCAGTATAGTAGAAACATTTCTTGAGTTCTACTACAAACACGGCCCTTGTAGTTTTACAAACGAGTAGTTAAACAAGAAAAATCTTTGTACTGCTGCAAGCATTCGTAAAATTAAAAACTATTTCTCAGGAAAAATTACAAACCTTTTTATTTTGCAGTTTGCACTTGATTGTACACTACGGAGAACTCATTGACAGAGAAGAAGGATTTATGCTGAGTATGGAGGAAGAATGACTATAATCTGTAATACTGTATAATAATTTTGCTATAATTTACTTATTTCAATAATAAACAAAATTAATTGATAAGAACATATTTTTTAATTAAAATTTCCGCGTAATTATGTTTCGCATAAATAAAAAAGCTCATTTCTGGAGAAAAAAAAAAAAAAAAAAGGACATTTTAACCCAGCGAGTTTATTAAATGAATTACTTGGAATATATGAAAGAAAACACCAGTAAAATTTTTATAATCATAATAAATATATAATCCATTTCAACCACAAGAGTTGTCATATATATATATATATATATATATATATATATATATATATATATATATACAATGAATGTACATAAAATCAGTTACTAAAAATATTTGTAAACATTGTTACTAATATTTTATTACGTATGCTAAATGAAATTATTATGATAGGTTCGTATAATGTTTTATTTGACAAAATTTGCTTTCTAAAGCATTGAAAATGGAAATACGCTCATATTTTAATCTTAGTTATATATATATATATATATATATATATATATATATATATATATATGTATATATATATATAGCAGATACATTTTAAATAATCAACACTGTCTCAAAATAATTACGTTATTTTATATGCAGGTTAAATCACAATTTTATGAAAATTTTGGCAGCGTGAGAAGAAATCTTAAATGAGTTCTGCACGCTGAAGGTTTGAATACAGCTTTTCATGGGAAGCCAAACCGCTTCTACCTTAATTGCTCACGTGCTCCATTATTCGTTCCACGACGGTCGTAAGTTGCTCTTCCCTCGGCCGTTGCCAACCACCGTCCTTCACTCTTCCCCTGTTGCGGCCGAGACCTTCAATTGGCCGTCCCAAGAGACGTGGTCATGGACCGGCCGGTGACCTTGGGCCGAGCAGTTTCGCTCCGACGTCGGGGTTACACACGGAACAAAAGGGGTTTCTTGGACCAGGCGGGGGTGGGGTTAAGAGGGTTTAGGCGCCGAAAATGCGTATATATGGCCCGGCGTGGGTCCAATCTTCACCATTCGCTCTTCCACGAGTACCCTCAAGCCTTTGGAAGTCGCCAGAAAAACTTCTCAACTACGTCACCATGAAGGTCCTGGTAAGTTTCCACCTCGCAGGCTGTTACTTAGAGTCAACTGTAACTTGCAATTCAAACGTTTCCTGCTAAAATTATTTTGTTTCTGGCCTGTAATGCAGGAAATATTGTTTATTTTTTTTTAATACCTCGGGGCCGTGGTGGTGTAGTGGTTAGACTACTCGCCTCCCACCAAGGCGAACCACGTTTGATTCCCGGAGGGGTTGCTCCCGGATTTTCCCGTGTGGGAATCGTGCCGGACGATGCCGCTGGTCGGCGGGTTTTTTTTCGAGGATCTCCCGCGTCCCCCGCACTGCCGTTCCGACTCTTCGCCTTCATCGGCTCTCAAGACCTCGATGTTCAGATCCACCCACTCGCTCTAACAACCTCCTTTTCTGCTGGGAAGGTCATTTTAATATACTTTTCTAAACCGACATTTAGAAAGGCATACAATTCCGTGGTTCGAAACCTTATTGGTAGAGCCCCGAGTATTTTGCTGATTGAGTTGGCAGCAAGCTAGGCTGGGTAGCCCTCTATAACTCGAGGCAATATCGGTTGCTTATTGGTTGCTGTGATCAAGTGAGGCCTCTGTACAGGACTGTTAAATACTCACTCACACTATTGCTTCCAGCTTATTACTGGCTCACAGTTTGGAGTATACCTCGCCTCCGAATTAATTCACGAAATACTCATGTGTCTACTTATTGGTAATCCTGGCACCAGAGGTTATGAGAGAATTACGGAGACATAAGATTTTGACTCACAGAAATAAGCAGTAGTAATAAATAGCCTATAACTGGTTTTTTTAAGTTGGTATTGATGAGACCGTTCACGTTCCTGCCTTTTCGTGACGTCGACTGTAGCTTTCTTGCAAGAAAAGTAATTTTTTGCCCAGTTGGTACCGTGACTTAAGAGTCTTGTGCTCGTGGTAAACAATTCATAACCATATAGATATTTAGGACGACAGTTTCCGCTCTATATTTTGTCACGACGTTAATGATACGAAGGAGTGAATATTAGCTATTCTAAGTTGCAGTTGATATTATTTTATGAAAACCTAAATATAGTAGAAACCTAACGTAAGCATTGGAAGATAGGCACTCAAGCACTCATTCCACATGGCGCCAGCCTCAGTAACTTAACGCTATGTAAGAAGTTACACCCTCCACGTGTACTGAATCAATGAAAAAAATTAATGTAGGGCGAAAGCTGATTCTTCATTCTCGTGGAACCTGTATTAACCATAAAACCCGTAAGTGTGTGTGTTCTATTCTTAGTTGAAGTGACATGTACTTATAATTATTTCATTCTGAAGAGTACGATTCTATGTAGGAATGCTAATCTGGGGACGTTTTACGAATATGCGAAGGTATACTGACTACATGTTAAATCGACACGTAAATAAATTACTTAGAGGATATTCAAACCTGGAAGTTCATGGTCGAAAGAAGATCTGACGAAATCAGCTACTGACGTCGCCTGAAGTGCCTGAGGTGGCGCTGTGACGTTCTTTTTTCTAAAATTTTATTTTGAGTTATTTATCTCTTACGCCAGAGAAATTAAGCGAGCTAGGAAAGTTCATGTCGGAGGATTCTTAAATTATATATATTTTTTTTGTGACTCGGAAAGCTGTCAGCGGGATGGATCACAAAATAGCCATCCTAACTACCAAATTGTCTGAACGAAACAATACCTGGAATGGGTGACCACTTATTCCTGTCTAAAAATTGCGATGTTCCGCCGGTTTTCACAATCAGAACCACGTGGTATGAAGGAAAGGCCTTAGATAACTTGCTATTTATGTAATTTCTTCGTTAGAGAAAATAAAATAATAATAAAAGGTTCTAAAACATAACGAAAAGAGACCTACAGCTTTCATATTTCCGAAATGTTACTCAAACTGGGATCTACATTAATTCTGTGCCAGGGAAAAAACCATACAATGAGAATAATCTAAATATTAAGCCAAGAAGTGCAAATGGAATTTCGTAGTTAATGATGCGATCTGTATGAATCTTGTAATGTTAATGAACGTTTAATTTTCTATTCTACTATTATTATTGACATTGGTATTGGAAACCTAGTATAATATCAAAAACTGAATTGTGAAAAGTATTTATAATAAACAAATCTTTGCGCGTCAGAAACAATACTTCAAGAATCACAATTTTACGTTCACAAATTGGCTGTTAGAATCCTAGAGAGAAACAGAGCAGTGCTATGTTTGAAAATTTTGAAAAGGTCTGTTGTATGTAAGTAAAATGTTGAAAAATGTTGTTTAGGATCAAACGTTCGAGAAGACGAACGGCTTGATAGCTTTCCTTTTATTTTTAAATTCCAAAATTCACTTCCAGTAGATTCTTTCATACAATTTTTTCTGCTTGGGTTGTAAATGGTTGGTTAACTTATCTTCTGAGATCGATTTTGTTTCGAGAAATATAATAATCATAACGTAAGAATATACCATAAAGTGTAATTATAAAGTGTCGGGTTAAAAAAAAAAAATGTAAAAAATTACTTTATAAAAGTTACAAAAATTTCACAGAACTTAAAATACGTTTTATGGAAAATGTGCACAGTAATAATTTAGTGGCGATATTTGTAAATAAAATTGGAGGATTAACGTACTCTATACAAACAAAATTTAAGGCTGTTTAACATAGGCGAAACTAGCAGACACACCGATAATAATGGTAACAACAACAGTAACAAAAGTGACGTAATTCATATTTGAGAGTCGCAAGGATGATGACAATGCATCTGCTGGCCATAAAATTCATAACAATCGGAAAACTAGATCAGTTTGCACGCGCTCATTCAAAATTCACTGATGCATCTAATAACCACATGTAATTATAACTGATGCCAGTTTCTAAAACTATTAGAATACTAATTTCATATTATGTTCGTGCTATTTGCTTTGTTCTGGTTCTATGTTCAAAGTCTAATGCTATCGAAACAGATACTTTTCGTAACCGTTGCGTTGGTAGCAGAGTATCTAGCGTCAGTTGTCACACAAAGTCGACGATGCACAAACTCTAAACCTGTATAAGTGATGTCAGTCCATGAATTACTGGTCGTTGGAACCAGTTGAGGCACTGGAGAAGCGGTGAAACGAACAGGGAACAAGTTTCTTGAGTGGCATTCACGGTAAGATGTCCAAATATAAGACGCAAGTATGCTCTCTAATGTTTGACGCATGCATACTCGAGATGGGGACTTCGATATCATGTAAACCTGGAAAGTATTTGGTTTCAGTATTAACTTAATATATTTAAATTATAATCTGCAAAAATTTTCGTGGAGAACTTTGGAACTGAAACTGATCAATAACTTAAACGTGTTCCAAACGATCACAGGCCGAACGACCTACGACCGCTTAGTCTTTATTAATGAGTTTGCAAGGAAAAACGGACAGTACGTGGTTCTCATTTTGAAAAGTTTCATAGTTCTGACATAAATGCATTATATTCAAAACTGCCTGACAGTTTTGAAAAGCTAATCGAATTTTCGCATGGAAAGTCTTCAATAAAAACTTAAGAAGAGCATTATTAATTTATGAAGTTATCGACAGCGAACTTCCAAATCACTAAAATTCAACCATCGTAATAATCAGCATGCGTACACCGATATATAGCAAATGAATTTTAATTCCTTTTTTTTTTTACTGATTGTAGTTATTTCCACCACTTTAGTTTTAGAGTTTAGCGTGAAAGAATACCATATGAAACAGCCGAATCTCAGCTACTGGATCACTGTTTGACAAGGACATTATAAGGCATGAAATAACTGCAGCAAAGCACTTTTTTTTTAAAGTGAATTTGGTGGCAAACGAATGCCACAATTGGATACAAAATTTGTAATGTAATGTTAGAAACGCTCATCCAATGGTAGCGATTAAATAAACAAGTTAGTATAAAATAAGACGGGATTGTAATTGTAACTAAAACACATTTAAATCATAATAAGGTTTCTAGGCTCTCTAGGTCAATAACCGAAAAAAAATTACACGAATCTTAAACTAAGACATGCAATAGTTAGTTTTTCTGTGCCACATGCCATTAAACTTTTGAGGATTACTTTACTAGTTTGCATGATGATACATGGTGACTCTGTAAAAAAGCGTATGAAGCAGTCAGTGAATAGTGATTAAAGTTGACGCGTTGTAATATTATAGTAGCTTTTGTTTAAGAGCAGTGAATTAACTTCCCAAACATGTTACAAGATGTGAGTTTAACCTTTCGCTATTAAAGCAGGTAGTGAATAACCAAAAAATTCAACTCGTGTTATAAATTTGAGGGTCATTAGTAGCCGGATTGCTAGCGAACAGAGCTCGTAAAGAGAAGAGATCCACTGTAAAAAATTTTCTAGTAAACCTCCCAAACTGTAATGGAAGTTTTTAACCTGTACATTGTATGACAATACTACCATATATCAGGCTGCAAATATACGAATGTTTAGCACAGCTACAATACATAATCGGTAACTTCTCTATGCATTTGACTGTTTCCCGAGCAAATGTAGGAACTCTATCATGGACGCATGGGGAAAAAAAACTGTACGCTCCACTCTCTCACTACATGTATACACTTGTGTGGTATTTCTGCGAACAATTTGTAACAGTGCCGAAGTTGAGATAATCATACCAAAAGCCAAGCATTAAACACTTATTATTAATAAAACCCAGAAAAATTTGTGTTGCTGTCTAATTGTATCCTAAATTATGGTTCTGTGTATTCGAGTCTGTGTAATTAATTTTTTGGCATCTGCTACAGTTAAGAACAAATTTCGCTGTGACTTGATTGGAAGTGACTAGCCCACCGCAATAATATTTTTTTTATTATTAGTTCAGATACATATAGGAAATGTAAAATAAAATAAAGTCTAGGGAATCAAGTTATAAAAAGGGACAAAGTTTGAGGTATGTTTATGCTCAGTAAGCATATAAATAAGTAAAAAGAGTTCAAGAATCTACAACAATCAGATATTGAGTGCTTCTGTGCATAGTAAAATGGTGTAAAAATTAAATTTCAAATTAATTCAAAGCTGTTTTCATTGATTACATAAACCTGAAAAGTGCTAGCAGCTGAAATACGCAATGAACCACGTCGTGTAACCCACGTGATGTTGCAGGCTTGCGTCGTACTCGCTGTGGTGCTGGTGGTAGCCTCTGCAGAGGAAGAGGCGCAGAAGGACAAGAGTACGCCGCAGGTACTGCCTACGGATACTCTGGTATCCCCGCCCTCAGCTACTCCGGCATCCCCGCTGCCGGCTACGCAGGCATCCCCGCTGCCGGCTACGCAGGTATCCCCGCTGCCAGCTACGCAGGCCTCCCCGCTGCCGGCTACGCAGGGTATGGCTACCCCGGTAGCCTGGGCTACGCCGGTATCAAGTACCCCCGGATACGGGTACTCTGGGTACTCCTCTGTGGCCTCCCCATACGACGCCGCCGTCCACACTGCTTAACCATCTACTGCCTGGACTGTGCTTCGATTCCTGCTGGCGACACATGAACTCTCTTCAAAATTACTTCACATGACAAAATTCTGAAAAATTTGATAATTTCCCAATTAGAAAATCAATACCACATTTGAATCTTTTTTCGTGAATAATAAATATTTCCCATGGAAAAATGTGTTTTTTTTTTGTTTATTCAGGTAATGAAATTGCATTATGTTATTCTTTTATGCTCTTGAATTCAATCTGTGACAACACTTAGTGAAATACTGATCACTGAAAGTAGATTAACTAGTTGCTACAGATAAGTGATTCTGTTAGATGAACTGGGAACTAGGACCTCAGACTAGTGTGGTTCACTCGTACTCAGCAGAAATCTTTCTGAATCAATGAATTTCGATAACCTACATTTTAAGTATGCTACCCTGGAGAATTTATGTACTGTTTTGACTAATGCTGAAACTTTTGAACTATGTTAGGTTTATAAATTCTATTTACTTGTATGTTAGTTAAAGTGCGCATTTAAATTTACAATCTCGTCGTGAACAACACAGGCGATTAAAATATACTTCTTATGAATTTAACAGTTGGCAAGTTTCAACATATTTGTAGTTATGAGTAAATCATTTCAGTAATTTTTTGCTACTGATAACATAATTGAAAATGTTTTCTACTTTATTTAAAATTCTAATTATTCGTGATGGTTTTTGGATGACGTCACATGAAACATAAATAAAACACTGTTGACACATTAACTCTTAATAAGTGATTATAACCCAGTTTTAAACCAGATTTTGTTTTTTTTTTTAAATTTAAATAGATTATTACTTAAACCTTCTTTGATATAATTGTAATGCTTGTGTACAAGAGTGGCTACTCTTTATAGCTAATATGCACGAGTCCCTGCTGTCAGCATCGCAGGGTATGGCTACCCCACTGACCTTGGCTACGCTGGTATCAACTACTACGGATATAGGTACCCCGGGTACTTCGGGTACTCAGTTCTTAGGTATCCATACGCTATCCCTACCACGTAACCAGCTGCTACCTTGAATGCGCTTCCACTCGGGCTGGCTACACATGAGCCCTCTTCAAAACTATTTCGTATGACAATATTCTGTAACATATGTTTAGAATACATAATATCTACGTTGAACAGTATTTTGAAAATGCCCGTACATTGCTAGATAGTTTATAATTTTTTTGCGGACTACTAGACAAACTAACTTACAATTTTATATTTTCTGCCACAGAATAACTACTTTTCACTATGGGTTTTAAAATTGCTGACTATCTACAAATTTTTTTTTTTTTTTTGGGAGAAAATTATACAACGGAAAAATACTCTCAAATACTTACATTCACAAATAATATTAAAATATTTTACATAATGATGTAATTATTTTAAAATTTGAAAAATTATGACTTAGTTATTTTTTATGCGTGTGTGTTTGCTTGCATAGTTAATAATATGGCTAATAATTTAAACAAATGATTTTTAGTTGGAATTTTATACTCCTTTAAAAATAATGGCAAACATGGTAAATAGAAAACGTCACAATATTTGGGGGAAAAAAAAAAAACATTCTTTTTGAAATACAACTTCATAAACAACTGTATCATAAAGTTTATTTGGTGAGAAAGTAAAGATTTTTACGTTTTTACCTTCTATCATACTTGTGTAACACTTTGCTATTCATCCCAGCGGTAACATGCATAACACTTTTGTACAGATAAATATATAATCAGAGTACGCATAAATCCAAATAAAAATATTTCTAACGCCAATACTTTCATGATGCAGGTAACTAGGTTTTTAAAAACGCTAGAAGAAATTGAAGGTTTACCCCTTCCTCCAAAAGACGTAAAGGCGGTTTCCCCCCTCCCTGACCAAAAAGCGATATGATATATCAAGCTGGCTGGCGGAGAGAAACTCGTTACTTTTCTACTGTGCAGCTTTGCTTCGTTCTTCGGAACGAATACTACTGAGCCTGCACAATAACGACTTAAGACAGCTTCGTGGATAGACACTAGAGTAACGAGTATTTCCAAGAATCGATACTCGTTACTTCAGATCCAGCACAGTAACGAATACTAAAGTAACAAATCGTTACTATTCGCCCATCCCTACCCTCTGTACCGTATCTAACCAGCCGTAATATGTGAAGTGCTCTTAAATGTTTGACATACGAAGCTAAATAAAGTTCGGAGCACACAGAGCAAAATTTAGTTAGAACTGAGCGTGCTTTCCTCAATTAGCATAATAAATTACTGTATTGGAATTATTAAGACACTGAGAGATAAATTGCTTTTGTAGTGCCCAATGTTCCAAACGAAAATACCTAGAAATTTTTCAAGTTTCACAGAACTACACGAGATAAGAAGGCAATCCATTTAGAAAATACTTTATTAAAGTAGAGAATTCAAGTCGCAGTTCATTATAATGCGATACACATGGCGTTAGCGAAAAATCGCATTTAGTTACATTAAATAGCTTGAGTACAGAAACATAACTCTCTGAGGAAAATTGTATAAAATTATTTTATGAGCGGTAGGCCAATGTTTTAAAATATTAAAATAAATGTTTATTAAGGAGTGTTAAATTATGGAGGGAAAGTATTGCTAGGAACTGCCTAATGAGATACAGTATAATTAAGTGCGGAGTATGCAAAAAAACGTGGCCAAATAAATGTCAGAAAACACTGATAAATTGAATCATATGAATGTTCCCGAGCAAAAAGTTGTAAAAATTTAATTTAGGGACGCCGTGATAGTTCGAATTTGTGAGTGTAGTTACTCAAATGAAGTGCTTCACTTTGATTCCATTATCTTATGCGTTCATAGTGACTATATTTCTAGTTTGAACAAATTTATTGACTATTTCAAGCATAACTGTCCAACTGTTTTGAATGTACCAGATTTCTTGACATACCAACATAGAGGATGCGAAAATAGAAATCTAAAAACATTCTTGAACAATTAATTTGATTAAGAATATAATAGCAATTAAACCAATTTTTTAATAATCACTCTATCAAATTAATTATAAAGAATACTAATATGCATGTCTTACATATAAGTGTCTTGGTAGTATGACCATAATGTTCAGAGGGCCACTCACAAGTGACTGCTTGATCCTTACATAATATGAGTGTACCATCAATGGGAATAGAAGTTTATATTTAAAAAATGCTATTAGTGTTAGTAGGACGTTGTAATCGTTGAAGCATTATTCAATGGTCAAAAAATTATAAGAGACCCCATAATCGATACGAAGAAACTAAAAAATCCATTTAGTAATATAATACTGATTAATTTTCTTGTAATTAACTCTAACTTCATATTGCAGACTTGGAAGGCTCACGTTAAAGGCAAAGGTTAACATGTAATATTCGCACGTTTTCCTTAGCCTTCCTTAAGACACGATCAATGTGGATGAGGCAAGCCAAAGGTGCGAATATCGTGTGGATGTATACTTTAGTTAGGGTTCTCGGTAGCTGGGCGATTGGCACAGTGGCCGTCCACTGTGGCGACTATCCACGTTTGATCTTAACAAGTTATAAGTCAGTGCCGGTTTCCTTAATGATTTTGAGGGTTTTCTCTACTGCATTAGGTTGCCATTCCACCCACACCTCATCTATCTCACTTAATCCATCCCCTACAGGCCTGCTGGGCTCGAGAGGTTTTTCACACATCTTGATCTACATTAAAGGCATGAACAAGTTAAGTGAAGAGAGTGAAGGGATTTGGGCGGCTCTTAACAGCGAGGTCTTGAGAGTCGATGAGGGTGATTGAGATGAGAATGGAGCAGCGTCAGAATAAAAGGGCGGGGAACGAAGATCCCCGAGAAAACCCGCCGACTAGTGTCATGGTCAGGCACGATCCCCGGCCAGGGATTGAACCCGGATCGCCTTCGTGGGAAGCGAGCAGGCTACCTGCTCAGCCACCGTGGCCCCGTGAGGTATGGAAAATTGAAGTTCTGTGAAGTTATCCAACCCGTCGGTTCATTGAAACGGCACGCATTTATCTCGTGTGATCCACGCGAGTCCATGCTTTCTTAGAGGTGAAACTTTACCCGTTCCGAAGAGAACTAATTTATCACGAAACTGGTTGACTGAGCCTTTATTATTCAAGTTCTGCCCAGTAGAGGGTATCCGACGAATCGTGCCATTTACTTAGCGTCGTACCGCCTGTGACATACAAAATGCTTCCTTTATATGAGTGCAAACACACGTGCAAATTTTCACACTGAAAAAAAAAAAAAAAAACACCATTTTACGAGTGGTAATAATTATTGAACTTTTAATTCAACTTTTAGTTTGGTTTGAGACAAACATCTTCTTGTTTACAATGATTGTATCTTGGCGCTCGTATTTGTGCACAAAAATACTGAATTTCGTTGGTAAATTAATTTCGCACCTCTAGAAAGCAACAGCACGGTAAAAGAATTCCACTGCTGAAAAACTGGACTAACCTATTTTATTCACAGGATTAACAACAATCTTTCGACGCAATGCTAAAAGCACAGAAAATGAACTGGCACTTAAAGGATATTTCTGTATGATTGTGTCATCTTTATTCATATGTAAATGGATGCAAGTTTTGATTTTGGAAATGTTATCCATAAAGATCATATTTTCATATCTAAAGGAAATATTATAATAGTAATATTTAATTTGCAAACTCGTTTTTAAATCTATATGGAGACTTTTAATGCTAGTCATTTTAAATCAATAAACGGGATGTATTCGGTAAAATGAAGAGTATTTAAAGTGCTGTGGAAAGAAGTATGGTTACATATAACTAGAGATATAATGGCCATGATTAACTGAAGAACTAAAGATTAAAAATCACCAACTGGAATATATGACTATAAC
Source organism: Dryococelus australis (assembly GCA_029891345.1). Classification (NCBI taxonomy): domain Eukaryota; kingdom Metazoa; phylum Arthropoda; class Insecta; order Phasmatodea; family Phasmatidae; genus Dryococelus; species Dryococelus australis. The sequence continues at coordinate 38,904,720 of CM056993.1, forward strand.
ACAATGTGCACTAACGCACAATTGAGACGTTTTTATCATTTGTTAAAATACGCTACACATTGTTTAGTTAAAATAATCATTAATACCAAGTTAATTATATCATTTAATTTAAACGCTCAAATAGAGGCGAAGATAGAGTGAAAACATATTTGAGGTATTTATTGACATCACGACTACAAGCAAAGCCACAGTACTGAAAATCATGGAACTCCCAAGTCTATAGATTTGGAATTACATTGCTGTAGTTTTGTTTCCTACCGTAGTATGAATGCCAGATAGACTCACCGGCCACTTTAAACATCAAAGTGTCTTCATCGGGAGTCGATCCGAATGCCCAAGATGAGAGGACACGAATACTAGCCCCTTACACGTAGAGAGGGCTCGTGGGAAATTTCATCACACCAAAAAATTGTAAAAATGTATTACTTATCATAGTTTACCACACCTGAGAGCACACATCGAACGTATACTATTTGAACAAATACCTGCATGTAGTTATCATAACCAACTATGTGTTTTCTTCGATATTATAAACGAGGTTAGTAAGGTGACATTTTGATATATCGAACAGAAGCTGCTTTTAAATTATTTTTTAAAATTAATTTTTATTTGTCTCTTATGGAACACAAATTCATTAGCGAGTCAACACATATATCTATACCGCGAATTATGGAAAATATTTTATTATTGTAATACATTCAATATAAAAATCTTGCAGACATTTCCTTTAAAATACTCAGGTAATTAAAAAGTGTTATGTAGCTACAAAATAACCCCGAAATAACAAATAAATACGAAATTACACCGCATTTATGTTTATAAATCATAAATTCCAAAATTTTACGAAATTACGTGGATTAAGGGACAAACTGAAAATTTAATAAAACCTTATTATTATGAAATTAATTTATTGAATCAAAGATAAAATGTTTCCTTCTAGATCGTTATTACAACCTCGGAGAAAAGATCTAACTTGATATTCGGGTACATTATATAATTTTTATAAATATTCTATAATTTTACTCAAAAAAAAGAATACTCGTTTATCCAACCCCAGCAACGTGTTGTAATGTGCCCTCTATTTGTTAGTGTTGACAGATATGAATAAAATAATTTACACTGGTTACCAAACACATCATTAGACGGTCCAGGAAGTGTTGCGAATCATAAATTTGAAAGACAATGTTTTAGTGTTTCTAGAAACCCATGAAATCAATATTATTTAGAGAAATGTATAGGATATATTATACATTATCCTTTTCGATATCATGTTTTGGTGCACCAGTTTTATGTCACCAACAATAGCCAACATTGTAGAAAAATTATATTTCTGTAATTTACGACACTTTTCATGTCAGGTACAACTAGTAATTCTTCAGAACATTTCGCGTAGTGTAACAGATTCCCATAAATAGTGACAGACATGATTATGTTTCTCCATTGTCCACGCCTGTGATACACTTGCAAAGGAACAGATGTAAATTTATATATGCTACTGCGATTGAACAAGTTCTGTAATGGTGTGTACTGTATGAAAAGCGAAACGAAATAAAAAGGAAGTAAAAGAGGCGGGTATTTTTTTTCCATAAGATATGACCCCGCAGATGACACGTTGAAGTGTGAGATACGCAGGAGTGAAACATAGCTGCAACGAGAGATAGCTTGCGTTAGCTACCCGAATAAGCAAAAACAATAATTGTAAAAACAAGCAGAGTTGGAGAGACGAGAAGAAAAGTTTATTTAAAATTACAATTTGGAATATGGTCTCTAGACCATGGACTTGCAACTACTCAAACTTTGCAAAGCCGCAACGTTTTTTCTTCTGTCGAAAACATTAAAGCCCTGAATTACTTAAAAGGAATTTTAACTAAAATACATTTTCAGATTGACATGTTCATGTATTTTAAATGCGTGTTCACACCTCTATTAAAGGTCAAATTTGGGATAGCGCTCATGCAGTGAATATAGTAATTCTTGAAAACCGTATAGGAGAAATTCATAGTAGAACTTCAGTATACCTTCCAAAGTGTCAGTTGTTAAATATTATACACTATAAATCACTGCTATTGATGAAAGGGGTAATTAACAGCAGTCTTCGTATGAAGTTTTGTTTTCAAGTCTCACTTTCGTGAAAAGGAAGGCTAAAGATAAAGGGTTTTCTTCATTACCGTCAGAGGCAGCTGTTGTGCAGTTGTCATACCACTAGTCTCCTACCAAGGCGAACAGGGGTCGCTCCCGGATTTCCGTATGTGGGAATCGTGCGGGTTTTCTCGGGGATCTCGCGTTTCCCCCGCCTTTGCATTCCGGGCGCTGCTCCATACTCACCTCAATCACCCCCATAGGCTCTCAAGACCTCGGTGTTAAGCAGTCCAAATATCTCCACTCCACTTCATTTCCGTCGGTTTGAACGTGCTGGCTACGGAACTGATGCTCATAAATAACGAGTTAGTGCCATAGACTAAAGATGAGGTAGACCGATCTCGCTGGCTGCGCACAACCAATCTCCGTGTCCCAACATTGAACTGCTTTTCTGTCAACACGTGTAGCGAAAACGGCATGGTTTGGATTTTAGGTTAGAAAACTGATTTGTAAACAAATGCTTTGGGATGTATGTGTACTTCCTCTGACCAATTTGTAATGCAGTTGGACTAAATCAAAATTGGTAAAAAAAATAATATATATATATAATAGCTCTTGTCATTTAAAAATTAAGACAGACAAACACTTTCATTACTGTTGACCATGTGATTTTGACAGTTGTGTATGTTTGGGGTAGATCAATATTGGGTACATGCGCGGAAGATTAAGAATCGGTCTACCTCATCTTTTGCCTGTGGTTAGTGCAGAGACTGTGCTCGAACCAAGTCACGGGCAGCGAGGCCAAGCACAAAGACACTCTCTCGGTGCTTCTACAAGCGAAGACGTCCCTCATTATACATCGCAGTACTTGATCTGAAATACGAAATGCAAGAAACGAGAGCTGTCACGCCCAAGCTTCCCTCCAGCCACTGTTGAACTTCTCCAGTGACCTTCTCATCCGCAGCGCAGGATTAGCTCACACAATACGTGGACCGACGGGAGACCTTGACCGAACCGCATCGTGCACGAAGTTGGAAGATAGGACTCAGAAGTGCTACTTCTTGGCTAAGGGGTGGTGGGGTAGGAGGGGATTCCTAGCAGCCACTTTGCATATAAGACTCGATGTGCGTCTCGATAGCCACCATTCACTCTCTCAGGAGTTTATTCAAGCGTTTGGAAGACGACAGCAAATCACCAACACCATGAAGGTGCTGGTAAGTAGAAACTTGGGAGGTAATTTCTTCACACAAACTCAACCGGCGGGGGGATTATGTTGGTTCGACTTCTAGTTTGAAGATTGGCAGGACTGGGAGGTAAAAGGTGTATTACATGTTCAATTTTTAACAGGATAAAGAATGTTCTTATACAATACTGGTAAAACGTAATTTTGTTATTATGAGCTATTCACGGTAAAATCGGAACTTTTGAAATCCCTGCTGAATATCTACGTGTATGTACGTTGCGTCTTCTTCCGCCTTATGTAAAATTGACATTGACTTTATTATCATCAGTTTATTCATACACCGGACATCATATACTGAGTGTTCACAAAATTTCGTAATATTATTTAGCAACAAGTTACTGAAATTCTACAGTCACATCCAAATTCGGGCAACCGATTCATTCTAAAAGTCGTAGGTTCAAGTATGACTGTGCAAGGTCCTCGAAACAAGACTTCGTCCAGGCACTAATCTCTGCACTAAACATTAGACGCGGGAAGAACAATAAAGCATTTGTTTTACGACATCTACGTAACCAATAGTGTCTACTGCACATGACTTTGTTGAATGATCGTCTGAACAAACGTTTATCTGTTTTTCGTTGCTGTGTTAGTTTCTAAATGTAGTTGATCAGAGCCTAAAATTTTAATATTCAACTTTTCTTCGTAAGTAAGATTTGTATTTGCCGAAATTCTTTGAACGGAACTTATTGTTGAGTCTCGGGAAATCAGTTTTTAACTGTAATTTGCCCCAATCCACAGACAGTACAAAAAAGTCCAGAAACTTTAATATGTTGACAGAGATCCTTCCTTGGCGTTTTGTTAAACATTTCAGCGTGTCCGGGCCAACACGAACAGGGGCGTTCCGAGCTGTCACAATTAATCCCAATTTCAGTAATGATAATTGTATTCTGCATTAAATTCGTGAAAGCAGTTTAAGAAATACGTTGTCCTCGGTTAGTTATTCTTGTTAGTATTTTGGTGAAATTACGCTCACTTCGCTGTGGTCATTCCAATTTTATAATTCAAAAGTGATTTTCTCGTGTGGTTAGACCCCTTAAAAACAAAATTAATCTGAACAGATTGTCATGAAACGTGGATTTGTTGGACAAATGACACAGTGAAAGTGAGCTTAAAAATTTGGACCCATTCGGTTAAGTGACCGATTTTTTACAACTATTTTCGGCATTCCTAACATCATCATAGAAAACCGGATATTTGCTGTGTGCATAGAATTATAGAATTATTAATTTGGGAGTAATTTGTGTATTAAGTGGCACACTGTAATCAGTATGAATTTTGATGCATCAGCAGATATTTGTCACGATTGTAATGCATGCAGCGTGAGATTAATATTCTGTAATATTCTACTTAAATTAAAACAACATAACTTTATAAACATTTTAGTACGGAGTTTACCTTAGTTATACCTGTATATGTTACTAAAAATAACTGTAATATGTAATGACGTATTAACACATGTTTTTTTGCTGTATGTGTTGGAATAAATACTCTGTGTTATCTCGGTGGCATTCATTCCTATGATACTTAACTACGGGCGAAAATTAAAATCTTGCACATATTTAACGAGGGGTGTACTGAATAGCGTAGCGCTGATATAATAACGCGGGGAAATAATGTACATGTTTGACTCCTATGCGACTCTCAAGACAGCATAAACAAAAGTAATTTCCGAAGATCAGACCATTTATTCCTAAACAGTAAAAATCACGCCATTAGCGTTCTCAAAGAGCTATTACTTACTGAAATTGAGGTGTAAATAATTTACAGTGTGCACTACAATAAATAACGATATGGTGTATTGTCATGTAGATAAATACGGCAGACTTCTGAACAACTGATTGAACATACGCTACTGCAGTGTTTACACTGATAATACGGAGGAAGGGCACGCAATACACTGGAAGTAGAAAATAAGATTTAATTTCAAAATTGCCCGCTTCAACGTGAACAGTTTTTACAAATGTGCAATGTACACCATTATATGTAGAAAACCCCCTAAATTATGTGTCCTCTTCTAGCAGGCTTGTGCTTTCCTCGCCATTCTGCTAGTCTGCGCCTCAGCCGCTGAAGAGCCGCAGAAGAAGGAGAAGCGATACACTGCTGGAACCGCATATGGCTACACTGGAGTCCCTGCTACTGGCTACACTGGCAGCTCTGCTACCGGCTACCCAGGATACGGCTACTCAGGTGCTGGCTACCCTGGGTACGGGTACTCTGGTGCCGGCTACCCCGGGTACGGGTACTCTGGTGCCGGCTACCCCGGGTACGGGTACTCTGGTGCCGGCTACCCCGGGCACGGGTACTCTGGATACCCCGGCCAGGGCTACGGCTACCCAGGATATGGGTACTCCGGTCATGGCTCCCGCTACTCCTACTCACCATACTCCGGCTAAAACGCTCTGGTAGTTGAGACTTAAACCTTTCTTCGACAATCATTGGTTGCATGTATTTAATGACTTCCAATGACGAACATCTGAACTGACATTTGAAAAAAATTTGTTGTACTCTTTTCTGAAAAATACATTAATTTTCCTATTTTATCTAGCTCTTTACTTGTAGTAGCGTCATGGATATTTTGTTAATGTAAGAAATGTATTTGTAAATGAGGTTATTAAGTGAACACTAGTAAGATGTTTGAACCACAGGCTATACTATTTTTATATATTTATGATTACATACATTTTAGTTTACACTATTACATATAATCTAATTACTTTTCCGTATTTTCGCTACATGTGTAGACACTCTAACTGGCATCAAAATGCTGGTTTTACTAATATTCCTATAAGAGTTCACATCAATGTCGCACGCATTTTCAAGTTATAGGCCTAATATTATTTTACTTTAGACCTAGTTAAATATTAATCCAAGTAGGGTTGAAAATTAACTACGCCATTAATATGGCGCATCGTTTTAACTATCAGTGTATGTGAGAAAATAATTATTTTAATCACCTTTACAGCATATCATGAAGAAAAATGTTGATTCATTTATATTATTTTGAATGTAACTTCCTTCTATCTGTTTTTGACTGGCGATGATCCAAGTAGACTGGCAATAATGTCTTAGGCATACATTCGAGCTATTACAGAACGTGTTTACTATACGCAATCGAAGGGAGAATTAGAAGGACGTTTTTTTTTGGTATGACGGTTCAGCCGTGGCTACCAATGTGTTTGATAATTGAAATTAAAAATACATGACAATACACTAATATTAGAGCACTAGTCAAATAAAAAATACATGTGACAATACATTAATATTAGAGCACTAGTCACATTTAAAATGGAAATGGTAACCATTTCAAATATAATGGTCACATATGATAACTAGTGGCTTTAAAAATAAACTTGTGTACATGTTAATAGTCATAAATAATAAAAACAGTTTTTATCAGTGACAAAGAAGATATATTTAAGTACAATATATGCAATACATTTTATAATTCATTAAGGATAACTTACATTAAGATATATATATATATATATATATATATATATATATATATATATATATATATATATATATATATATATATATATATATATATATATATATATATATATATATATATTATATATATATAAGAACTGAACTAGTAAAGTAGATTCCTTCGTGAAATGTTTCAGCCTACATTTCAAAATGAAATCACATTGCTGTTTGATAATATGTGCTGCCTCTCCTCCGCACCACCTATTATAATAAATAGAACGCATACCTGAGTTTTATAGGTATTACTTTAAATAATAATTATGTTTTAATGGCGGCCCTATAACGTTTCCAGGGGTGACAGTAATATGAAGTTCAACCAATTCCCAACGATATTGTTATGCATGTAGTTGTGCCCTTTAGAATCTAGCATAAATGTGATTAATATTTATTAAATACTTATTTCGAAATGGCAAACTCACAATTTTTTTTTAACATGATATAACTCTATCTATGGAACCACTCAACCGTTTTGTTGAAGTCTTGTTATAATTATTGTAACTGTGGAAAATTTTACATTTTCATGTACACCTTACTGTAGGTATTCCTTGGTATTCCTTTCTGTTCCTTGAAAATGAGATGAAACACGAATTATCCAGTGGAATAATTCCGCTAGCAAACTCAAAAACTGTAGATTTAAATATATTCTGGGCCTACATCTTCTTTCACTTCTACATTTCTTGCTTGTTTTGCAAACATAATATATACATATGTACACTTGTACGAATATTTACAAAAATAAAATAATATTACACAAACAGTGTACTACTATCGAAAAATTTTTTACCACGTATACCTCCTTTAGGTACTTTGAGAGTTTACAAGTTTTATTTTAGTGTTATTTATATTTTCTGTACTTAAAGTAAGTTTTAGGTGTCCCTTTTTTAACATCCCTGGAAGTAATCGATGAACGAGTGCAAATTTGTAGAAAAATTAATTTATTAAATAGTTAATCAATTTCCAACTTCCTTTTACATAGTAATCTTAAACTAATATATTTCGAAATTATGAAATTATGAGTGGAAAAACTATATACTTGTAGCAATTTCAGGAGGAAAAAAAAACACAGAAAAGTGAACAAAATTTCTTGTGTTCTACTTTTGAATATCACCTATTTTATAACTATTTTACTAAACAATTTTTTGAAAAAGAAATATGATCAACAAAAATTAGCTTATTTTGAATACATCTGGTCTAAGAAGATGCACCTCTAATTTTAATATTGTTTGTACAGATTATTGATACAAACCGCATGCAACACGTTTTTCTGCACTTGGTAAAAATTGCATTACGCAGGGAATGTTCATAGAAGACTCTTCAAAAATTATAATTTTCTAGTTATTAATTTTTGTTCGAAATATTCTGTGGCGTACATTGCGGGTTATAATAATCAAATTAGGGTTAAAAAAAAACTTTCAAAACTAAGTATGAAATTTAATATATCGTATAAAATGAATCTGATTGCCACTTTTTATTTATTTGTGTGTCAGTCAAGTCCAAATTGCATGTCTTATTCCGGTGTACATATATTCGGCTCAACAGGAAAAATTACTTTTAAATTTTTCAATTAGTCTGATAAAGTAGAAATATTTTTTTTTTAGTAATTATCATGGTATTTACATTTTGTTTACGTATTGTCATTCCTGTTTAACTTACCACTTTTTCTTATAAACGGGTTCCTACACGAGTAAGCAACGTAATGACATCAAAAACTTAATTAATAGCTATGAATAATACATTACTGTCTACATGTGCATCCTAATTGAAACTTTTCACCAAAAGTTTGTTTGACGAACGTCGGATTTTTTCATTCGACCACAGTAAACTGATGCCAACAACCTATTTAATAATATTTGCACAAGCGAAAATAAAGTAAAGTGCAAATCACGATGAAGTACTCCGTAGAGAAATACTTTAAATGTTTCTTGAATTCAAATATTATCTACGAAACATTGGAAACATTAGATAAAACAATTTAACAGGTGATTAAAAATTGACCTAAAGTCATTTTAATACATACCTACTTGTTGTAGACTCATGGCATATCTACACTCAATCGAACGAAGAAATTACGAATTATTAAGACTCATTAATACACAATAATGAAAAGAATTAGAAAAACTTAAAATTATTACAGAATATAATTAACAGTTTCACGTTATGTACTTTTATATAATATATGCATTTGATTTAGGATTGGAATAAATAGAACAAGGGTGTAAACTAATACAATTTATACAAAATTGCGCATTGTTTGTAACATAGATGGACTATATCCTCTCAACATAGCCATAAGACTGATTATCTTAACTCACCTGTTAAGAAACACCAGAGTGCAACCACTCTCTATAGTGGAGTGGAGAAATTTGGACAGCTTTTATTAAAGTCGAGGTCTTGAGAGCTCTGTATGGAAAGTCCATATTTCAGACATGTCACGTACCAGCATTCCTTTGTTTCACATGATATACGTTTGTATATGACTTCCCTAAAATTAAATAAAGAAAGAAAGTTTGGATCAAAATATTGTCTATTCTTTAATTTATATTGGATTCATAGATACGCCTCCATAAAATTAATTACGACTTCATTCTGTCCCTAACGCAGTATTAAAAACACTGTTATTATCCGTTAGCAGAAAATGTGGCTATGAATTAATTATAACTTATTCTGTTAGCTGCAAAAACGTTTTAAAACGGAATAAAGCATTTAAATCACATATCATTGGGAAAAAAATTTTATTGTGTTTTTATTTAAAATATTTATTACGTGAGACCTTTAATGCAGGTGAAATTTACGGATAGAGAAGTAGGTCTCAAACTGCAAGAAAATATACGAAGTTCAATAAAAAATACAAACAGTGATTACTAAATGCCTCGTGGTTCAAAATTTTGGGTGGTTTCGACATTTGAATGACTAAAAATAAAATTTATTCTTTTAAACGATTTTTAAAAAAGTAATTAACTTTACTCTTTCAAATGTATTTAAAATAGGAATTACTTTTACATAAGTTTAGTGTTATTACATTTATGTTTTTTGAAATACAATCCCGGAGGGTATTGGAAATTGTGTATAGATTTATGAAGTAATAGTGAAATTGATTGTCAATCTAAAACGAATGAAATGTTGCCTTTGGGAATTTCCTTTCACTTCTCGCTTCGAAGTTTGCTGTTTCAATAAAAGTCGCGATTTTTTCATTTTTTTTAAAAAAAGGCCAAAGATGAAACCAAGCAACATCTCCAGGGTCAATGAGACTCATATGTTTAGCTATCCAAATTTTGATGCTGAGTTTTGTAGGAAAATAATATTAGTGCGATTAAATGGTCTTGTTACATTTCGTGATCAAAAGGTCTTGTTACATTACGCGATAAAAAATGTCAGAAATAAGTTCGTTTTAAAAAGTTTCTCACGAACAAAGCCATTTAAAGATAATTATTTCTGCGATAAAGTCCGTTTCTCGAACGGCACCTTAAAAGCGTCAAAGTTTTTAGGCTGGTTAGTTCGACAACTCGCTGGCACGTCATCTACGCGTAACAACACTTGATATATTACGACTTATGGAATACTACAGACAAGAAAAAAAACTGAAGGAAATTGACCTCCGCGGAAAAAAAAAAAAAAAAAAAAAAAAAAAACTAACACATCGATCTCGGATGTATAGATGAACAGAAGAGTTTTTAATGAACTTGTTTCGCTTCGAACATGAACTTTATACTTTCACTAAAATATGCGTGCAAGTAATATTGCATCTAATTTAAACGGGATGACCACAAAAAAAAATTAAATTGCAGCCTTGTAAACCTGTTCGTGACAAGCCAGTGGCTATTTTTTTCTTTGAAGAGTTTGAGAAACCCCTACTATCTCTGCGCACTTTTGAGAAGCAACTACAGGAGGAAACTACTCGTCAAGAGAACAAGAACCTGATTTAGAGCCACAAGAAACGAAATGTATGCAGTGTAGCGATTTTCGAGCAGTATCAAGGCATGTGCGAGTATTTAGAATCGGAAATGGGAGATTTTCCCGTCGAAAAAGTGCCATCGCCTACCTTAGTCGGCGCTGCAATCTACACTAATGTCGTCCTAACGCAAGTGTCAATTCAGCTTCACAAAGGCGTCGTATGGACGTATGGTTACAAAACAACACTTTAAGTATCTCGCGTAGTCTATTCGTGGTATATTAACACTTGTTTAATCACATATTTGAAAAAAATCGCACAATGTATGGCGTGATTGGTTGCTTTCTAAATACATTACCCTTTCACAAGTTGTTTAATACGCCTGTTTACATAAAAAAAAACTCTACTGTTATACTCGACATTTACTTATATTTTATAAATAAAATTGATTTATAAAGAATAAAATACGAATAAAATCAGTGGAAAATTAGGTGTGTTGCTAATTCGTAGTCAGAAATAGTTCTTCTGCCAAATATTACTGAACTGTGTCATTGTTCATTTGGTGAAATTCTATAGATTTATTTAAGTTTTGTTTGCATCAAGCGGAGGGATATCCTGAAAATAGAGAACTTAAGCAGAATTTCAGAAAAGTTGGAAGTAAACGAGAATGGACTATACACATATATAACTGCACATCATACAAATATGATTTAACCAAATTGCTTGTTTATTTTGTACAATTAGTTTTTTCAAATATGATGCATTCAACAGATTTGAGGAAACATACATATTCAAGGCTCGTATACTATCTGTGACAGTGTCCGTGGAAAACAATATTTACCTGTCTGGTTATGTAAGTAATTTTAATACAACTTACTTACATGCATCTAATGAAACTTGATTTTATTACTTGGCACTTGGCAGCAAAGAACTCTGCAACTATAATTAGTTGCCGTTTAATTGAGCGTGCACGAATGCAATTGTGTATCCTTCCACATGCATACAAGTAATATTGATAATTACATATCCACGCTTAGAATAGAAGAATATACAAAATTAAAAAATAGGGAGTGTTACTGTTATAATATTAAAAATTTAAATTAAAACTAAATTACACATTCTATTAACTTAAGGACAACGCTATTCATAACATTTTAATTAATTTTTGTTAAAGAACTAAATATTAGATTACACATACGTACAGACCCACAGAATTCGTGTTATTATTTGAGGACAGAAGAGACTTCGAAAAGTTATGCATTTCTACTGGTCTTATTACTGGAGTAAAGTTTGCCTGATACGTCCCGGATGTATTTGAACCAATAAGAAACAATCAACCATAGTATAGCCCAATCGAGTTCAACCAAGTCGAAAGGTAAAAAGGAACCTGACTTCTGCGGAAGTCAATAAACAAATGACCCCACTCGGGATATATGTAGGACGGCGAAGTTCGTTTCGCAGCCAGAAAATAACGCGAATTTTGCTGGTCTCTAAGCATACACCGTTCCAACGCTGTAGAATATAGCAGAACCTCAGAATGTAACATTAAATATCAACACAAAAATAACATGCATTTAAGACAGCTCTGCTAAATATATAGCCTTATCATATTCTTATGTATTCTTCTACAGTATGTAAAATTAACATTGCCATGGGATTGATCACTTTTATCGTGCGTAATATTTTAAAAATTCGCTCACTCGTAAACTGAAATGCATGGAAACAGAAAAATAAGTCATTTCAGTATTTGAAATTGTTTTCCAAACTCATTTCATTCGTCGTTAAGACAAGGGCTTACTTAACCTCCGCCATTAACAACTTTACCAAGCGCATACCAGTAGGCCTGCTTAAATACGGATACACCTGCACGCAATGACAGCAGGATTTTCCATTGGTTGATTTCCAAAGTGCCCTAATAACTGTGAATAGTCTATATCCATACTCGTGTGGTGTTTTTATGTTATATTATAAGTTCCTCTGACACACTCCGAAGATCCGCAATGGCTGGTGTCTATTAAAAATATTTCACATATTTGCTCACTCCAGTAGCAACAACCATTCAGAGCAAAATATATCAAAACTGTCACTATTCACGAATTGGTCGTTTCGTCTCTTGACTCATTCAAATAACTAATTTTAATGTTAGGTAATTTTAGTATGCCTCTGCCTTGTTAATCATGTAATGTCATATTTCGTATTAGCTTACAATGACACGGTGATTATTTTACATTTTATCAATATATTTGTGCTACTCTCAACATACACATTATGCGTATTCGACATAAACATTTTTCCGCTAATTTTCTTAACCGTATTAAAATTTTATGATAAAATAGGGGGGGGGGAGAATGTTAAGTTAGTATTTAATCTACCGTTATTGACGTGTGTTAGGTTATTTCGATTAAAACGGCCTCGAAAGGAATAAAGATTTAAACGAAAGAGATATCCAGTCCAAAGAAAAGACAGAAAATTCAGCAACTCGCATTGCTTGTTTTGTAACGTAACCGAAATATGGTGGCCAACATGCACACTAGTAGGCTTCTGCTGTAATTTTTATTCATTTTATATTTATTATGTACACGTCGTTTGTACTTCTTCCATTACATTCATTTGGAACTTTGCGACTGGGTTTAACACGTCGAGAAATCTCTTTGATGTTGCGGCAAATAACCAATTAAAAAATAAAAATAAAAATTCTGAGCACGTAAAATTTGGTCTTTCAGGCAACTAGGGGGAAGTTACAAAGTTGTGATAGCCACTGAAGTGGTGTTTTTGTCACTGCAGTCACAAAAATTGTTCGCTGTTGGACACATTTATATTTGTTCACCCACTCGCTATCCTACTCTAAACCAACATCTGTACGAAACTCGGCCAATAAAAACTATTTCGTTAATACGTCATTTCACACGTCCAACAAAAAAAAAAAAAAAAGCACGCTGAAATAATTTTGCGCCTGTAGTAGATACAGAAATGTATTACAACTTTATAACTTAACTAGGTGGGTATATAAAAGCACAACATGTTTAAACTTTATTCGATAAGCATTCTTTGTCAGAGAAAAAATAAACGGTCTAGCTACGAGTTATGTCACCAATTTCGTCAGCTCAACTGGTGAAGTATTTTAATACGTTTTGTTAAGTTACATTATAATTAAACTATGTCATTATATTATACGTTTAAAATACGATTAAATAGTAAGAAACTAACTATGATTCACCAAGACACCTAGAAAATGTGAAATAAAGGAGAAAAAAAATGCGATACGTCAAGTTTTTACAAGTTTGAACTTTCCTAATAATAATAAAAAAAAAAAACACACACGAAGAAACTACAGAAAACTCACCTATCATCAAGATATCAAAGTGATATTGATAAGCGAGAATGATACACAAACTTTTAAACATGTGTAACGTAAAAATTTAAATATTCCAATATGAAAAATTTATTTAATAAATAGCGCACCATAACTCAATGTAATAAAGTGTTACATGTAAACTATTTCTTACTATAGCCGTTGCCAAATTTACACAGTTCTCACTGTTTATAATTTGCAAAGAATTAAAATGAATGTTATAATTTAATTTTATGAAATTAAAACCTTTTAATTCTATAAGCTATCAAGGTCAAAATGAGCGCAATTAAGATTTACTTGTATGCACGGCGTGTATTCTTCCGCCTTATGTATGATTAACATTTCTATGAGCCACATCACTTTAAACATGCTTCGCTAAAGTGAAAATGTGAAATTATTAGAAAAGTTAGTATTTTACAAATATGCTCATTTTTACACTTCGATACATAAAAAAAAATAGAAAGCGAAAGAAATAATTTAAATGATCAGAAATGGTTACCTAACACTTTCTATTCTACGTTAAGATACGGAACTACTTCCCATCGTTCGTAACCAACTTCACTGGACGCATGTCACTCAGGGCGCCCGTTAAAATATATGCAGGTAGAGGCAGTTAATTTTTGCTAAGGTTGATGTCAAAAGTGCTAATTTTATCGCGAACAGCCTTTAGTGAGAGTATTTAATGTTTGTGATACGTGGTTTTAAAAAAATACTTGTCAAAATGTTACTCCCGGAGTGATTTTCCAAAGCGTTGTTCCGAAAAGCTTGAAGACGCCGTGAACGCATCACAGATCCCGCGTGCAGATACCGGCAGAAATTTCTTCCACAAAGACGGGGATATTCAACATGCTCCATTAACCGCGAGCCAGTAAATTTTCTCGCTCTTTCACGTCGCCCATTATTCATTCCACGAAATTTCTCGAGTTATGTATTCCGTTGCGTTACCAGTTGCTAACCGCGGTCTCTCTCCCTCTTCCTCTGTTGCGGCCGTGACCTTCGGTGTTGCTTCCAGCGGCAGCGGTCATGGACCGTCCTGTGACCTTCGCCGAGCTGCATCGCGTCTACGTCTGGTGTCCCACCCGGGCGGGCGAGTTCATCGGTACAGGGGGTGGGCGCGGAAAGAGGGGGGGTGGGGCGATGCCATCCCGTATATAAGGCACGGCGTTAGTCCGGGTCCTTACCACTTGCTCTCACAGGAGTACCTTGCATCCCGTGGAAGAAGCCAGCTGAAACTCTCCTCACCGACAACATGAAGGTCCTGGTAAGTGGAAATTTCGAACATAATCGCTTAACACATGGCGGTCTGAACACATTTACCGGCACTTAAGACAAATTAGAAGTGAGTCACCTATATCGACTATTGCAAGAACACCGGTTCTGGTGGTGTCTGTTTTAGAACTCACCATCGTCTTATTGGTCCATACCACACCGGACACTACCCTGTACTTTAGAGTGTTTGTTACTGGCTGGTCATCAAGCAATGGAGAGCCGATCTGATACTGACCGAATCAAATGTGATTTATAGTATAAATGCTTTACAGTCAATCATGTCCCTTTGAGTGGCTATAAAAAATGAAGTTCTCTCGTTAGCAGTGCCATCGTTACTGCGCTGTTGTGTTCTTGTGCTGTGACATTACACACTAGCCGAACGAAGACTGCACACACAGCCACGAGAGTTTTGTTCTGCACAACAAAGAAATGTTCAAATTAGCTTTTCTCGAGCTACACACGTGACAGTAAATTAAGTATTGTTTTTTTTTTTTTAAAGATCATGCTTTAAGTGCAACCTTCAACCGCCTTATTGGATTTCTGGTTGTTGTTGTTGAATTACGTTTTTAAACATAACATTTATACGATAGCGTTATAAGACATTCACGATAAAGTGAGTACTTTTGAAATCATCCTTTGGGAAATGTCACTGCCCTTGCCTCTGTATATTTTAACGTCTTTAAAGTACCAATGAAGGGCCACATTTTTATTTCGTTAATATGCTTTTTAAATAACCCAAGTAAAGAATAGCAGAAGTACAGCTGTTATTCTGTCGAGAGTATAGTAAGTAAGAATACTCCGTCCTGGAATTATTTTAGTTAATATGCTTTTTAAATAACCCAAGTAAAGAATAGCAGAAGTACAGCTGTTATTCTGTCGAGAGTATAGTAAGTAAGAATACTCCGTCCTGGAATTATTTTAGTCATGAATCCCCTTGGTACATTAAAATGTAGAATCAACCATATAGAATACCGTGAGCTGTTATTGCTTAGGTAATCCGTACTATAGGCTGTTCACGGAAAATTGAGCACTTTTGAGGCCCTAGTTACTTTATCTTTCCAGTCATTTGTTATCCTTTAACCACCTTTCAAAATGTATATGTTCATGTAAGTAATAAACACAGTGTATATAATCTACTCGAAACTTTACATCTAAGGTTAAAATAAAATATATTTAATGACGGTCATTCCAAATTAGAGGGCTTTAAAAAAATGCTTACTTTACCGTGAATATCTTATAACACTATTACTTGCCTGGCGGAAAAATAAATGACGTTAGTCGTCAGTATAAATGCAATGGTATTACAGACAATCAAAACACTAGGCATCTATATTTACACGTATAGAAACACTAATCCAGCCGCTTTCCCGCTTTTCAATTTTTATCATCGCCACATTTCCCTCGCGCGGAAAATTCGACTGGTCTTGCCGGGAATCGGACCCGCCTCTTCTTGGTAGGAGACGCGTACTCTGATCCCTACACCACAGCCACAATATTTAAATTGTCTGAAAGATACTGTCTTCGTATGAAAATGGGGCAAATATTTTAGTTACATATTCTCACTAAGACGAATCTATATATTAACTGTCTTATCGTATGTAAATGACGTTACTAGCCACGGTATTTAAGAATTAAGTTTCCAAGGACTTGGTACTTAACGTTTTTGCATTTTAGTTTCCACCCGTAAATTGTATATTTTTATCCATATATATTTGATTTTTAAAACGTAACAAAATTCTAAATGTATTCATTACAGTGGTATTGTTCGATGTGTTTTGCATGGAAATTAGAATGAGAACTAAGTCCATTAGCTCACATGTGTTAAAAAGCTATTTAAAATTATTTTATCCTGAAACATTAACAACTGAAGTACATTATGAACATATCTTTTGGCCAAATAGTTATCCAAAATGAAAGGATTGTTTAAAATAGTGCGGAATAAGCAGACACAGTGACAATGGCTACAACAGCAGTGGCAAAATGTATGTGTGTAGGTTCCTATGGCAACAGAGGAGACTAGACATTCAGATGTGCACTTGAGTCAGCATAATAATTCTACGGGCTGCTGCCACAGGGACTCTGCATTTTCCTTCTAACTGGACTGCACATAATAAAGTAGCATTATTTTCGAATTCTCATTATTGGCCCAGAGTCATCCAAGACAGAACAGATGAACTGCGATTCAAAGATAAAAATAGTGTCAACTTAACGTGCAGTTGAAAATTATTCTGCCCTTGATAAATACTTACATGGGTATATGCGGTTTCATTGCGTTGCTAGTTTTTATCAAAATGTTACACGAAATATGCATCACATTATAAATAGTTGTCTTAAATAGGAAAACATATATATATATATATATATATATATATATATATAGGAATTTATTTAATTAAAACAAATCGATTGCTTGTCAAATAAATGTAAAAGAACATTTTACTGGCACACGATAAACTTTCCACTATAACTTATTGCCTGACAGCAAACGAGTAATTAACGTACTACCATACAATGGTGTAAGTGAAATACAAAACCCAACTGGACTGGAATTCTTACAATGATCGATGTGTGCAGCCCAGTTTTAGTTTGTCTGTCGTGTACGTAAATATGTGAAAACCAGAAAATTTCTAACGTACAGAACTTCACAAATTTTAGAATGGCTACTTGCGAGCGTTTGAAAGGAATTCTGATGTTTCATCGTTAAGATAAAAGTTTTGTTTTGCCTGGTTTACACACCAGTTACAAAAATTTATTTCTGCAGCTGATGCCACATGACGAGTGGATTAGGTGTCTTGCGGCTTGCTCGTGCTACAGTGTTATTTATTCCTGATGCGTATGCCGATATTGTACAGTTGCGAACATGCATCAAGGTCGCTTACAGTATTCCACCACCAGTAACTAGAGTCCTGTTCGTCTTTACACATCACAGGATCGTGGTTGAGTAGTGGTCAGACAAATCTACTCCTACCAAGGCGAAACGGGTTCGATTACCAGCGAGGTCGCTCTCGGAATCGTGCCGGGCGATGGTTTCCTCGAGGATCTCCCGTTCCCTCCTTCATTGAATTCTGACGATGCTCCATACTCACCTCGCTTCAACCTTGACAGCTCTCACGACCTCGATCTTAAGAGCCGCCCAAATCTCTCCACTCTCCACTCTAAGCATCACTAACAGGTTCCTGTAAACCTACGTGATGTTGCAGGCTTGTGTCGTACTCGCTGTGGTGCTGGTGGTCGCCTCTGCAGAGGAAGAGGCGCAGAAGGACAAGAGGTACGCCGCAGGAACTGCCTACGGATACTCTGGTATCCCCGCCCTCAGCTACTCCGGCATCCCCGCTGCCAGCTACGCAGGCATCCCCGCTGCCGGCTACGCAGGGTATGGCTACCCCGGTAGCCTGGGCTACGCCGGTATCAAGTACCCCGGATACGGGTACTCTGGGTACTCCTCTGTGGTCTCCCCATACGCCGCCGTCCACACTGCTTAACCTGCTGCTGCCCTGACTACGCTTCGACTACTGCTGGCAACCATGAACTGTCTTCAAAATTACTTCACATGACAAAATTATGAAAGATTTGATTAAATTGTGATTAGAAAATTAATACCACATTTGAACCACTTTTCATGAATAATAAATATTTTCCTCAATAAAAAAGGTTGTTTTTATTTATTCAGATTGTGGAATCACATACTATTATTATCTTATGCTATTAAATGCAAACTGTGGCATAATTCAGTGAAGTATTGATTAATGAAAGTAAATTAATTAGTTTCTATTGATAAGTGATTCTGCTAGATGGCCTAGAATCTAGAACCTTGGAGCAGTGTTATTCACCTATATTCAGTAGAATTATTCACTGAATCAGTCATTTCGTAAACATAAATAATTATTATGCTGCCACAGGTTATTTATTTACATGGACACTTTTTACCTATTTTGGTTTCTAATTTTTATTTTCGTTACTGATATGTTATATTGTGCGTTGAAATTTGCTTATATGACTAACAGTCTACAACGACCAACAGATTTGTTGTTATGGTTTAATTATTTATTTTTATTTACAATTAAAATGACAGAAAATTTATTCCATTTTACGTGAAATTCTATTTATTCATAAATGTATTTGGATTTCAATACTGATGTAGCTTAAGTATAACAGTACATGCACATTTATGATTAAAAAACTTATTATAAACTAGTTGAAAATTAACTTTAATTTATCATTTAAATAGAACATTACTTAAACAATGTTTGATATAATTTTAATGCATTCATACAAAAGTGACTTTTATTTATAGCGTATACGTCATGACATTTTGCAAATTTTGTGCTCTGTGGACTACAACGTTTGGTTGTACTAAAAGTATAAGATCAAAGATGTTCCAGAAATATATTGAAATTTGAATTAATACCAATTATAATTATGTTATTCTTCTTTCACTTTAAGTATAGTAACATTCGATATTAATTTTTATTACTAACTTAAGAACATAGTGTATTAAATGATGAGAATTTTTTCCATATACCTATCACGTCATATCACAAAAATATTTTAGTCTACGAATTGAAAACAACACTGTCTTGTTTTAAATGTGGAGTGATATCATTGCGGACACTGGTTCTGACATCTGCAAAGAAAAACTGGATAAGTAGTAAAATTTCCAATCCTGTTTACACATGCGAGCAAAAATACATTCATAGAATGAGTGTTTTGAAAGTCAGAAATTCAAATGTCTCTACACTAATAATTTTTAACATATAAAATTAAAGTAAAATGCAATAGATATCAAAAAAATTCTCACAGAAAAGTTAAGATTGTCTGAATGGAAACTGTTAGAAAATTACTTGATACAAAGATAAAGAATACGGGGTCAAACATATAAGAATCTGGAAATGATCAAATTGTTTGGAACATCGCAATAGATGCAACAGATGTGAAAAAATAGATAACTTGTTCTTAAGATGGGGAAGTTAAAAATAGAAATACAATCCAAGACAACTACAGAGCTAATTTCACAAAACAAAAGTAGTTAAGAAATCTAACTCTTATCATTAAAATTTTTTGGAATGCTTATGCACAAATTTTTTATTAAGGATGATTTATCAAAATCACATATAAAAACTCGAATTCATGTATGAAAACATTACTTATCATTACTTGTTGGATAAACAGGGTCATATTAGTTTTACGAGCTCACTACTTCGCTTTCGGACGAGCGAGTGGAAGTGAAGGACGGCAGTTATATGATAGCGGCAGTGACAAGTCAATGGAATGTTTTGAATTACAGGCGCATGCTAAACCAAAAGCCACGTATCTATTGGCAAAAAGCGAGCCGATACGATAGTACTTTTGCGGCGTATGTTGCAACTATGTGCTCTCCCCTCCCTGGTGAAGCTTGAAAACCCCAATTATGCAGCTGTTTTAATCACGGGCCTCACACGGCACGGGTGTCTCTGCCCTGCCTCCATGATGTCAACATGCTTCCTTGGCCAGCAAGTTCGCCAGACCTCTCGCCCGCCGGGAATGTTTGGGACCAGACTGGATGGCAACGTTGGCCAGTGGCAACTACGGCGGATCGGGTGGGTCATTTGCGCCAGGTGGGACAGGATCTTTCTCTGGAGAATATACGACGTCTGTATTTATTCATGGCCGATCGTATGACCACCTGTCTCCGTGTTGCGGGTGGTCAAACACCATTCTAAATGCACCCTGTATGTGTTGGTCCCTTGCAATACATGCTTGGCATGGTACAATATTTTGATGTTTTCTGTACTGTACATACTACTATGTTCTGTGCCTGTAGGCCCTACCCTATTACGTGCATCTACAATGGTACCTTCAGTGGCCGGGGGGGGGGGGGGGCAGTTTTTTTGCAAATGAGTGTAAATAATTGTAAATAATTACAAGAATGGCAGCACTTTCTGTTTTGATATGAAACCAAGCATGCATTACGAGATGAAGCCTTGCATGACTAGACGCAGTTGGCTTTACAACGTGTTCCGGTAAGTTTGGGAGGTCATTCCAAATGAAATATTGGGTAGAATATATATATATATATATATATATATATATATATACGACTTTTAATCTGAAATTATTTATTAAAGTGTTATGCGCCATTGGAAATGCGAAACATTATTTTTTTTTTTTAATTATCTGAAACTATCAAGAATATATTATATTAATGGAATATGGACAGTGTTATTGTAAACGGTACTGCCTGCCCGGTTACTTACAAAATAGTGATTGAAGTTATCATATCGCATGAAATGTTGATCCCCAAAGTACTGAATTTCCAAGAAGAATAGCTAATTATCATGCACTGCGGTACCAACAAGGTCACTTTGTTTTAACACTCTAACCAGTTCGGTTTGGGACAAAATAACTCACACATAAGGAAGGACCTGTAAAGCGTTAAAGGCAGGCACTATCTGGCTAGCGTGCATTGGTTTTGTTTTCATTTATTCAGTGATATTTGTTTATTTGTGGTTGTATATTATAAGATATTCATGTTATTACAAAGTTTACACCCAGCGAACACAAAAAGCGCTCTAAATTTGGACACAAATTTTTATACGAGCAAAATTATAATCTTAATTTTTTTAACATTACATTTTTCGATAGTTACCTGAAGATCTGGGCAATGGAATTAAATCCCTTATTTACTTCTACCCTTGCTTGCGATGGCATCGAAAATACATCAGCAATATTTTTTTTGAATATGTTGTGTAAATGCTTGTATGTGTACGAGAACAAGTGTCTCACAAAATAATAAAGAGTATACTAATTGTAGTGGACACAGCCGTCCCGCATTCTAAGACACGCCAGTAAACAGGCGGCAAGGTAGTTTACTAAACACCACGCACATATAAGCGGCAGGCAGGGCGCCCCCCCCCCCCCAACCCTTTGTCACTCTCGCCGACGACGAGCTCCCGAGGCTACTGCCGCCTGATGGAAGTGTCGTGGTGCAGAACAGCTGAGGGCTGCGATAATGGCGATAGCGGCAGATCCAATTGTATTAAGTAAAGAAAATACAAACCCAAGAAATATACTGGTATAAAGTGTAAGCATTATTAATTACGACGCCGTTTTAGGGAACACCAGTATAAGGTAACTATTAGCTCCAGCACGAACATGCAGACACACATTGTAAGTATTTAGTGTTTAGTAAGGCTGCATAGTGACAGGATATCCGAATGTTGTTAAGTTAAATGGTGGGCATTAGGCAAGTGACCAAGGCGTTTTCTCTGCGACCAATCCTACATCCTCGTGTGTACCAGTTACTCTTTGTCGTCAGTGAAAGCCCGTATCAACTGCTTCCGTGTTTCTGAAACGCCATTTCCACACTTCCATCGAGCACAAAGGATGTCACAGAAGGAGCGAATACACCAAGGAAGGATTTCCTTGTTCATGGAGATAATTCTATGCCCGACACTAATTGCCCTGTATTAATTTTAGTATTCCCGTGACCGCGTTCTGCTTAAAAAGAAAACGTCAAGCAATCTTCGTTAATTTTGTTTAAAGATAATCAAACACTCGCTCACCCTACCTCTTGATAGATGACAATCACAGTGGTGGATAAGATTCACTATTTTAAAACGAGGAGGGATTTGTTGTTATAGTTAAATACAAGTCACAGTAACGCATGTGATTCACTATCAAAAACGAGCGGAATTGATGTGCTATTCAGGTTTCATGGCAATCCATTAGTGCAATAATTTGTAACTACTGACAATTTGTAAATAAGGTGCGAAAATGGTCGAAAAGTATGAGTAAGTATAAGTATAAGTACTTACTTAAAAGTGTACCGATTATCACCACTCAAATTAATTTATAGCTGATATGTTGTGTTGAGGAAAGGGGAGCATGTTCGTCACAATGCAACATATGTATCGTAGATGCTGAAATATAATGATTGATTTTGAATAGGTACCATTTATTTAATAATAAAATTAAGACTTTAAAAATTTATCATAAAGAGACACCGGACTTATAGTTAAATTAGTCAAACGCTCTACGCAATTTCTTACAGAAAAATGAGAAAACCAATCTTTAAACTGCTAACTGGCACTTCAAACGAATAAAGTAGTTTTAAAACTTTTCCGTTGGCAGCAGCTGCGTTTATTTAGATCAACTGTAATATTAGTTCCGTAACAATCAACGAGATAGCTCTGTTCTGAAAAGGAATAATTATTAACTTTCAGTGAACATTTGGCGTGTGCTTTCACGAACCGAAAGAAGTTGTATCTGAATAAACCGTAAGTATATACGAAACGGCCAATTCGAGAAAATATAATTTTTCTGTGAGGTGAGAGAAAGGATTTTCTTTTTTCAAGCTAACACGAGATCAAGTACGTAATAGAAATGAAGTAGTTACGTACTTGTAATGATACACTAATGGGTTCAAGGCTTTCTCAAGCCAACATGGCTGCAAATATATTATTGTACTTGCTGTATGATTGTGTACTACCATTATTCCAGAAGGAAATATCACAACATAAAACTTAAAATACACGCGTATTTTATGCGATAAGATATTTGTCTGTTTAAAATACATAATGACAGACTCTTTAAGTATTAAGACACTTAGGCCTAGGTTTTAAGGTAAGTTTTAAGTTTAAATTGTTAAATGCCCTTGTGCTAAAACAAACGAAAATATTTAAATCTTAAAGTTGTTAAGGTTAAATTTTTTCCCTTATTTTATACACATATAAACAATTTTCTTTTTTGGAATTACGGAATTGCTACAAGTTTAATATAGCACGAAATTAATCGTCTATTAAAATACAAGACCACATATTTTATTCTGAAAAATGTTTACTGATTCGATTTTAAATTGCCATATTTTTCGAATATCAATCAATAAACATAAAAGGGAATACGTTGGCGCAGCTTTGTATTTTCGGCCCTGATTTTTTCCTGAAAACAAATAATTAATAAATCTAGCAAAAGTGAATTTGATATCAGTATTAAGTACATAGGCATTTGACATAAAATTAGAAACCTTTAGAATAAGAGTTTTTTTTTTTTCAAAATTTGCGAATAGTTATAATTTGTAAACAACGCAGGAAAAAAAAATGATTTTAGTTGAAATTACAGTATCAGTATCGTATTTAAGATTTTATAGTTACTTCCAGATTTTCTATAATAATACTGCCATCATTATGATCTCTAGTTGACGGATACTTTGCCTGGTATACATAAATCAGATGAACTTATAAGCGAAACGAAACTTTATTTCAAAACTTCCTTTCCAAAAGGGATTGTTATGTTTTATTATTAAAAAAAATGTAACAGTTATATCATCGTATTTGACATACGTAAAATGTTTTTTTCCCATGTAAATACATGAAATAATAATGTTTCATTTTTAGAGACCTGCAAAATTCGCTGTATTTTCTGGCTGCATAATGAACTTCGCCGTCCTTTATATATTCCGAGTGGGGTCATTTGTTTATTGACTTCCGCAGAAGTCAGATTCCTTTTTACCTTTCGACTTGGTTGGACGCGATTGGGCTATACTATGGTTGATGGTTTCTTATTGGTTTAAATTCATCCAGGGCGTATCAGACAAACTGTAGTCCAGTAATAAGACCAGCAGAAATGTATAACTTTTTGAAGTGTATTCTGTCCTCAAATAATAACGCGAATTTTGTAGGTCTCTAGTCATTTTATATATCTTAGAGTATCGAAGAATCATGTATATTTTCCATACTATGTAGTTTATAAAACTATAAAATGGAAAGGGATATATATTTTGAACAGTTTGTACTGTAGATCGTATTGTTTGTACATTAGTTTCATTACCATCGGATTTACTAAGTTTAGATCGCACGTAAGTGTGATCTAAACTATTTGGAAAAGAACGAACATGAAATAAAAATATATTATCGTTCTATTAAAAAAAAAACAACATTAAAATTCCCCCTTAACTAATTTTTGAGATTAATTTCTTATTCCAAATATTTATATATTTTTAAAACATCAAACAAAAGTTAAAAAATTAGATTTACATTTCTGAAAAATTCACAGAATAATGTTGCGACTCTCTAAATGAGAAATAAGAAAAAAGCATTACCTAAATCAAAGAGTAGAAAAACTTCGCAGTTATGGGAGCGTACTATAGGGAAAATAAATTTCAAATGCACGTTTAATACCAGTTGCTGTATTTTTAAAATTTTTTTTAAATGCTTTCCAGAACCAATAAAAGACTCAGTGGCAAAAATAAAATGTTTAAAAAATCTCAATATTCCTAATTATTATATCAGATATCATTTAAATAACTACAAGTATATTGTAATACAGTTAATTATCCCACTTACCTTTAAACGTACGCGGAAATAATTTTTTTACGCAGAAATTGTGATAGGTTTTATTGTATCGTGTGTTTAAAAGCTTGTCTAAGCAGAAGGAACTAGCCGTGTGATTTCACTGTATTTGTTCGAGCACTGACATGAAATATGATGTTAAAATATAAGAGCAAATCATTGTTTCAGTACCTTCCAAAACGACGGAATATCGAAACTATTACTTAGTGAGCGTAGTGCACACAATAGCATTACGAGAATGCTATGTTGGGTTCAAATGAGTGATTTAGTGGTCTAGAGATCCGATATCAAACATACATTTTAAAAAAGGAAGTGATTACCAAATTACTTAAGTTAAACCATTTGGAGTTGATTAAAACACTCGATATTCTCGGTAGCGCTATTTTACAAAATGGTGGATAATAAATGCAATGAATGAACACAATGTTATATTTGGTACTGCTAGTATTCATAAATCTGCATGCGCTTCATTTGACGATTTCGCAGATAAGCCTTTTCAACATAATTAATTTTAAATGCCGCAATTTTGAATGTATGGCCTTCATTTACTCTAAACCATGACATTTCAGGTACGAAAATTTTGGTGGTAATCAGTCGAGTACTTCTAGAAAAAATACGTTAGATCCTCATTTTTAAGATGGTGCTATATTATGAAGCGGCTGACAGAGGAGATAAAGTCAATATGGTTATGCAATGTGATGTCAGCGTATATAATTTGACTTGGGTGGAGAGAGATTTGGGCCGCTCGTAAAAAGGAGGGTTTGAGAGCATCCGAGGGTGAAATGAGTTGAGAACTGAGCAGCGACGGAATGTGTTGGAAAGCAGCGGGGAAATGGGAGATCCCCGGGAAAACCCGCCGACCAACGGCATCGTCCAGCGCGATTCCCACATATAGAGTTTGGTTGTGATTCTTAAATACAGCTTTAAAATCTTTATTTATATATTTGGCCGTCATACAAGTCCGTTATGAATTTGTGTGTGGTTAGAGTGACATAACATTACTTGCACTCCAAATTTGTAGGGAGTCATTTAAGCGGTTCCCATTCTATTATGGACAAGAAATTTTCTTCATGTGACGCTATCTTCGTAAACAATGGATACAAGCTTCGAAATTGACAGTTTATCATTAGGACCACCTGCTTTTCGCGAAAAGATTTTACGACTGCAGTTGTAGTGTAAACCGCACGTTAGTTCAGAACCTATTTCGTGGTTGGATGATTTAAACTTTCACACGTACTAGGTGCGTGCCAGCCAATCACGGGCGTTCAGTGTCGGGACAACATAATTCTGATTGGCGCAGTCAAGCAGAAAAATACCTTCTTGCGCAGACACGCGGCCAATACCCAAACAAAATTTGCAAGTGTGCGCGTACTAACTTGAAGTATAGCCGGCGCATAAATCTTTTCGCGAAAAACTGGTGGCCATAGTTATCATCGTGATTACTATTAACAAAGAAATTTAGATTATGGTCGACTGGATGGTTACTGAAATTTGGGATAACAACACAAAATTAAAAACAGGGCTCCAATTTGATATTAAGAATGCAGAAGTTTCGGATAATACGAAAGTCAGATCTCTTCCCAACAATGAGTGTAGCTAGTTTGGTGATATTCGGGGCCGGTTTTCTAAAGTTCTCTCTCTCTCTCTCTCTCTCTCTCTCTCTCTCTCTATATATATATATATATATATATATATATATATATATACACACACATTTACAAAGCAGAAAAGAAACCTTATAAGCTGATTTACTTTTGAAAACTAGTCTGATGACAGAATGTGGAAGACAATTTCATATCAGAACAGAAAGAGTTAAAATATATACGCAAATAAATTGTGAAAATATTAAGTTTATATAAAATGTAATTTATAAAAGCTGTCGAGGATAGATTGATAAAAATTTCTTTGGGTGACCCACCTACAAATTTGCATCGTACTGTGCATAGTGTTGTGTGTAGAAGCTTGAAATATTCCCATCTCAGGTAGTTTCAACTTGTTAGAAAGATTATATTGAAAATAAAAATAGAGATGAAGGCTATGCACATTGAGCTGAAATTAATTTGGTCCCAAAAGCTGTTTTTCATGAATATAGTGGTGATAAACAAATTTTTTCGTACAGAAATTATTAAAAGTCTACTAAACTAAACACCAATTTGCAAAAATTAAACAGAAGCACAATTTCTGTAGATACGAACTAAACATTCCTGTAACGGACCGATTAACATCAAATTTTGCAGCTGAATTAAATATTTTAATATACAGTAAGATATGTTCTGTAGTGTTCTGATTCGTTGTTATCATGTATACCATACTGCCACAGAATCTACTAAGAGAAAATAACGATTGTTAATATAGCTTAATGCAGAGAAGACAGGACCAGTTCTGTTATTGTGCATACGAAGGCTTTCGCGTTGCAGTTTTCATTATAGCTGCATTACATACTCAATAATCGACTGTTTAGCTGAAAATATGCCATATTAGAATATCTATGTTTCTTTAAAACTGTAAAGAAGAGGTACCAAAGTCATGAGGGACGGATTATACAAAACATTATGCATTTGTTATTCCTCTTCACTGAGAACATTAACATTCGAAATATATAAAATTATAATGGAATACATGCAACCACCACATGCTTTAAATCATCAGATACTTTACAGAAGACATCCTTAACACTTTAAAGTTGGAACACTGTCACCAGCCTTAAAGACAAGCTAGACGTTTCTCACCTATATCCATACCGCTGCACAGGGACACCATGTTATATCGGTCCCTATTGTCACTTAACGCCATTATACTGGTCAAAGTGACATTAGTCTTTTCGTATTGGCCAGCTGCCAACCAATGAGGTGCCGAATCTACCGTTTTCTTTCAAATGTAACAGGATGTACATCCCATCGTGTTGATTTTCGTAACAACGCAAACATTTTTCGTTCATTTACGAAGATCGTGGTTGATGTTGTATTAATTCTTATGTACATTTCTTTATGAAATAGGGAATTGATGTAAGTATACCCGGACCAGTTTTGTCTTCGATGTGGAATGGAATATTCCAACAATATTTGCCCGAATTAAACTCGAGTAGTCCTCAAAGTGTTAAGATAATCGTTGTAACTGTGTTGATAAATAATAATATGTTTGACAAGTATTCATTTATCAATGAATTTATTTGATTTCTTATACTGCTGACGCTTTGATACTTGAGGAGATCTGCGTGAAGCAGTTTAATATCCCTGGAAGTGCAGAAGGTGCTGGGTTCTAGAGGCCGGAGATGGAAGAGATCCACTGCCTGGAGTGGGCGACACGTGCGTACTCTCCAGGGGCGTTGGGCAGAGCGCATCCTAGGCCCCAGGACACGACCCCCACCACCTTCCCTGCAGCGACCAGCGGTCCGCTCGAGTCTCCCTGCGACACATAAACCACGATCATGTGAACACATAAAAAAACAAACATTTTACACGACTTGTACTTTGGCTTGCTCGTGAAGGATGGACAGCATCGGATTGCCATGTGTGGTATTGTGTACAGACCGCACGTATGTTCACCTCATACTTACTCTTAGGGACGTGGGTAACCCAGTATCTCAGTAATTCCCTTAGCGCAAAACTTTTTTTTGAGGTGTGTATTAAACCTGATGTTTTTTGGACTTTATACATGGCTGAAGCTAGTTGAATGAAAATTCAATCATCAGAGGTAAAATATTTTCCAAACAAAAAATTTCCGGCTACAAACCAAATTAAAATGCAAAACTTATGAAAAAGGTTTGAAAAAAAAAAACCAACTAAAATATAAATGCAAATACATGCGATAAAGAAAATAATTAATGCAAAAAAAAAAAAAAATGACTTCAAAAATGTTTTTTTTTAAAATACTCAACATAATAAAATGACAACAAAAAATAACAACAGACAAAAAAAAAAGGAAACAACTTTCATCCTGGAAAAAGAAATTACAATCGTCATAAAATAAATTACGAAAAGTTGTATAAAGGGTAAAGATCAAGAAAAAATCAACAATCGTAAAAAAAAAACAGGAAAGAAACAAACAAGGCACGAAAACAAAGCGACTGGCTTGATTCAGCACAAGAAAAACACATAACTCACAACTGGCACAACCAATGTGAGAAAGAAAAAAATATTAACCTTATTACAAAACAAACACGGCACAACAAAGATGACACGAATACAAATACAACATATGTGAATCAACACAAAGCAAACACAATTTGCTTCGAGGTTTCGGGTGCTGACATGTGCTCTCGTCTTCAGGCAATGCTAAATTGGTGATAACATGCTCAGTACAAGTTTGGTAGATCTCACTGCACAAAGCCTATGGGAGGCATGCTTGTCTACCATTGGTGCGTCTGGATATCTGGTTTCCCATTGGCTCAAAGCGTGCACCAATAGAGAACCTGATAGTTGACTGAAACCTAGAATTCTAGCGAATAATCACAAAGGGCATCAAGACTGAGATTTATATTTAAAAAAATATAGAATACTCTTTACGCCAAAATCGTGACTACACAGTTAAAGTTTTCTTTATCGTCGAAGCCTTTAAAGCGTGGTCTTTTGTTAGACGTGGTTCATGTTAAATTTTGAGGGGACTATGTAGCTGCGCGTCCAAGGTCAAGAAGCGAGGGAGCTATACGGGCGACACTAACACGCACGCCTAGCGCCTCATCGCTCCTACGCGCAAAGGCGTGCAGTGTTTCCGCCGTAACGCTGTACTGTGCTGATTAGATGTGTAATAGTGGAGTTTTATTAAAAGCGCTGAAAGCCCATAGATTAACCTACACTATCTTTGTACTCTTCTCTTGCCGTTTAAGGAATCTGCATAGGGAAGTTTTAAAAATGCGATATTTGATCATTTTCACGAAATGTTTTCTCCAAGAATACACTTAATTTGACAAAAGTAGAAAATACGGCCAGAGAATTTTTTTTTTTCTGACAAAGAGTCATATTTCCCGAACTTTCGTTTACCAAGATACGCGTTTACGCGCGAACGACGATTTCACAGAAAACGTTTCAGTACACAGGACACGTAATACACACGCATGAACGTGTTCGTGCGTGAGTATCGATTTTTGTCACAGGAAACTTTAACTTTTCAGGCCACACCGTGGGAAAACGGCTTCGTTGAGCCTCTGGTTTGTTTGCCCACACATCCGAAGCAACGGTGAATACAGAAAGATTACGTATTTTATGAATACGACGGTAAAATATTTTTTTTTCGTAGTTGCCGACAGTGTTTTCGTTTGCACACTTTAATTCCCGTCAAATTGTTTTATTAATTTCCTGAGTTATAATAAAGGAGTCCGTTTACTTGTGTTCGAACTGCGTTGCAGAGTGATTGAAATACACATTCTCCCACGAAGCTGTTAAACATGCGTCCATTGTGCTTATCTACGAAAAAAAACACCTACTTCAGAAGAGGGCTGTTGAGTGATTTCAAGACGTCACGAACATTAGAAACATCGTTTCAGAATACTCCAGAATGCCTAAGAACAGTCTTCTAAATTTGATATTTTTCAAAATTTGCGCTTCAGATACATACAAAACTACTCAATAGCCCTGTTTTGAATCTTCCAAAAGACTTTCCACAAATGAAATAATAGTGTCACCGCTAAAAGTCCCACAGGTGTGCTGTTATGATTGTACAGAAGAGCCCTAACTTGGAATCCTCGTTCGAACCCACCAGCTCAACTACAGTAAACCAGGAAGCCTGAAATTACAACAGCGCGTTGCAAAAGAAGGGCCGACGACAGTCTCCCCTCCACCAGCCGACCATCGGGGACAGCTAGGTCTAAATAACGCGCCGATATATGCGAGCACGAGCCGGGACGCAGCATCTTTCCACGTCCGGCCAGCTCCAGGCGAGGACCGAAGAGTGGGTGTGCCCTGCCTGTCGCCGCTAACCGGTCCACAAGATTACACAGCCTCCGGCATCAAGTTTAAGGTGGGGACTGTCCCCAGAAGATAGCTAAACGACAAGCAGGCGTGCGATAACAAATTCAGTTCTGGTGGCTCCCCCCGACATTTAGTATTACAGCATCTTGTATTGTCTGTGCCTATTATCATAATTAAAACTCCTCAGTTACAATAATGCTCTACCATCTCATTTATCAATCAACTACGCCCCTAACTCCTATCTTGTGTGAATATGACCATAATACATTAAAGGCTGTTCACAATAAAGTGAGCAGTTTAGAAAGGAACCTTAGAAAAAAGTTACTGCCCCTGCATGCATATATTATAATGGGCGCACTGAATGACATTCACCCAGTAAAGTTGGTAACGATGGATGGAAAGTAGATCCATATATTAACGTAGAGTAAAATGTGTCAGATAACCATTTGTGATACCTGAAAATTATTTCTTCCGCTTTCAGTTTTTTTAATGCCTAGAAGTGTAAAAATTAGCAGTTCTGTAAAGTATTTACTTTATCAATAATTTCATAGTTTCATTTGACTGACGTATGACGAATAAAATGATGAGGCCCATATAAACGTTAATTTTACATAAGGCCGAGGAATACACTCTAAATTCGAATCATTAGAAAACCGCTGATTCGCAGTGGAAATGGCTCCACTTAAAATCAGTGAAATTTTTCACATCACCATTACAATTAACGTAATTTTTCCACTGAAAAAAAAACAGTGCTTTCTTTTTTTCACTGATTCTAAGTGGAGCCAGTTTCACTGCGAAACAGTGGTTTTCCACTGTTTCGAATTTAGAGTGTACACAATGTGCATACGAGGATATCTGAAGCAGGGCTTTCAAAAATCTACAGGCCGGGCAGTGACTTTTTTCGAAGGTTGATATCGAAAGTGCTAACTTCATCGCGACAAGGCTTTAGGTACAGTTCATGTGCAATAAGACATGTTACAAAAATGCTTTTCCAATCAGCGACTACCAAGTGCACCCTTCTTAAGTATAGCATGCAAGTGGGATGAGCCATACTTAAAAAATCAGGCTCCCGGCAAGCGAAAATGCTGTATGTCCTGAACGTAGGTACAGTGTACGTGGCACGATACATAAAAAAAAATAACTTCTCAGCCAGTGACTACTGTGTGCACCATACGTAGCCTATAGTAGGCCTATGTAGGATGAGACGTTTGTAACAAAAGAGACTCCCCAGCCAGCGACTTCACTGTGTGTCGTGAACGAATGTTCAGTGTTTTTTAAATTAATGATACTTACAATAGCGGATCCCCAGCCAGAAACCGTGCCATATGTACCGGACGGCACCTCTTCTCCAGCATCTGGTAGAGGAATAGGCTGTATCTTCTTACGTTAGACGAAAGGAAAGGCTACCTAAATGACACAAAAGTACGTATTTATGATATTGGATAGGCAAATTATTTGTGTATAGATATACAGGTTGGTCCTGAACTACAGTTCCAAAGCAAAATAAGATAGAAGACATTATACGAGTTATGTTCTTCAGTATTAGTGAGGGAGGGAGGTGCCCTTGAAAACTGATATTAAAAAAACTATAATAAGTAGTAAAACCTACTTGAGATGAACGAACAACTCCGTTAAACGCTGTTCAAGATAAAGTGAGCACTTTAGAAATGAACCTTAGAAAGAAGTCACTACCCCTGCATGAATGTATTCTAATGGGCGCACTGAGTGACATTCGTACAGTAAAGTTGGTAACGAAGGATGGATAGTAGTTCCACAACTAAACGTCAAATAAAATGTGCCAGGTAACCATTTGTGATAGCATAAAACTATTTCTTCAGGTTTCTATTTTTTTTTTTCAGTGCCCAGAAGTGTGAAAATTAGCAGATTTGTAAAGTATTTCCTTTTCTAGTAATTCTAGAGTTCCACTTGACCGACGCACGAATAAAGTGATGAGGCCCATGGCAATGTTAATTTTACATACGGCGAAGGAATACACAACTTGCATAGAAGTAGATCTTAAGCAGGACTTTCAAAAGTGCTCATTCCACCGTGAACATCCCATAGTACTGCTACCTTGAATTGAGAAAGGTTACCGCGAAGGCGACCTACTGCATACTTACAAATATTTCTCTGTTATTTTTCGTCAACAATTCGCTTCAAAGAGTTACACCAAGGAAAAGTATGTTTTTGCAAATTAGTGTACAAATAAGTATGACGCCGTTAAAAGCAATACACACCTAATCGGTGCACACGTCTGTTGAATAACAACATGGCTGGCACCCCCGACCTTTCTCAGCGAATGGGGATGTCACCCAACAACCGTTCGCGTATTTCAGATCTCGATTCATGTCAACGTTACTCACGTAATTGTTTCTTCATTTGAAATAAGTTTTATTATTCTGAATTAAAAGAATAGGAAACATCGATTTTCAAGGGCACCTCCTCCCTTACATATTACTGTAGAATACAGGTAGTGTAAAAATGCTTCTTATTTCATTTTGCGTAAGGAAAACCCTCACAGTGTTTGCACCTGTAGGTTAGGATCTACCTTATATATATATATATATATATATATATATATATATATATGTGTGTGTGTGTGTGCACATTAATATAATACCACAGCCAGTAATTTCTTAGACTGCCTGACGATGCCTCCAGGTAGGCATTCTCACACTAAGCCGTCTACGAACTTACTGATGGACTACGTACATAATCTTGTGAATTTTCAGGCTGGGGCTGAATTTGTTAAATGGTTCGTGATTTAAAATAAAGGAGGTAATATTTTTAAGAGCTTAAAAAAAAAATTGAATATTGAAGGACTGGGGGGGGGGGGGGGGGAAGTTTCGAAATAAGGAAATAAAAAATTGTGAAACATATAAACATCGGAATCTGCTTGAAACAGTAGAGGAGAGGTTTTGTGTTATGTTGTGTTGAAAGCAGATTCGAAGCTTCCTACAATTTTTTTTCTCTCGCAAAACCGTAACCCTCATTAATAGATCAGTGGTAGCCAGATTAATAATGCACAAAAATTATACCGTGATACATTTGAAGTATGTTTTTATGCCTAAATAAATTACATGTCCAAATTAACAACTAAGGATATCTTAATGCAACTGTTCCAGAGCCAAGAGGTAAAGAAGGTTTGAAAATGTGGATCTTCTGCCTGCGTGGTTAGACAACAACACGTTTGTCATTATTGTCGCTATAGGCTGCTCTGTACTGTACGGGATACACTTGAAGAGAAAGTACGTGCTAAAATGTTTGTATGGCAAAGGAAATATAGTGTTTTAATACCAATCGATCGATTGGTATTATTATTATAATATTTTCTCGTCTCCCGAGAACCCGGGTTCGATTCCCGGCGAATTCGTCCCCCGGATTTTCGCATGTGGGAATCTCGCCGGGGTTTCCTTCGTGTGTATCCCGTTTCGCCCACCCTTTCGTTCTGTTGCTGCTCCGTACTCACCTCACTTCTCCCTCATCGCCTCTCAAGACCTCGCTGTTAAGAGCCGCCCACATCACTTCAGTCACTCGCTCATTCGGCTCACCTTGATGAGAGCGATGTCGTTGTCGAGTCCGACTCCCACACTGAAGTTCGGATGCCGGAATACCTCGCGCACTTTACGCAGCTCGCTACCCGTTGCTTCCGAGATGCTTCCGACCCGAGTTAGCATGGCAGAGGCGCTGTAACTGTGGAACAGTGCGTATGTTGTACAGCGACCAACATCTTGAAGAAGTCAAGGAGACTCTATTGTAAAATACTATCTGCAAAAACCAGCATATCTCTGTAAATTATTATTCTATAGTCTATTTGTGGTTTCTTCACGCTTTTAAACAAACCTTTGAAAAATCACCCTACGTATTGCATGTTTAGTTGTATCTTAAATATTTCATTTATCGCAAGAGTTTTATACTTCTTTTAAAATTAAATTATCTTATTTCGGATTAAAGTGAACATTTGATCACAGTTTAGCTTTTAATATTGTTATTTCAAAAGTAACGATAGTGAATAAAAGCACAGGGAAAATAGGCATGTGGCAAATGCCTAGAAAAATAATAGTTCTAATGCAGACCATTATTAAACTAAGTGCTGGCGAATGTGGTGCGTTGACTCATATGTGTAATTATTTATACTTAGATAAGCTTTGTTTTTACGAGGCGGAGGAATATCCTTGAAGTAGAACTTTAGCAGGGCTTCAGAAAAGTGCGAGGTAATTGTGTATGTCCTGTAACACGCAGTATTTACGTGTGAGCAAACTGATTCGTTAAATACACGCCTCGTGTGCAAGACCTATATATGTTCAAGGGCACTGTGACTTATTAAAGTGTTAAACGTAGTTTGATAATATGTTCCTGAATAATCTGACTGACCGTAGTCTATGTTCATCAATACAATTTAATAAAAATAATCTATAATTTGAATCAGCTAATGGAGAAATGCAAACATAGTGGCTTCTTCATAAAATAACGTTTGTGATCAGCATTTAATATAACCTGGACTCCTTTTAAGAGTTGGCTGGAAGCCCGCGTATTTTGTGAAATAGTTGTTTGCGCGAATAAGCGTATCTCGGTAAATAAATGTTATGCAAATACTTTTTTTTGTCAAAAATATAAAAAACACTAATCTATGTTCCTATTTTTTTTTTACTTTTGTCATATTAAGAGTGTTCTTATAGAAAAATGCGTGAAAATGGTCAAAAATCGTATTTTTAAAGCTCGTCTATGCAGTTTCCTTAAGCGGCAAGAGAAAAGTGCAAACATACGGGCGTAGTTTATTCTATGGGCTTTCATGGCGTGTGATAAAGTTCCACTGTTACAGATCTAATTCACACAGTACAGCGTCACGACGGAAACACTGCACGCCTTGCGCGTAAGAGCGATGAGGTACTACGCGTGCATGTTAGTGTCGCCCGTATCGCTCCCTCGCTTCTTGACCTTGGACGCGCAGCTCCATCCCACTATTAAAATAGACATTTCTGCATAACGTCATTGTAATACAATTATTAGTAAATAATAAGCCTTTTTTTTTTTTTTACTGAAACTACAAAATAAGCACTCCTTCTGTAAACAGTAGCAAAATATTCAGTGGCCTTTCTTATTCATATTTTGATTATATATTTTGAAATGACGACGTTTATTCTCTCCAGCGTGGAGACCAACACGTCGCTCTGAGAGGAAGGTTTGTATCAGGCAAACACAAAAATTTGTTTGTTCAGGGTCACAAATCTATTTAGTAGCCCTAACAAAATATACGTTTGTTCAGAGCCACTACAAAATATTTTGCTCAGCAAACAAAACTTGAACAGCAACGAAACTACTGTTGTTCATCTAACCAAATACACATATGATTAAACAGACCCCCTGTGTAGGGGCTAAAATAAATTATACTTTCAAAAAATATTTTGTCTAATAAACTGTACATATTTCTTCGGCCACTCATTTAATAGCCTTTGTTCTAAAATATCGAAGTAGAGTTTTCTAATGTAATTTGTGTGACGATTAGGATAGTAAGAGTGTTTTTATAGCATTTATTGACCCTTAATAATGGCATATACTTCCTAAGAAAACAAGTTCAACAGGAAACTAGAAAGGAAACCTATAATACTTTAAATATTTATGTGTGTATGTTGTACAATATTTGAAATGCATGAATTTAAAATCATTCCAATTTCATCAGTAATTACGTTAAAGGCTGTTCCCGATAAAGTGTGCATTTTTGTAATCTACCTTGGAAAAAAGTCACTGCCCCTACCTGCATATGTTTTAACGGGCGCAACGAGTAACATGCGTCCAGTAAAGTTGGTAACATTGGATGCGAAGTAGTTCGGTATCTTAACGTCGAATAAAACGGCCAAGGCAAACATTTATGATAACTTAAATTATTTCTTTCGCTTTCTGTGTTATTTTTTTTTAAATTCATCGAAGTGTAAAAATGAGCACATTAGTTAAATATTACCTTTTTTTAATAATTTCACACGTTCATTTGACCGACGCATGAATAAAGGGATGAGGCCCATGACAATGGTAATTTCACACGTTCATTTGACCGACGCATGAATAAAGGGATGATGCCCATGACAATGGTAATTTCACACGTTCATTTGACCGACGCATGAATAAAGGGATGAGGCCCATGACAATGGTAATTTCACACGTTCATTTGACCGACGCATGAATAAAGGGATGAGGCCCATGACAATGGTAATCTTACATATGGCTCTCAGAATTTAGTACTTCAGATGATTTATTCCGCACTCTTAAAAACCAAACGCTACAAAATCGTATACATTAAGGATGGTAAAACAGCTCAAGATGTCCACGAAAATGCATGTTTCCAGTGGTACCAACCAGCTTTCGGTACAACAAAATCTGATCGCCGAGCTCAAAGCTCATCTTATAACGCGAAGATAACGAATCGCTTCCAAAGACACTAACAACAGCAGTATTGTCTATCTTCCCTTCATGAACTGGAAAAGTCTTCCAACATATTATTTCACGAGTGTCGATATCACTAATTTCTTTACGAGCAGGAGCGTTTTGTTTTTAACACTGCGAAATAAATCATTTTAAGTACGAATGTACGATAGTGTTGTTATTTTTTTTATTTTTTTTTATGTTGTGCGTTTTTAAAAATAATGAGGGGTTATGGAGGGGGAACACAGTAATTAAAAACACACAGTGTCATCGACATTTGAGACTTTGCACACAGTCATTACTAGATACAGGTGTTTTTCACGATAGTATCTATGGCTGTGCTAGAATTCAATATCCTACGTCCCCAAACGCAACTTCCTTAGGTTATTTGCTGCGTTTCTATGTGAGAAGACATGTTCTTATTCGACTGGACTAATCATATTATAGTATTCTGATACTGAACATCTACTATTCGTGGTCAGAGACTTGAGACACGTGACATTTAGAACCATCCAACCACGAAAGTTCATATGAACGAAAGTGTTTTGGAGTACAACTGGTCTTGAAAAAATCTTTTTCGTGAAACACAGTTGTCTCTAGTTATTACGTCACACTGCACCCTTGAAAATGCCCTTATAAAACACATAGCACTCGTTAGAGAGCTCCCTTAGGGAATCGTCCAACACTGACTACTGATATTATTTGTGTTGAAAACATTTGATTATATTAATATAGTTAAGCTTGCTAAGGTGGAGCTCTCGGTATCGGATGATCTGAGTTTAGAACCACAGCAGAGCTCCCGATATTTTTCTTTGTATTATCGAAATATTTTTAACGTACGTGGAGCAAAACAAATCCTTAATTGCACCAACCAAATCTTGGTTCGG
The DNA here is from genome assembly GCA_029891345.1 of Dryococelus australis. NCBI lineage: Eukaryota > Metazoa > Arthropoda > Insecta > Phasmatodea > Phasmatidae > Dryococelus > Dryococelus australis. The sequence continues at coordinate 38,943,579 of CM056993.1, forward strand.
GGAAACTAAATGGGAACAACAAAATAATTAGGCTTCAACGAAAAATAAAAAAAATTCATTGACCCTATACAAACAATTAAGTTGGTTGCGCCATACAAACTTTCTTTGGTATAAAAAAAAGTTTTCTAAGTGGATATGCCGGATTACGAACTCTATCAAACAACATGCATGTAAAGCTTTTCTCTTACAGGCTGTTCACGGAAAATGAGCACTTTAGAAAGCCCTGCTTAAGATCTACTTGTGTACATGTTGTGTATTCTTCCGCCTTATGTAAAATTAGCATTTTAATGGTCCTTATAACTTTTTTCGTGCGTCGGTCAAATGAAACTGTGAAGATATTAAGAAAGTAAATACTTTACAAATCAGCTCATTTTTACACTTCGATGCATTAAAAAAACAGAAAGCAAAATAAGTAATTTTAAGCTATCACAAATTGTTACCCAGCACTTTTAATTCGACGTTAATATATGGAACTTCTTTCCATCCATCGTTACCAACTTTACTGGGCGAATGTCACTCAGTGCGCCCATTAAAATATATGCATGCAGGGGCTGTGACTTTTTTCTAAGGTATATATGTACAGTGCTCACTTTATCTTGAACAACCGTTAGGTATACTTACAATCCGTTGCAGTGATCTGCTGTGAGGACCCACAGCGGCGATATTATGGAGCCGCCGCAAATGTGGAAACGAACAATTCCATACTCCACTTGTAAGGAGACCTGGCAAGAACCAAAACCATGTAATTTTAACGTACAACAGAAATCAACCCCATTTTGTCCATTTTAGCAGTTTTAACCCATTGTCTTACTGTAAACAACAGCTTCCGTGAGCAATGAATTCTAAATCGAAATCAGAGACTTCACTTATACTTACAGTATAACATAATTTGGTTTCCCATGGTTTAAAGTAACCGATAAAAAAATTAATTAATTAAAAGTTCCCGTAATTGTTACTGCATATTTCTTTGTACGGGAAAATCGACCGGCTTGCTCTAAATACAGCTGGCAGTAATGTAAATAGAAAAGTAATTCCATTATTTAAAGTCGCATAAAAATAGCAGGTATGAAAATCGTGAAAAATAAAACACTTATTTTGACACCTGTTTATACTACACACATAAGAGCAATATTTAACGTGTAGGGAGGCCTAATATATTCTACCCTAAAACTTTCACGGTTTAAGTTGATCAGCGCAGGAAGGTAGAAAATGGCGCTGAAAGAGGTGTTAATTTTTCATTTAATTAAGGACACAAAACAATATTAAGATATTTGTGTGGCTTTTCTTATCTTTGTGACTAATTTTAGTCGCAGAAATACGGAAAGGACACGTTCCAGTTAAATGCTGAATATCATCTAACTACCACATTGCTATTTAAATTTTAGAAGCAGAGAAGTCAGTCTTGAAAATGCTACCCACAGAAAACATGGACACGAAATTGGCATCGACTAGCGAATAAGTGGGATATATTGGGAACTAGATCTGAATTAGAGTGATTCATTACAAAACAAATGGAATTTTCTTCAAGTCAGTACAATTCTGTTACTGGTTTATTAATAATAATTTCAGTGATCGAAGCTAATCCTGTTGCGTTGTGTGTATTCACTAAACTGTAGTAAGAAATATTAGCATTTAAATTTGAAGTGTGCTACACAAAATAAATGGGCAACGTCATATAAACATTGAAATGAGAAATTATGTGATGTTTTTGGTTGACCATTTTGGAAGCTAGCACTATATGAAAAAACAAAGAGTTTACTTCGTATCTCGGAAACTACTTAAACGTGCCCAACAAATTTGGCGAGTAAGTAATACTTTGGGAAACCACGTGAACGTGTGCTATTTGAATAGATAAGACCCTTATTTTCAAAATTATGTTTATAAATAAATATTTTATGTTAATTTGATATACCAACCACACTGTTTAAAAAATTTCCACCAAACTTGGTATGCTGTATCTATTCCATACATTAAATATGCCACCAAATATAACCCATTTGTCCTCCATGTTGTAATTAATACAACATTAAAAATTAAGTTCATATTAATGTAATATCTCAGGGATAAATAAAACAATTACTGCCAAATTTGGCAAACAATTAGTGCTATAATAAGCCTTGTAAATTAGTACGCCTTAAGTAAGTAAGACAATATTATTTTCAAAATGGCGGCATTACAAACACTAACTTACTATGCTATATATACGATAGCATACAGACTAGTTCAATCAATCTTTGTATCCTGGTAGTATTTGGTACAACAATAAAATGTATCTACACGGAGCATCTTTTATCGGCAATTTTGTTTGATAGTGCAAGATAGTGCCACTTGGAAAATAATGTTGTTGTCATATTTCGGGAAATAATATACGGATTCTTAACTAATTTTACAAATTATTAGTACTTCGGTAGTACATGTAAACTGATATGTTATAAGTTGGTCAGAAATGTAGACATATGGATATTTTACCTTGGCCCGCTATATCTAGAAACTCACGTAACGCATTGAAACTTAATTTTGTATGCTTGTAGTAACTATTACCACAGTAGAAATTGTTTACGCAGAACCCCATTTTTCTCCACCACTTTGTATGGCAATGCAACATGATAAATCAAAGTTTTTATGTCATGTCTCTGGAACCAACAAAATTCCACTAAATTTTACACACAAGTAGTTCTATCATAGTGCACGTAATCCTACATTGTTTAAGTGACTCAGATATTTGATTTTCAACACGAGTGCCATGTAAATATTTTAGGTCAGTAACCACTGTCCACCAAAACATTAGACTAATTACAACCGAAGTTGATGCGCCTAATCTTACATCCGTAATGCAGTTGGCTGCGATTCAGATTGCGGTCCAAGGGGTTTGGGGTTCGAGTTCCTGGTAAGGCTCATGTGTATTTGTAATTTGTCTCAGTAATACTGCTTATGATTTTTGGTCTTATCTCTAATGATATTTCTATCAACAAGACGACAAGGCCTGCACACAACCTTCACCTTTTAAGAATTTCATCAAAACTGTTTGCATCCGTGTAGAGTAACGTAGGCTCTTTGGTAGCCCCAGAAACTTCTTGCATCCGTGTAGAGTAACGTAGGCTCTTTGGTAGCCCCAGAAACTTCTTGCATCCGTGTAGAGTAACGTAGGCTCTTTGGTAGCCCCAGAAACTTCTTGCTTTAGAATGCTGTTGCCACCAAGCAGTTTGTGCTTTCTCGGTGAAAGCAGTCCCACTTTTTAAAAGTTATTCTTGTTATGTTTCTCCACTGTTCTTCAAAGAACACTTCATAACTTACCGTCTCTTGTAGAGTTAACTCAGGTATAGGCTATTCGCGGCAAAATGAGCACTTTTGAAAGCCCTGCTTAAGATATACTTGTATGCACGTTGTGCATTCTTCCGACTTATGTAAGACTAACATTGTTATGGGCCTCACTACTTTATTCAATCATCGGCCAAGTAAAACTCTGAAATTACTAGAAAAGTTGGTATCTAAGAAATCTGCTCATTGTTACAATTTGTTGCATCGAAAACACAGAAAGCGAAAGAATGAGTTATCAGAAATAGTTGCCTAAAACTTTTATTCGACGTTAAGATACGGAACTACTTCCCATCCATCGTCACCAACTTTACTATGCGCATGTCACTTAGTGCGCCCGTTAAAACATACACAGGTAGGGGCAATGACTTTGTTCTAAGGTTTATTTCAAAAGTGCTCACTTTATCGTGAACAGCCTTTAATTTTCTCTTAGCGGGGATAGCTTCTTAATATTGTTTGTCAACCTCACGCCGAGGTGGATCGCATTTCTCAGGCTCTCCAGGAATGAGTGGTGCACGAGTACCTTTGACTATATTAATTTTTTTAATTTCTTGTGGCGGCCAAATTATATACTTCAAATTTCATGTCAGTATGCATATTATTTGTCTTCAAAAGACACGAGCTTAGTTTGGGGTGAAGATTTTCAAGCTATATAAGGTTTGTCACCTGAGGACTAGAAACCAATGTGATATCTAATATATATTATATATAAATTTTTTGGAAAATATTATTGACATTTGCTGAACGTTAATCAAAGTTACATATATTTTCGGCTGTCGCGTTGTAATCGGTGAGAACTTTTTATAGCGTGTATTTTGACTTTTATGTATATATACTCCTTTTATAGATTAAAGAAATTTTTCTTTCGATTTTTTTGTAATCGTTAATGAATTTGCACTGCGATTACTTTTGTGTTATCCAAAGCACCATAAAATTAAATAGGCGGATATTATTGAACGAAAAAAAACGTACAATTTTATCGTGGTAGTATGCCATTAAAATGTTGTGCTTGTTCAAATTTAATAACTCAGATAAACAAACAACTTTTCAGACACTATGCAAAGAAAATATGTTACCAACTCTCATACACATGAGAACGATAATACGAACCAACTTACCATGTAAGGGAACTGTTCAATAGGAGCAGGAGTTCCTCCTATGATTTTTCGATGGAGACTGTTGATGAAGTGTGGTTCCCCGCATGCTGGAAGAAAAACATGACGAATTGACCACCATATAAATTACAATAATTAAGCTTGGCAACAGTACTCATTACAACTGACATTTTACTGAGCGAGACAACTCTCTGAGCGAAAGTTTTGTTGAATAAAACGAAGATTGGCGTATATTTGAGGGGAAATGGAATATTTCGTCGCTGAAAGCAAATTGTTTTGTTGTTCCGTATTTGGTTGGCACAAACTTGTAATATTTGGCTTGTTCGACCTAATATTTATATTGGTCTACGTACGCTAACCCGTTCCGGTTATCATGAAACTAATGCGGGCGAGCGAGTGAGCGAAGATATTTGGGCGGCCCTTAACATCGAGGTCTTGAGAGCCGATGAGGGTGAAGCGAGGTGAGTGTGGAGCGGCGCCGGAATGCACGAACCGAGGAAACGGGAGATCCCCCCCCCCCCCAGAAAACCCCGCCGACGAGCGGCATCGTCCGGCGCTATTCCCGCATGCGAAAGTCCTGGGGGGGGGGGGGGGGGGTGACCCGCCAGGAGTCGACCCAGGTTCGCCTTTGTGGGAGATGAGTTGTCTAACCACAAAACCACCGCGGCCCCGATCTTTTGCACCCGAGAGCTACTAACGAAATGCGACTGCGCGTAAATAGATGTTTTTGAGTTTTACGGCGTTACCTTTTTTGTTTGCTGTGGATCTTGTTTCATTGGGATTGTTAGTACCATTAATTAGCCTCAATAAATGCGCTAACAAGCAGTGTAGCTATCCTGATTGTCTGGAAAATTACCAAAGAACTTTCGAACAGAATTTTTGAACGAAGCCACTTAAATGACCCTATTACCCTACAGTTATTCAAATAAATGTTAATTTTTGACAAGGTGATTTTGTAATAACAAACATTAGATCATTTCACGTAACCATATGCTTATAGGTTACGCTTCAAACGAAACATATGACCCTACCATGGTATTTATAATGTTTACGGTGTCCAACCAAATCGACTAGCTGAAAATACCTTCAAAATTGTTGTGTGCATTAAATACATATAGGTGACGTTGGAACAACGGAACAGTTTTTCAGCTCAATAAATTATTTTTAAATGATTTCATTGATTGGGAGTAAGTAACTAAGATGTTTGGAGGAACAGAAATCGAGTTGATTGAACAAAATATTGTTCGTTGTAAACAAGTATTTTTCAAGCAAGTTTATTAGTATCTGCAACTAAAGAGTTGGCACGCGGGTCTGCGGACTCTATCAACGATAATTTAAAAATCTAATGAATGCAAATTTGAAATAATGCATGGTAATTTGAAGGGACGTTAGAAGATTAAAGTGGACACAAAAAAATATTTATTGTCTTTAACTACAAGGTGAGTAATGATTGTTATATGTTTTAGCGAAAATTCAAAGTGTTTGTTATTGTTTTAATTCGAGTAGCGGACGCGTGCTTTCGCATCGCTAACGCCAAGAGCACCTAAGATTCTGCTCCACCTTCCCCCTCCCCGTGAAAAATTTCTGTTAACGCCACTGCGTTACACTCACCACGAGAAGACACTAGAGCAATGGGGAGTGCGACGATTTGCAGCATGATGTTTGTCAGCTATGCGGGACAGGCACCTAAGCTGGACCCCCTTGCAGTGCTAGCGAAACCTTAATGTACGCCGTCATTTGTTCCCACGTCACTTCTTGGAGGTGTTCGTCCTGTCCAATTAATGATAAGGGTGTTGAGGAAAGGCCTTCTGTGTTATCTGGCGCCTGTCCACGTTATTTAAACCGCGCAGCAAGAGCTCGGCGCCCGCCAATTTGTCGGAAATAATTGTCATCAACGCACGCTAGATGTTCGAGCCTCTGACAAGTGTTGCAACGGGAAATGCGTGGCAGCAGGAAGTGCTAAAACCCTCGGTATTCACGTAGCAGACGGCAAGTGTTCAAGGTCACTCAAGTTCCCGAACGATGGCTCTTGCAAATGTGCGGTATTGCCCTGAACCTCATGTGCAGAATTCGTGGGAATCATTGGCGGCGATTGGGTGGCCAAAATTTGGGAATCAGGGTTTTTTTTTCTGCGCCTTTCTTCATTTTAATCATTCGCGGGCTTGACAATTGAACGAACAGTAAAAAAAAAAAAAAAAAAAAAAACTGCCATATTCGCTACTGCCCAGACACTAATAACTAGGGATGCGAAAATTCGTGCGAATTTCATAGGAAAATACGACAATTATTTCTAGGCAAAAAAAAAAAAAGATAAATTACTAGAAACCCTACATTAATAGAAAGTAAGCCCATGTTAATGTTAATGAAAACAATGTATCCTAGAAATTCTAATTTAAGGAATGTTTGTTTCCTGTCAATTTCCCAGTTTTCTACTGTTATTCGAAGTTAATATTTTACGGTTACTTCACACTTTTTTAACCTATACTAAAGTTCTACTTCCGGGAAAAATCTCCGCCTCGTGCATTCTAAGCTTATACAAGTCTATAAAATTACACCAAAGACAACGCAACGAATTTGTACGCGCTTAGTTGTAATAAGATTATTCATGGAAACTATTCCTTACTAGGCGCTACCCACACACGCGTTTTCTCGACGTTTTTATAAATATTCGCTTTAAAAGGAATATCGCTAATTAATAAATAGAATATTGGAAAACTTAAATTTAACGAGGAATAAGATACTTTTATGTTAACAGTGGTATAAAACGCTTGTGACATGACACAGGGTATATCTAGGAAACAACTGAGCTCGTCATACATGGGGTGATTTTTCAAAGGGTTAGATTTAAAAAAATAAGTGTAACGAAACCGCGAATGGACATGTTTGTATATTATGGATTGAAATAACGCTTTGGCCCAGTGCATTGGAGTGTCGACTTTCTACTTAGTTATTCTTTAAATGCAGATGTGTAAAAAAAGTTTATAAGCTAGTTAAAAACATTGCACAGTTTACAGAAACTATGACTAAACTAATGCACAAAAGGGGGGTACAATGTCATTGCCTCCCTCCCTCCCTTGCCATTTTCAGAATCACCGCCATTGTGTCAGATTATTTGTTATAGAAAACGGGGTATTATACATAAAATAATATAACTATATAATATAATATAATAATACAACCTGTGACCTCACGTGCTTATTAAGTCAGGTATACACCCGAGAAAATTGGAGATTAACAAAAGTGGTTTCAAAAGTGTCGGAAACAACCTGAGATTGATAAACAAATTCGTGAATTGTGTTAGACTCGTTTGATACATGCCGTCTGAGAACATTTGGCGAGAGATACTTAATAATCATGTATGCGGGTAACAAAAGTTGGTTGGTTGATGAAATATCACTCCCTAAGTTATCACTCTGCCAAATTTTCCTGTATTACAGATATCAAATTAGATTAGCATTAGTCACAAATTTATTGATTCGCCTTGTAGTTATTGACATTGTATAAGTGATTATAACGACAAAAACATTTATTATGGATTAAAATACAATCAGCATGACCATGAATATGCATGTCACCAGTCGTACCAAACAGCTTGCGATACAACCAAATCTGATCACCAAGTTCAAACTTCAGTTTCTTACGCGAAAACATGGAAGCGTTACCAAATACGCTGATAACAGCAGTATTATCAGCCTTCCCTTCATGAACTGGAAAAGTCTTCCAACATATTATATCACGAGAGTCAATGTCACTAATTTCCTTAGGCGCAGGATCCTTTTGAGTATGCGACTTCCTGAAGAAACACAGTTCCAACAAACCGCTACCTGCTTTAGCGGTTATTCCTTGAAGACCAAAACGGTACAAAAACGACAACAAAATGTAACTCTCTTTTCTATATCAACAATCTTGACAGTCCAAGTTCTATCGTCCTTATTGACATCCTTACTGAAAGACAAAATATTTCGGTATACCTTAGGATAATACCTAGACGTGCGAGAATGCTGAGGAAGCATTATTGATGTGTACTCTCTGACACGGAGCGAAATGAAACACAAGAACAAATTACAACATTTATAAACTTCACGAACAAGAAACAACCTGTTAATGACCTTAGATAACATAAAAAGATAAAGACAAGAAGCACGAAAAAAACACGCTACATCTTATCGCACCTCGCGCAACTGACGCTCTCTTATCTCCTTGTCGGGGAGCTCTTATCTCCCATGTTAAACTTCCCAGGTTAAATCTTAAACGCGTCAGCTCCTGGTAGTATTAGGGAGCTAAACACGCGTACAAAATTTTCAAAGTCCGTTACCTTCCAACTTAAGTTTGAACTTGGTGATCAGATTTGGTTGTAACGCAAGCTGGTTGGTATGACTGGTGATATGCATATTCATGGTCATGCTGAATTGTGTTTTAATCCATAATAAATATGTTTTGCCGTAACAATCGGTTTATGTTTTGTTATTGAATCTTTTCCTTTTTTTTTTATTACCCCCAAGATAACATTTCTTCGTAGTATGCTGTTCTTGGTATTATAAAGTATATATCGTTAGTGTCACAAATGGAGCCTGACTAACTTACCTGCCAATACCTTTGCGCCAAACGAACCATAAAACTGAATTTACAACATAAGCTATAAATACACACATATGACTGACAGTTCATGAAGGGAACTCATTAGGAAAAAATACACCCTTGCGGTGTATTATGGTTGTAATTTGATAGTTGATTTCTGATCCAATATACAGGTAAACACGTCTGTATTTGGTTGTTGTTTGTGATGACTGTAACATAATTAATTATGCTTGATATTTGCATTTATTAATTATGTTTGATATTTGCATTAATTTGTCACGATTGTACTGCTTGATTTGTTGTGATGACATTTCCGTTTGATTCAGTTCGGTATAGTGGTTCGGATTTCGCGGGGAGTGTTATTTGTACGCGTGTTTAGCTCCCTAATACTACCAGGAGCTGACGTGTTTAAGATTTAACCTGGGAAGTTTAACATGGGAGATAAGAGCTCCCCGACAAGGAGATAAGAGAGCGTCGGGTGCGCGAGGTGCGATAAGATATAGCGTGTTTTTTCGTGCTTCGTGTGAAAGTTTGTACCTGGCATACAGAATCAACCTGTATACATGGAGATAAAAGAAAAAATTAGTGTTAATGGCCAATACTTCACAGATGCTGTTGCAAGAGCAGGATATTTTACAGAATTTAGTGTTATAAATTTTATAAATTATTTTTTGAGTTTTCTAGTGGTTGTTATAATACACGGATTTACGGGTTTACAAACAAACACCACACCCAATTTACGTCCGCACAAATAGGTTCTTGGAGCAGTTTCAAAGTTAATTGAACATATTCACTGGTCTTTCTTGTTTCTTTGTGCCCATATTTATTGTAATGTAATTCATGACGCGTTTCCGTGTGTCCGTCAAATGCAAGTGGGAATTTTTTTTAGAAAAATCTGTGTTAAAAAAAAACAAAAGTTCTAATTAACATAATCTTGAACAATAAATTTTAATTAAATCATCAATATAAAATTTCATTTTACCTGCTAACAATGCTGCAAATAGTCCATTAAATTCCTATATTAAAATTAGCGGAATTGTATAAAGGCATTTTTGAAAAGTTGGCAACTGCTACTATTGCTTTAACGTTTTTGATTACAGTAATGGAAACATCTCTACTCATTTTTTTTAGTTATCACTTACAAGTTGTTTATTTTCATTCATTTATTATTTAATTTTGATATATGCAAATTTCTCTATACCTAATCCTTAATAATATCTGTTTTCATATCTACTCATGCACATGCTATCCCTGGAATTGAAATTTTGTTTACTGATCATATTTTCACAATTTTTCACTTCGTTTTTAAATTGCTCTTGTAGATTCTTTGCGTTCGTGTGGTTTATAAAAGCATTCTTTTTCAAGAGAGTGGGATACACCCTCGGTAGTATTTTTCCTTTACGACATCCCAAAAAAATATTTGTTTGGTGTTTGCTTAATGTGTCAATATTATGACATATTTATTTTTTATACGTCCTACATAACTGTCATTATTGCCCAACACTACTACCCATCTGAGAAAGTAGTGTGAGTCGATCATTTCATCCTATGCCAAGTTAATTGTATTCTATGAAATCATCGACCAATGATTATAATAATATTATATTGAATACAGACTAGTGACAAGCATAGCGGATTGAGAAATACTAACTATATGAAGGAATTAAGTTGTAAAAAATTGATTTCTCACATCTGGAGCTGAATTGTTTCATTATTCATAAAATATTCCTTTAAAATAGGCAGTTTAAAACAAATGCTATTAATTAATTACGGCCGAAGGGGGCAGTAACTACATTACGTAACAAAATAAATTTAGTCGACGCTTGGCTGAATAACTGGAAGACAATGGATAAGTAGAGTGGAAATTAACAGTTAACTTAAAATAAAGCGTTGACAAAACACCTTCCAAACGCGCTGTAGTTGTAGATAACATTCGTGACGCGCGCATTAAATATCTGAAGTGCGAAAAAGAATGTTCTATGACAAGGATGCACAGCGGTCGTGCCAATGCCACATACCTGCCATTCCTGATTTATCCTTTGATTTCCCAGAATCATTTTCCCTTTCCGGAGCACTTACATAGATTTTCTATCCAACATTATTTATTATGAAAATATGTCTTGCCTGTGAACCTGATTTAATGCGTACTTCTATTTCACACTGTCTTGTTCTCTGGTATAAATTATATTCGTTTTCTTAAATTAAGCATTTATGGCGTTTAAATTATTTCTATGCGTGTTATTTCAAAATGCCACTTAAGAGGAAAGAAAATATTTGTTACTATCGACGACGTAAACAACGGGGACCTTTACTAGATCCCCGATATCAGTGCATGCGTAGGGAAAATATAATATTTAGTTTGGCTTTATACGCCAGTACAGAAATTTATACAAATGACAAATGAATACACCCTATAACGGAAATAGATCACCTCAAGTTCCGAATTGGCATTTTGGGAAAGCACTGCCACGCATAAATTCGTAATTAAATCGTCAAACTCGCCAATTATTTAAAAATATAATACATAGTAGGAATAAATAAACAAATATGTGGCTAAGGCAGAAGGTGCTGTGTGATTCGTGAACCCATTCCTGCACCGGCAAAAGGTATTTCTCTGTGTATCAAATTTCTGTGCCTATAACACACATAGACTGTATATTTAGGAACAGTAGTCATCTGGGATGGTCGAATGGACGAAGTATTGTTAGCATAAACAGCAGTAGTACCAACAGAAAAGTCCGTTGTTGTCCTGTCTGAAATTTTCTCAGCAACCACATACAGGATGTTTTTGAACGACACTGACAAACTCCAGCAGGTTTTCCTTCACAAAAATATGAGACGAGACGAATATATGCATGTATACAGACACACACACACACACACACACACACACACACACACACATATATATATATATATATATATATATATATATATATATATACACACACATACTTTTCGCTAAATTGATTTTTAAGGGAACTGTGCACCCTCACAAAATAGTAAAATGTGTTGCCTACATGGCAGGCCAAACACATTCTGTTTGAGAGTAGCGCACGGATTTCTCAAAAAATTTCACCTAAGAATGTTCCAAAGTGACCATCTTTTAAGTCAATATACGTGTGTTGATTTAAAATATGTCTTAAAATATCACGTACATTTCAGGGATATGAAGTTTTATCGAAAAATAAAGATACTAACCCCCATTTTCACGACGAAGAGGGATGATATTGAAAACTGCGTTTTAAGTGGTGTAAGATCTTCACTCTACAAACACCTTTCACTGATTTCTGGTTTAATCGCAAGAAGTTTCTATTATTTTTAACGAACAGAATTTTAAAATTCAATTTTTTGGGTCGTATATCCCTTATCACTGACTTTGTCGTTGGTTAAAAATGGTACACTCTATTATAACATTTATAGACAATTTTCAAAAGGATGGATTGGTTTATAAGATCACATTATAGCCTGTGTGTATGTGCCTATTTGTGTTTGTAGGCGTCCCTTTTGAACCGGAGGACCGGATTTCACCAAATTTGGCGCACTTCTGATTATTGGAAACGAAACATAGTTTCCATACTTTCTGACAGTGTAGGACAATTATTTTCAAAATAGCGACTATCAACAATTTTTGGGTGCTGTTTCATATCTCAGGCACCCCTCGAACGATCCGAAACAAAATTGCGATTCCGACACTGTTGGCATGATGTACTGACTAATCAGACATTTTTAAAGACAGCTGTACCTGAAGTAATATAGCTTTACACCGTATTTTGGAAATAGCTCATCCTATTTTCTCCAAATTTAGCTCATGAGTACAGCTGTTTTAGGCCTCCTAAATTTATATCCTTTTAATATATGGCGCTTATTGTCAAAAGCTTGGCGTTAAAATACTATCTGATAATACGTGTCTCAACTGAACATGTTGACTATTTCGACCAAATTTGGTATTGTGGTGTTAACTAATGCAAACATTACTCAAGTTAACTTACAACCTCTTCAGTCTGCCATTTTGTAAAACGGTACACCTGAAATAAATTATTATTCGTAACAAATGCCAATAAATATCCAAATACAGCAAAAAAATCTTGCCTTTGTAGATTATGTGAACTGATTTGGTTTATCTATAACAGATTTTTTTTTTCAAACTGATGGCCCTACAAATATTTTAGTTCATTATGCTACATCCACCTAACCCTTGGTATGCAGATAGAGTCCATACCATGTAATAAAATTCTAACCTTCAGCTTTGATGGCTGCCATTCTTAAAGATAGGGCCCCTGGAAAACAAAATGAAGCTTTCACAATATGTCTTGGGAACTACCAAACAAATACCATTAAATTTGGCACGTAAGTAATAATTTAGTACCTCACGTGTACAGATTTTGTAGCCCATATACTTATTTTAAAATAGTTTCTTCTAAGTATTAACATACTTATCGAGAGAAAGATAGGCTTACGAGATAACCTTTTTGTCTGTTTATACAGAATAATTCACGAGGAGTTACCGCCACTCGCAGGGCTTATTCCTTACATCATTCGGAGCAAAACGTTTCATATAAATGTGGGCCCTGTTCCCAATATTTACGGCGTAGTTCGACAAATTGAAAATGCCTAGATTATTGCGTACGGGGATGGATGAAGGATATTTTTTTTTTTATCAAAGGAGTACACACACACACACGTGAGGAACTACTTGCGCGTATCACGCACGCCGCTACAGAAATCAAAGAGAGCCGTGTGCAGCTACGTAGAATAACACGTGCGGATCATAGCGTTCGGCCAAGTGTGTAGAAGTAGATTGAAACATTTGTGAACATCTTTTGTAAGCTTGTTAGACACAAATGTGAAGCTCAACTGTAAACAATATGGTCTGATAATTAGAGCCCCGAGTATTTCGCGGATTAAGTTGGCAGCAAGCTAGTCTGGACAACCCTGTGTACAATCGAGACATTATCGTTTGCTCATTGGTTGCTGTGATCAAAAGAGTTTTCTGTACAGAACTGTTAACACTCTCTCGCTCTACTGCTTCCTGCCTTATTACTGGATCACATTCAAACTGGGCGTGTCTGAAAAACTATCGTCCAGTCACAACAGTAGGAGAAAAGAACAAGGGTTTGGAGTCTACCTGGAATTTTCGAAATACTCGTGGCTCTACTGATAATATATCACTGTATTTGCTTCTGAAAGGGCTTTCGCCATTTTTCAAATGTTTCGAATTACTCTGTAAATAGTAGGATTATGACCCACATGTATGTAACATATTTTGCTCCAGGTGATGTAAGGGATAAGACCTATGAGTGGAGGTAAGTCCTCGTGAATCATCCTGGATGTGTTGGTGTTTCTGTTCGTGAGGACAGTCGACTAACATTTTGCAAACATGGATAAATTTTTACCATACCGAGTTAACTTACAGTAAGATAGTGATGCTGGGAAACTGTGAGATGTGTGACTTGTGTAAAGTTGTTGAGCTGATTTGTTGTTTAGAAAGTAAGAAATATTTTCGTCAAATTTATGCAGGTGCGAGAAGAAAATATGACGAATTTATACTTTGACAACATTAAGAGAATACTACATTTTCTAAGAAACAATGTGGGCTGAAAAATTTAGGCACCCAATGGCACAATTTATGAAACCAGTTTCCTAATTTATGTCAATTGCAGGCAACCACTTTAGTAATGCTGTAGTTATACGCATTATAATTGTAACATTTATTTGTTTTGTAAAAAATGCAATATTTCGAAACTCTTTTATAATTCACCATAAAAATTAAAAAAGAATTATTTATAACAATTTTTCACTATTGAGGCAACCCTACCGTATAAGTAGATAGCGCTCAGAAGATTTGCAAGAAGTTTTTTGGCACGTAACGCAGTAGCCTACGAGGTATTTCGCAGTCCTGCAAATACATTTTACAGTAGAGTTCTTAATTTTGCCGTATATGTAAGAGGATGGAATCTTTCCGTACAAGGTTCGTGAAAATTACCTTACACTTTTCAGACAAATTTGTAAATTATATTTAACATGCTAATTTTCTGCGAACGTTGCTGGAAAAACGCCCCCAGTCACTTAAACTACGTCAAAATACTGCAACTGAAAGTCGGCTATTTATAAAATATTTCCTTAAACGTGTTTATTTGACCACGAGCCATTTTGTGGCCGAACCTTGGCACATACCGCGGTTCTTAAATGGAATTTCACGATGAGTTGCGAATTCTCTTTATTGATAGCCGCCTTTCCGCCCTCCGACACAACTGCGTAACTTGCAACTCATGCATTTTTCATGCTCGTATGGTAGTTAGAGCTGTCAGCCATTTACGGTGAAACTGGCCACAGAGTAGTAATGGTCGGCCAACGTTTGTTCCGTTGTCTACGCCTTAAAATATTTGCAATTAACACCATTAGTGGTCAATCCTTTTTTACTCTAGCTTCCTCTTCTAATGCAGAAATTCTTCATTTTCGTGTCATTTCTAGAGTTCTAAATTAGTTATTGAGAGATCGTCACAGTAAAAAATTTTCGTATTACTACTTAATTCGTTGTTGTAATTTTGTGACCAAATTTTAAATTGGTAGTTCTGTTTTCATGCCTGCAATGAGGACTAAAACAAGCAGCTAAACTTCTATGGCAGCATTTCTTTTTTCAATTTGTTTTTACAAAAATTAAAATCAGTAGGAAATGAATATTCGATATAGTGTGTGGCACAGAGCCTTGAGTCACAAGCAGTGGTTTTCTTGAAAATATAATATACACAAAATATTTTAATCGTATAAAATCTATTTCTAAAATATTTTACGTTAATTTGTGGTAAGGACACTTTTATTTCGTGATTTACATAAATGATTTAATTGCTACAAAACACTTATTAGGATATATTTTTACAGTATACTTTGACCGTGTTCAAACTTACCCCAGTATATTAAAGTTCTCAGTGATTAAGCTATAGCTTTCCGGTTGGAAAGAGAGAAACCAATAAACTATTAACAGCTGAATGATTGTATGCATTACTGTGAGTATTTTTTTTGTCTTTACTATTAAGGATTTAATTGATTTTGGAATCTAATGCTGGTATCGTGTACGGCAACATACTAATTTATCATAGAGTCGGTTTAATGGTTCCGGAGACATAGCACCTACAATATTGTAAAGGTTTCCATTTTGAAAATGAGAAACCGGGATGAGTGAAGAGCTTTCAGCGGCTCTTAACATCAAAGTCTTGAGAGCCGATGAGGGTGAAGCGAGGCGAGCATGGAGCGGCGCTGGAATGAAGGGGCGGGGGGAAACGGGAGATCCCCGAGAAAACCCCGCCGACCAGCGGCATAGTCCGGCACGATACCCATTTGCGAAACTCCGGGCGCTTTGCCCCGCCGGGAATCGAACCCGGTTCGCCTTGGTCGGATGTGAGTAGGCTAATAATTACACGACAAAGGGGCCTAGTAACCTGAATGGTTGGAAACTGTATTGGTCGAGTGTATTAAATAAGTACTTCAAACGCATGGAGTGTGGATGGCGAAATACCATTGAGTGATTGAAAAGATTTTAACACTGTGAATACGTAACAGAATTTTTTTTAACAAGACAGGCTGGAAGTGAGTCTCATATCTTGTTCTCTATATTATCGTTCTGAGGCGTGCTATTGGTTCACACAACACGGATACGCCTACTATACTGAACAACGTTCATTACTGGCCGGCTTTCTGCCAATAAATGCTGAGTTGAAAGAGTTTTAAGGGGCAGAGGGAGATACGCCCACACACAGAAGACACACACACACACCTACTTATAGACTCACACAGTCGCGACACAAACAGGAAGGAAGTTGGTTTATAACCTTTCTTTACTTCGGGAAGTGTGACACTTACTTAACTAGTTATTGTAAACATTCTCTAAAGAGAATAATAAATTGATTATAATGTTTAGTTCCGTTACTAAGAAGTATTGTGCGAGTTAATGTCTTCTCTGGATCAGGCGACACGAAAATATAATTTGCTCTGGGATTGAAATATGAAATCATAAAATGAAAAATGGAATGAGAAATTTATAATAATGCACGTGTAGGTAATTTAACGGAGATAAAATAACTGTGTTACAGCCAAGAGTGCAGAAAGGGCAGTAAGAATACTAATTCAACTGGCGTATTATTTCGAAGAGCTATGTTAAAGAGCTGCAATTGCATTTTCCTGGAGTAAGGGTGTTAAATCCCTTTGAAATAAAAGAATTGCCTCTATTGCAGTAGATCAGACCGAACGCATAATTTCGCATAGTTCAATAAATGCGTGCTAAAAATTATATGATTACTGCGACAATTTAATTGCCATTATATACATTATATACACATGTCTTGTCACACCCTGAAAATATCTTGTCAGCCATACATAACCATTAAAAACGAAATATAATCCAAAAATAGGGACCTATTAAGTGCAGTGTTACTAACACTGGATCTCTTTCCTATGTCACAACACACTGAAACGATAAAACCTACCCCGAGGGTTGCTCCCGGGGGATTAGGGACTCACCGATACACTACACACGAGATTAAATAGCACACTTGTATACAACATAACAACATGTTAGACAGACATCACGATACTTACATTCACTCCAGCCGGGAGGCTGGAGGGGAGGTTCACTCCCACACCGACAACATTAACATGTAAAATCAAAATAATAATAATCACCAAAACTAAAACAGCCTAAACGTGGGCCCGGTGCCCTAGACTAACACTGACACGGCCCCCGCCCGCGGACCCTATGATTAGTCCAAGTGTCGGGTGGCAATTGTTTTTACAAACACCCAGTGAGTTATTGGAAGCTACGACTCTAGGTATCACGACACACGTGTCATTCCGGTGGCATATGAGCGTCGGCGGCGATATTAAGTGCTCAGCAGACAGCGGCCCAGACCCTCTCGTAAGGGGGGGGGGGGGGTTATGCTCGACTCCTGGTAATAATGGAGATTGTCCTTGCTCCAGAAATAAACTCTCCTAGCATGTGCACTCCGGTAAATTACACATTCGTTGTAGAAAATCAGTTTACGATGTTATGGGGGTGTCGAAAAGACCTCAAAAAAATCTTGTGAATGCTGAATGTCGTTTGTTCATGTCAGTATCGCTTAGCTCATTGGCAGCTGTTGCCATAAAGTTTTTCTAACCAAGGTCCTTTTTGATGCGTCTTAACGTTGCGGTTGTTGGGATTACAAGCTCGGATGCTCGTTTCCGCAGCGGCTCCTTGGATGATGGGAGCACAGATGACTCCACCACCGCACATGTGTCCTGCCGTGAGGTTGGTCGTCCTGTTCTTCTGTCTATCTTCAATCGATCCCGTCAGAATGAGTTTGTGTTCCAAATACAGTATTGTCCTTTTAGGAGGGTCTTCTTTGTCGAATCGTCTCGCGGAGTCTCGCCGCGCATCCCCTATGCTCTTTCCAGTACGAGGACGTTCATATGCCCAAACACCACCAACAAGCCGCTCTACAACACTGTAGGAGCTCGTGTCGGCCTTCTGAAATAGGGAATGAAATATCATACACTGCCTCAAGGAAAAGTATAAGGGAGGGGGGGGGGGTCACAAGACATTTGGACCATTCTGTACATATAAAGGATGGAGGTTACTTGCTTGTTAACACCAGCCTCGAGTAGAGCGTACAGCGATAATATAGTTGGATCTCAAGGTAGGATTTATTATACTGTTTATATACATCGCGAAAATTTGTTTGCAGTGATGGTGCGGGTGATATGGGGCTCGCCTGAAGACAGCGAGTATATAAGCCACGTTAGCTGTGTGAGAATCAACAATTCGGTCTCCGGGTATACCAACATTGCCTTCGCAAGACGATCGAGGACTTTTCCAGCGGGTCAGTGAAAGTCATGGTAAGCTGTAATCTTGCGAGCTGAATTTAGTTTATTCACTGTTAAAGGTTGTTCACAGCAAAGCGAACACATTTGATAGCTTTGCTTAAGTCGCATAGTGTATTCTTCCACCAAATGTACAAATAACATTGAAATGGGCTTGATCACTTTCTTCATGTGTTGGCCAAGTGAAACTGTAAAATGATTAGCGAATTAAACATTTATAAATTGGCTAATTCTTACACTTATGTCCGTTAAATATTATAAAGTAAAATAAATCATTTCAGTATTCACAAATATTTACCATATACTTTTAATTCAGCGCTAAAGAGGTGTAACTACTTTACCTTCAATCGTTGTCAACTTTACTGGACACACAGCAGTAAGTGTTTCTGTTCAAATATACGCAAGTATGGTCTGTGAGATTTTTCAAAGATTGATTTCAAAAGTTCTCACTTTACTGTGAACAGCCTTTAAAAGTTGTTCACTTGTTGCAGAGTATTTGAGTTTCTCACTTCTGCGAATACGAGAATTAGTGACAAAGAACATGTTATAACTTTCTCCCATAAGCTCAATAATTAAAATTGTCGGAAGTAAAGAGCAAAAAAAAAAAACCTACAATATATTATTAAATTCTGAGAGGAAATGATACCACTGGATTTTAAATGCGTAGGGTCTAGAAAAAAGTATTTCACACAGGTTGGCCGCTACCGCAGAAAGTCCATAATAGGCAAACAAGAATAGTATAACTGTAAATGTAGCCATATGTTGATACACAAATAACGGGTTTGGTTTTTATTGGAGTCATACTTTATTAAGAGACTTTTGAATAAGTTTCTATTAATTTTGAAAAATTTGGATTTAATACGGACTACTACAAAGATTAAGTATAATATATTTATATTGCAAAGTTTTATAATCACATTTATATACTGTTCAAAAACCTGTTTATTCACGGAACATTTTGACGACAGTATATAGTTACTCAGCCTGTTCACGATAAGGTGAGTCCTTTTGATATCAACATTACAGAAAAGTCACTCCCCCTGCCTGCACATATTTGAACGGGCGCACTGAGTGACATACGCCCAGTAAAGTTGGTAATGATGAATGCGAGATAGTTCCATATATTAAAGTCAAATAAGTAGTGTTAGGTAACCATTTGTGCAAAATGAAATTTATGTTTTTTTAATGAGTCCAAGTACAAGAATGAACAGAGTTGTAACATATTTACATGTCTAATAATTCCACAGTTTCATTTGACCGAAGCATGAATAAAGAGGCGAGGCTCGTGGAAATTTTAATTTTACATAAGGCGACGGAGGAATACACAAGGTACGTACAAGTAGATCTTAAGCAGGGCTTTCAGAAGTGCTCATATTACCGTGAACAGCCTTTACATGAAAATACACATAAGACGGAACTGAGCTCCGTAAGTACAAAATTTACAATCTCTCCGTATTACCAGCACCTTCGGTTCTCGGAACTAACAATGCCGAGGTTATACGAATCATTCTAGGATAATGGAAACTGTAGAAGATAATAATATATATATATATATACTGAAGTGTACTAGTTAAAATGGGTTGGCGTTTGAAAACAATAAAGTTAAACAGAGAGTCCGGTAGCTATTCTGTGATAACTGCATCTTGTTATGCAGGCAGGTTCTGATGGGGTTCCTAGTGTAAACTTCCCTAGCTCCTTGGATGTGAAACAGACTATACACGCAGTTACAGTACATACTATTAATTGCTAGCGCTTGCATAGGCAGTGGAATTCCACTGCTTTGACGCGCATTGTTATATATATAGTCCATAAACGCAGTTTTAGAGAAAGACGAGAGAGCAACGCTCACTGTCAGCTTCACTGCTGGGGGTGAATGTGAGCACGAGGGAGCTTTGTACGGACCATATATAGAAGTATAATCTATTGACGTTTACTTGCAATCTTCCTGAAGACCTGCTGAAGTTATTCATCCAGGATATTCCTCCACTTCCTTCAAACAAAGATTAGAAAATAGTACTAGAGGGCCGACACATCAGATTCGTGCGCACTCAGTGTGATAATATTTCACATAAGAACTATTTATTGCTAGGCATTACCAACACACACATCTACTTCCTGTATCCATTCACATTAATATCAATTAAGTATTATAGTGTGTACACTTAATGTAGGTAAAATTTGAATTTAACCAAGAACAATAACATGCTTTTATGTATAACACAGGTATAAAGGAGTAAATAAACCTGAATAGACTACAGAAGTCACCAGCAATTTTGCGTTGGTAGTGAATGTCCGTTGCATTGAGAGAGATCACACTACACGTGCCATACATAGGTGCTGTGTTAGCAAATTACTAGCGCTGAGTTTCACGAACTAGTATCATGTCTACTAGCGATGTGCACAGCTGTTTAAAGTTTACAACGTGGTGAGCATTTCTAGCAGTGTTGCCAGATCATCCGAGTACGAATTCCCGCAAGACTACGCTAAAGATCCCGTTTTACTGCCGGGATATCCTTTCTTACACAACAGAAATAATCATGCCATTCATGCAGTTTTCTGTTACTTTTTATGCTGATTTACTCCATGTTATTCACAAACCACAATAAATAGTGCACGAAGTAATCAAACGCAGATTAATGACAAGATGACAGGAAATGTTTGAGATAAAAGAGAGTGCATTGAAAATATTGATCTTCGTGGAAATAAATTTCAGATTTCTTCTTTAAGAATTAAGATCATTCATTTGCATATTTTATCAACTTATGTAGAAGTTCGAAATATCCGGGTTTCTCTCGTATATTCCCTTCTACCGCGAGCTTCTGACATTTCCCAATAAACGGAAAATTTCTCGCCATCTGGCAACACTGACTTCCAGTACAGATTGCTGTGACCATAGTAAGGTTACTTCTACTCAGGTTAGGAACAACAGAAAATTTCTTATGGGAGAGTTTGGCACAGGGAAAATTTCTGCCGTAAGGTTTGCTGCTGTTCTTCATTTACCACTTATAAAATACCATTCATTGCCAACGTAATAACCTTTCTTCTGGGAAAAAAATTAACTCTGGCGATCGCATGCATCTCCTTGGTGAGTTCACTCAATTGTATCTTTACTTTAATTAATAAATACCCGCCTTCAATTAACTCTTCAATAATCGATACTATTTTGTTTGTGTGTCAATTATTACCAGAATGTTTAGAAACAAAAATAAGTCTCAATCTATCCACTAATTCGTTAGGATTGTCCCAATACCCGTGTGGAAGTCTATCACATACCTATTCTTTATATAAAGCACCTCCAACGATATCCCTCATTAAAACTTATTTCGGGTGATCCACATCTATATTACTCCCTACAGATGAATCGGTACTGCGGGAATTTTACCTGTGCCAAACTCTCCCATAAGAAATCTCGTTTTGTTCCTAACCCCAGTAGAACTGACCTTAATATAGTCACAGTAATCTGTACTGGGAGTCAGTGTTGACAGATGGCGAGAAATTTTACCTTTTCCGGAAATTTTAGAAGCTAGCGGGAAAAGAAAAGATACGAAAGGAAAACCGAATATTTCGAACTGACATGTGTATATTAAAATGTAAATATGAATGTTCTTAATTCTTAAAGAATAAATCTCAAAGTTATTCCCAAGAATGATCAATATTTTCAATACACTCTCTTTCATCTCAAACATTTCCTGTCATCTTGTCATTATTCTTCATTTGATTACTTCACATACTATTTACTGTGCATAAGTTAGTGTTTGGCACGTAGTGTGATGTATATTTTCCCCAGCCAAAACTGTAAGTATTAACTTTATTCTGTAACTATTATTCACGTCCATCAATGGTGTTGACAAGAGCGAACAGTAAAAATACAACTGTGTTTCACATTGGGCGCTCATAAACCTAGCTTAATTCAATGGCAAATCGTTACGAATAAGTGCAAAAAAA
Source organism: Dryococelus australis (assembly GCA_029891345.1). Lineage (NCBI taxonomy): Eukaryota > Metazoa > Arthropoda > Insecta > Phasmatodea > Phasmatidae > Dryococelus > Dryococelus australis. Next base: position 38,966,387 of record CM056993.1, read on the forward strand.
AACAGCTGTCATAAAAATGAATTTCGTACTTTTCTACTTTCGCCTAAGGAAATTGCGAAGGGAAGGCCCTCAAAATTTTATTTTAAACCATATCAATACTATATTTTTCTATTCAGTAGTAACATTTAGATACTGTGTAAGCCTACCTTAAGCTAAATCCAATTCACGACAGAATACTTAACAATATATGAGTATATTTTTTTATATTTCTACTCTAGTGTGAAGAACAAAGATTATACTTTACGTCGGGTCTAATACAATACAGTTCGGAACATTTTACACAATTACATTTGTTTGATGAAAATTGCAACTATTCCATTTACTTACATATAAATAGTAAATTATGGTGTGAAAACTGTTCACGATAAAGTGAGCACTATTGAAATTAATCTTAGAGAAAAGTCACTTGCCCTACCAGCATATATTTTAACGTGCGCACTGAGTGACATGCGCCCAGTCAAATTGGTAACGATGGATATAAAGTAGTCACATATCTTAACGTCAAATGAAAAGTATTTGGTAACAATTTCTGATAATTTAAATTATTTATTTCGCTTTCTGTTCTTTCTTAAGGCATCAAAGTGTAAAAATAAGCAGATTTATTTTTTAAAAATTTTCTAATAATTTCACAGTTTCACATGACCGACTCATGAATAAATTATGAGGCCCGTGGCAATGTTAATCTTACCTAAGACGGAAGAATACACAACGTGCATGCAAGTAGATCCTAAGCAGGGCTTTCAGAAGTGCTCATTTTACCGTGAACAGCCTATACACATGTGACACCAATGTACCTTGGCGGCGAAAATTCTTATTTCCCAAACTAAAGTCATTGGGCTTCCAAACTTTGGTATAATAAAGGGCCTTCTACATCGGGCTGATGGCATGCAGTGCAGTGCAGCGCCGACGCATTTTTGAAATGTGATTGGCTCACCTGACTTGTTACGTCAGTGCAGATGTGCAAAGCTGTGCTGTGCAGTGCAGTGCTTACCAAGTTAACCATATTTTAACTCGGGGTCGGCAGCTAATCAGCATCCAATTGGCAGGGTGTACGTGATTCGACATCAATACGTCACGATGAACGAGCCAATGAAATGCAAAGCCGAGCAGCGCAAGCGCAAATAATGGCTGGGAAACGAGTATTTTGTTTATATGGCAAATACTGTAACAATATACCCAATAACAATAATGTATTGTTTACTTAAATTGCCACCTATAGCACATAAATGTAATTACGCTAATCAGCAGAGGATCAGAATTCATTGTCGCGTGCAGAGTGTGGCGATCGACACCACAGTCGGCATTAACAAGATGTCAGCAGCCAATGGGTGTTCACGATAAAGTGAGCACTTATGAAATCAGTCTTTAAAAAAAAAAACGCTGCTAGTACTTGCATATAGTTTAACGGGTGAACTAAGTGGTAAAGTTGGTAACGATGGAGAAGAAGTAGTTCCATGTCTTAAAGACGAATTAAAAGTGTTAGGTGAACATTGGCGAAAACTTAAATGGTTTATCTTTTTTTTATAATGCTCGTAAGTGTAAGAATTAGCAGATTCGTTAAGTATTTAGTTTTCTAACATTTCCACAGTTTCACTTCACCGACGCACGAACAAAGCGATGAATCCATGGCAGTGTTTATTTTGCATATGGTTGAAGAATGCACAACGTGCATGTTGATGCGCGTCCAAGGCCAAGGAGCGAGAGAGAGATACGGTCGACAGTTACAAGCACGCCTAGCGCCTCATCGTTCCTACGCACAAGGCGTGTAGCGTTTCCGTCGTGAAGCTTCACTGTGTAAATTAGATCTGTAACAGTGTAACTTTATTACACGCGATGAAAGTCCACAGATCAAACCACGTGCGTATAATCGCACTTTTCTCTTACCGCTTAAAGAAACTGCAATGGCAACCTTTGAAAATGCTATATTTGACCACTTTCACGAATTTTTCTCCTTCCTTAATACACTTAATATGAAAGAAGTGAAAGAAATATAGGAACATAGACAATAGTTTTTTTTTTATCCTTCCTAGCAAAAAATCCGTATTTCCAGTACTTGTATTTACCCACTCTAAATCGGAATCAGTTATTTTTTACTGATTGTCAGTTCAAACTGCTCCATCCGAAATCAGTAGGAAAAGAAAACTATTAATCTCTTCAGTTAATTGAAATCCACTAATATAAATAGTAGAAATCAGTTATTTATAGTCGATTAATAAAAAGCACAATGATTGAAACCCATGGATTACGGTTTGAAATAAATTAGGTATACAATTATTTTATGGCAAAACAAAATTTTTACATGTTCAAGGAAATTTTGGAAGTGGTTGGTATCGAACAGCCATCCCAAAACGCAACGCGTTCTCTTGTTTCATTAGGCTGACGTTCTACCAACTCTGCTACTTTAACACTGAGAAATAACGGTCTCGCATTTTCGTAGTAACATAAACTTACAATGGCGAACGGCGGTAAGTTTCGTAATGTGAAAGTACTTCATGTGGTAGAAATATTCACATATTATGCTCACGTAGGTACATGTCTTGGTAAAGCTCGAAAAGTCATTCTAAGTTAAGTTTAGTTCAGATTGTGTCCTTAAAAAGAGAAGTATAGTGGTTTTAACTGTGTTGTCGGTGTTTTCTATGTATCTGCTATTTTACAATGCAATATTTTACAGAATTAAATTGTTATTTTGAAGAGACAGATTGACTAGTAATAACTGTGCTAATTAGACAGTGGAACGTTAGAAACAATGCAATATTTTATAAAATTTGTCGTTTCTTCATCATTTGGTCTGTTTAGTTGCAGAGAGCACAAAACTTTTATTGGTATAAATCCACCTTTCTTATTGAATCACCGCACTATCGAGTATGTAAAATTGTGATGATCTATCTGTACTAAAAATAACAGTTTTTAAACTGTAGAAGCATCATGCTTTGCTTTATGGACGGAGGTTCGTGCCCAACCACCTCCAAAAACGTTTTTGTGTAGACAATATGTGTGTTCTGCGACAAAATAAATCGCACCTAATTTACTTCACATAGGAATGCTCTTTGCTTATTTATTAATAACGGCTATAAATAAGAATTTTTCTACTGCTTGAATTAGTAGATTTCGTTTAACTGATTAACTAGTGAATTTTTTCTACAGATTCCAGATGGAGCAGTTTCAACTGACAATCAGTAAAAAAATAACTGATTCCGATTTAGAGTGCCGCGGTACGCTCTTAGGCGCAAACAACGATTTCACAGAAAACGTTTCAGTACATAGGACCCTTAAGGGGGCCACCTACCCTGACGCGACATGGCACAGGAGCGAGCGAACGCTAAGGGCGACACTGGCACTCGTATCAATTGCCACATCGCCACTATGATTATTTTAACCGACGAAAAGTCTGTTGCGATGTCCAATGCAGGATTGTATTTGAGTTTCACGTATATCCGGTTAGCACATTTTGACTTACGGCAGTCTGAAAAGGCAGTTTCTAGCTATGTTGGAGGGCTTGGAAATAGTGGTTCTAACATGCGTAGTGTCAGGAAAGTGATATTCCGTCATCGTCTGAAGTTTGCTTTCTTTTCGTACATTAGCGCATTGGGCGCACGTGGAATAGTTTCGCCAAGAAAACGGATTTCCCAACACGCTGCAAGACATTTCAAGCGCCTAGTAAGCGGCCCCCTTAAGCAGCTGGGCTTTAAGAAGTGCTGGGTTTACGGCGAACAGCCAACAGCATCAGTCCACTGCGGCAGAATGCTAAACCTTAACCATGGCCACTGCCTGAGTTGCCAGACGTATATCCAGACACACCTCGCCCGCGAGAGATCTGGTCTGATACAGAGAGGCGGGCAGGCAAGTCGGTTACTGGCCAGGTAACCTTGGCCTTGAGACCAGCGTGCCTCGATACTGTCGTTGACACCAGAGGTGGGTGCCCGTTTGATTTTATCTTATTTTACTTGCCGGAACCGCACCTGTGGCGGAGGTGTTGCTGGAGCGAGGATCGGCGGCTCTAAGGCACCAGTATATAAGTTCCAGTGGGCGTGTTGAAACTAACCATTCGCTCTCCGAGTACCCTTCCAAGCCCCTCTGGTAGACGACAGAAGACTTATTCAACATCACCATGAAGGTCCTGGTGAGTGATCTGTAATTATTATACACTACTTAACCTCTTTTCTTGTAGCGCGCTTTCGTTCATATACAGCGAAGGCCAAAATAGGTGAAAGACACAGGCTTGGAGTTTTTTGCGAACACCATACGTTCAAATAAAGGCTGTTCACGATAAAATGAGCACTTCTGAAATAAACCTTAGAGAAAAGTCACTGCCCTTGCCTGTATATATTTTAACGGGAGCGACATGCCCACAATAAAGTGGGTAACGATGGAGGGAAAGTAGTTCCATATCTTAACGTCGAATAAAAAGTGGTAGGTAACCATTTGTGATAACTTATATTATTTCGTTCACTTTAAGTTTATTTTTAATACATCGAAAAGTGAAAATTAGCACATTTGGAAAATGTTTACTTTTCTAATAATGTGAAAGTTTCACTTGACCGACGCATTAATAAAGTGACGAGGACAGTGGCAAAGTTAATTTTACTTAAGGCGGAAGAATACACAACGTGCATACAAGTAGATCTTACGTAGGGCTTTCAAAAGCTAAATTTATTTGGTCACTAGCTTATTTTCGTTTTTTTTTAAATTTCACAAGAAGTTAGAATGATGTAACAGATTCGGCCGATATTACAAACTGCTTATCATTTCAGGCTTCAAGTAACGGATTACCGCTTAGGCCTTGCTTGATTTCGAGGTCAAATAATGTGTATCAAACTTTTAAAAATAAATAAATGAACATAAGTAGTCCGGGCGATTTAATGCGAGTACATGGCAGATTAGGAAATGTATTTAAATATTATCTCCGAACAAAATTATCAATATTAATCTGGCATTAGGATGCGTAGCAATGTATAAGAACACGTCGTTAATTGTGAATTATCTTTACGTTTAGAAGGCACTCTCTTCCAAGAGACTTTCTTACACGTTATGGAGAGCTGTGAAGTTAGTTCAATAAGAAAATTTATATATATATATATATATATATATATATATATATTGTTTACGCTAGTACATTGGGAAACCTACACAATATTGGAAAATACTTCAAATATATGACAAAATTTAGAATTAAAATTTCTGAAGTGTCTGAATTTTGAAAATGTTTCCAATGCGAAAAAAAAAAAAAAGCTTTAAAAAATAATGAATAATCTTTTCTTCAATACTACTATACGATCAACTAATTCTATCATCTTAAGGACATGCTCAACACACCCTGAACAATAGCAGCTTTCTCATCGAGCGGTCTAAAAACGATGTATCCTTCAGACTTAAGTTAACCTAAAAGTTTAAGAAATAGTAAACTTAAGGTTTGACTTAAGGTACTTAAAGTGATGCTTCTGTTGAATGGGTGTTACTTTACTTGTGTTTTTGTTGGAAATTTAAACAATTGATTGACGGCTGTCATTTAGATCTTAAACTATATATTCTGCATTCAAGTCATCCTTTACAATACTTATTATGTAAATACTTGCAGAAGCGCAAGGAACTATTTCTCGACGAAAGGAACACTAATACTGAACAACTGCTAATATTAAGGATATTTAGGTTTCGGAAATACGAAGTACTTCATAAAATTGCTTAGATTTATTTATCTTAAAGAATGTTTACAATATATTGGAAATTTTTTTATCCCTTAGTAGTAGTGGCTGTATATACCGTTATGATTTCCACGCCATTCTCTCAGTTAATTGAGTTTCCTTGGCTCAGTGTATTATAAATTCATCCCCGCAATTTCATGCACATTAACTAACCAGAAAAAAACGAATCTAAACAGGAATTTTTTGTTAATGCTCTTTTATTCTCATTGTTTGTTCTTTCAAGGAGTGAGGCTTACATTACTCGTTAAATTATAAGTGGAAAGAACACACATAGATAGATAAACTAGGGTTCAAAATTGGAACATTATGTTACGAACACATAGTGGAGAAATAAACTTCAAAATTCACGAACTTAAAAAAAAGCATACAACATTCAGTGTACGATCTTGACTATGAAATCTGCACAACTACGAATTTCACTGTAGTTTGTTAATCCGTATAAAAATACTGATATGATATAACTAATTTTACGCTTATAACATTTAAGGTAACCAGTGGTTTAGTTTTAATTAACAAAAAAGGAATTCTATATCCATTTTACATGAGCTGCTTTAGTATTTTGGGTATTAATATTTTTACATTTCTGTTCGGAAGTTCGGGACCTAAACGAACATCCTGTATTATCTATATTCTCTTATAAGAGTTTGTTTAGAACGCCACGAATTACAAAATCAGAACTGGTAAATTTCCATCGATTTGTACTTTAGCGAATGGGCATGAAATGTTATGATTTTACAAGATCGATTATATTAACTTCGCAGTGTAGAGTGCAGTGTAGATGCAACTGACTCAGGGGATATAAATTCGATTCCCGGTAACGATAGTAGGCATTTTTGGAGTTGCTATATCGGGGTACACACTTTGGGAAAGAATGAAAAAACCACAGGATGCTCTCTCTGTTTAGTCACGTGAGGCACGACACGTTTTCAAGCATTGTGACGTTGCGTGGGTTTCCAAGCAGCCTTCAAGTCACCAACTGCATATACAGTGATTATCACCTGTGGTTCGCATTTGATTAAAATATACGTCTGCTTAAAAATACTCTATTTTTATTTTTAATAGTGATACATTACATACAAATAAAATTATCAACGTGATCACAACAGACAAAAAAATACAGTATCTAGAAATAAATATGCGACGAAATACCTTTCTTAGAATTTCTGTTCACCGTAATCACGGACGATATGGGAGCATTTTGAAATTGGAAGCATTTTAGTTGCATATTTCATTTTTTATGGTCTATCATCAACATTGCAGAAAGTTGTCGACCCTTCCTAAATCCAACTTAAAGTAAATAAATTAACTGTAAAAAACCTTTTAAAAGCAATCTTTTATTTCTAAATGCACTAAAAAGAGACATATAAATATAGTACAAGTTACATAACGTGTAGATGTTATATGCCGTGGACGAACAGCCGTAATAAACTTTGCTACAATTAATATTTTTGTATCCATTTATATTTGGTATATAAAAGTTTGGCGCGAATAGTTAAGAGTCCTACGTAAGATATGTGCTTACTACGCTTACGCTAATGAGGTATACGTTCTATATTGGCCCAAGCGTTTATAAACCAAAAATATAAATGGATACAAAAATATGAATTTGTAGTGAAGTTTATTACGGCTGTTCGTCCACGTCTTATAATTTATAGACATTTCGTAACTACTACTATGATTATTTTTCTCTTTTTAGTGCATTTATAAATAAAAGATTTGTTTTTAAAGGTTTTTTTTCAGTAAATTTATTGTTCACTTTTTAGTCTCACCAATAATAATAATAATTATTATAAATATATACTATTTATACATTTACATACACGTACGTCATCGGTATCGCTTGCGAGCCCGATGACGGATGAGTATGTAAATGTATAAATAGGTTACCTATATGATGGCCCATTCCACCCTTCGGGTTGCAACCTGACCAACAGTGATGCAAAAAAATGCGAGACTGAAAAGACTAAAAAAAATATCAGTAAATACATTCTGTTACATTAATAAAATGCTTTTGTTTTTAACACTATTACTATCTCTTTGTCACACTGATTGTAAATTTTTTATGTATTTACATGTTATCTCTTTAACAAATCTTTCCTCTATGGACAATTTTAATTACCTATATAATATTTGAACAATTTTTATAAAAGTTCATTCGTTTTCCTATTAACATCTAAACATAGTAAAATTGCATTTCTTACTTTAATAATTAATACATATTTTCCTTATACTAAACTTCTTATCTCTACGAGACCCTTATCATCGTTTGTGCGGAAACACGAACATTATTATTGGACACAAAACCCACACTCCCGGAAGTGAAAGGAGAGGGGGGGAGGGATGCCCACTACCCTAACTCTCCTATTTCCCCAAGGTGGGCAATCAATCCCCCCTAGGCCCCTTTCCCATCTTCCTAACCGTTTTCGCGAGAACACGAACCTTAATTTTGGGCACAACCCTCCTCCCCCCGCGGATGTTGGAGGAGGGGGTCGGCTACCCTAACTCGCCCCTTTACTCAATGTGGACAATTATCGATCCCCCCTAGCTCCGTTTCCACCCTCCTCATAGTTTTCGCTTAAAGTGTTAGACGAGGCAAACCGTAAGCGCCTGACACACACCATCCACACAGATACGGACAGACACCTAAGTCGAGTTAAATAAAATCTTGTAAACAGTAAGCCATGTGAAAGTACGAAAATCTCAAGGGAAATGTGTTGTTTGGTACCATGGAAGATCCTAAGCTCTATGAAATGTGACTTAACAAATTCTATAGTTACAAAAGTTGTCGTGAACTTTTATAATGTATGATGCAAATACTGTTTAAAATTGTTCTCTTTTCATGCCCCTACTTTACAACGTTAGGCTAATCGACAATGGAAACCACATTTTAAAACTAGAAACGGAACACTTATACATGACTTAACCGGGAATGGAATGTAGAACAACGCACACTTTATGCTGCCATTCTATCCAACACTGCTGTAAAGGCCTGACACAGAACATAGAGAATGTAATTAATATTCACAGGCGTTTAAGTCAGTATTTTTAACTCAAATATTTTCTTAACATTTCCCATGGCCGATACAGATTATTTAAATGTATTAGTGTACTATCAATATTTATCCATTTTTTTTAAAGAAATATTCATCATTATGTACATATATATGTATATAAAATACATACATGCATGTTATATGTATATATATATTAGAAATACGAAGACATAGAGGGCATAACGTTACTAGATTGAAATACAAGCTGTTTCATAAAAATAATCCTGAAAAATACTATTTAGAATTTTTTTTTAACTTCCGCTCTTTTATGCCGGAGAACCGACTGGGTGACGACTTTGATACTAAATTAACCAAGAACTAACACATACATCGTGGTGGTTCTCTGCTATTAAAAATGGACCAACTAGCCCGTCCTACTTATATGTATAGCCTACACAAAACTCCAATCCTATATTCGTTGCATGGTACAATATATTGTTACACAAGTGCGATTATGCCATACTCAATGCAACTTCATTTACCCCCACCACTCGGCACCCGACCTGCATCAGTTGCCGAGGTGATACCCGCTGAGTCAGCAAGGGTAAGTGACTGCATTCCCCATTTCCCCCACCCGCCCTTCCCCCTTCCCCTTAGTTGTGACCCAGCGCCCGTCGAAGTCAGCGAGTGAATATGTGTGAGATTGCACAACACCTCTCCCCTGCAGCCCATTGGTGATTGCGTAATTCTACCATCAAAAAATAATTAAATGTCCTCAAAGGTCATCGACCCCGAACAATTGCCCCAGGTGACAATAAAATAAGAATGAAAAAAAGAAAAAGTAACATGTACTCGCCGGGAATCGAACCGGAAGTGTATGTGTGACAGTAACACTTTCCAAGGTTACACATGTGCAGAATACAGGTGCATTGGCGCATGTGCTATACTGCAATGGTGCAAGTGCATCGGTGCAATGGTGCATGCGCATCGCGAGTGGCAGTTGGAGGAGGAAGGGGGAAGTGCAGCAGCATCCATTTTGAATAAATTATGTCGGTGGACCAACCAGCCCGTCCTACTTATATGTACAGCCTATACAAAACTCCAATCTTATATTTTGCCACTTATTTGTGTCTATCCTGAACCAGGGCCATACTATGACATCACGTACTTCTGTTCTCTTTCCATTGACACGTGCTGGGTCGCGAGGTGTTTACCAGTTTCTCGGTATGTATATTTCCCTTTCCAGGACACCATCACTCCTACCATGTATACAGAGTGTTGCAAAATTGCATGACAACACTCCGGGGAAACATTCCTCCCATGTGGAGGATGATTATATATATATATATAAACATAGGTCCGCAAACGCTTCGTTTCTTCACTACCGCCCACAATACAAAACGTACAGTGTATGGCCCGCGGGCAAGATCATGGTACTGTGGAATGCCATAGCAGCTGTAATTGGCAGCCCCATGTTAGTCCCCCTAGGAGCCCTGATTTAAATCCACTAGACTTCTATTTGTGGGGACATTTGAAGGCACTTGTATATGCAACCCGTGTGGACGATGTAGGCTCCCTCCGTAATTGTTTTAGGCGCGTTGCGAAACAATCAGGAACTTTCAGGGATTCATCAACGCCTCCGGGTGTCCATGCAACGGCGGGTTGATGCACGTGTTCGTGCTGCTGGATGGCATTCCGAACACTTCCTTTACTGCCAACAATAAGCTCTCACACATTTGTAACTAATTCCTGTGAAGTTCCTACTGTTCAAGGCGTAGTGCCGTAGTGTGAGGTGTCGTGTATCATGTTAACGAACGCTGCGATGGCATTCCACAGTAACATGATCCAGCCCGTGGGTCATACACTGTACGGTACGTATTACTGGCTGTAGTAAAGAAACGAAGCGTTTGCGGATCTATGTTCATATAACATTTTGTCATCCACTAGATCTGATGAATGTTTCCCCGAAGTATTGTCATGCAATTTTGCAACATTCTGCATAGTGTACGCCCCTGGACTGGAGCATGTTTCTTGTCTTTATAAGTTCTTCATGGTTAATTGGGCACATTTAAAAGCCCTGCTCAGTAGCTACTTTACGCCTCATTTTGTATTCTTCCGCTACATGTAATATTAACATTGACAGGAACCGTCTGACTATATTCGTGCATCATACAAATGGAAAGTGTGGATTTTTTTTTTTGGGAAACTAAAAACGTTTAATAATACGCAAATCCGCACTCTGTGTGAGCATAATACAAAAAAAAACTGACTTCAGTTTTCATCAATGTTAACGTTACGCCCTCAATACAATGTCAAACCGTATAACTATTTATTTTTGTAATTTGTTGCCAACTCAACTGGGAGCGTGTATGGCAGTGCGTAATGTAGCACGTTGGTGGTTAGGGCACCATGTAAAAAATAATGGCAAAATTACCTGACAAATGTAAGTTAATATTCGCAAAAAAAGTGTGGGGGGGGGGACAGGGTTTTCCTTACGTTTAAGGAAGATGACCGCACTCTGGAGGAAAATTCACGTACATGGTAGTGGAAGATCCCATACAAGGATGGGAAAATTATCTTACGACCGCGACGTGTGGATCTCCGCATGCATTTGTAACTATTTGATGATTGTATTTTATACATATTTTTACCTTAAAATTAATTTTTATTGTTTAGTCCTGCAGGCTCTCCAACATGACTTTAGATGTAAGGTATAAAAACCGCACTTCGGGGTAAAATTTACGTACATAGCGGTTCAGCATTGTCTCAACGGCTAAGTAGTAGGACGGGTGGAAGAAACAGATGAAAATATTGCAAAAAAATTAAATAAGAAAATTCGTAAGAGACTGTGCAAAACGGATAACTTTTTATTCCTGTGTTCAAATTTCAATGTACGGAGTTATCTCTACTCGCCCAATTTTTATGCCAAAGGAATTATTAAAGCATTTGGAGAGGTATTGACTTGAAAGCATAAATATAGGCACTAAAGGATTTCTACACAAACTTTTCTCTGTACCGCACAAATATAACTGAGCAACCTGTTACGAAAATAATAATTTGTCAAGTAGCGCTTAGCATAGCAGGAATGTTCAGTCTAATAATAAGAAATATTTAGGGAAATCATTTATAATTATTTCAATTATAAATTTTGCAAGTAACTTAAATTAATTATTTTATATTTCGTGGTGGAATAATTTGACATACTAATAATCACTGAAGATGTTACGCTGTAGTCGTGGTGTAATGGATAGCGCACCGGCCAATCCGGATAGGGACCATGGTTCGCAAGTGTCGAGGATTTCAGATTTGATGTTTCGGTTACTATTCAACAAAGGATACAAGCAGCAATGAAATAAACAGCACTAATACCTCAGAGTATTTCTAATGTAATTTCATTATACAATATACTTAGTTAATATTCCCTTACTTCTATGGAATTTTCTCCCACTTTTGTCTGCTACATTTACCGTACGGTTAGGAAACAGTACTTTGCTTGTTATGTAAATTTACTCTACATTTAAGAGGTAATTTTTACGTTACAAGTAAAGGCAATTAGCTTCATTTACATGCAAGGAAATATTTACCTGAATTTTTTTTACAGTGCAGTGCCTTTCTGTTTTTCAAAGGTTGATTTTAACACTTCGAATGCAATGCTGCAGTGTAACTCGGGCTACAATAAATAATATTCTTACAACATTTGGAAATAATAAAATATATTGTATTTCTTATTATATACTACCTGATATTTGAATTAAAAATGAACAATGCTATGCTCTATTGGCTGCCAGCTTGTCCCAATAATAAATTTTATTCAGTGGAGTAAGCTTGTTAAACGTGGTGCGAAGACGGTTGTAGGTGGAAGGCAGAGCTGTAGAGAAAATATGTTCTTATTGTGGTGGATATAAGAGACACAATTCTGTATTGTAGACGCCAGTAAATATAACAATTATGTTCATTCAGTAAACGGGGAAACTAATGAAAAAATTTCAAGATTCATAAATCTTACCTAAACATTTATATTCAGCGTTAAAACATGTAACTACTTACAGTCCGTCGTATCCAACTTTACCAGGATCATGCCATGTTAACCCTTTTATTCCCACATTAATATATGTTTTCTGGTGTTGCAAATAATAAGTTTTTTGATGCGTGCTGCACTTTAGCTGGCGAAGAGAACTTACTTCGTATCAGAACCAATAAGCTGTTAGTTTCGTGTTCGGTGGTTATTAATACCAGCCAGTCAGAACGTAGAGTAGTAGCATGGAACACATACGTACACGGAAGATCATTTGAAACTGAGCTTCGCAGTATACAGTGCCAGACAAAATTAATCTTTCAGTGCAACATTTAGACAACTGTGAGAATGAAAGGGTTAAAATATATGCAGGCAAAGACTGTTCACGATAAAGTGACCACTTTTGAAATCAACCTTAGAAAAATGTTGCTGCCCTTGTCTGCAAGTATTTTAACGGGCACCCTGAGTGATATGCGCCCGGTTAAGTTGGTAACGAGGGATAGAAAGTAGTTCCATTCATTAACGTCGAGTAAAAAGTGTTAGGTAACCATTTGCCATAATCGAAATTACATCTCTCGCTTTATGTTAGTTTAACGCCCGAGTGTGTAAAAATTTGCAAATTTATAAAATGTTTACTTTTCTAACAATTACAGAGTTTCAGTTGACCGATGCATTAATAAAGTAATGAGGCTCATAGGAATGTTAATATTACGTAAGGTGGAAGAATTCACAACGTCCATACAAGTAGATCTTAAGCAGGGCTTTCAAAAAGTGCTCATTTCACCGTGAACATCCTGTAGGGGGACGTGCTATTTTTTTCAAGGGTTTATTTGAAAATTGCTGAGTTAACCGCGAACAGACTATAGGCTAATAATGATATTGGTTGTTGCAGGCATGTGTTGTCCTCGCTGTGCTGCTGGTGATCGCCTCTGCCGCCGAGGAGCCGCAGAAGGACAAGAGGTACGTAGCGGCCACCGCTCTGGGCTACAACACTGGCCCGGCTCTCGGCTATTCCGGGCTGGGCTACACCGGCCTGGGCTACACCGGGCTGGGGTACCCGGGCTACGGGTACTCCGATCTCGGGTACGCCTACAGCAGCCCCTACGCCTACTCCAACTACTGAGCCGTCGCGCAGGACGTATCCCGTCCACAGTCGGCACGCATACTCTCGCATACCGAAGCTCCTGTTGAGTTTTAGACCCGCTGTACAGTTTCTCCTAAAAATAAACACCCTCACCAATAATATTATTTTTTTATTTTCTGCACCTTTCTAGTATCTTAAGAGTCCTACGTTTTCCACAGTTAGAATAAGTTGCAAATAACTTGAGATATTTTGGTCGATGTTTAAGGTTTGGTCTCATCCAAGTTGAACTTTACATTTATGTGAATTTCTTATAAATTAACTAACAGATTATTTATATTACAGTGCATTTACACGTTAAAATGCAGCGGTCAGATTTTATCCACGTATGATCACGTAATTGTGAAACGGCAAGAATGTATTGATCGTTACAAAATGATGTTGCATTAATTATGTCATAATTATTTGTCGGTAGTTCAGAATCTATGTTGGCTCTACAGCTTAAGACGCCCGTCTACCTAGAGCTTTTTTTCCGCGTTTGAAGCCGAGAGGCGAGGGAGCGATAAAGGCGACACTCCCACGCGCATCAAGTCCCTAATCGCCGCTAAGCGCAAGGCTCTGAACTGGCATGCCGTGTTCTCGTCGTGCTGCGTGTACATATGGGACTTTCAGCGGCGACCAATTTATTTCATTGGTGGAAAGTGTGTAGGAAGCTTCAATACATGCTCCTTGACTTGATTGTATGGATCCAACCCGTACATTTTTAGATACAGCTTTTTGAAAAAGCCGTTTTTAGCCATTTTGACGTGATCTGAAATGGCGTCTCTAATAAACGCGAGGTCTTGAAAACACTCAACAGTTCTCGTCTGAAACGTGTGTTATTTTCATAGGTCAGTGCACGTTTAATAGTTTCGTAGAAAAAAACTTGTATTTCGAACACTCTGCAACGCACTTCAAGCGCCAGGTAGACGGGGGCCTTAAGATCATTGGTGCATGAAAGCAGAATATTTATATAATTTGTGTCATAACTTGTTTCACAGCGAATTTTTCCAAAATTTTTGGCCCCTTCAAGACGTAAATAACAACTTTTAGCTCTTTCTTACGTTATTAGATATTCACTGTTGCCATTATTCTCGGAGCACTAATGGAAAAGAAAAAAAAAGTTTTCTCATATGCAATCAGTGTTCCGAGAATAATGACGGTAGTGAAGATCTGACAACATATGAAGGTGCTAAAAATGGTTATTTGCGCCTTGACGAGCGAAAAATTTAGAAAAATACGCTGTGAAACAAGTTATGACAAAAATTATATAAATTTTCTGCTTTCATGCACCAATGGTCTTATTGTATGTATATTGCCAGAGACGGCGGATTTGAAGAGTCAGTTGAGCAAGCTGTGGCCGGATCATCTTCAGGGAAACATCCGACATTTGTATGCTTCCATGTCCGACCGTATCACCACGTGACCCCGCGCTACGGATGATCCAACACCCTTCTAAGCGCCTCTTGCAAGTGTTTGTCCCCTGCAATACATGCTTGGTGTGGTACGATTTATTGATGTTCTCTGTATACATACGGACATGTCCTGTGCCTGTAGCCACTTACGTGCCCCTGCGATGGCACCTTCAGTATAATAATTGTGATGCAAATAAGTGCAGAAAAGAGGAAGGTTGTCACTGAAATAAAATTATATTCATAGTGAATTGCCACGACAGGTAGCAAATATGAAAAACTTAAATAATTTAAAAAGTTGATGTCATAATGGTTGTACGTGAAGATTTCAGGTACTGCACGCCAGAAAGCTGGCAAAGGTGTTGTGAAACCATTGTAAATGCTTATTTTCGAGTAGCAACAATCTCTATTAGTTTTATTACATTAAAATAACTAACTCTATTTTAGTACCAGGATTAAATTTTTTAAATAAATCCTTCATTACAATAATTAAAAATTGAAATGCCTCCAAGTAAATGATTTAGTTTTACTTTCGTACATGTAGAGACTTATGAAACATTGGTGTACTATGTTATACGACAATTAAATCCACGTTTCAAAACCTGTCTCCCATTTTTCTGTTTCTCCTTTTTTCTATATTTAATCACGTTCTTGGCAGGGTTCTTTAATCTGGGTTTATGGGCATACCCTGCAATATTTATCATTATCAGATGGAACCGCATGCAATTCTTTTATAAATTGTCCATACCGCTCCTGAACGATTCGTTTCGTTTTCGTATTATACGCTTATGATTTACAAAGTCTGGGCACTAAACCTGTTTGGGCTTCTACGAATGATGAACTGCGCAGGCTCACAGAAACCAGCAGGCGAAAGATGGAACTAATTTATAATAAGCCAATTACAAATTTAGTTGTCATAATTTACAAATAATACCCATATACATCTCAAATACGAATTAAATACAACTCTCCAGAGAAGTACAAATCATCTGAGAATTTAATAGGTTGAGTCTTGTAGCGGATAAACTTTCAACAAAAAAAATTAAAAAGAGATTTCCAAAGTACACGAAAATAAAATGTTGGAGATAATTTATATTTATTCGGGAAGAAATGATGTGGCGCGTTGGATTATGCCGCAATGAAATAGTATTTTCTTCGCTACAGTCCACTGCATGTGCTAAGCAAGTTGGTACATAATCTACTTGAAGAGGCGGCGGCGTAAGGTTAGATGACATCTCTCACCACGATGAACCGAGTTCAATCCCCGAAGTGTTAAAACCCGGATTTTAGTATGTAGGAAACGCGATAGATGTTGTTGTCTTAATGGTTTCCTCGGGGTTTTCTTGTCTACTCCGCCATCGTATCCCGTAAGTGCTCCATGT
Organism: Dryococelus australis; assembly: GCA_029891345.1. Taxonomy (NCBI): domain Eukaryota; kingdom Metazoa; phylum Arthropoda; class Insecta; order Phasmatodea; family Phasmatidae; genus Dryococelus; species Dryococelus australis. Next base: position 38,983,008 of record CM056993.1, read on the forward strand.
CAACCTCACTTCAATTTAGTATAAAATGAATACGCCAGTGGCTTAACACCGTCCTAATGTATCTCTCTCGTTCCCTTGAATGTGCTTTATGTCTCTTTTGTATTCAGCTACCTGCCGTGGAATATTCACATGTCACGTGTTTACAAGGATTGCTTTAATATCATCTACGAGAGAACATCTGAATAAAGAATACTTCTAGGTTTCTTCGAGCATTTTATGTACGTTGTAATTAAGACGACTCTGAAAATGGTATATTTGCTACATTAACCCATAGAACTAGGAACTCCAGCAAAGAGAGGGACCAAAATAATACTCAGATACCTCGAACAAGGAAAAATTATTTTAACGAAACAGTATTTATACGAGTTCTGTAAACAACACGGATATTATCATACACACACATCATTGCCAGTTGTAACAGTAAATTCATGCACCAAGCAGCCCTGAGCAATACTTGGAAGTCTGATTTGATTTCTGAACTATGCGAAACATCTTGAGGGCAATAGATCGTTCTTCATTAAGGAATGAATGGTTAAGATGTTATAAACTACCAAAAGTATTTTACGCGTAGGTGATTATCGATACATTTGACGTAATTATATAGTTTACATTAAAAAGGCACACTAAGTTGCCTTGGTGAATCGCTCTCAGGCAAATGGTTCTCGATAATGTATGCAATGTTTTAAACGGCGCCGTAGATTGTCAGCTAGGTATGCAAATTAAGGACGAGCTTTGTTTCTACTTGCGAACTGTTTAAACACCAGTAAATATTCCTAATGGTCATTTACACTGTACTGTACACAAATACTCCTCACACAACTGCAAGAACACATAGTACCTAGCTATTAGCATTATTTTAAATATTGCTCACTCATTCGTATTACTTATCAATTCTTCGTGTTCTGCAACACATAGTCGCTAGTAATGAGGTATATGGGCTGTTTACTATTTCTCCACACTTTTTGAAACAAACCTTCGAAAAATCATGCCACGTTTAGCGTGTCTGGTTATTTCCTAAAAAGACACGTATTACAAACGTTTCTTACTTGTGCTAACATAAAAGTGCATTATTTTTTGGTTAAATCGAACGTTTACTGATGTTTTATCTATACATTTTAATATTTCATTTATTAATAATACGAATAGAAACAGAACGAAAATAAGCGTGTTGGCAATAGTTAGTAAGAAACAGTTCTCATCCGAAATATGATTAAACTGAGTGCGCACGCATGTGGCTCATAGTCCCTTTGGTATAATTTTCCAGACTTGTATAAACTTTGCTTGCATGAAGCTGAGGAATATCCTGGAAGGAGAACTTTAACAAAGCTTCAGAAAATTTGGAATTAACTCTTCAATTGACTACGTAGTTAGTTGCATGCATCGTGCAATACAGCCAATTAACATAAAATAATTACATTCATTAATGAAGACTTTTCATAGGTAGATATGAATGTTGAAACTCTCTAAGTTGTGAAGACCAAAGATAACTTAAATATATACAAATGGTTTGGTTTTACTAATTTGTCATTGGCGTAAACTATAAGGGTGGTGATTCGAACGCGGTGCTCTAGTTAGGCATTAGGCCCACTCAGAATTTTGCACAAGTCTAAGGGTAACACAGCATATGTGGTGGCATACGGAATGCAAAATACATTTGTTTTAATTTTTTTTGGAGGTAATGAAATACGATTATTGTTCAGTGAAATAATACAACTGCAAGAATAAAAAAGACATAACACCCATGCACATGCATAAGATAATTATCTCGGGACTGGAAGTTACAAGGTCGAAGATCATATTTATAAAGGTAACTTTATCACGTATCTCACACGTGTTCTCGACGACTAGAACGTCAGATACGGAATAAGTGGATAACCTTTTAATTACAATAAACAGGTTTGAAAGTTATTCCCGCATGGGCGAAGCAATTTACATGCTCAAAGAAATGAAGGAAATAGATGAAAAATGAATTTTCCATAAATCGCACAAAGGCGTAGTCATAACTACGCTCGACGTGACAATTTGACCAAGGGAGATAGAAGAGAAAAATCTAAATATAAGTTTGGAGTAAATTATGTGTTTTATTTCCCGTAACCTGCAATTCTGTTGTTTTTTAAAGACCCGAATATTAAGTTTTCGGCTCCTGGTAACGCGTAAATTTGAGGGATGAAGGCTGTATGAGTGTGCATGTGTGCTTGAGGTCACGTGTGTCTCGAGCACTACGCCTATTGGATACTGATGCTACTTGCATAAGACTGCAAGGGTTCGTTTTAGAACTAGTAACGTATAAGGGTGTGGAATCTTATCATTTGGGTTTTACGTCACCCGGTCACAGGAAAGGCTAAAGAAAAATAGTTTTAACATTAGCCAACTAATGAAATCGATTCAAGTGTAACATATTTTTCGTCCAGATCCAAATAGCATATCTCCAGTGCATTCGCCAACGATATAAAAAATTGCTAAGTACGATTTGTTTAGGCGTAATTATTTCGGGTCCAGTTCGACAACGCGTTATTTGAGACGTTTACTGCTAACGATACGTAAATAGCTCATTTCTTATTTCCCGAGAAGGAGAAGGCGAACAGCTTTGCATTGGTAAGCTCTTTTAGGTTAGGCGTGCATCTGATTTCAAAAATTTAAACGTGCAAAACCAGAAGAGTAGTTGACACCCGTCATTTACTCGCTTGCTATCGTGGCCTCCGCAAAACGCAGAAGTCCCTTGACCCTTAAATCCAAGATACGTATATTTTCCGTTAAAAAAATTGAACGTCGTTGCGAGCTGCTGTTTTAAAGAAGCGTCACTTATACACTACCGTCCCCTCCCCTCTTCCCCCAATGACAGGAAACCAGGTCCTCTTTTACAAATGACTTTTTTTTTTTTTTTTACCACACCACAGGACCGCATATGGCACATGGTGTGTTTTCCTACAGCTATTAAACGAGCTAGAAAAAAAAAAGAGGATGAATCTGAAGATAGGGAGATCATAATCCTGTTGACCTTGACTTTGGGTACCACGTTATATAGTGCCGGTTACGTCCGATTTTTTTTTTTTGGAAGAACTCGTGGGTCAAAGGTGAGCGGCTATGTGACTACGTTGAGTATAAAAGACCCGGCGTGTGTCCGAATATTCACCATTCGCTCCCCGAGTATCCTTAGAGCCCAGGAAGACGCCAGCAAAACTCTTCGACACACCATGAAGGTCCTGGTGAGTAAAAATATCTTAAAATTCTACCTATCACTGAGTTTAGTATATTTCTAATTTTTAACTTCTTAAGGATTTAATTTCACGCGGCGGGCTAATTTTTGGAAGTGTCCTACAAACTAAGCAGTCCAAGTGTTGAATTTCGGCCTCACTCGACATACTATTGGGTTATTTTATTTGGAAAATGTAGTTACGGATAGTTTGCTATTTAATTTGCCCTGCAGCACGGGCAATACATACTTTTAATTATGTCAGTATCTACGTGACCAAAACTTTAAAATGACATCTTCCTAACGCTGATTCTATAATAAACGTGTGATAACAGTCATCTCTTATGTTTGTTCTGCTGCATAAGAAAATTTGCCGAAAGTGATCACGAACCTAAGGACTCAGCTGCGCTTTTCGCTTTGATATGAGTAACCCACTATCTTTTTCCTCTCTCTCGATAGTAACTCTTGCGATCTTTCGGTGACACTTTGCGATATACCGTGAATCAGACAATATCCTTCCAACGAACAAAAATATACAGAAACACTACCCCGGGAGTCAAACCCGGAACCCCTGGCCCCTTAGGCTCGAATACAACCAATTGCGCCACAGAGAACGGCAGCTGCTTTGTCTTTGTGTACCAACTTGCGGGCACTTTTACATACATTGTAATCAATAGTTCGCAAATTCGCACCACCACGACATGGGCACCGTAGAAAATATAAAAATTTCACCATGCATATATTGCAGCTCAATTATATTTCTTTGGCAAATATTATAATAACGCTCGACAGTTCTACACTTAGGCTGAAATCTTTCGATACATGTTCATAAGTTCGCTAGAGATTTCCTTCGGTTGGACTGGAGTTTGTGCGTTCAAGAAATAACATGCGAGACGTAATTTTAACTCAGTCACTCTGTGTAAATGCTGTTCACTGTAAAATGAGCACTTTTGAAAACCCTGTTTAAGATTTACTTGTATGCACGTTGTGTATTCCTCCGCCTTATGTAAAATTAACGTTGCTATGGGCCTTATAAGCTTATTCATGCGTCGGTCAAGTAAAACTGTGAAATTATTAGGAAAATAAATTTTATACAAATCTGCTCATTTTTAAACTTCGATGCATTAGAATACAGAAAGCGAAAGAAATAACTGAAATTGTCACAAATGGTTACCTAACAATTTTTATCCAACGTCAAGATGTGTAACTATTTTCCAACCATAGATACCAACCTTACTGGGCAAATGTCACTCAGTGCGACCAGAGCCCAATGTTGCTAAGTGTGTTTCTTATACGAAAATGATCCGTAAATATTGCTACTGATCTATTAATGGTTATTATCACGACCATCGGACACCACGTCAACAGTTCTGTTGCCACTGAGTGACATTCGTTCATTAAAGTTGGTAACGATGGATGGAAAGTAGTTCCGTATCTTAACGTCGAATAAAAGATATTGGGTAACCATTTGTGATAACTTAAAATTATTTATTTTGCTTTCCGTTTTTTTAGTGCATCGATGAGTAAAAACTAGCAGATTTTTAAAATATTTACTTTTATAATGATTTCACACTTTCAATTGATCGACGCACGAAGAAAGCGATGAGGCCCATGGCGATGGCAATTTTGCGTAAGGCATATGAATACACTACGTGCGCATAAGTAGATCTTAAGCAAGGCTGACAAAAGTGCTCATTTTACTGTGAACAGCTTATACACAAAATGACATTGCAGATGTGGTGGCAAAAAATCCATGCCGTGATTACTGCACCTGATGAGGAGGTGCTGAGTAAATATGGAAGGTAATATTCTGCGACGTGCGGGCCAGCGAGTGAACGGCGGACTCTTTGAACGTGTGATATGAATCCCGTCTGTCTAGCTAATGCCAGGTTACACCAACATCTTCCCCGATCCGAGACCGAATGATGCTAGTTCCGAACAAAGATTCAGTTTGATCTTGGCTCCTATGTAAAAGTGTAGCATCAACGAAATTTCGTGATTCTGGATATTCGATTCGTCGATCTTGGTTCCAAAATGAGAGATCGAGATTAAGTATGAGACCACATTCGCTATTGGTTCGTAATATATGACGTCATGGAAGTAGGCGTATTTTTCATTATAGAGAGAACTAGATGTGCGGTGTTTGATCTGTTTTAAGTGGATTACTGTTGTACAAATTTTACTGAATAATATTCAAGTGCGTATAATGTTGTTTTAATTTCCCAAGATAACAATCAAACGTAGTTCTATCTGTTGGCGTATTTTAAAACTACATTCGTCAACGATGGCTGCTGATCTCGGATAGACATTTCGAACCGCCAATTTCAGCGGTTCGAAATCAGCTTCAACTCGATCACCAGTGCAGCTCTGAACTCGAATGGTGCAACAGCTTTCTGCGTCGATCTTAGATCCGATCTCGGATCGTGTTTCGAACCACGATGGTGCAACCGGGCATAAGTGTTGCGGACTCATGTTGAAGACCACTAGTTAGGTTGTTACGCTTGTGCTGTAAAAAAAGCCGTGAAAAGGCTTCCACGATAAGAGGAGTACTTTTGAAAGCCCTGCTTAGGATCTACGTGCATACACGTTGTGTATTCCTCCACCTTATGTAAAATTAACATTGCTGCGGGCCTCATCACTTTATTCGTCCGTTGGTCAAGTGAAACTGTGAAATTACTAGGAATGTAAATAATTTAGCAACATGCTCATTTTTACATTTCGATGCAGTTAAACAGAAGAAACCAAAGTATCAGAAACAGTTACCTAACACCTTTTCATTTGACGTTAAGATGTGGAACTATTTTCCATCCATCGTTACCAACTTTACTGGGAAAATGTCACTCGGCGCGCCCACTAAAAACATATGCAGGCAAGGGCAGTGACTTTCTTCTAATGTTCATTTCAAAGTGCTCACTTTATCATGAACAGCCTTTGTTAAAGTGCTCTGTCATGACGTGATGTATCACACGTGGAACTTAGCAATGCATAATTTGCTGCCTTCATCATAGCACTACTGTGTAACTAGTGTGGCGACCCACGCACTCTCTTATGCTAGATTCACGGGGCCGCTGAGTCAAAATTTTTGGCCATAAACAAAGTAACTCCTACATTTTATTCTCATTTTCCACTTCGCTACTCATCTCCAGTGATAGAATCCCCAATTTTTTTTATTGTGATGTATATTCAACAAACCCACTGACTCACGTAGTATTACTAAATTGACATCAACGTAGTGAAAGTATTTCCATATGTTACCAATGTGTTAAACTGAATTTTTGTCTCTTTTTTCGCATTTATGTACAATACCTGAAATATTAGTAGTATATTTATGTTACTAATAATTTTTTTGAAATGGTTGATCAGTCTACGTATATAGTTCTCTGGTCCATTAAAATGTTAATTCTAAATGCATTGGTAAAGTAGGACACACACGCACACGCACACACACCACACACACACACATACACACACACACACACATATATATATATATATTTGTGTGTGTGTGTGTGTGTATTTTGAATTAACGCACTGCGGAAGAAATTTCCTTAATACGGGATTTCCAATTTAAATTTGAAAGCTGCCAGGCGGTAGGCAGTGACCTAAACGACGGGAGTCTGCTGAAAGAGTTCGGTTTATGGGAGACCAGCATTACTCTGTGTCACCGTTAAGGGACCCGCCTATCCGGAGCTGAGGCCGAGAAGCTTGGGAGCAATAAGGGCAACGCTGCCACATACACGAAGTGTGCCATCTCCGCTATGTGGAAGGCTCTGAACTGGCGCGGAGTGTTTTCGTCATGCTGTGTGTAAACGCGGGAATTAAAGCAGTGACCCGATAATTTTATTGATGGAAAATCTGCAGGAAGTTTCAATGAAGGACCTTGGAGTATTTTTTGCATGCACCTGACGCGTATATTTCGAGATAGAGCGCTTAGAAGAAACCATATTTAGCTGTGTTGGAGTACTCCGAAATGTCACTTATAGGCCTCCTCTGAAATGCGTGTCTTTTTTTCGTTGATCAGCACTGTGGAAACAATGTTTAATAGTTTCGTGGGAAAACGTGTACTAGAAATACTCTGCAGCTGAATTCAAGCACCCTTTAATGTATAGACTGTTCATGGTAAACCGAGCAATTTGGATAACCCTGCTTGAAATCTACTTGTATATACATGGTGTATCCTTTCGCCATACGTAAAGTGATCATTGCACTTTATTCATGGCTAGGGTAGTTGAACTGCGATAATATCAGAATCTATACATAACATAAAACAAAGTCGCCCGACCGCGTGTGTCTGTGTATTCGACTAAAGCTTCTAAACTACTTGATGGATTTTGATGCGGTTTTCACCATCATTTAGAGGATATCTTGAGGAAAGTTACATATGTAACACATTAATATTTAATGTAGGGATAGTAGAGCAATGTCGTCTTTTATAATCAAGTCGGATAAAGCCGCTTTTCAGGCGCTTCCATGGCTTACGCTGACTAAACCACAAAAGATTCACCAAAGTAATGTACTACAGACTTGTAGATCTCAAAAAGGTCTACAAAAACGTCAGCAACATCATATGCTTATCTTTTAAGGATGAGCCACTGTAACCATTTTTGTCTTTTAGGGGTTCACTTACGACGACTTTGTGGACAGCACAGTATTATTCCTATGTTAGTTACCTTAAGCATTTAGTGTAGGCCAATATACTTGTTGTAAACTAAAACAACGCCATATATGTAAATCGCACCCGAACGAGGCCGGGGCGGGTCGCTAGTATAAAATATTTGACAAATTTGCTGATTCTTACTCTTACTAGCATAACACCAGAAAACAGAAAGCAAACGAAATAATTCTTAGTATTCATGTATTTTTACCTAAAACCTTTAGTTGAACGTTAGAACAAGGAATTAATTTCCCTCAGTCGTTACAAACTTCACTGGACGTACGACCATTCAGCGTGTCAAAGAATATGTGATTTGGGGACAGCGACATTATGCAAAGTTTGATTTCAAAAGTGCTCTCTTTACCGTGAACACATAATAGAAGTAGAGTAGCTTTCAAACGCAACAATATAATCGACTGCACACCATGCAAAACTTACTTGAAAGTTATACACACTACCAAAATTGTCAGTAAAGTGTGATTTGTGTAGTAATAGTTTGATGTGATTTCAAGCGTATTTACACGTTGGCTACTTCAGAAAGTACAATTCCCAAAAATGAACCCTTCGTCTTGTAATTATTTGTGCGAGTATTTTTTAGTAATTAATCAGTTTCAGCCACGAATATTATTATTTTTTTAAACTACAATGGATGAAAAATTAATTATTACAAATTCTTTTTAATATAAGTGACAGTAATTTCTTACACACAACCAGAGTAATTATTATTACCATACTTGACGAAGGTTTCCAAGCAAATTATGTTTCCTGAAGAATCCAGAAGAGAAAAACGCGTAAGTATTAATTAAAAATAAACTCTTAATAATTAACATTTCAAACATTAAAATGAGTAAAATGTGTACGGTGTTACACAACATATGCATCCTTCGTTCATATGGAACATAAATCATTCATTTCGGAAAATCTTTGTAGTGTGTGTACTATTTTTTTATGAGTTCAGCGTGCTGTACAGCTGAGTGTAGATATTAAATGAGAGATATTATCCTTCTACCTTAAGTTGAGGAGGCCATCTCCTCCATTATTGCTCGTGGCGGAGACTAGTGTGTGAGTAGCGACTTCCAACTGCGACAGGTGAAAATTCCTTTAGCACCTCATTCAAAATTCCATTTTGGCATGGACCTTGATAACCTCTCTCAACCTTCTTGCGCATCAAATGAAATGCTAGTGGTGGTATTTCTAAGGCGAGCCATCGACCCACGACCATTTAAAAAATTCCAAGTGTCGATGAAAAAGTCTTAGGCAGGGAAGGATAGGTGTCATTTAATACCCTTACCCGAAATTCTTAACAATCTACCATTCCCACCAACAAAGGGGAGAAACAAAAAATGGGCTTAATAACAGGTAGTAAAACAATCCGTAATCATGTTCTTTATTCTGTAAGTTGAAGCGCGCGGGCGCGCACACACACACACACACACACACACACACACACACACACACAGTGTATGTGTGTGTGTGTATAAGCAAGCAACACGAGCCGTGATCCATCCTGGCGGGACCGCTTTCTAATAGCAGCACAGCACCAGTCCCCGTAATCTGCTATGGTAAGTGGTATTGCAGTGTGTGGCTGTATGTACCCAATGAAGTTCACGAATGAAGACAAACTGGACGCTGTACTTACTTACGGCGAGTGTGGCAGAAATGCCAAGCAAGCCGTCAAAATGTATGGTTAAAACTTTCCTAATCGAACGCCCAACTCATGATAAACGATACAAAGTATTTGCACAAGTCTCTTGTCACGAGGTGATTGGAATTCCACAACACGAGTGCGACGTAAGACTGCTACGGGCGAGACTAATCAACACGATGTGTTGGCACGTGTCGATGCAAACCCACACATGGGTACGCGAGAGCATACCATGTTCGTAGGAATAAGTAAAATAAGTGTGTTAGGGATACTGCGCCAATGGAAATTCCATCCATATCACGAGACTCTTTATCAGGCATCACACGAAGGTGATTTCCAGCAGCGTGTTCAGTTTTGTATGTTTGTTCTGATGTGTGTTAGTGATGACAGCAATTGTCGGAAGAACATACTATTTACCGATAAAGCGACCTTCAAAAATTATGGGAGCGTAAAATTTACGAAATATGCACTACTGGATGATGAAGAATCCGTTTTGTGTCCGGCACGTAGATCACAAGCGACAATGGGAGGTGAACGTGTGGTGTGGAATCGTTGGAGACTATGTCATAGGACCATACTTCATTCAAGGGACAATGGCTGGCTGTACGTTCGCCCATTTCCTCAGAGAGACCTTACCGGCTCTTTTGGGAGACATATCGCTCGACATACGTCGTCATATGTGGTTTCAGCAAGATGGTTGACCTACGCATTTTGCTCTGGCGGCGAGGCAAGTGTTAAATGAAACGTTTCTAAACCAGTGGTTAGGGCGTCGTCGTGTTGTAAGATGGCCATCTCGCTCCCCGACCTCATAACTTCTAAATTTTCCTGTGGGAACATTCAAAGATAGGGTGTACAACACAGTTCTTAAGGTGCCAGAAGACATGCAGGACCGCATCGTGGCTGTTTGCAGATACATTACACCAGAAACACTTCAGGCCGATCGTTTCTCGCTACATGTGCGTTTACAGATGTGTATTGCTGTCGATGGTATACACATACAGCACGTGCTGTGAGAAGACCGAATGTGGAGCGTTTCAACCATAACTTTGCCTTTATGCACTATGCATGCAGATGCGATTTCATTTCTCCTTAGGAAAGTTTGTTCTAATTTTGTGGTGCATCCGTACGTACTCGTTACTCATTACAGTTGATGACTAGGAAACAAATGTCCTTAATTATATTAGTATCTAAAGAAAATGTAATGTATTGCTATCAGACTTGCACTCATACTGCACGTCTTCTCTCCACTGCGGTGCTCTCCTTTGTCCAATATCGCATTCCGTGCTTCTTGCCCCATTAAGGTAAGTTGGACGCTGCTATAACGAAGCGGTCCCGCCAGAATGAGTTACGGCGCGTGTTGCTTGCTTACAGCTATGAGTACAGGTCCCCTGCCCCATGCTACCTGCTCATCTGACTTAATCATATTTGCACATTATTTATTGGCGTTTTTGTGTTACTTTCCATTGCATATGCTATATCACTGAATTCCTCTTTGTACAATCTTCACATGCCACTTAAATAGATGTATGCATCCAGGGGAGAAATCATATGTGGTTTAATTATGTCTGTCCATACACGTGTTACGAATAGTCACTCTGCAGACAATTTCTTCCCCCGTACGTAATTTAATTTAGTGGAAACCGTATGTTGTTACGTGCAACCATTTCGGACATTTTGCGCGTGTCCACGTTAGGCGGATCATCCTTTGTGCGTGTCTATATATATATACACACACTTATATATACACACACACTTATATATATACGCATACACTTATATAGCCTTTCCTGATCCAGATTGCTGATGAATATCTGATATTGTTATATTTCATGTTTTGGAGTTCTATCTCCCAGTCTTTCCGAAATGAAATAAACCCTCTGTAAACTACTTGTCGATACTGATAATCGAATGAAAATTCTTGCACTTTTAAAACAAACGTTTGAAAAATTCTCTGTCACCAACATATTTTTAACGCAAACAGTCACTGGCATATCACCAGAGTAAAGTTGACAGCCACATACAGAAATTAGTTCAAAGTCTTTATGTCTTATTGAAAGTGATTTTACTTTTTATTTTTTTTTGGAAATCAATACATTTTCTTCTGTAGTTTTAATGTACGTAAAAATTATGACTGGTATGCTATCGAAATGTTTAGTTCTTAAACATTTTCCACTATTTCACCTTATCAATGCATTAATAATTTGATAATGTCCAGTGCTGTGTTAACTTTGAAAGGTGCAGAAAGATAGCGTGATTCTCAATTAGACCGACAAACTTCAGGAGGTGATTCTTCAGGAAAAATTAAAAGGAAAACATATGTGACACTTTATACTTAAACCGAATATTAAGGGAGGTTGAGCCCTTAAAAAAAAAAAACGAGATTTCAAGCCGTGTTTGTGCAAAATATATGGAAGATGCTACCGGGGACTTTTTTGAACATAAAACTAGGCGCTTTCTTGCTCTCGAAGTCTTTTGTAGCATAAATGTATTGCCTGTTTCCTGGTAAAATCAGAAAACTTAGTAACTAAATAAAAATTTACTGAAAAAAGTTGTATTCGCTTCGATACAGAGCTTGAAAGTAACATTTCTCACACTTAAGTTTTAGTTTTAAGTTTATATCTTCACAATTGGCTTCAGAAAACCTAATTTCGTGAACATGTATTTTCCTATACCAAGTTCTTGCTACTTTCAAACCACATAACAGCCTCGAGCACGGCTTTCAAAAGTGCTCGTAGGCCTACATAACATTTTTTTGTTGTGTTGTTTGGGGTCACGGTTGCTGAGCGATTAGCACTGTCGCCTCCCACCAAGGCGAACCGGGTTCACTCCCCGGACGGGTAACGGTATTTTCGCAAGTGGGAATAGTGCCGGACGATGCCGTTGGTCAGTGGGTTTTCTCGGGGATCTCCCATTTCCCCAGTCCCTTAATTCCGGCGCCACTCCATATTCACTTCAATCACCCTCATCTGCTCTCGAGACCTTGCTGTTAAGAGCCACCAAAATCTCTTCACTCACTGCTTCACTCTTATGTTGTTGCAGGCTTGCTTCGTCCTCGCCGCGCTGCTGGTAGCCAGCTCGGCAGCCGGACAGTTCCAGAAGCAGAAGAGACATGCTACCGGAATTTCCTATGGCTACTCCGGCATCCCCGATGTCGGCTACTACGGAGCCGGATACTCCGGCCTGGGATACAGCGCGCTCGGCGGCTACCCTGGACACGGGTACTCCGGCCTCGGCTACGGCCAATCCGGTCTCGGCTACATCAAATCCGGTCTCGGCTACGGCCAATCCGGCCTTGGCTACGGCCAATCCGGTCTCGGCTACGGGTACTCTGGCCTCGGCTCCAACTACGCATATCCTTACGGCTACTCCGCTTATTAGTTAAAGCTGGTCATCGTTTGACCTAACACACTTCCTCTCCGGCATACGCGTCTCTCTTTCACCTCTCTTCAAATCCTTCACATTGCTAAAACGCGTGTTTGTACAGAGATATCTGTATATTTTATGTGAAGTTAGTTTTATTAAAAAATTAAACCTTTTTTTACCATAACCTGATTTGTTTTTGTGTAACCCTTAACATAAGATTCTGAACATGCTAGTGAATTAACTAGGGTTTGTTTGTTTTTATGCATGGTCAGAAATCAGAACCAGTTTATCAAAGCATAATTTATGAGTGGGTTATGAAATGGCTCCTGCTAACAGGTAGAAATTCCAGCACCACCTGCTGCTTGTGTAGTGACCATCAGAATGAACTCGTATGCATTAAACTGTGCGGAAATGAATAAGTATATACAATCACTCGTCGGACATAACATTTTTTCTGCTGCAGCTTGTATAAACCAAATTCCTTATTTTATTCCTCGTGCTTGAAATGAACTTACATACATAAACGCACATATATGCACACAGCCAAATGATGATTTAAGGTTTTCATCAACTTGTAAGTTGTCTTAAAATTTTAAATAATATTTGTTTAGGTAAGGGAAGAAAATTCTGCATAAAATAGATAACTTGGATAATACTTATAAGCAAGTGGAACAACACTATATAAAAGTTGATTCCTAAAATTTTTTATTAGCTGAGGTGCGGCGATATTATAAACCTCACGACAAATCTACCAAAATTTGCACAGTTTTGAGTATGTAACAATTGTAAAGATTTCATGTTCATAAGAAATTTTGCATTATTATATTAACATAAAACGTTCATACACTCTAAATCTGAAACAGTGAGAATTGAACCAAATCATTGAAAATAGTGAAAATTGTGCAACTGGTAATCAATGTCTGATAATTAATTAATGAGATGGCTGAATTCCACTGATTTATTTGTGATTCCCAAAGAATGTTAGGAATTCAAATGCCATAAGTCACTTGTTCCCACTTCATTCCTTGATTTGGTAGTCGGGAGTAGATTATGAACTGACTTTCAGTGAATGTTATTTCACTGATTGATAGCACTGATTCGGGCTTGGAGTGTAGGTTTAAAACATAACTTAGTTATGCAGTATGGCAGGTTGTCACATATACCTGTACAAAAGTTATTAAACCGTCAAGAATGTACCCGAAATTACCATACCTGGTGAAGCCCGGAAAAAATGGGGCAATCATCGGAGCAGCAGGAGTCGTGTCTGGCTGGACAGCAGGTCGGTCAAGAACTGATACGAGAGGACAGAGTGTGGCTCAGCGATCGTCCCCCCCCCCTCTCATAGTCCCTCCTTCGCCCGCTCCAGCAGACGACTTTCCGGGGCCACGTGGCAAGGAGGCTTTTTAATCTGACCAATGAGAAGAGATTGAAGGACCAAGTGATTCGAGAACCCAGAAATGTTGTGTAAATATACATTTTCGGGGTTTATGAATGCCGAGAATACCTGGCACCGGGGAAGGACACTAAGGGGGATTCATCTTTCGCTCCATATAGCTACGGAGGGAAGGTGACGTAGGAAAGAAAAAAAGGCAAATATATGTAAACTTTTGTACTTGTGTGTTTTGACTGTTTTTAATGGTGTTATAGTATAATTGTTAAAAAGTGTTAAAAGTTTATTTCAGAGTCTGTACAATATGCGTGTGATGACTCTGTCGGTTATATATAAACGTTTTTGACTAGATCCAGATGTATGTCATGGAAAAAACAGGACTGAGCACGAAAAATTATACTTAAATAGGACAACCTATGGACGAGGAAATAAATACATGTTTACATCTGTGGAAAATTCCAAGAGGGTATAGAGTCAAAAAACAGAACACCTACTAATTACGAAAAATATATGTATATATACATGACCAATAGATAACACATATATTACTGCTTGGAAAAGTTAGGACAACACTGACAATATAAGCAGGAACAAAATATGACAACACAGCAAATAAACGCACTGAAACACAGCGGTTTTACCAGACACGACAGAATACAAGCACAGACACAGTAGTTTTTCCAAAACCGGTAGAATGCTACGTTCCGGGAACTGCTATCTGTTCTCGTCTTCAGGAAGCAACACACAGGGTCCGAGAACACAAGTGCTCAGTCCTGTTTTTCCATGACAGACATGCCACACTACACACTTTAGCTCATGATTACCCACAATTACCACCTGCTTTACCTATCGGCGTCAGAAAAATATACTAGCACCATACCACCTGCCAACACTCTGGCATACAACAACAATATCAGGCAAACATATGGTAGATAAAATATAAAACCAGTATCAAAACGATGGTGCGGACAACTTTAAGATACCATCCACAAAATAGAAATTAGCAACTGAGACCAAAATTAACACTGTCGAGACATACCAACCAGAACAACACAAGCATGGCTTAGCAGTGCAGGAAACAACGGCCACGCCATTTGACATACCACGGTAAGTCATTTACCAGACAAATATACTTGGAAAAAACACCGGCCATCATAACAGTCAGACGTAAAATTACTATATTTCATGCATACCAAGATTAGTGTATATCACCAAAAAATATAGGCCTACTGGACACCATACCACTCCAGGATGTCATTCTATACAACTGAGACTTACCACACCCAAACCAACCCTAACATAACTTATTACCAACCAACATCACAAATATTAACCAGCCTACCATCCACTATAACTCTTACATACCTCAACAATACAGCACCAGTCAATTTACCAATAAAATATCAAGTGCCACACATGCAGCTCTACTGTCTGACCAAAACACAAATATACGTACAAATCACACAAAAATCACCAAAAACTGTGGTACACACAACCTTTAACATTCCAGCCAGCCATACCATCGACTATAACTCAAGCATAACTCAAACATGGCTAAAGCATGGCTCAACCATAAAATCCACATAAAAAATATAAGACGTACACCACTAGAAAACATATGACCCACTATTACCGACCATCACTACACCATCCACAATAAATTAAGTATGAATTCAGACCAACCAAAAAACAAGACAGAAGACTATGACCTAGACAATTCTCCGCGCGTACCACCTGCCATACCTACACTCCTGACAAATACAATAGACATAATTATCAACCAAAATTACCAACCAACCATAATATCTACTATATCTGAAAGCATACCAAATATCTCTAACCAAACGAAGGGCTCAGTACCAGAGGGAGCTATTCGACATATATTTTTTTTAAAAGAAAAAAAGCAATTGGTGTCATTGTTTACACAACTAATAACATTATAGTGTGGGATAACAACCTTTGGCACAAAAACACTCATTGAGGAAGAATTTACTGGTTTCTGAACATGAATGTAGATGACATAGTTTATAGCCAATAACACATAAAAGTCTACATTATAAGGGAGATGCAGAAGCTGTCTAGTAATCTCATTATCATTTTTTCATTGTGTGTGAGCTCCTCAAATAACTATAAAGTCCATACCAGTCAAAAACACGAACATAACTATCGCTCATACAATCCACCATACTAGTCCAGTATACTAGTTACAATCGCACACCAACATTCCAAACAAACATAAACTGTAACACCAGCAAATATCAATCAAACAAATAAACCATAAAATTGGCCGTAAGTCATGCATACCAAATAACCAGTCCAGATCGACCCACAAAGCAAACACTCCATCCACCCCATAACATGTGCCGGACCATCATTGCCGGATTACACAAGAAAATTTTCACCCAAAATACAAACCAACAATGAAGTGTACCATAAATTAACTGTCATACTAATAATTCCTATCATTACTATACTCTAGGCATACCTCAGGCATACACTTAACAACAACAATACTAAAAATCTCACATAACACTAAAATATCATATTTTATATAACCGAAACATACTTCAGCAACCCTAATGAACTATGCAGTTCCGACCGATCATAAAAACAATACATACCGGACACCATTACACGAACATACCACCTACCAAACCAGAAAATCTATGTTCAAGTCACCATACCAACCATTTGCTAAAACTCCAGATAAAACTCGGGCATACAAATCAATGATAAGATCCACCAAATCTCAAGCATATTAAGCAACTATACAGGTCAGAGAATCCATGAAATAAAACAAACATGCGTGTTGCCCATATCATCCGCCATACAAACTGTCACCAGAAAAAATATACTAGACACAATATCACCGAACACATCGACCAACCATACCATCAACTATAACTCAAGTATGCCCCAGCCATACAGTCAATACTGTCTATGCAAAAACACGTAACACTAAGCCACACACTCTTGAAGCCCATACAAACTATAATATCGGTATTGCTGATATCCAAACCAGCTAACTATGCCTACTTAAAAATATGACCACCTATTCTGGCCAGTCACACTAAGAAAACGTACAATCTTCACTGACCATTAAAAAAAAATCAAACGAACAACATAACAGAAAACATATCTGCCACATTACATTCATCACAACACAAAAATGGGTCAATTATAGATAAATATTCCAGATGCCATATCAATAAACTGTACTGTCCACCAAGCAACTATCCAGTTCAGAAAAGCCATATCAACATGTGACAGACAAATTTTCTAGTCATCATACCACCCATAATAGCGATCACACATAACCATCATAAATATATTACACTATCGGTTACCAAACCATCCAAGTATCTAAACTAAAAATAATAATCCATTATGACTCCGTTTGCCAAGCAAATGTACTGGTTACCATGCTACCCAACACTAAACCAATCCGAAATAAGATATCAAATTACATATACTGGTTTAATGAAATATTCACTACAAGAGAAATTATCACAACACTACTCACTTCATCCGATTCCAGCCAGAATATTTGCATACTGTATGATAACCCCCACACATCTAAAAAATGTTCGAAATAATTGTGTACTTGTAACCTGATAAGTAAAATATATTGCACAGTAGGGCGGGGCGAACTTGAGAACAGAATTCACATATTTTTGCAAATGCAACCCAGGCATATACGAATATAGATAAAATTTGCAGGTGATGAAAACTTGCTTGTTAGTAGGGCCACTGATTCTTCGCTAACAAATCAGAGCACATAGTAAACTTCAATACTATATACACCTCGGCTGTTGTCATACCTCTATTGGCTCCTGGTGCCGGTCCACATTTGACCGAGCCACTCAGGATTCCGTAACTCCGAAACTCTACCTTCGTAATTCGTGCTCAAACAGGTGACACGGGCCGAAACATACTTCAGCTAATCAAATAACTGTACGAACACACATTGCTTTGAAATATAACTGGTGTCGAAATTTTTTCGCGAAATATCACTGACCCTAACTATAAGCCAACATAATTACAGTTTTCCGTATTTCGAATCCTAAATTAAGCAGCATTTAAGTACCAATTGAATCTGTTACGAACCTAACCGAGGTGGAATTCATAAACAGATATTTGCACCAACAGAGGTTACTATTTCCCAAGTCGATTTAAAGGGTGGGCACTGTCTTCCCCATCAGAGGTTCAGAGCATCCCTTCTGCGCATAGAACATATGCTTTTTCGTGCTGATACTACAGAATGTGGAGTGATTACTGAGCATGCAAAGCATGAGACGACTATGTTACCATAGAAACTATGTAAATTTTACATATATCTCCATCACTTAATGTATACTGATGTTGGCAAGGTTATGCAAAGTATCACCTATATATAAATTATGAAGTACTTTGTAAATTTACTATAATGGGGAATAATTTTGAATTTAAAATATTTATTAAGTTTCTACAAGTATTTGAAACCATGTTTTGCTAAATAGTAACTGGCCCTCACCCTTATCGATAACATCTTATACTGAATATCCAGATCGACATTCTCATTGACCAATTAACAACAATTAATACAATATAGACCAACCATACGGCCAGAAAATAATAACCACCCAACGGTATCAACCATCACACTATATCCACAAACCATACTGCAACTAAACAGTTACTCTAAATAATATACCAAAAATACATACAAATGAAATACTCCATTCGATATTTTAGCCAACCATATTATCAAACTGCAACATATGCTGGCTCCGCGAACGTATTAAAACAATAATCACTACACAAGGTCCATACCATTAGACCATATCAACTATACGAACAACACATTTCGTCAAACATTCTGTTCATACCAACTATACAAATGTAAAAATTACTATTATATTAATATTCAGAGAAGTAAGAAAATTCAGTAGATAAATGGGCAGACACTGTATCATACGCTGGGCTGATTAGCATATTCAAAACCAGCACTGAAAAATTACACGATTAATACATATGCACTGTAGGACATGTAACCCTAGGGATACCACTGACATAAGTGACATGTAGAAGAGCAGATATTAATTCGCTTACCAGCACTGTACGGAAATTAAACTACATTACAGGTACTCTCTCACAAGGGAAACCATTCCATTTTATTCCAGACAAATTAGCATACCACTTTACGTACTAATGAAGGCAAATCATATGCGCAAAGTACTATACGTTGCTCTAATAATGTTACCATCTAGGTATTCATACGAAATTCCCATGAATTATTCTGACAAACAATTCCATCATGTATTACTAACCACAAGGTTATACCACACCACCATTCCCAAAAGAATATCCTTTCTAGCCAACCAATCATACCGAGATGATATACATTGCTGCACAATGCAACATGAAGAAACTATGCGACAGAAAGGAAACTATATAAATAGTGAGAGTACGAGCGGGCATGCACATGACCTCGTGTTTGTGTGATTGCATATACCCAGCAGTGGTGCTGCAAGCATCGACCAGCGGTCATTAATAGTGGCATGTTGTCGAAGCTGCACTTACGCTGTAAACACCACACGATACCAAGCAAGCCCACAGAATGAAGAATTATGAAGGGAAGTAGCCAATTACTTCACTTTACGCGATTAACGGGCTTCGATAGAGAATATACACTCAGAATAAAAACAGCAGGGTGGTCGTATGACAGTATAGTCCACCATGTGATTCGTTTAGATCATACTGTCCGATGCCACTGGGAGCAATGAATAGGGGAAGGCACCCCCATATGGAGGTTCGGCTTAGGAAAGACGTGGTCGACAAGTGAAGAGGCTTGATGGATCGTGCGCCAGTTTTAGAGGAACTCCATGACGACCCAGTTCAGCATACTGGCCAGTGTCAGGGCTTCTTTGTGCCCACAAATCATCTTCCGATGCCTCTGACCGCAACACCCATTATGTCAGCTGCTATTTATTCTGAAACTGCAGCAGATTCGTTTCCAGTGGTGCCAGGCCAAAGAAACTTGAAATGACACCGACTGGCCATGTGTGGTTTTAAGTGATGTATGCTGCTTGGTTATGAGAACTAACGATGGTAGTACATGAAATGGGATATCTTGTACAATTTAAAAAATCTAATAATCTGTTCAAATACCAAACACTTCAGAAAATTTCAAGAATTTAAAATGTAGTTTAATATTGATAGAAAATGTAATAATAATAAAACATAAATCTACTAAAGACAATCTGCGGATCTCTGCTCTGATGGGTAGCTGGACGTTCATGTTAGACATTTTCAGTCTAGCGTGCGGGAGTTAACTACGGCAAATGTTTATGTTTTGATCAGTTGAAATTATTTTTTTCCCAATAGTTTTCGCTGCAGTTTTCGTCAAGCAAATCAGTGCTTATTATAAAACATATTTCTGCAAATGAAAATAACTTTGACGTTTTTCATGACTTCGGTAAATATTTTAAGCGATACCTCACCGTTCATCTTTCTGCTGGATTCGTTTTGACCTGTGTTTGTCAGTAAATATCTTGTTGAAGTCCTTAACAGTTTTCTCGATTACTGTGGTGTAACAAACGAGAACTAACGAAGTTATTCCTATTAATGTGTTTGTTTCTGCAGCCTCTTTATGGGAGGTGTTGTTGGGTCAATAATCTCACATTTCGTTCATTAAAATCTCATTAAGGTGGAACTAACGACTTCTCCCTTTTACTATCTCTCTCTCTCTCCCCCCCACTTTCTTTTTCCTATGCTGTCGTCCTTTTATCTTAGTGTTCGTGAGTCTGCTTTGTTTTAGTTCTGTGTTTTTAGATGGGAAGTTTTTCGTTTCGTAACCCCACCTATGTAGTACGGCCACGCAGTACTTAAGAAAACTAAGAAATTTATTTTTTCGAAATATTCGAATAATACAATTATTTATACAACGTGTTTCCAAACAACACGCTGGTAGGTTATTCCTGGCAGAAATATAAGACGAAAATATATGTACCACTTTTCCCTAAAGTGTTTATTAAGGGAGGTATGCGCCCCCAAAAATCGATTTTCGAAATTATTTTCTTGCAAGTATCAGGAACTCTTTCCGATTAAGCAACAAAACGGTGAATAGTGTTTTGAAGAATGAAGATCTTACACCCGTGGTAGGCAATGTAATCCCTCTTCAGGGCGGCAATCCCAATTTTCTTGATGTAGGGGTGTGATATCACCAACCGTATTTTCGCAGACGTAACATCTCCGATTTACAAAGCTCTATTCACCGAATCGTTGCTCGATCGCAAGTAGTTACTTATATTTGTGACCGAAGTCATTTCAAAACTCGATTTTTTTTGGGCGCGCATGACTCCCTTAATAATCACTAAAGGGAAAAGTGGTACATACACTTTTGCCAGGAATAATCTACCAGAGTTTTTCGGTGTTGTTTGGAAATACGTTGTATAACTTCAAAAAATGTCTTAATAAAAATAAATAAAATAAACGTGCTTGCAAATTTCCTGCGTAATCCCTGATCCCAATGACCGTGAACAATTATCATGGTTGCTTTTGAAAGTTATGTGGACGGTAAAAGGGGAAGCAGTTGCTGTTCCAGGAGAAGAAGAAGATTGTGACGTCCAGATGTTCCGAAGATCGAGGTGTACGAGAAAGGTCAGCCACGTCCCTGCTCGATATGGATTTGATGTCGGCTTTCGGAGAATGCAATGGACAAGAAATAGACTCAAAAACCAAATAGTTGGCAGCCAGCTACACTGCTAAATGTAAAAAATTAAAGCAACGAAATATTAATAGCATTCTTAAGAAAATATTAAATAATCACTTACATGACAGAAAAGCAATATTAGAATTAGAATATATAAGAATCGAGTATACAGTAGAAAGGGGATGTCCCCAGGACTCGGTTTTAGGAAATAACCTGTGAACATCTGTTTTAAATATTACTTAAATTAACCCAAAAATAATAAAAAATATAAAATACCTTATGCAGACGACTGTCCAGTAATAATAAAAGGCAATAATAAACGGAACTTGAAAAAATAATAATAATAATAACGGAAGAAGGACAAATTTTTTAAATTTAATATTTACAGCTGTAACATCTGCTAATTTATACCTATTTAATATTTTGTGTACTTGTTTTGTTAAATTTAGATAGGATAAAATAGTAATTTATTGAATTTCTTAATGTTTTCAAAGTTATTACAGCGAGGTGGGTAAAGATTATAATAAGGATGGTCTATATATGCTAGCGAAACTGTTATGCTTTCTATATTATTTGTTGTTGATGTAGGAACGTTTGCGTTCATCTCTAGGAACGTGGACTTGTATTGCAAATGTAAAGAGGCAACACTTCTAATGACAGTATTTGTTTTGATCAGCTTTAATTTTTGTTTTGTTAGGAATATTATTATTCGTCTTCAGGAGGGATAAAGAATGCTGATGAGTCAGCCAAACGGATATTGAAAAATTGATAAAATGATTGATTTTTTGTTCTGCTGTCCAGCCCTGATTTATAGAAGTGATGGTTATGATATAATTTGTCGATATTAAAATTGGACAGTGTAATATTTAATGAAGGACTGTGAAGAAATGACTTCAACCCAGGAACTGATGAAGGACGATCGTATGTCACTGCTATGGATCCATCACTGTATCTGGAATGTAACAGCGTATCAACACTTCGAGCCACTGCGGAAGTCCAGGGACCAGTGTTCGAGCAGTGATCAATGGACACCGAAGGAGGATCATCGTCATCTGTAGGCGGTATTTCATACAAGGCTCTATACAGCCATATATCTAATTAAAGGTCAATTGAAAGTTAATTTATAATTTTCTTGAAATGAATATTTGCTTATTTCCTCTCACTATGTTAGGTAAATTATTATTTTTAATTTAATCTTCAACAAGTCGTGTGGTCTCTTAATTGTTATTTTAATAAACGTGTTGTTTTTGAATTTGGCTTGGATTGTTGTGAACATATGCCACTTTGTTCATATGATGACGATGTCTATGTCAAGTTTACATGGGGTAGTGTCACTTACACTTGAATGAGGAATTGATTTGCTCATTATTGAAAGGTTCCGAAGCTAGCCGTGTAAAAAATATACAGTAACATTTATGTTATGACGTTCGGGAAGTGAAAGATAAATTCTCCATTATCCGTTACAGAAAAAGTGTCGCCAAATACGTGGGGCCAGGAGATGGATATACCCACACAAGGGAATTAAAAGTGATAAATACATAACCTATTCTTGTCTAGGTTAGTTGTGATGGTCATAGACATTTTAGTCCCTCGGAATTACAAAACCTTAGGATTGAGTACAGAAAGTCGTAGAGGAAAGGTGTATCTAATGCCCAAAGAAAGTAGGACCCCATATAATTTAAGGAATACTCCTGACATAGATTATCGCCGACTAGAATATAAGGTACCGTTCACAGTGGATACCAACACGGAGTTGACGAAGGATAGTACAGATGAGGCGGTAAATGAAGTTGACAACACTAACGTAGCTGTAGTCATCGAACCGTCAAACACACAGGAGACTTTCGCAGCGAGTCAAAACACTGTGGAACAGAATACGATGTTGCATCAGTTCACCGCCATATTGTCACAGCAACTGAGTAAATTTAATGAGAAACAGGAATTCAAGTCGGAACAGCAATTGTGTAGAATGTCAGATCGTATAGTGCGTGGACAAAAGGAACAATTGGAGCGTATAGTGACCGAATTCGAGAGTCAGATGAACGCGAGGCAGGAATACGTCAGTCTACAATACAGCCAGTTAAGCCAAATTATTACCGGAGAAGTAAATCAGATTAGAACTGAGGTGAAAACTGTAAGATGTAATTTGATGAGTACTGCATCCGAGAAATGAGGAGCGTTTAGCTAATTTAGAGAAAAATCCTAAAATCAACAGCACAAGTAATGAGCGATTAGACGAACAACTAACGAGAAGAGAGAAAGAAATACGTCACAGGTAAATCAAGTGGAAGGGCGAATCAGAGTAATTGCGGATCAGATGAAAAATATAGTAACCTCTTTGGAAAAAAGTTCATCTCGATCGTAGCGTGCAAGACGAGGTAACAAACCCAGAAATTACTAACATATAGTTATAAATCACACCTCGTGATGTAGAATACCTTACTCCTTCTAGTAGCAGCACTGCTACGTTACCATTAGTAAACTCGCTCTTGTACTATCCGAATAAAATCTGGGCAGAACAACTACCGAATTTTGAAGGTAAAACCGGATAAATTCTTGTGAATTTCTCAACCAAGTCTGAGGAGTAAGCCAACCTATTTTGTCTACCTGTAAAGGATAAATTGCGATACTTCAACTTGTGTTTAAAGGACGCTGCGTATTATTGGTGGCAGATGATTCGCACCAACACCCACACCTATGACGATTTCAAAGATAAGTTCCTAGTTAATTTTTGGAATAAAAAGTTCCAGGGCAATCTTCGAGCTCGACTTCATGCCGAAAGATTCTTTCCTGGAAGAGGAAAATCGCCGGAGACTCACATATATCTTATCGATACGAAAATTCGCGTCACCTTGAACCACCACTTTCAGCCGAGGAGTTTATCGCCATGATACTCCGGCGACTTCCATACAGGTACCAATCACACTGGGCAGGCAGACATGATCTAAACGTTCAGGGAAGATCAATCGGCTTTAGAAAAAAATAGAACGATTATAAATACAGGTATGTAGTACAAATAATGTCACGCAACATTCAAGGGCGTGTTTCGCTTCCCGATCAAGGTAGAAGTAACAGGGTACACCGGGAATCGCCTAGATATGGTAGGAACCTTAGAGTCCAGACATACAGAACACCACCATATGATAACAGGACTGTACGAGGAGAAAATTTCCCTCGTTTCTATTGGGGAAATAGGAATTCCACAAGAGCTTCGAATCGTAATCGTGATGGATTCGGGGATGAACGAAGAACACGTTTTTTTTCGGACGAGGAAGACCACAGGGAAAGAAATTCGCCAGACTTTCGAAGCGAACCAAATTTGCCGAGATCACGGAGAAACGAACGGGAAAGAATTAACACACAACAATGAAAAAAATAATACCCAAGATGAAATAACCTCGGAACGGCAATTGCAAAGAAGAAGGGATGTAAACCCGGAGACACGAATTCGGGAACTGGAAAGAAATACACCACCTCGTAGGTCACAACATATAACTCAGGGAGAAAGTATACAGTACCAAGAACAAGGTTATTTTGGTAATCATGCACCTCTTGACCCGAGGATGCCAATCTTCACTCCATCGTCACCGTCTCGACAGAATACGAATGGAAATGCGAATGGTTCGGGAGATTTCCCAAACCATTGGACAAACTACTGAAGGTCAAGGAGGAAGTATCCCAAATACCTGATCCAAAGAAACTACCTGCACCACCTAAACCGACAGAAGATCCATCGAAGACCCAGGAAGATTGGAAGAAAGGACTAGCAGATTTTGCATTTAGCATATTCGCCGCAGAACATCTCCGTAAATATGCTAAGAAATCTGGAAAGACCAGTCTAGACATTGGAAAACTAGTATTAGTAAGAGAAAATTCCGTGAGCAGATATTGGGATTTTTTTTAACGAAGAAACTTATTCCATTGTTTGAAGGTCCATTTCGTATAGTAAGAGCTGTAACTACCAATTGTTACGAACTAGCTCCGTGGACAAGGATGAAATAATGGGAACATATAATGTAAACGATCTGAAAGAATGCAGGCCACCTCCCACAAAAGTTTAATGTGGTGGAGATATAGACACGCCAATGCGGATAATGCTGCTTGAAAATTAATCAATTATATTGTAATTGAAGAAAGAAGTAGGGATGTTTACGTCATTGACATTATTATTTATATATTTTTAAAGGGCTGGAAAATTATGATTATTTTTTTAAAAATATTTAATGTACGTAGCCGATACGCAGCCATGTTAAGATGATGATGATATGTATTGTGTTTTTATTTTTACTTTGCTCCTCTTTCAATGATGGCCGATGTTTCTTATTGTAATCTTCAAGCATATTTTGAAACTAAGTATTTGTAAGATTCCGGCAAAATTCAGATATGGCGTGGGCATGGCTCACATTACGTCATCAAATGAGGTCATAAGCAACTGGATTGCGCGAACTACTCAATGGAAGAAGAATAAAATAAATCTCAAGAGTCAAATGGAAATACTTGCCAAAATCTTATTCATAATTTTCAAAATAATACTAATTGTGGTTTAGATTAATAATTCTGTGATTAGGGTCTTCCTGAAAAATCCTGGTTAGACATCGTTGTACAAATTTCTTTCTTCACGTGAATTCAAATTAAAAAAAAAATGTTTTGATGTCTTAATCTTGTGCAGTTACTTATCGGAATTAAAAATATTAATTGATGGTTATGGTGTCTTGTTTTAAATACTTGTATTAACCAAGATTGGTTTTTCATGAACTTGTTAAAATACATCAATATAGTCAAACCTATAGATAAAAGGAACAACACTACTTTGTATTTGTTTTGGATAGTAAATACGGCCATAATTGACCCTTCAGATAGAATTAAAACCAAGTCGCGGGATGAGAGGACATAGTGAAGTGATTAACTACGCGAACTATACTGAGAATAGTGGAAGTGTTGTGGATATGACTGTCCCTTTACATACTTCTTTCCTTCCTCTTACAGACCAAGGGTTAACGAATATTAATGACGTGTCTCCGAAACCCAGTGTAACAGTAAATGATAAGACTAATTCAGTTGTCCATAACATAATTTATAGTTTGCTTGTAGCGAAGTCCACGCAGAGGTCAGCTGTGCCACAACACATGCAGCTCACCGTGCAGTCCGACTGTTAACCAGAGTGTGGAGTTCCCAACAGCAAGACTGTCACCAGCATCCTCCCTCATCAGTACAAGTGGGAAATTATTATATTTTCTGTGTTTTCGTTTAAAGAGTGCTGAACTACTTTAAATAAAAATGAACTATTTTTCGTTTATTAAAAGGGCGACTATAGTAAAAAGGAATAGTCGAAAAGAACTTGTTGCACTTATAACTTGAGACAGTGTTATAGAGGCCTATAATGGAGGTGTTTATTTTTTTTGACATTCCAACGAATGTTTATAATCTGTCGTTATATGTATTTTTGAGTGTTTAATGTTCATGTAATTCTCAGTGTTAGATATTAGACCAATGTTACAGTGGTGAAAGGCAGATTACACTCCCGCATTTCATTTAAACGGTCGTGAAATATAGCGGCGCTATCTGTAACATCTGGTATTTTGTAAATATTGTTGTGTAATTGTTTTGTTAATTTGAAATAGGATAAGCTAGTAATTTATTGAATTTCTTTATGCTTTCAAAGGTATTATGGCGAGGTGTGTAAAGATGATAATCAGGACGGTCTTTATATGCTAGCGAAACTGTTATGCTTTCCATATTATTTGTTGTTGATGCAGGAACGTTTGCGTTCATCTCTAGGAGCATGGAAATGTATTGCAAATGTAAAGAGGCGACACTTCTAATGACAGTATTTGTTTTGATCAGCTTTAGTTTTTGTTTTGTTAGGAATATTATTATTCGTCTTCAGGAGGGATAAAGAACGCTGAGGAGTCGGCCAAACTGATATTGAAAAATTGATAAAATAATTGTTTTTTTTTTTTTGGTTCTACTCTCCAGCCTTGATTTATAGAAGTGATGGTTATATCATTTGTCGATATTACAATGGTCAGTATAATATTTAATGAAGGACCGTGAAGAAATGACTTCAATCCAGGAACTGATGATGACCCGAGGAAGGATGATCGTATGCCACTGATAGGGATCCATTGCTGTATCTGGAATGTAACAGCTTATCAACACTTCGAGCCACTGCGGAAGTACAGGGACAAGTGTTCGAGCAGAGAACTAGAGTGATCAATGGACACCGAAGGAGGATCATCGTCATCTGTAGGCGGTATTTCATACAAGGTTCTATATATCCTTATATCTGATTAAAGGTCAATTGAAAGTTAATTTATAATTTTCTTGAAATGAATATTTGTTTATTTCCTCTCACTATGTTAGGTGAATTACTATTTTTAATTTAATCTTCAACAAGTCGTGCCGTCTCTTAATTGTTATTTTAGTAAAAGTGTTGTTTTTGAATGTGGCTTGCATTGTTGTGATCATATGCCACTTTGTTCATATGAATATTTGTTAAAGAGAACACGTCAATTTGTTCTTTTTGATATCCATTGAAATAACAGATTCACCTCCCTAGTCCTTCTCGTTGGTAATTTAAAGAAGGGTTATTATTTATGCCATTATCAGTATCTTCTGACCTATTGGCGTTCTGAATGTCTAGTTACCATGGGGTAGTGTTACCTACACTTGAATGAGGAATTAATTTGCTCACTATTGAAAGGTTCCGAAATAAGCCGTTGCAAAAATATATAGTGGAATTAAATTTGTGACCTTTAGGAAGTGAAAGTTAAAATTCTCCCTTATCCGTTACACAGTAGATGGAACTTTATTAGTTATGCTCCAAGGAAAACTATATAAAACATACAATGGATTATTAAATATAATTTTAAAACAATTACTGCCTAAGGACATAATTTAGTATCCAATAATACACCAAAATATTTAACATTTTTCACACCATATAAAATATATTCCAACCAAAGCAAATTTATATTTTTCTGTTTTAAAAAATGGCAGAAACAGACCGGAGAATTAATACATCAAATTGGATTTCTTGCATAAACATTCTTTACCAATAGTAGCTACCTTATACAGATAGTATTTGGGAATTTAAGTTAAAAGATAAATACTTTACTTTGACGTGCCTTTGGTATTTTAACAGAAGTGTTAATAATTTCTGCAAAACAGTGAGTGAAGAGTGTGAAGTGATGAAGTTATGTGGCATGCTCTTAATATCGAGGTCTTGAGAGCCGATGTGGGTGAAGCGATGTGGGTATGGGGAAACGCCGGAATGAAGTGGCCGGGGAAACTGTAGATCACCGAGAAAACCCGCTCACCAGCGGCATGTCTGGCACGACTCCCATTTTCGAAAATCCGGGAAATGACACAGCCGAGGATTGAATTGGTCTGGCCTTGGCGGAAGGCGAGCATGCTTACTGCCCACCATATTTAGATTTGTTAGAGCAAGTATACAAATATCTCAAAGCACTTATTTACTAAACTGTGCACTAGCCTTAAAGCCAATCCACGCCATTTTTGCTAGTCTAGTTGGCAGAAAAGCGGTTCATTGTTGGGACTCGTAGATTGTTTGTCTGCAGCCAGCAAGAATGGCTACGCCATGTTTAGTCTGTTGAAAAGATGATTTGTGGTTATTTCCCCGAGTCATTCATTTTTTGTGTATAAACCTTTAGTAGGCGTATCGATGTCAGAAGTAAACATATATTTTAATCATTATTCAGAATATTTTTTTTTAAATTAGCCTGCGCCATGTTTTAGTGATGATTAAAAAAAATACTAGTTGAGGTACCGATACCTGAAAACACGTGGTTACTCAGCAATTCCATTTAACTGTAGGACGGAACATTTTAATGTTTGGAATCCATACCTCTCTTAATATCGTAGTGTCCGTTAATCCTTTACAACCACAGGTCCTAGGATAACATTCATTATGAAGACTAAGCTACTGGTGGCAAGAACCAAGGCTAAAGAATTTTATTTTCTCTAAAAAGTTCAATTAAAATAAATATATGAAGATATTTGGCTTTCGTTTCACCTATTGCACAAATCAGAAGTTTTACAGTGCCCACGAGTAGAAACGAAAGAAAGATTCAGAAATATATTTATATTTCATCATATGTTCACGGGAGATTCCAACCAACCACGCGGCCTCCATTTTGATAATGCTTCCTATGTGACCGGTGGCTAACAAGAGAGTCTATATTTACATTGGAGACGGCCTAGCGCGCAGACATCTCTGAGCTGGGTTCGTCGGCCCTGCATTTAAATGCCGTGGTTACAACTTCTGCAAACTTTTAGGCGGTTATTGCGTTCCACCAGCAATACGTGTTCTCAATATCCCGAATATTAAAGGCCGTTCGCGGTAAAGTGAGCATAAATTAACGACTGAAAAAAAAAATTAATGCCTATAACTGCATGCATGGCTGTTCACGGGAAAGTGAGCAATTTTTAATAAACCTTTGAAAAATAAAATTACTGTCCGTCAAATGCAATAGATGCTGATAGTACACACTGGGATTTAGGTTCCCAGTTAAGTTGGCAGCGAATTGACGAAATCAGTTTTAAGTGTTGACATTGTATTGCGAGTGTAACGTTTAAATAAATGACAAAGTGGGTTGGTTTATACAAATCAGAGTACAAAATGGAATATTAGTAATACCCATTTAGTTTAGAGTCCACTCACTGTTTCTTCGAACGTTTTAACACAAACTTTGGAAATATCACCTCTTATATTATATATTTAGTAATTTCTTAAAGTTGCCATGTATCAAGTGTTCTGTACCTCTGTATATACAAACATATCTCATGTCTTGTTAAATTGAAGTTTTTCCTTTTTTTCATTCATACATCATAATATTTATTTTATAAAAAATGCAAATAAAAACAATAAGAATAATCTGCGTTGGTAGAGCCTAGTAAGTAGAAGTTCTC
Organism: Dryococelus australis; assembly: GCA_029891345.1. Taxonomy (NCBI): domain Eukaryota; kingdom Metazoa; phylum Arthropoda; class Insecta; order Phasmatodea; family Phasmatidae; genus Dryococelus; species Dryococelus australis. Next base: position 39,013,877 of record CM056993.1, read on the forward strand.
ATACAAAATAATATTACAACTGAGTGCTCACGAATTTGGTGCGTTGTCCTTTGGTGTAACTTTCTAGGCTTAGTTAAGGTTAGTTTGCACGAGGTGGAGGAATGTCCCAGTAGCAGGGCTTCTGAAAAGTGTGAAGTAATAGGTGAATTGATTATACGAATAAATTAACCTTTTCACTTTACGGCGCATTGATAAAGCTATTAGGTCCATGGTGATGTAAATCATACTTTTGGCAGAAGGATACAAAATGAGAAGAAAAGTAGATCTTCAGAAGGGCTTCCCATAGTGCTCAATTAACCGTGAATAATCTACGAAAACACACTGCCATACCGACTCCCGGTTATGTTGGCACAGGGTTATTAAAAATAGTTCTATATACTGAGAGTGTAATAGTTAATATAAATTTTGAGCTATTCAAGTCTATGTTTTTTATTTCGTTTCAAATACATATGACACAAATTTATATGTTATTTCATTTACTTTTCTAAAAATTCCTCGGTTTCCATTTGGACAACGCATTGATAAAGTGCAATGATTCGTGGCAATGTTAATCTTACATAAATCGGAAGGATACACAAATATAGAGAAAGTAGATACGAAACAGGGATTTCAAATGTACTTAGTTAATTGAGAACATCCTATAGAAACTTTACAATCAAGGGAAGAGGCGTGTGTGCGTATAGGTGTGCCTGTGAGTGTGTTTTCATTTGTCTGTGCATGTGTGTCCCCCCCCCCCCCAACTTCAATTTTCGAACTCGTGAACCGAATTTCACCAAACTTGGTACACACATAGTACTAAGCAAGGATGTCTGACCTTCATATATAGTTTTTCAAGTACGCCGGGCAGTTACTTTTAAAATGACGTCCTTTTTTTAAATCTAGTGTGTTGTAGGTGTAAGAATTTAATTCAGCGGTGACTATTGTTGTTGATATGCCATTTTGAATGATAGGGCTACGTGGAAAAATTATGCGTTTACATTTTATCTCGAAAACTACTCAATCAATTTTCGCCAAATCTGGCATGTAAGCAAAACTGTGGTAGACTACGTAAATATAAGCAAATAAACTTTACAAGGCACTTATTTTCAAAATGACGGCAATACATATATTTTAGATTTATACGGTATAGGCCTAACTACCCCACAGTCTAAACAATTTCAACCAAATTTTGTGCACCGACAGTATCTATTACCAGCATCATATAAGTAAAAAGAACCACTTTTGAATGCCAATTTATAAGATAGAGCTATATGAATAAATAAAGGTTTTTGTGCAATATCTCGTAAAACAATTGACAGACTTCTATTAAATTTGGCAGACAAGTGGTACTGCTGCAGTTGATTAGTACAAATATGTTTCGAGTATATCAGACACTTATTATAAAAATGGCGGCCATATAGCTATTTCAGCATAGTATGCTATATATCAAACCAAATTAACTTTGTATGCTGGGAGTATGTATAACAAACATAAGATGTGTCTAAACAGAGCCTCTTTAGTCCTTCATTTTGTAAGCTAGTGCCACACAAATAAATATTTCTTGTAATATGTCTGGAAACAGTTGATCGATTGGTACCAAATATGGCAAACAAGCAATACTGCTGTAGGTGACGTTAACTGATATGTTTTAGGTATCTGAAACACTTATTTTCAAAATGGTGGCACCTAGAGCTATTTTACTTTTGTATGTTATATCGTCAAAACCGTGTAATTAATTCTAATGGAACTTTGTATGCTGGCAGTGTATATTACAACCATCATATATATCTACACAAATCTCTCTTGCACACCACTTTATAAAATAACGTCATATAACAAATTAAAATTAAGTGATTTCCGAAAAAACAACTCTTTTATACCAAATCTGATAATCTAGTAGCACTATTGCAGGCCATGTATACTGATAACTTTTAGAATTTTAGATACACATATTTTTAAAACGGTGGACATTTTAACATTTAAACCAGGATTTTTTTCTGCGAAAATACAAAACAAATTTCATCTTAACTTTGTGTGCTGACAGTATCAATTATAGCCACCAAAACTGTCTATGCAAACCGCATTTCTCCGCTATTTTTTGAAGGCCCACATGAAATAATACAGTTTTTACTCCGTAACTTGGGAAACAATCAATCGATAACTTTCAAATTTGGCGAAAATGATGTACTGTGCTAGGGCATATTATTGTATATGTTTAGAATGTGTAAGTCTGTTATTTTATGAATGGCGTCTATACAAACATTTTAGCTAAGTGAGCTCTATCTATGAAATTATTAAACTTTGTATATATTATATATGATACTCATCGAATGTGTTAATATAAAAACATTCTATCCTCCTTTTATAAAGATGATCACATGAACAATGAAGGTTTTGTGCTCTATCTTGAAGACCAATCAACAGATTCACACAAATTGTTACGCAGATATTGCTACAGTATTGTATGTAAATTAACATGTGCTATGTGCGGCAGGCATGTTTTAATAAGGTATATATAAATAATTAAGACTGATTTGTTACATCTATAAAATGTTTCAACAAACTTCAATTCAAGTGTTGTACTCAAGCAGTATTAATTGGAAGCGCCAGTTATGTACACATAGATCCTTGTTTTCCGGATGTTTTCGCAAAATCGTGTCAGGTGGGTAAATTGAACATTTTTTCCATATTTCCGGAATAATTCAAATAATTTCCATCAAATTTTGCACACCTACAGAAGGTCATGCAAAGTTACATGATTTAAATGGGGCCAGACAATGATTTTAAAAATGGCTGCATATACATATTTTGGAAAAAATTGTCATATATATTTAATAATATAAAATTCTCATTCAAAATTTTGATGCAGACAGTATCTATTAAAAGCATCGTGTACAGAGCCACTGTTTAAGCAATTTTGTAAGATAGCCCTGTTTAAGAAAATTCTTTTTGCCCCACTCGGAGACCAACCGATTTCCACCAAAATTTTTGCACAAGTAGGTAATGATAGGCCATGCGAACTTATGTGTTTTAGTGGCTCAGATACACATTTTAAAAATGATGGCCGAGTAAATATTTCAGGGTAGTGAACCATATCATTCAAAAAATTAGACTGATTACATCCGAAGTTGGTGCTCCGAATCTTACGTCCGTGATGCAGCTGATAGCAAGCTAGCTTAATTTTACGAGTTTTTCTGAATTCGAACCATGGGTAAGACACTTGTGTATCTTAATCGTCTTGATACTGTTTCACACGTTACTAGTTTCATCTCCAGTGGTATTGTTTTCAATGATAGGTCAACATCTATCTACCATCTAAGCTTTTAAGAACTTCACTAGAATTTTATTTGCCCCCCCATGTAGAGGAAAGTAGGCTCATTAACTATCAGTCACTTCTTGTTACAACAAGGTTTATCTAAATTGGTCTGACAAACTTCGACTGCTGGTTATTTACGAAAAATAAAGAAAGTGAAATCAATATACGATTTATGGTCTAAAGTTTATACTAAGAGCGATCATATTTTGAAGTTTAACCCGAAGGACAGGTGTATTACAAATACTGAACATGCAATACAGAGTGTCTGTATAACGTGTCAAGTTAATTGTGGCATGGGGGTTAGTAAACTATATTCTATATCCCAACTATGCTACAGCGTCATGAATATTAATTCGATAAAGTTAGTAACCATAATTATTTCCATGACATAATTTGATGACAGCGAAATGCAGTTGGTGTAGTGTTTACAGATCTTTGTTTCGTAACACATTATCTACCAATTGTTCCATCTTAAAATTTTTTTCTAATATTTGAAATAAACTGACGTTCTTGCCCAAATTCAAAGATAGCTACTGCCCTTAGGATTCTCTTTATAGCATAGAACCTATACATGTTTTCACTTTATTTATTAATTTTTTTTGTAAATAACCAGTAACCGAAGTTTCAGTTTAATTAAGATAAACCCTATAGAATGGATGGAAGAAAGGGAGTAATTATGTGGTTTACGGACACAACGCAGCACGTAATTTCCCTCTGCAATGAGCGGACTTGGTGGTTTGATTGCTAGCTATAACACCCAGTAGTAAAAAATATACATTGGAATCACGGAACTGCAAATACTTTGCAGTGGCTGCTGGTAAAATAAAATTACTGGAAGTGTAAACAAATGCATTCAAGTCGCGTGATGTAAATAGTTGTAAATTATCCGTGACACATTCTTCACTTTCATTTTCATTCGCATTTACGTCAAGAATTGACACACCTATATAATTTTCTTCCTCCGTCCTCTCCACATGCATAGCGACGCTTAGGAAGTAAGATTCTCTATTCCTTTTAGTCATAGCTCACAGTAGTATCTACGCATATTCTACTAATGCAATTAATATTTCTCGTGTCCTGTTTTTTCTTTCTAATTTTAGGGCATGCGCGTTGTTCATTCAATCTCTAACCAGATAGTTTAGACTAACTTTTATGACTGACCAAACGTGACAAATGTTCCTTTCATTTACGAACATCGGGCCCACCGCGCTGTGCGCCAAACTTTAACGGAACTTCGTGTAACTCTTTTACGTGGCCCACGTTGGGCGCCAAACTTGAAAAAACCTCTCGCACGCAACGAGAATTCCGCCCTTACGTTGGGCGCCAAAATTTGATGGAACTGCACACACCCTTACAGTGACTGTTCGTTGAATAAAATTACTGGAATTGTAAATAAACGCATGTACATAAAAAAAAATGCTTCGTGGGTGGCAAGAGCAGACGTTGAGTGATGTGACTTATAGGACAATGTAGACACCTCAAACATTTTCAATATGTTATCTCGCATCCCTCCAAACACAAAAAAAAATCTATATTCTACTGGCAGTAAACAAAGAGTAAAAGAAATGATTTTAATTCAATGAAATTATGATGATATGAAGACATTGATTAATGATGAATAAATAACATTATACTGCTGCTCATTTGATTTAGTGTAAAGTAATGAAACATTTTGATACTGTTTACCTACTTCTTTACAAAATATGATTTAAGGGGAATAAGGGCAAAGGTAGAGCGACAATACTGAATTATTGCAACCAGTTAATTTATTTGTATCTCAATCTGTACTATTGAATGTTTGGTAGAAATTTTCTCAAAGCTTCATTAATAAAAAAATGTTTTATTTACCGACTTCTTCAGTGGTAAGCAATTCTATCCTTTTCTGGCTGTTGGGATACGGGACGAAAGCGTCTGTTTTTGCATAAATGAAATATAATTTCTACCCGGACAGTCTAAATGATTATTGAAATAACCGACTGTAGTCACTTAACAGTTGCAGCTCGATGATAGCTGGAAAAAGGAAGTTCTCAAAGGCGTCAAACCCGGTACAGTAAAGTCATTTCCACCAGTGACATTGGAGACTTCAACACTCTCCAGACGTAAAATTTCAGAAGTTTCACGGAATCTCTTCAATGATCCATTGCCATTGACAGTTTTACCATCTCCTGGTACTGCACGATGATTTGTCTAACTTTATGGGGACTATATAACAGTTTCAGCCAAGAAAAAGCTGCAACAACCCTGGCTTCTTTTAATGAACAACAGAATCTTGCAGACATAAAAATATTCAGCTTATTATAATAGAGTTTATTTTTTTAATGTTGCCCTAGGTAACACAGAAAAATGAACATGACTCCAGAGATAATTCATATAATAATTACTATAAATGGAAGGATGGCCTAAGCTAACATGGTATTTACAGATATTTGAAAATAAAAGTAAAATTGAACTAATCAGATATGTTAAACAAAGTAAAATTAAAATTCTGTACTATAATAAATATAAAAACATATATATAGATCCTGTAATATCATAATATTACAGCAATGAGTGGGCATGGTGCAGTGATAGCGAGCTATGTAATGCAGTAGAAAAAAAACTGGAACCACACTGAGAAGGGCACTGGTTCGATTCCCGTTCCGGCCATCCTAATTTTGGTTTTCCGGGGATTTCCGAAATCACTTTAGGCGACTGGTGGGATGGTTACTCAATAGTCCTGGACCCAGGCCGATTCCTTCCTCCTTCTTGAATGTCTATAGTGAGTGGAGAGATTTGAACGGCTCTTAACATCGAGGTCTTGAGAGCCGATGTTGGTAAATCGAGGTGAGTATTGAGCAGCGCCGTAATGAAAGGGCAGGTAAAACGGGAGATCCCCGAGAAAATCCACTGACCAGTGGCATCCACCGGCACGATTCCCACTTGCGAAAATCCGGATTGAACTGGCTGGGGATTGATTACGGTTCGCCTTGGTGGAAGGCGAGCATTCTAACCGCTCAGCTCCCGTGGCCCTAACTGGATGTCTAGAGTTCCCCCACTAAGACCTTGTTGCCGTTCGGGGGCAATCAAAACACTTATAAAATAAAAATTAACGTAAATGAATTTTGTTAGTTAAGATTTTCTTGGAAACCATGCGTTGTGTCGGATAATTGCTCGTAATATAGACCTCGTTGAAGAATTAACTGTGAAATCATGAGCTAACTAACGTTTAGGAGTTAGTAAGTTCAATTCCGGCAGAATACAATAGGAATGTCTTTTCACTAAGGGGTTACCATTTCCACTCACGTTGGTGTAATTATTGAATACGAACCTTCAGGTACCGGCCGAAACTCGGTGCGTAAAAGGAGTACAGATTAGTGTCGTTTCTTCACGGGAAGTTTATAGCAGTAGCTTGCATAAAGAGATAGATCTAGTTGAGGTTGAAGAGAACGTAAATTACATGTCCGCGTGTCCCATTTACTTGTACGAAAATGTCCCTGGATGGAAAAAAATTCCAGGCGGTGTAATTATCCTCTTTTGGTAGTTCGCGACACCCACGTTATTAATCTCATGCGTGATTCTTGCTGGCCCTGAAAGAGTACTCTTAACCCTTTTTGGAGCTGTTGTATGAAACATATTTGTCAATCACTAAACGTAAATGTCATCGCCTACGTCATTAGAAATAACCGTCATTAGTTGGGTGGCGTGTTAATAGTCAGCGGGATGTGAATTTTTTAATGGCTAGATACACCGGAACTATGCACGTTCAAGAGGGGCTAGGACAGACTTTGAAAACTTGAATTTTCTTTTGTACTTTTCTGATTGGGCCACTCGTTTCCTTACACTTCCTGGCGGACTTTGAATCTGTTATATGCACGTAGAAAGAGACCAAGCGAATAATGTACAATTTAGTATAGTCCTTTCACAACTTTTCTGAAGCCCTGATAAAGTTTTACTTCCGGGATATTCCTCCGCCTGATACAAACGAAGCTTATAAAACTACACCATAGGAACAACGCACCGTATTCGTGCAGATTAAGTTTAAGAATATTTTGCATAAGAACTATTTCTTACTGGGCATTACCAACATATCTTTTTCCACTGTCTTTTTCATATTGGTTATAGATGAAATATTATAATTATTTAATAAATTATAAGTAACAGTTCTATCCAACCATTTAAGTTACTTTTATGCTAACTTCACTATAAAACTCTTGTGATAAATTACCTATTTTGGAAACAACCACACACATCTTAATTGGGGTGTTTTTCTTTCGAAGGTTTGATTGAAAAAAGTGAATAAACCTAGAATAGACCTCACACAGGATAAAGGGCTCGTCATGAAGGCACCAGCCAGTAAACGAATGAAAGCTCGTGCGGTGTGTACACAGCTGTCATGTTTGGCCTAGCCGTAAAATGAAATAGTAGAATTTCTGGGCCTCTAGTTATTGCTATGAACCCATAAATATTAGGAGTATCTTTTAAAGTAGAGTGCACATTTGCACTGCAGTTATTTTGTGTTTGGGTAATATTCGGTAAAAAAAAATTAGCGCTCTTGGAGATTAGTTGCAGAGAAATTGCATGAAATATTGCGAATAAAATAGGCATTTTAATTATTTGAAATTTGGTTGAGATATTGCCAAACAATTTTTTGGATAAGAAGTGGATTTTAAAAAGCGTTGGGTTATATTTACTTTAGTAAACCTTCATCTACCTGCCTCGGTATATCACATTCACGTTAGCTACAAGTACAAAAATTCTTTGAAATATTCTATTCTAGAAAATGTATTCCTTTTCACTCAAAGTGCATTCAGAAAGCTTTAACCGTCACTCGAGGTGGGTGGAATTCCATAAACAACGATTCATGCGGTCTTATCAGTTGTTTACACAGACGGTCTGCCGTTTCCCACAAACGTGCGACACTTTAAAGCTAACCGAGGCTGTAGATTTACAGGATGAGAAATTCACAACGAACTGTCAGCTTCAGGTACAAAACGTTTTCCAATATTCCGGTATTCGGACACGTCTGGCAGTTTCCGAAGCAGTACAGGTGTGTTCACGGTAAGATGAGCACTTTCGAAAGCCGTGCTTAAGATCTACTTGTAAGGACAATGTTGTATCCTTCCACCATATGTAACATAAACCTTGCCGTGGACCTGATCACATCATTCATGCGTCAGTAAAGGGAAACTGTAAAATTATCATAAAAGAAATTATTTCACAAATTTTATAATCCAAAAACTTATATAAATTAGAAAAATCAGAAAGAAAAATAAATTATTTTAGTGTTGAAAAATGTTCGCCGAACAATTTTAATTCAACGTTGAGATATGGAACTATTTTCTCTCCGTCGTTATCAACTCTACTGAGGCTCATGTTGGCATGTGTGCACATAAAAAATACTCGCAGGTAGGGACTGTGATAATTTATAAGGCTTGATTTCAAAAGAAATCATTTTACAGCACAAAGCCTTTACCAACAAACCTTTAGCAGCTGAATGAGCTAATCTACTACAATTCTAACACATAAGAAAACATCTTATTATTAACATGTGTGAATGAACGACAGTGACAGGAAATCACTCCTGAAATTCCCGATGTCATGTTTATTTATGTCTGGGATAGTTAGCCTCACTATCAACAAGGGCGTATTTAAGAGAAGGGACGATATGGCCCTGGTCACCCTTGAATATTGGGGAGGAACTACTTAGAAAATGACGAAAAAATTGGACGGTTCAGAATTTTAAGCGTATTGTTGAATATCAGTTGCGCAGAATGTTATAACGAACACACAAAAAGATTTATATTTCTACAGGCCTTAAATTAACTCCACTTAAAGAAAATTGTCCAGCCAGAGCTGATGCGCACAGGGAAGGTTAAGAATTATTTAGAAATGTGATTGGTAATTTTGTATTCTGAACTGAAACCCTGCCAGCTATACGGGGGAAAATCGCCGAATAAACAATGATTTAAAAAGGCATATAGCTATAATTAAAATGTTTTCAGCAAAATAATTTTTATACCTTCGTGCTCAGCAATGAGACAAAATAAAGTTTTTTGCTCCCGATTGTGCTGATTTAGAAATTAGTTTAATTGTACTAGCTCAAAAATGTAATTTGTTTAACGCTATTATGTGAATTATTTAAAGAATGAACTTAGTAAGTTTTTTGTTGTATAATTTTTAATAGCACACTCCGATTAAGCTTATATATACTTATATATGAATTACCACTTTTGTCCTTCGTGAAATGTTATCGATGCAGTTTAAGCAATATAACGACGTTGATAGATTTTACAATAGCAAGTTCTATTCCTTGTAAAATTTGTGGATCGTATTTAAGTTCCACAGAGTAATTGTAACTTGCGCATGTTAACAATTCTGCTCACGCTCAACCGATGCGTAAACGATTCAAAGCAATACGAATAAGTAGTGTGTTTTTATAAGTGACTGCAAAAACACGTGACTCGCGGTTAAATAAACATTTTGATACTCGAAAAGTGAAAAAGTAATCCCTTTAACTGCGTAAACGATGAATAGTTTATACACAGTTATATTGGTAGCGAATTATATACAAACGTTCCGTGAAAAATGCAACTGCAAGAAGGATTGAAATGATCTTTATACCACAAATTGAGTACATGACAATACGCGATTGATTAGGATTACAGAACGTTACATGATCCCCATCTTTGAGAATTCAGTAAGGTGTAAAGCTCTCATGTGCTGCAATCAGAGGCCCTAAACGTCGTGGCTTGGAATCAAAAAGTATCTGGATATGTTCTTGGGGAATCTCCCTCCACGCGGTTTCTATGCGAGTCCACAAAGCAATAACAGTGGTTGCTGGAGGTCCGTGACGGATAAGTCGCTGACCAACCATATCCAAGATATGTTCGATGGGCGACATATCAGGTGAACGTGCAGGGCAGGGAAGCAGTGGTGCCCATCATTCATTGAAGAAGGCTTGCACATTCCTCGCCGCATGTGGCCGGGCGTTGTCCTTCTGAAATATGGCATGTGCGTTGCCTGAAGGAGAGGCAGTACCTAGGGCTCTAAAACCTCCCTGATGTAGCGGTTTCTGTTCAGAACGACCTCAATACGTAGGAGTCGAGATCGCATGTTGTTTCCAATGGCGCCCTAAAGCATCACACTTGCCGCTTCACAATGCAGGCTGCCAGATTGCGGTCACCACGGTAGCGTCTGACACGTATGCGGCCGTCACTGTAGGAGTGGTTGAAGTGGAACTCGTCCGGAAACACTACATTGTGTCACTCATCACGCCAGTGACGACGTTCACGTGCCCATTTCAGTCTGAGACGTTTGTCGTTTCTGAACAATGGAATGCCAACGCAATGGCGTGCGTGCCACCAGCCTAGCCCGGAGAAGATGGCGTCGAACCGTCGACGCAGACGGGTCCGCGCCCGTTGCAGTGCTCCAGTGTCGAGCCAACACTGTGAAAGGGGCTACACGGTCCGTTACGGCCATGTAGACAAGATGGTGATCATCCCTTGCTGTGGTCGCATTGTGTGGACAAGTACCCGCTCGTCGTAGTGTACGACCCTCTGCTATACACTGGTTCCACACACGCATCATTGCCGTAGCGGCATACCTTGTACGAGACGAAATGTTACGTTATGACAAACATGTTTCCCGGAGACCAATCGTTCTGCTCCGTTCTAACTCACTCAGCACATGATATGGTGCCCTGTGGCGTCAACGAGGCATACTGGCACTTGCTTTCACTTCGTTTGACGTCTCTTCACTGACTGAGCTTGGCGTAACACTGACCTTTCGGTCACGCACCAGAGGGTCCTGCTGGGCCTACGTGTACACCGTCTCTCTGCAATCGTAAGCAATTATTGCCGACACACTGTTCCGAGCACATCCTCCGAGTTTGGGTTCATTCGAGCCATCCTTTTTGGGTGTTGCAATTTTCACAAATAATCGTATATATGTAACACCGTACACACCGATATGGCTAAAGGTGCAGCTTTTAGAAAGGTGGATCTTAAATCATTTTGATACACATACAAGAGTAACATTTAGCGTAATGTTGACATATTAAAGTATGCTAATAGCAAGAAGGATTTCAACTGAGGTGATAAAGATATTCCACATATTTTTTTCAGGGCGGGGTTTTACATTGCAGTGAATCATGAACAATTGAAAGAAAGAAACAAGTAATTTAGGTGGTTTTGAAATGTTAATGGGACGAAAAATGATGTAGCTGTAATGACATGGTAGAACGAGATATGAATATGTACTGACGAGAATATCAAAGGAAATAAAACCGATGAACAGAACTGGAAAGAAAAATAATCCTTAATGGAGATCTATATTGCATAAAAGTTATTAACAGCAAAGTAGCGCAGAATGATAGAAAGAAGGAGAAAGGAGGAGAGGAAACTTTAGAATTATGTAAGACGAAAATACGTAAGTATCTACAGACATATGAAGAAATGTGCACATGACCAAATACATTGCCAAGCTTCTCTCAACTGGAACCTGTTGCTAGCAGTTTCAATAAGATGACAATTTAACGGTGCCATTTGAACTACGCATGGTTATTAATAAACCCTGCACGACGGTATTAAATTTTAGAAGTTGCGGGAAAATATACAGTGGACTGTAAGCAGTAAAAAGTTTCTAAACAGGGAACTGAGGTAGTTGCTGCGTGTTATGCTTTTTGTAGTTCTACAAGATTACATCATTTATTTCTACAATGTGGACATGTTTTCGTTGTACAAGATGATTACAACTTAACTGGAAATCTGAAAGTTTTTAAAAATTATTTTGGGTAGTCTGCCCTTACCAAACAAAAGCCTATGCGCCCTGACTGGGCGCCGAAAGTTATTGTTTCCAATTAAATCACCAGTAAACTCATTAGGGTACACGACGTTAAGAACAATATTACAGAAATTTTAACCACATTGAAAATCCGGAAAATTTATCTTGTAATACCCCACTAAATTATTTTATAAATACATTCCAAGCTTTTGCTTGCAAAATGCTATAAAATATTTTGCATTTTAGGAATTGAAATGTGCTATGTGCAGCAAAATTTACCTATACTTGAAAAGAATGTAACCTTATTTCAAGTGGCTAGAAGGACTCCACTCTATGTTACAGGTGCAGGTTTCAGGTCTTTTGCAGATGGTGAATATTTAAGGACTGGGCATCGCCAATCACCCTTCATCTTCATACTACAAACGACAGTAATCAGTCACGTTCACATAACAGGCCTAGTACGCCTTACGTCTCAACGTTCATGATTGGTAAGTACAACTGTATGAGGTGTCGGTTGAATGTACTAATTACCAAACTCAGAAGAAAACAAATACTGCAGGGACAATATTTCTTGAAGTGTGACTGATCTAGAATGTTAACATAGGAACAGAAATCGATCTAGGGTAGTCGGTGCCACGTACATATCAATAATATAGGTAATATTAACAAAACTATATTTTGTGTTCGTATCTGAGATTGTATTTGGCATATTTGCCTATATACTTACAGATTATCCAGCAAAATACTTTGTTATAGAGAGAGAGAGAGAGAGAGAGAGAGAGAGAGAGAGAGAGCACAGAACGTTCCTTCGATAGAACGACTTCAAAAAGTCTTTATTCCTATAGCAACAACTATAACTGCACAGTAAGAAATTTTTTGGCGAATTTATCATATCAGTGTGTACATAGAATGTGAAAGTGCGAAGAGTAAAAAAACGTATAATTTTCATATACGTCTGCAGCAGCGTTCTTACATTTGCTCAGGAAACAGTCTAATGCATGGGGAAGTTCACAATTTTGTATAGTAGCGAAGCTTAACATTCCTATATTTGCAGCTTCATATCTGGCAATATTCCCATACTATGTATAAGTTAAAAATATCCATTGCAGTTTAACAAGTTTTACCAAAATATTTATTACAGTTAACGAACTACCAGACTATTTTCAGAGCAGCTTAGGAGTTTAGTTGGTGCTATAGGCACCCGAATGCACAAATATTCAGTTTTCCTCACTGATGATTTTTCAGTTCATAATTCATTAAAGGGCATGCCTGCCTGCCCGGCGCTCGTACTGCGTTGCGTGTGTTTGAAATCGAGATTTATTTTTTTTACGAAACTACTACGCGGGCGTCCAATGTGCTAGTCTACGTATAGAGCGCACACTTCAGACAATGCCTCTCGGTAGCTTAGAAGATGTCACGCACATTAGAAATACCACTTCGGAGCACTGCAACATAGCTGAAACGGCTTTTTCAAAGCGCCGTATCTCAAAATATACGCGTTATTGGCTGTTTACGGCTAAGTGGGCACTATTGAAAGCCCTGCTTAAGATCTACTTACATGTACGTTGTATATTCTTCCGCAATATGTGAGATTAACATTGTCATGGGCCTCATCACTTTATTCATGCGTCGGTCAAGTGAAACTGTGAAATTATTACAAAAGTAATTTCGATGCATTAAAAAAAACAGAACGCGAAGGAAATAATTTAAGTTATCGGAAATGGTTAAGTAACGATCTTTATTTGACGTGAAGATACGAAACTGCTTCCCATCCACCGTTACCAACTTTACTGGGCGTATGTCACTCAGTGCGCCCGTTAAAATATACGTCGGTAAGCGTAGTGACATTTTTCTGAGTTTGATTTAAAATGTTCTCACTTTATCGTGAACAGCTTTTATATGCACAAATAAGTAATCGAGGGCCACGCGTTGAACCTTGCTACAAAATTTCCACCAATAAAATAGGGTCACCGCTCAAAGTCCCGCGGGTACACGCATCACGACGAGAACATTGCACGCCAATTCAGAGGCCGTGCGCCTAGCGGCGATGGCGCACTTGTAGGGCGTGGAAGTGTCGCCCCTATAGCTCCCGCGCTTCTCGGCCTCAAAATGCGGAAAAAAAAAATCTCCAGGCAGGCGGACCCCTTAATGTTTCTCTCAGTGGGCCAACGTGATTAGAAACTTTCCTGCCTGCACTGTAAAAATCTTCTCTCTGCCGAAACACTTGATTTGTTATCTAAAAGAAAAAGTCGTTTAAATGTGAACCACTGCAAAGTAGGCTTGCCACAAAAATGACTATGGTAATGACAAATAACTTTGCATTGTTGTTACGATAGTTAAGGGGCGTCTTTCTGGCAACGGCCAGTTGCACTGTAAAGAGAATCTGTTCTCTTGGGAAACAACCGTTATCAATAAATTTGAAAAATAAAAAAAAAAAAAAAAACAGGAAGGTTTCGAAACTCGAACCGGACCTCTTCGTGTTACTTGTATAACGCCCTGCACAATACAACCCCTGTGTCCGGAAGTTTTAAAGCCAACTCGATAAGCTGGTTATGCCAGCTGCTAACATAAGCCAGAATATGTCATATCTTGAGAATAATAGAGGTTGGTGATTTGGAGAACCACTGCACTTCAGAATGACAGCGAAAGTCTGCACTAAGACTGTACATTTGTTCAGTTTCGCAACTGCACTATATAATGTTTTATGAGTTTCTGCGTCGGGAAAATAGTTACGTAGACCTCAGAAAATTACATTATATTGGAGGAAACCTTCAATGTCACTAAACTGCTCGTTATCTTCGACACGAAGTCATTGTTATAAATTGTGAACAAAAGTTTCGCAAAGAATTGCCTTAAAACCAAAACGTATAAAAGAAAACATTTGTTAACAGCAAACACGAGTTTATCTGACTCTCTCTCTTTGAATTAAAGCAATATTGTGTTGCTGTAAACAAAACAGCCTTAAAGGAAAGGTTTTATTTGCCGTACAGAAAACTTTCAGTTGATATTTTAGACTGTAGATTGCGTTGCGAAATGCTCGGCGCATGGAATACATACGTATTCAGAAGGAAACTGAAGAGAGTATTCCAAAATAAAAGTCTCAGTTGACATGGTAGGGCTTAAGGGTCCTATGTACTGAAACGTTTTCTGTGAAATCGTTGTTTACGCCTAAACTCGCGTCTCTGTAAATAATTGTTCTGGAAATACGAAGTTTTGCCAGAAAGGAAAAAAAAAAACTATTGTCTATAACGCCATATGTTTATTTTTATCATATTAAGTGTATTAATGGATAAAACACACCTTGAACTTGGTCAAATATCGCATTTTTAAAGCTTGCCAATGAAGTTCCTTTAAGCGGCAAGAGAAAAGTACGATTATAAGTAGGTAGTTTGATCTGCGTACATTCATCGCGTGTAATAAAACCCCCACAGTTACAGATATAGTTTACACAGTAAAGCGTTAGGACGGAAACACTGCACGCCTTGCGCGTAGGAGCGATGAGGCGCAAGGCGTGCCCGTTAGTGTCGCCCATATCGCTCCTTCGCTTCTTGACCTTGGACGCGCAGGTACGTAGGTTCCTTAATGTCTCGTCGACAGCGAGGTCATCAGAGAGGGAAGAAAGTTACTCAGTTATGAAGGAACCCACCATCGCCTGTAGCAAGGAATTGTCCCAGAATTCATCTGGAGTAATTTCGAGGGACCATGGAAAGCCGAAATGAGGATGGACGGACCTGTATTCGAACCCAGGTTCTTTCGCATGCGAGGCAGAAGGTATGCCACTGTGCAAATTCGCTCTATCGCAACTACCTCAAGAGAAGGTTACACGGCACGACACCACGAATTAATCCAAGCCTACAGATGAGCTTGCTTTGACTCAGCTCAGCCAATAGAACACCGTGCTCAGTACGGTGCAGCCAACCAAGAACCGAGGACTGTTCCGCGGCAAATCTCAGCCATTCCTTGCAATGGCCAGGCAATGTCACCTCGGTTTACTTTCCTAATCTCTGCTCTGGGCTTTAGTCCCTTTGAATGCCCGGTTATTATAAAGTTGTGTTTGTGTTAAAATAGCTTCAATCCTGTTCTTGATTTAACTGTTTGTGTAAATTAAAATGGGGCGGTTATTATTTATCCTAGATTTTAAAACCCAAATATGGAAACCACTATTGAAGTCCAAATTTACGGGGACTTACCGACTTAGAAGCATCAAAGGATGTTTTAAGTATTTACAACCTACGTGGCCCTGTAATGATTTGGCAAAACATTTTTTCCAGTTATAAAAATATATGCTTTGTTCGGAACTTTACATACGTCTTTCACATATGTATGTCTTTGTAGACTTATCATAAAACCTTTCTTGTAGAGGAATTCAGACAATAGCAGCCAAATATCTAATTTAGTAATTTGGTGTATCGGAATAAATTTTTTATTTTATATTAAATTCCCTTGTATGCATGCCTACGAACGAGGAAAACGACCTGCTATGAAAGAGAAATTAAAAAAACGATGAAGAAATGTACCGTTACGTGCGACCAAGTAAATCGCTACTGTGCCAGTTTATTTCCACCCGCTCTTTGTCCGTGACTTCGCAGCACCTTCTATTTTAACTATGCCAAGAGGACACTTGCTCTCTGTTCGGATTGCCTTACGGCCATTACCTGTGCGGAAATAGAATAGTTAAAAAGTTAGGGAAGTATCACCCGGTTAACCTTTACCATTGACGGCCTGCAGTTTATGTGGTCGACACTCGATGTTGATCCACTTCAAACGGAGCCTCTGCCAGGCGGTGTGGAGGAGGGATGTTTACTGAAGTCACACGCGTATACAAGACACGACATTTTCTAGATCTGTACCATTCTATATCTGAGAAGTATCCTCAGGCATCCACGACACGCCTAAAAACATATCTTGTATCGACACCATGAAGGTCCTGGTAAGTGGCAATCCTACAAACAGTATTTAGCGTGTATACGGTTTTAAGGTTCACCAATAATTCATTATTTCATATTTGCATGAAATCCGGTTCAAATTGTAAAGAATAATTGCAATTATTATTTTCTCAAGCAAAAAAAAAAAAAAATTTACAGCATATTCTACACACAATGGTCTGTCTGTATCACAATTTTAGTGTTTTGGGACGTAAAGCCAATTAAGTCAACCTCACTTAAAAAGGATAATCCACATTTAAATGAGATACTATGAGTCACGCCAAGGAATGTTTAAAATCAGGATATGGAATTGTTTCGCAGTTATTAAACATTTCTTAATATAAGATAATTATTGCATATATTTTATTTACAGCAGTCTATGACATTTTTAAAGTAAGTTTTTCAAACCCAACCATAAATTTAATTAAGAAATTGCCTTTTAGTCATCCTTATTAAATTTACTGTAAATTATTTCGGTTGCTGTATATATACATCCGAGAAACACTGTTGCAATTTTTACACACCGTAATGCAAAATCTGCACAGTCCGTTCTCCGTTACTTCAAACTTTTCTGAAGCCCCATGCTAAAGTTCTACTTCCAGGATATTCTTCCGCCTAATGCAAACAAAGCGTAACCGAGTCCACAAAATTACACCAAAGGGATAACGCGCCGCGATCGTGCGCACTCAGTGTAATAATATTTTGCACAATGACTATTAAGATTACTTAGGCAATAATCAAATCTCGGGTTAACGCCATTTATGAATCCGTTACGAACATAATTACAGTAAATATCGGGAACAAAGACTTCTATGCCATTTTTCTTGGTCTTCATGTTACGAACTTGTTATTTTCGTAAAAGAATTAACGTCTCCTTCTGATTTTTGTATTTAATATTTAATACAATTTCTGCAATAAGCGAAACAACTTATCAGGAAACGGAAAACCAACACATGAGTATAATCAATTAATAATGTTATTTTGTTAGATTCAGAGGCTTAAGTACATTAAATGTTATCCTTTACTTTTTTGACCATTTCAAACAAACAATTAATCGTCAGTTATATTACTTGGGCTGCTTTATACTTTACCAAAAATGTTCATGAACACTTACCGGCAACAATAAATAAAGGGTTAAATATGTACGCTGAAATATGTACATATATATATAATTATATATATATAAAAGGAATATAAAGAATGAAGATAGCACTCGTTGTAAATGTTAAGTGGCAGGAATCTTCTAAATATTAGGTTGTACTATATACATAAATGACGGAATCAGCAGTCAAGCCATATGATAAAGGGCCATTTTTAATACTCTCTAAAATCTGAAATCGTTGCTTTGATTGATAATTTGCAAACTGTAACCTGCAGTCCGTATTTAACGTAAACTATTTCGTTTTGTCAAATCACAGTGTACTGCAGAATTAAAAAAAAAAAACTACGGATGTTCGCCGCATAGTTTGTTAGGACACTGTAATGATGGGACTTGAGATTGGATTCCAAGAAAATACATTATTCACGCGTATACCGATACAATCGAGCAGGAAGATCGTTAATATAAACAGCCAATCCGAATGCGCCCTCGTCTTCCGCACGAACCTCGCCGGAAATTCGGAAGTCACGCCGGAATTTCGGTACCCGGAAAGACCAGGATTTACTGCTAATTCCTAACAGCCCCGAGAGTATCAAATGTTGGAGCTACTTCAATAAAAGAATTTTAACTAGCCGATATTTAGAGACCCGGAATTTTCGCGGTTTCATCTTAGGACAGGTTAAACTGCATTAACTTGTACATGCGTGTTTGTGCTTCCGTTGGACCATGGTTTGCTAGACACGCGCCCGAACGACTCGCAACTAGTGACGAACCAGCAAAGGAGAATGAGAATCGCATACCGTGCCACGTCTCTGGGGTTTAACTGGAGCAACAGCAAAGTAATGCTAACTGATGCTCGAGTGCACAAATGATTGCGGCGTCTAGGTTGTTGTCGAATGAATCCGCGAAATTATATGTGATACAGTCGCAAAAGTTAAGTTTTATTGTTCGGAATCAAGTATTTGAGAAGCAAATCTTATTTGCAGTATAAACTGTTAGTGTGCCTTTGGAGTGACCGCTTGATAACACTAAGTAGGTATATTCGCGGAACTGCTTACAGTTTAAATTCATTTAACTTAAAATTTGAACTGGAACTTAATTCACGAAACCATATGCGAAAAAGATGTTGGTGGGCCTAGTTTAATGCTAACCATTTGATTTGGTAACGATGTATAAAACCACCAGTTAACAAATGTGGCCATTTAATGTGCATCGAGGCGAACACCAAACCGGTAGTGCAGGTAATTTCGGTATACGTGAAAAACAGTGAGTTCTGAATGCTTGTCTTTCTGAACAGTATTCAGCGTAAGGGCGAATCAGACATGTGTTTGTATGTATTTTTTGGTGAAAATTTACGTACGTTTTCGAGTACACCATTACTTATTCCTTTGTTTGGCCAACCAGCAAAAAAGTGGGAGTTAAGGAAGCGACTTTAAGGAACAAAAAAAAAAAAAAAAAACCAGAAGATTGGCGAATTTCCTGTCTATCATGTGCCTAGCAAATAAAAAGAAATAAACTGGACGTCATTAATTTTAGAAAAAAATATAGCGCTATATTTGATTGGAAATAAAGTGGTTGAAATTAGACGCGAAGTTGGATGGAATCCGGTAAAGCCAGAAAGGCTACTATAGTCTTTTCATGGTAAAGTGAGCACTTTTGAAAGCATTCTCATTTTGAATAATAGTCAATAAATATATTTTATTTTTGCCTGAGAGGTTAACTTACGAGTACGGTGGAATCTGCACTTCGTGTTAATTACTTATATGGCAGTATTTATTCAAAAAGGTGGTTTATGGATAAAACATAGCTGAAATAAAAAAGTAACTAAGGCCTCAAAAGTGCTCACTTAATCGTGAACAGCCTATAGCTATTATATCTTATTTGCAATTTTGTAGCGGTAAGCAGTGACGGAAGCGAGAGAACTCCAGGTCAATTAGATGGCTCACGTTTGTTTACGAAGGTTAGAATATAGTGTTTGTGTTTCATTGTACCACTATCTTAGTGCCAAGTTGTTGTGCTGCTGTTCATTTGTCAAACAAAGTTATAAAACAATCAATCGAGACGACTCACGAACGGCCTTCAATATGCCCCACGTTGTTGCAGGTTTGTGTTGTCCTCGCCATACTGCTGGTTGCCTCCTCGGCCGCTGGAGAGTCGCAGAAAGAGAGGAGGGCGGTCGTCGGAACTTCCCTTGGCTACTCCGGCATACCCGCTCTCGGGTACAGCGGGCTGGGATACTCCGGCCTGGGGCTAGGATACTCCGATCTGGGATACCCCAACTACGGGTACTCCGGTCTTGGCTACGGCTACCCTTACGGGTACGCTGGCTATCGCCTGTGATTCGTCATCGCTCACACAGTTTTGGGAGGAAAAAATAAAAAATTAAAAGAAGGCAAACATTTCGAACTAACTTTGTCAATATCAACTATAAAAAATACGAAAAGAAAAATCTGGAAGTTGTTTACATCATGGAGGTTTTTTACCATTTATAATTATAGTTTTAACTGCACTTTCTGCGAGTATAATGAACTTACAAAGAAATTCACTAGAGTTGGTAAAAATAATATTGCCTTGTTTGGTATAAAGTGTGAATGTTATAATGAAATTATAAATAAAATGAAAGATATTGTTAATGATTTAGAAAATTTAGCTATTTTTGGTTTTATATCCTGTTTTTATAAAATTAATGATAAAGAGTTTAATCATATGAATATTTGGGTTAGCACCAAAATGGTGCAACTTGAGAATAACAATAATATTGCTATATTTGTTAATGAGTCTGGTTTATATAAATTTTTCATTTCCTTATTAAAAAATAAAACTACTAACAATTCTTATTACAACTTGCCAATTTCACTTGCGCATAATTTCACAAATAAAAATGGAGTCAATTGCAGACATAAATAATCACAAACTCATGTTCAATGATAAACATGTTTTTATGATTATTGATGATGATAATAAACCTTGGTTTAAAGCAAAAGATGTTGCTGAAATATAATACAAAGATACTCACAAAGCAAGTAAAGATCATATTATAGAAAAACATAGTCAATTATATAGAAATATAGGGGTGGGTTATTCATCACACCCTTTTAATATGCAACCACATACAATATTTATCAATGAATCAGGATTATGTTTGTTAATTTTAAAATCAAAAACCTAACAGTCTGAACAATTCCAAGATTGGGTAACTGAAGAAATTCTTCTTTCAATTAGAAAATATTGCGAATACAAGATTCAAAATGAAATAATGAATTTATACAAAGGTGAAATAGAGCATATAAAAATGAACGAAATTAGAGTTGATCATTTAATAGATATAAACGAGATTAAAGATAAAAATATTGAAAATTTAAGAGAGACAGTTGCTATTGCTTTCGATGCAATAGCTTGCAGAAATGAGGAAATTAGATAAATGGTCCCTCATGTTGTACATCAAAACCAAAATAAAAATTTAAGTCCTACTTTGATTCTTTTAAAATTATTCGTTGATGGTTGTGAATATAATTATGACATTAGAACTAAAAAAAATATCTTTGAAGACAATTCGATTGAATTGAAGATAGACATCCAAATTGCGAACAATTGTTGAGATTTGATTATATTCCAAATTCTATCAGTTTATATCAAAGAATGAAATAAACATTGAATTATCACATTACATGTTCCCGTAACTATTTTTAAATCGTCAGAAATAACTATACTCAACAACAATTGATTAGAGATATTAATAAATTTCATCAAATTGAGTAAGAAACTAATTTTTATTTTAATATTATTATATTTTCTAGAATTTATATTAAAGTTTACACTAAATCTCTTTTATTAATCCTAGAGTTGCGTGAATTATCAAATCCCAACCAGTTTACATAAATTTTATCATATTTGATTTTTAAACCTTTTTCAACCAAATATTCATCAGGATAGTTAGTTTTTAATAATTTTTTTTCATAAAAAACCTTTAATTTCTTCTCCAGTGATACATTTCAGTTTGTAAGTTGGCACAATATAATATAAAACCTCGAAAATGGTAAATAATTCTGCTGTCCAATTATCTTTATAACCCTTTTTAAAAGTTTGTTTACTTTTGCTAATGCAGACAATATCGCCAACTTTGTACATTGGTTCAGTAATCTTAGACGTTTCATATAAAAAATTTTAATTATTTTTGTTGACTTAAATTGGTTTTCATACTAATGATTCTATGTTTGGTCATCATAATTAAATATTTTATTTTTTTCTGATTTTAAAAGATAAATTATCACCTTTGTTAACATTAACAGACTTACTGTAATCCATTTTTTAGAACCCATAATAACAGTCACGGCATCACCAGGTAAATTCATACTAGTGAAAAGAATTGTGCTGTGGGGAAGACTGTGAGATAGATAGTGTGAGAAATAATATTTAAGCCCCACATATGGGCATTAGCCACTGAAATGAATTGGGGTTCTTTAATGTATGTGAACACAAATAGATAGATATTTATATGTGCAATTGTTATGCGACATGTAGGCAGAGTTTGCAAACAAACAACTGAATGTGCAGGTGACAGAATACACACTGCAAAATACAAAAAATCACGACAAAACATCAACAGACTTACATCCTACCAGCATGTTTCCTTGTATCCAGGCTTATCTCCACCTCCACATAGCTATACATATGTCACAATTTAAATATTTTCTGAGAAAAAATAAGGAAACTAACTACCAGCATATCCATCAAAGAAGTCCAAGGGTGAAGTGGAGTTTAATGCAAACAAAATCTTTTCTCAATTTAAATAATGTTTCTAGCTATATATTGTAACCACAGAATATTTACAAATACCATGCAGCAGCTGGACTAGAATGTTCAAGTTTAAACTCAAAATTAGCAATTATGTGTGTGTGCTTGGCAACCATAATTAAAGTCTTTGCAGTTTTTAAACTCCGTAACAAATAAAAAATGTTTTAGTGTGCAGAAAGTTTTGTTAGTGTTCAAATAGTAATCACACTCACACGTTACATTTTACAAGAAATCTGCCTATGCGTCTAAACTGAATAAAATGTTCCTGTCTAGCAATGTCAAAATTCGGTAGAGTAAAATACGAGTTCTTATTTTCAGGCACTGCGTGATCAGCAAGAAAGTGTTGTATCAAATGTGTAGTTAACAGGAAACGTCTTTAGCACTCCACCGCTGGACCAACAGTCACTTAGTATGGGGTGATAAGATACCTTATATTTCTGCATTATACTTGAAGTTTGCAAAGCTCCTAAGCCCTCTTCAGACATTTTAAAAACACTCTGTCGGCTATTTACGTAAAATGAAGCATATTTGTCGGGGTCAAACTCACTTTTAAATTATAATTTTTCACTGCTCAGACGGAGCTCAGGTCTACCCGACCTGTTATGTTAGTGACCCATTTCAAACAGGATGGAGGCCAGAACATTCTTTCAACAATTCAACTTGGCATCGATTACCTGATTTGAATTTACCTGTGTGACATAGGGCTTATATCGGGGTGCATTCCTTATTATTACATTCAATACGTTGTTATCAACCATTTCCAACTTACCAAAATTAAAATGTAGCTCAAAACTAAACAATATAAAATAAATATCTACTATTCAATATATGAATAATAACCCCTCAACTGCTGCATGTACGATAGTAAACATGTAAAATAAAAAAATAAAAATAAAATTATTGAATAACAAACTTATGTGTACATGTCACAACAATAGCATTTCTATACAATAAACATGTGTGTACTCGTATGCTAGATTTCAATACCACTGTAATGCTTAACAATAATAATTAGATGTTCTACATAATGA
Organism: Dryococelus australis; assembly: GCA_029891345.1. Lineage (NCBI taxonomy): Eukaryota > Metazoa > Arthropoda > Insecta > Phasmatodea > Phasmatidae > Dryococelus > Dryococelus australis. Next base: position 39,037,781 of record CM056993.1, read on the forward strand.
GACATTAGTGAGTCCGGCTTTAATGGCAAACTTCCGAAAGCCCTGATTATTATCTACTTGTATGGGTATTGTATATTCTTCCACCATGTGTAGAATTAACATTCCCATGGGTCTCATTACGTTATTCATGCGCCGGTAGATTGAAAATGTGACATTTTTGGAAAAGTAAACTTTTTTACGGATGTGCTAATTATCAACTTATATAATCTAAAGGAAAAAACGAAATAAATTATTTCAGTATCCACAAATGTTAGCCTAACACTTTAAATTCAGTGTCAAGACACTGAACGACTTGTTCTGAAACGGTACCAACTTTATTGGGTGCATTGTGGTCAAAGTTCCCGTCGACATAAGAGCAGCTAGTGATATTTTCAAATATTTATTTTCAAAGTGTTCAATTCACTGTCATCAGCATGTAGCATCCCCGCTCGTCTTTCGAAAGACAGGGATTGGATTTCTCGCCGAGAAACAGCTTTCTTTTTGGCATCGTGTCACCCTTCGGTGAAAAGAAGTGCAGAGGCTGTTCACGACAAAGTGAGCACTTTTGAAATCAACCTTGGAAAAAAAAAGTCACTGCCCCTCCCTGCATTATTTTAACTGGCGCCCTGAGTGATATGCTCCCAGTTAAGTTGGTAACGAAGGATGGGAAATAGATCCGTATCTTAACGTCGAATAAAAAAGTGCTAGGTAACCATTTCTGATAACTGAAATTTCTTTCGCTCTCTGTTTTTTTTTCAATGCATCGAAGTGCAAAAATTAGCAGAGTTGTTAAATTCTTACTTTTCTAATAATTCCACAGTTTCACTTGACTTACGCATGAATAAAGTGATGAAGCTGACGCCAATGTCAATCTTACATAAGGCAGAAGAATATACAACGTGCTTGCAAGTAGATCTGAAGCAGGGCTTTCAAAAGTGCTCATTTTAAGGTGAACAGGCTATAGCAGCATTTACTCAGTGCTACGGTTGATAGTTTCCCCACCTGTCATTTTGGAGACATGGTTCGAAGCCCCATTGGCAGGCAGTAGATTTAATTTCTGCGTTATACCGCTCTGACATGTTAATAAGTCTCCCATTATTTCCGTGATTGATGGCAGAATAAAACTGAACGCTGGAAAAACATGGCCTTGAGGAAGGTGCGGTTTTTGCCGGCCGGTTGGCGGAGGGCAGGGGGAGGGGGGTTGTGGCATTGCTGTTTCCCTTGTCTATTTATCACCCATAGATGAGACTTAATACGCTTTCTCGCCAAATGGAGATTTGCCCTTACCATAGATTTTAATAAAAGACGTGCGTGAAATGAGCACGGAAGAATTACAAACGAGATGTTGTGATGATAAGAGGTAATTGCAAAAATTGTAATGGGTTTGTTCATTACGTCATCGCGTTTACTGCGACTTGGAGTCGTGTGGCACGTACTGCGGGGGAGGGAGAAGCCAGGACAATACTGGGCAAACCGAACAAGAATCTAAACACGGTTTCAGATGTGTCACTTAATATAATAACCAGGGCGTAACTGTGGCGAAAACACAACCTTGGGTTTTAATTGAAAATTTCAGAGTTATCGGATTTTAATTTATTTCGGGCATGGAATGGAATGCAAATAACGAAATGGGCACTGTGATCTAATCGATATTTCTTCACACTTTTTTAATCTAACATGTGGGAAATCGCCCTATGTCTGACGTGATTGGTTTTTTCTTAAATATGCCATGTATCAGTTCTCGGAAAATGCGTTATTTTTGGTTTATTTAAACTTAACTGAAGTAATTAATATCAATAAAAACAGTGGGAAAACCAAGTTTTTGGGCAATGCCGCGAATGCAGCGCACTGTAATTTCCTAGACTTAGTTAAGGGGCCCAATCGGCATGGTGCTCTGAGTTGCAGTGTGTTTCAAATCCAGTTTTAAAACTAAGCTATTAAACGGGCATCCAACGTGCTGGATTACGAAAAGAACACAAACTCCAGATTATGCCGGTCGATTACTATTTACACGTCACGCACATTAGAAACACTATTTCGGAGCACTCCAATGTGGTTAAAAATGTGGTGGGCTGTGTAGTCTACACGGCCGTAGGTATTTCTGCGTGACAGTGTCTGTGGGTGGTGAAGGGGGGGGGGGGGAATTATAGACCCTGTGGGTTTGTTTAAATGAATTTATTTTTTATTGGTCCGCGTCTCGTCACGTGATGTGGCATGTGGTGATGACGCGATCGCCACGACCGCATTTCGCTTCTGAGTAGAGTTGTCAAATTCTTCATTCATACAACTTTGGAATGGATTGAGGTATCTGAGTTACACTTTCAGTATTAGAATTGTCATTTCGAGCACTATTTATGATGTTAATATCATTAGAGCCCTTTTTGCCTAAGGGGCCACGGTGGCTGAGTGATTAGCCCGCTCGCCTCACACCAAGGCGAACCGGGCTCAATCTCCAGCCGAGTCAACCGGATTCTCGCAAGTGGGAATCGTGCCGGACGATGCAGTCGATCGGCGGGTCTTCTTGGGGATCTCCCATTTTCCCCGCCTCCCCATTCCGGCACCTCTCCATATTCACTTCAATCACCCTCATCTGCTCTCAAGACCTTGCTGTTAAGAGCCGTCCAAATATTTTCTCTCTCTCTCTCACACACTCATTTTTCGCCTAACTAGTAATTTTTAACTATTTTTGTTGGTAATCTGCAAATAAAATGATTATTGGTTAGAAAGTCACTGTGTGTGTTTATTATTTATGATTGTTTGTTATGTTTTCAGTTGCTCTTTTTTTTAACGCACAAACTGACATCAGAACTTCTCCAATCGTATTATCTTTTCGGTCGCTATAGCGGTCTTAAGCAAACTAAACCTCTCGAAATCAGAGGTTCGCAGCACGTCTCCCGCCGCGGCCTGATGACTTCAGAACGATACGTTTATGTGTGAAGCATGAAGCCATGCAGGACCGACCTATACTATCGTACATTTACATTTAACGTACTGCCCATTCTCAACGGGTAATTACCACTGACTTGAAAACAACATTTCGTGACGCTCACTTTCTGTTCATAAGGGGCTGAGTTGCAAGATGTTGTCACGTCAAAGACGGGCTTTTTCAAAGCGCTCTAGTTAAATCAATACGCTTTATATAAAAGTATATGTATAAATATATGTATGTATGCTTTATATGTATAAAAGTACCCTAGGGCCATATATAAGCACGCGCAGCACGACTAGAACACTGCACGACAGTTCAGTGACATGCGCGTAGCGGCGATGGCGCGCTTGTATCAGGTGCCAGTGTAACCCTTACAGCTATCGCGCTTCTCAGCATTAAACGCGAGAAAAAAATGTTCAGATCAGGCGGGCCTCTTAAGTCTTGTTAGCAGGAGGCGGAGAAATATCCTGGTAAAGGCCGTTCACGATAAACTGAACACTTTTGAAAGCCCTGCTTAAGATCTATTTATATGCCCACCTTGTATACTTGTGCCATATGCAATATTTTCATTGCGTGAGTCTGATCAATTTGTTCATGCGTGGTTCAAATGAAACTCTAAAAATGTAAGACATTTATTTACTAAACAAATGCACTAATTCTTCTACTGTGTGCATTTAAAAACCAGTAAACGAAAGAAATAATACCAAATATTCACAAATGCTTCCTCAATACTTCTAGTGAAACGCTAAAAACAACAGACTATTTTCCCTACGTCTCTACCAACTTTACTGGCCACGCACCAGTGTGCCTGTTAAAATATATGCAGGTTTGGGGCAGTGACACTTTTCAAAGGTTGATTTCAAAAGTTCTCATTTACAGTGAATAATTTTTAGTAGAAATTTGGTAGGGCTTCAGAAAAGTTGAACGTAAACCTTGAATGTAATTTTTTTTGGGCTAAATAGACAAATTAAATTTGGCGCCAAAATCAGCGCGCTAGCACACCGGAGCCGCGGGATATAATGCCCGTAAATTTTCGCCCCACGCCCAAAATTACTGCCAGCCGCGGGGCCCCACAAGCGTAAGCGCGGCTCGAACTAAATGACATGCCCGCAACGCTGCTGTGTACCCGATCGGAAGAGACCGTATTCATATCAATAATGTTTTAGTCAAGAAGTCATCATAACTAGAGACACGAGAATGTTGCGGAATCATTTCTAGACAAGTTGGAATTCACACGCTTGTACGTCCAAGTTACTTTTGTAAATGGTCGACGTGTTCCTTGACACCTCCTGGAGATAAATGAGCCAATAACAAACATGCAATAAATAGTGCGCCCAACCACCGTCTTTCACTACCTCAACAATAAACCAATTAAACAATTTATATCCGTATGAGAGCATCCAAGACTGTGAAGTCTAGCGTACAGGTGATTGCACTCGCGTCGCACTCATAAATAACATCGCAATGGATCACCCAGCAAACGTTGTGTTTAGAGCCACGTGTTCCTTGCGAAGGCTAGACTCCAGTGTCCTGCGGCATACGTGCAGTTTTCTTTCTGTATCTGTGGTCACGTGGTTTTTGTCGGAAGGCGTTTCCTTACCCGACTGGGCCAATCAGAACTACGCTCCGGCACTGGGCGTCCGTGATTCGCGGGCGGACACTTGCATTGCGTGACAGTTAGAACCAACCACTTACGAAAGTGGATCTGAGCTCTAGTGTTTCTGAGTACAAGTAGTCTTCAAATCTTATTGCGAAAAACAGGTGGCACTAGTTACATTGCATTTTCCATTCTGGTACGTCTCAGCATACTTTCTTACAGAACATTTAATGTTCCCGCCACAGCAAGTGATGATCAAGCAGTTATTCATATTAATCCATGTGCAATGTTGTTTGGTAGAAGAACAGTTCGTATGGAAGGAGGAGATAAATTGTGTTTGGTTTGCAGATCAAATGATTGAAACCTTTTACTGTGAATTGACTACGTTGGTGGTTTTCAGAAAGTACCTTATAATACTAGGGAAATTGTATTTAGTGGAAAAGTTAATTATTTTGAAAGTTTAATCTTGGTTACGTTGTTCATGGGAAATGGGTTTGTACATGATGTGCCGGTCTGATTTTAAAAGCGTATTCACGCCAGAGAAGATACGGAAGGAACAGGTTTTCGAAGGTTTGTTAAATGATCGTTTTGATTTGTCCTTGTACCATGACGTTTAGCGAGGATATTAACTGAACGCTTGCTACCACTCAATATAATTCTACGACAGTCAAACATATATACACGAGTTACGTGGTTCATCGTACGATTATATCACAGCAAACAGAGACGATTAATCAGCTCCCCTGCTTAAAATTTACATTTATCCTCATCCTGTTTTCAGGGGACGCTGTGGTGTAGTAGACAGACTCCTCTCCTCTCACCGGGTTCGATTCCCGGCAGGGTCGCTCCACAGATTTTCGCACGTGGGAATCGTGCCAGACGATGCCGCTGGTTTGGCAGGTTTCCTGTGGGACCTCCCGTTTCGCCCCCCCCCCCCAATTCCGACGCGGAACCCTCATCGGCTCTCAAGACATCGATGTTAAGAGCCTCCCAAATATCTTCGCTCTCCTCTCCACTCACCTTGTGTCAAGTGAGAACGTGAAATTGTTAAAGGCTGTTCGCGATAAAGTGAGCACTTTTGAAATCAACCTTAGAAAAAGTTACTACCCCTAACCGCATATATTTTGACGGGCGTTCTGAGTGATATGCACCCAGTAAAAATGGCAACGGTGGATGTGAAGTAGTTCCCTATCTCAACGTCGAATAAAAAGTGTTAGGTGACCATTTTTGACAACTTAAATTATTTCTTTCGCTTTCTGTTTTTTAATTCGTAGAAACGTTAAAATTAAGCAGATTCGTAAAACATTTACTTTGCTAATTATTTCACAGTTTTGCTTGACCGACGCATGAATAAAGTGGTGAAGCCGATAGAAATGTTAATTTTACATAAGGTGGGAGAATAGACAACTTGCATACAAGTATATCTTAAGCAGGGTTTTCAAAAGTGCTCATTTTACCGTGAACAGCATGTACAAACCTGTTTGCGGTACTGTTGTAGATTATTGTCCTTATGTGACACTATTCTGATATGCCATAGATTTAAACACTACACTCGCGATACTTGATGACGTTCACATAATTCCCTGCCAACTTAACAAGGAATCTGTATATGTACGGCAGTAGCCCGCATATGCAGTTAGCTAACGAGCAGTGAAATTTTTCGAAGGTTGATTTCAAAAGTGCTGAATTTATTGTGAACAACCTATAACTGGAATAAGTAAACATAAACACTGACCAATTTACATACAGTAGGATGGACATCGAATGAATGATTAAACGTATTCGTGTGTCCTACCGTTCTATTAAAAATATGTTATTAAATCACAGGTCGCTAAATTCAATTCATTTCTATATAAATTTTAGAAAAAAATGCACAAATGTAGCAGATTTAATTTTATGGTAAGTAAGTATTGCACTCTTAATTCGAATAATTGTAGAAAAATCAATGCGCAATGAAATTCAACTAACCAAATCAGTGAAAATAACTCCACTTAGAATCAGTGGAAAACCACTGGTTGTTTCAGAGAAAGAATTTCACTGGTTGAATAAGTGAGGGCCAACTGCAGCGGCGAATTAAATATTTTTTTTATTCAATTGAGCCGAATATGTTACGAGCAAAAAAAAAAATATTTGCGATAGTTTATTATTTAAATTGCCCAATTTACAGTAATTAAAAAAAAAAGTGAAAAGAATTTCTGCAGTTGGTTCCAATTGATCAAACACACCTTCTACACTTCGCTTTCACAATCTGACCTATCAAGCCACGTTGATAACGAAGAGTAAAATATGTATTATAGTTCTTCATCGAATGTGTGTACTTTTAAAATGTATTTCATTTCATATCAATTTTAGTCTAATTGGTAACGTTAGGATTCTTAAAACGAATAGTACATATGAGTGCACTCTTCACCACATTATATGTAGTTTAATCTTTCGAATAGAATGATGCCGCGCTGTGATGGCTACATGAAAACGAAATGCAAGACGTAAAAACAGGATGAATAACTGAATGTTCATGGTACCATGTTAAATGGTGTTTTGAAAGATGAAACACATTTCAGAAATTACTTTTTATTGGTTTCATTAGTTTAAGCGTTGCTATTTCACTTGATACAAGTAGTTTAATGGCCATTTTTAAACGTCGTTTAGCTGATCCACCAGTTAAAAAAACAAATCACTGAAAAGCAGTGAAAAAATGGCTGATGAATCAGTGGGAAATGTCACTGAATCAATAAGTGACGGAAAACTGGCATTCTTGTTCTCTGATTCGTCAGTTAAATTAACTGACATGAATGTTGAATAAGTCAGGCACTGTTAATTGATTAAAACAGTGAAATTTTCTGTGATTCAGTTTTAGAGTGTACGAAGAACTTCTGGTTAAAATAATATACAGCTCGTAGTAAAATTACAGGCAATCATATTTATCATTGAATATCTTTTCCTCAATTCCACATATTTTTCTGCGAGTTCAAAATTTTTTCCGTGCCAGTAAGAAAATAAAAGTTGGCGTTGTTAAGATGTTCCAACTTAAAACAGTTCCATTGTTTGGTCGCGTAGAAGGGTAATGAAATAAACCCAAAAGTTTTACGAACTTTAGACTATATCTATCCAGGTTTCATATTTCCACGGGTAGTATACTAAAAAATTGCAATCTTTGTAAAGTGGCAGGCGTGCGTTTTTTCAATGTATGTATTACGGAAGTGTTTTGCGTCTTTGCTGTTTCTTAAATATGATCTGTGCTAAGCTTATGAAATTTGAAGGATATGTGCATTTGGTGTGAATATCTTTTCTGTTACAAGGATAATAACTTTAGTGAGAACAATATGTCCGATTTCGGAATTGTTTAATCAGTGCAACGGTAAACTAAATAGACGAAATCAAGAAAGTGCTTGCGTTTGAAATGTCTTTCTTCCAGAGCGTTTTATGAAAAGTTCTTTGTACAGTTCCTCGTAAAGTTCTTTGTATTAATAAAGAAGCAAGTTTCATACATGTTGTAGCGGCCACGTTTTCAGACACTTACCCGAGTAACCTAATAATAATCAATAAATTATTAGCGTCCAGTTTGCTATCAGCGTGTCATCATTTCCTGTTTAATATATCAATGATATTTCCCTAATCTATATGTATTTTTTTATTTTTAATGTTCAACTCTACTTGTAATTTATGTGATGTGCTGTTGAGATATACGAGACATAGCTACACAGAAAAAATCTTGAAAGCCTTAGGATTGAGAACATGAAATTTTTGACATTAATACCACCACGAGTATAGTTTACTGCATCGTGGCATATCGGAGTCATGATATAAAATAATTTTAGTCATTAAAGTAATGCCGATCGCCGTATATCTGTCACGTACGAGCAAGCTTTTGCTGTATCGATGGACTAAGGCGAAAATCTTGCATTTCCAGAATGATCAAAGCAAAAAGATAGAAACGTTAAATTCGAACACAGTTGCCAAAAAACACAATTTTTTTCCATAAAGTAATAAAAAGCAACACCAGTGTTTTCTCCAGAGATCGGGTGGTTTATTTGTTAGTTCAAATTCTCAGATTTGCTTTAGTATGGATATATGAATGTTTCATTCTACGCCGTGATGTTAAAACATATACTGCTCTTTTTATTAACAGCGTAATTCTGAGTACATTTAAAGTTTAAGATAGTGAAAAAAAAAAAAAAAACAAAAAAAAAACATGAGAATTTTATACAGGTTGTCTCATTTATCTTGACCACCTACAATAACTACGCACCAGAGCTCCAAATGAAAAAAAGTATTCCATACAAAAATTGTATAACTGGGAGGGGAAAATAATAATGCTGGGGAGTCAGTCTTACCAACATTATTTATTAGTGATATTCCAGACCTAACATCAGTTTTTTAAATTGCACCATGTACCTATTGGACAAAAGTTCAGTGAAGCTCGTCAAGACCTACTAAAAATGTAGCACAATGTACACTTTCATAACATTAACACTAAATACGACAGAGAAAGTGGGATATCTACTGGCCGTTTGTATGAGTAGTCTGAAGGGTAGAACATTCACATGAGTTGTTCAAAGTAGTGACCATTGGCGTTAATACAGAAGTTCAGTAGCTGGATGAATGACAACACTGATTCCTCCAGTGTTGCCTGCTAAAGAATAGTACAAACACCCACAACACATTCCTGCATGTTTGCAGATGTTGTTTTTTAAAGTGGTGACCATTGGCGGTAATACAGAAGTTCAGTAGCTGGATGAATGACAACACTGATTCCTCCAGTGTTGCCTGCTAAAGAATAGTACAAACACCCACAACACATTCCTGCATGTTCGCAGATGTTGTTCAAAGTGGTGACCATTGGCGGTAATACAGAAGTTCAGTAGCTGGATGAATGACAACACTGATTCCTCCAGTGTCGCCTGCTAAAGAATATTACAAACACCCACAACACATTCCTGCATGTTCGCAGATGCGTGGTGGGTTGCATCGGAATTCCTCACGAGAAATCCTATACCAAGGAAACACGGCGACGCTCACTGGAACACAGTTTCGAGGTATCGATTGGAGATGATTCGGAAACAGACCATGTCGTAATTAAGAATGTATTACAACATACAGCCATAAACTGTGATTTGTTGCTTTTCATTCACACGATAAACAATCATGTGTAATACAATGAAGTTTTATTCTAGCTTACGTGTCGCGTCTGCAAATATTCTGTAAATCCTTGCAGTATCTGGTTTTGTTCTATACGTAAAGTTTTATAAAATATCGATAAAAAAATTTCCCGAAAAAAAAAACGAATTATTGAACTTAAAATAACAATGGTTTTGAGATGTCAGAAGGTCTTTCTCGTTACGCAATTAAAGTTTATAGTAAGGATGCAAAACCTTTTTAATTTGCGCGGAATCTTATTATCTCTGAATAAATTACATAAGACAACATTCCTATCGAAAACAACTAGAATTCATAGTTTCCCAAATACCTAGAAGAAACGCAATTCAACACTTAATGAAACAAGCAAATAAAATAAAGAAAACCTTAAAAAAACTATAAATGAAAGACTAGAAGTTGCTATTTTTTCATTAAAACATTTGAAACGAGAAATTGTGTAAAGAAACTTCATCGGAAACCACGAATCAGAAATACGCAGTAACAACTCAATTCTACAATAATCAATTAATTGCAGAATATTTTCTATAAAACCTTGCGTTTTTAAAGTTTTTTTCAATATAAAATATTTTATTTGTAAAAAATATCGAGTTTAAATTATTTTGTGGTCAAAAAACTGCTAAGTTCAGATTTAGTTATGTGATTATGCAAAAAAAAAAAATTAACAATATCGTAACACGGACACAATACATCGCTAAAATACCTAAACATTTACAGCCGCTTTCAACCCTACATTCGACCTTACTTGTTGCTGAAAGGACGGCATTTCTGGAAGGAGGGATAATATATTTCTAAGAGACCGCTTACGCTTGTCAGCAGGTAGTACATCTACGCTTGCCCTGGAGACATTATCCGCGCGACAGTGCCGAAAATACTGAAAAAAGAAAGGCAAATTCAGCGCCGGTTAACCTTGTTCATGCGCAGAGCGCGCCCAGCTTGGGAGGTCGACATTCGAAGATAAGTTGGTTTACTTTTAGCGGAACCAGTGTGTGTCGCTCAGTGGAGGGGGCGTGCTCAGACGTGTATATAAGACAATGTGATAGCATGCTACTTTACCATTCGCTCTCTGACGAGTATCCTTAGCACAGCAGGACACGCCAACTAACATCATCACCAACATCATGAAGGTCCTGGTAAGTAGTAATCCTGCAAACAGTTCCTACTATACACGTATCCTCTACTAATGTTCACTTAAACATAGAGTATAGTCAGAGTCACCTAAATATGGAGAAGATAAGTGATGGTACTTAACAATTAACTTTAGTGTACTAAGTCGAGTCAATCATCACGAATGCTATTGGCTAGCATAAAGGTATTTTTAATTAAAATTTTCTACCATTACTAAGCAATGTCAAGAGTGGACGTGCATACATTAAGATGGAATTAAACGTGGTATCGTAGGTAACTAAGTATGAGCTTTCTTAGACAATTATTCGTTCTTAAAGCGCAGGTGGGAAGATTGTTTCGTTAGCATGTTTCAGGCAGTTATTACACTACTTTGACCCTGTCAAAAATATATTTCGGTAAATGTAAGTAATTTTTTACGATTACTCCAAATAACAGGGTTAATTGAATATTCTGTATAGTATTTCACATAATTATTCTATTTAGATACGTTTCCTTAGGTCTATATCAATTGTACCGCAGATACTGCGTGGTGGGTGTATTTTGGATCAATAGGACGGTAATAAGCGGGAATACAGTAAACAAAGTATTTTCCTTTCTGTATAGTAGTGGATATATGTTACACTTCTATAGCGTGTTTACATGTTTGTAAATTTCAGCCGACTTAAAATAATGAAACTTGCTGAAAAGAAAGATTGCAGCTAAACGCTTGGCTCTAATGTCCGTTATTCCGTAACATATTACATTTTTAATGACAACGACAAGTGGACGTAACTCATCTGTACACTTAGAAGAACGTTAGCCAACACACTTATTCCATGTTTACAATAAAAAACATTCACGTACGACATCAGATTTTATACTGTACAGAACAACACGTGAATAAGGACGAGTACGTGAGAAATAGCAAATGAAAAATCTCTTGTTTTGAACATATGTAAGTTGTTTTTGTGGATAATTGCATAATTCGGCTGTAGGTGTTAAAACCAGTAAGTTTTTGTTATTTTTACAAAATATAACATTATAAAATACTTTAAGTTGATGTACTGTGCTCTCTTAAATTCATGTGACTACATTTCTGTACACAGTGGTTTTCATAATCTTATATTGCTTAAGCCTTTCTCATTTAGCTATAGCGAATTATTAAAATTTCTAATATATATAGTTAAAGTATTAAATTAACCTACTTCCGAAAAGAATTACATCACAACAGTTTTCCATATTTATGGGACCACATTGCACTTTCTTGTAGGTAACAAAAATTAAAACGTGTACGAAAATACCTAAGAAAAATACTTTATTTAAGTATAAAGAACAACTCCCGTCAATAAAAAGAGGAATCCAATGTAAGAGCCAAGTTAAACAACACAGAAAGTAATGTTTTATATCGAAACACAATACAGTTGCAAAGTACACCTAATAACTGAACGTCTTGTATTTGTACCCTGGTATATACTAGGCTTTACTCAGAACCATAAAGGTGGTTTATACTCGCAGATGTCAAAAATCATTATTGGTGGAACACAGAAAGCAACACGATCCCCGATTTGTAACCGTTACATTTAATCCAGACACTATCATAAGATTTTCTGATGTTGCACTGCTTAAGGAATTGTACTAAGTTATTTAGAGTTTAAGGTCGAGAAGTGAGGGGAGCGATACGGGCGACACTAACACGCACGCCTAGTGCCTCATCGCTCCCACGCGCAAGTAGCGCAGTGTTTCCGTCGTGACGCTGTACTGCGTAAATTAGCTCTGCAATAATGAAACTTTATAACACGCGATGAAAGCCCACAGATGAAACTACGGCCGTATGTTTGTAATTTTTTCTTGCCTCTTAAGGAAACTCCATAGGCAAGCTTTAAAAATTCGATATTTGATCATTTTCACGATTTTTTTTCTCCAAGAATACACTTAATTTGACTAAAGTAAAAAAACTGTTGATTAGATAATTGCTTTTTTAATCTTTTCTGACAAAAAATCGTATTTGCAGAACATTTATTTACAGAGATACGCGTGTTCGTACAAACAACTATTTCACCAAAAAAAATCGCAGGTCCATCCCACTCTTAAGAATCATTCGATTTCATAACTTTTTCCTCTTGTAAGCACTGTAGCTAAGCACAGTCCCCTTCGTAAATCTGGTTACTTAGTGCACTGGAATACGAGTAAACCTCTTCGATGTTATCCTGCTGAAGAGATTTGCATTACGCCATTAGTGATAAATAAATTTAATAACGTTTACACTTGTAAACAGCGCGATAAAGAACAAAACACTTAAGGAAATTAGATTAATTATAAGTGCTGAAAGGCGATTAAACAATATCTTATATAACTACGTACAAAAGAGAAATGCAGGAAAACAATTAGGTGAAGACAAAGACAGGTCATACCTAACTAGAGACCCGGAATACTCTCGAGTTCATTTGAGGACAAGCTAGAATTCATACACATGTAAATTTGACATTCTTCTTATCTGGATCGCATTTTGTAAGAAATTCCCAGGACGAATTCGAGTCAATAACTAACCTGCAAGTAAAAATACGTGCGAATCCCGTGCTACTTGGTCTGAGGTTAAACTGGTGCAACAGCCAATTAACAACTAACTGAGCCCTGAGCCCGGAGAGGATCGTGGAGTCTAGAATACTGCCGAATGTATCCGCGAATTATCCGGGTCTCTAGTCATAGTGACATGTCTTGGACATACATTAGGCGTGATAAACACTGAAGCCATATTGCCAATGTCAGTTAGTTCGTGGACTGTCGCCTCGAGTGTAGGCAACCCAGCAACACAGCGTGCGGCGTCCACAAGCTTATTCAATATTATGCATATGCATTATGAACGGTACTCTAAATATGTCTTTTATATTTGACAGGCTTGCATCGTCCTCGCTCTGCTGGTTGTCTTCGCCGCCGCCGAAGAGTCGCAGAAGGAGAAGAGAGGAGTGATTGGTACTTCCCTGGGCTACTCCGGCATCCCCGCCCTCGGCTACAGCGGTCTGGGATACTCCGGTCTGGGATACTCCGGTCTGGGATACTCCGGCCTGGGCTACCCCGGCTATGGATACTCCGGTCTGGGCTACGGCTATAGCGGCTATGGCTCTGGATACCCTTACGGATACTCCAGCTACCACTATTGATTGGTCAACCCACAGACTAAATACCCTCCTCCATTGTCCATTGGCCACACACATTTATTCTGGAAAATAGAAATCACAGAACCTTTAAACATGATTTTCGGTTTCTAAATAGAATCTAAACATATGTTCTTTACAATGTTTTAATAAAATTTTACAGTATTTCCAAAACACCTGAGTTTGTTTTCTACATGTCCTTACCTCTATAAACAATTTTTTTATTATTCAATTATTTTTTTAAAATAAGGATTATAAATAAACTGAAATTATTATTTGTTTATAAATGTATCTTCATGTTTTTTAACTTATGAGTGACTAGCATTTTCACTTTGAAGATACTTTTGAAATAAAACCAAACTATGATTAATATAGCTTCTATTAAATGTTCTACAAATAATATTTTTGGAGAAAGTCGTACTATATAATGTAAAAGTTATTGTGGTAAGATGCAATATATGCCATAACCTAAACACAGAGAGAAGAAAGTTTCATTAAATATCTGTAGTTAATCATATTTTGGTCTAATTTTGCAAAATTAAAGTTTACCATTTGACAAAGCGAATTATTAGTATAACAAAAATACGGAGTTACACAAAAAAGTTAGTAAATTTGATGAAAGCATAATTATTCCACTGATGCCATTCATCGGCGGACTAAACAGGATATATTAAATGTACTTAAACCCAATAAATACCAATATCGCATAATGCGAGGTAAAACTGGTTTAATAGTATAGAATATAGAGCATGACAATAATGCCATCGTTGTGAAAATAGCAAACTTTCCCATTATAAACACCATAGCCCAGGAGGGCTACAAATATACAGTTTGTATGCAGTGTTTGTTGGAATTTCCTTTGGTGGCTCTGCAAACATGACTTGCGTATTCTATTTTTGAGTAGCGATGTCTTTCAAAATGACGAACAAAAGAAGATACGACATATTGTGTTATCAATGTACCTTCATCTTAAAAAATGCTACAGAAAAGATGATGTGATAAAAGTATTAGCACCCATGAACAGATATTTTTGAAATGTCCACTTGGTAGAGTGCAACATCTCCTTTGTTATTATGACAGTGGTAACGCGGTGTGGCATGGCCTTCACGAGGCACCGGAAATAGTCGGGATTTGTACTGATCCATCACCACCGCACAGCCTCCCACAATGCATGGAGATCTGTTGGAGTAGGATGCACAGTGCGCAAGCCCTCTCTACAGCATCCTAGATGAGGACTGAGGTCGGGTGACATCAAGGGAGCTATGTAAGTAATCACAAAATCGGCGGAGTATTCATCCAACCATTTGTTCACAATTCGGGAACGATGGGTGCATTGGCTTGCTGTAGGTACAGATTTCCTGCAGGATGATGTAGTCATAGAAACTGGTGCAGATAATCAGCCAACAGCTCCATCTATCGTTCGCCGGTGAGGAAAGATGGCACGTGTACATCAGGACAAATATTTACCCACGTAAAGAGTCCCCATACAAGTATACTACCACCACCAGCTGATACGAAATGGTATGTAGGTAAGTGGCTTAACGTCTCATCGAAAGCGAGGTCTTAAGAGACGGTGCTAGTTACACGGTGAAGAGGGGTTGGGAAAGGAACGGGAAGGAATTGGTCATGGACCCATCCCAGCATTCTCCTGGAGTGATTTAGGAAAACCATGGAAAACCGAAATCAGGATGGCCGGCCCGGGAATAGAACCCGGCTCCTCCCGAATGTGAGTCCTGTGAGTTACCACTAAGCCACCTCGCTAGGCAGCTGATACGAGAGATCCATTCCTTAATGTATTTTGAAACTCATTTATACACTGCCATCGGCGTGTACAAACATGTACTTTGACTCAACCATCCAAGTTAAATTTTTTCATGCGTCATGGGTCCAATGGCGGTGTTCCGATGCCCACGTAAATAGTTGAGCCCTATGACATACGTGAGCAGATACCCAAGTGGGGCGGTGGGTTCTGTACCCCATAACATGGAGATGGTTCTGGATTGTACGACTTCTCACTGGTCGGCGTGGTCCAGAAATTAATCGGCATTGATCTACTGCCCTGTGGCCTGTCTATCTACTGCTACCAACCGAGCTACCCAATGGCGACCCGTGGTATCAATATGCTGTACACCCCAGCAATTATCCCTGGCGGTTGTGTTATAAACGAATCCATGAACTCGCGGTACACTCTTCACACGGTGTCCCCTTGATAATCTCAGAGCATACCCGACATCAGAAATGGAGTGCCCCCAACGATATGGCCACAATAGAATGCGCCGAAGTCTTGTTTCTTCCCTTGTTTGTGCTCGACGGTTACTCAGACGGTCAGTGTGAGATCTGACGATATCCATGTCACTAATACTTTTGATGCGGCTACTACAGTAACATTTTCGCCGACATGGCAGGCGTGTCTAATTCAGCTGCTCCCGAATCTATAATGCACCCTATGGTTACTGTCTGATTACCAAGTTCAGTTCTAATGGCTCGTTAGATATGCCACACTAATAAATATAAGGATATCATTTTCGTAATGAGTGAAACCACATAATTATGAGGCTTAATGTAGCAATACTTATATCTTCACATAATTCTCACCAAATTTAAGATATAAGTATATCATTTACATGTTGTATATATTCAGGTTGCACTAGCTACCGAAACGGAAGTATTCTGACGATACGAGTGTATAAATTCCGTACCAAATCTATAGTATCTGAGGACACCAAACGATTAAAATTTTCTGAATGGTTGTGAAGATATTTGGATGGCTCTTAACATCGAGGTCTTGAGAGCCGATGAGTGTAATTGAGATGAGTATGGAGCAGCGTCGGAATGAAAGGGCGGGGAAAACGGGAAATCCCCGAGAAAACCCGCCGACCAATGGCATCGTCCGACACATTCCCACATGCGGGAATTCGGAGTGAACGGGGCGGGGATTGAACCCTGATCGCCTTGGTGGGAGGCGAGCAGGCTAACCATTCAGCCACCGTGGCCCCTCTGAATGGTTGTTGAGATACTGCAAAGCACCCGGGAAAATTCGAATAACTACCTTTCGTTAATAAACACCCATCATAGTAGAAACGTTCTAAGCACTTGTGGTGCCAGGAATTAGGTGAAAATCTGTACGTGGGTTAAAATATTTAGGGAAGCATAGCTATATATGTAGGCTAACATAAGCAATTATACATACACACAGATACAAGAACAAGGAGACGGTGTCATAAATAAGCCAATCTTTCCTCCGGAAAGTGTGATAAAATCTACAGAAACAAAAAATTGGTCACACAAATGCGAATTACTTCTAACGTTATGTATAAATTACTGAAGTTAAATCGAGGTCACATTTTTTTACAGCGGGGCTTGCTCGCCTTCCTATGAGATTATTGGTGTCGATTAAACTGTGTGTTTATACAAACGTCAAAATATATATAAATAAATTGAATACATTTTAGAAACGAGCACACAAACTTGGTTTTTAATTGTGCCAGAAATTTAAGAAATCTGGAACAGTTAAAGTATTTCACGGTAATAATAATCAAATTTAAAATTTTCATTACACATCGCTCTTGACTTTGTCGAAAAAAAATAAAGCAATAAAATTATACTAAATATAACATAATCACGTAAGGATTAAATAATTTTCATTGCGACGAAATTAATTGCGTCCGAGGGTCAGAACGACGTACATCACTGAAAGCGAGATTTGTAAAGGATACACTATCTTTTTATTGACAATATATATTAGTTGTAATTTTGAGCTGAATAATATGAAGAGACAACTGAGAATATTTCCATTCCAGTCCGCCTAAGAAGAAGAAGAAGAAAATCAGTCACAAGTGAATTCGTGCTTGGAAAATCCGTATGTCTGTCTTTCTTGTCACGTTGGAGTGATGCATTGCCACTCACGGTAATAGAGCATTCTATTCCGTAAGTAGACGCACGAAAACTTTGCTGGTTCTTTCGACGGCTTCGCTTTGCAATGCTGCATACACCTCAGGCGCATTTAATGTTCATACAATGCTTCATACACCTCAGGCGCATTTATTGTTCAGTGGCTGGTGTCTTCATGATGAGCGCAAGCTGTGTGTAGACTGTTCGCGGTAAAAAGAGCACTTTTCATTACTTTCTCGTTTCAGCCATTTCTTATCCTTTATTGACCTTTTTAAACAAATATTGCCATGTAAGTAATAAACACAGTGCACATATTCCAACGCTATCGTAAGTTAACATCTAAGGCAAAAATAAAAAATATATTTTTGACTATTAACCTGCTATGTTGTAGCATATTTTTTTGTCAATTCTATAAAATAGAAATCCTTGTACACTGGAATCTTCAGCAAGCCTCTTTTAGAGATTACAAAGTATTTGCCACCAATTACGTTACGTCTTTTGGCTCCGCCCGAAGTCTGTGTAGATAGCAGAACGTCAGAAAAAACAAACCTAACCTAAATCGTATTCGTGGAATTCTATGTTTTGTCTTCAGAGAACAATTTCGCTATGGGTAACGTGTCACATGTGTTACGCGTAAAAAAAAAACTTCTTTTGATGTTTAGATTTTAAGAAATTCCCTGCTCATACTTGCTACACACTTTTGTCATGTCCACAAAAAAAGTTGGCAGAAATGCTGGGGGAGCAGTTAGATCTCCTAACATCGTATTGAAATTACGCGTATTAAATTCGAGGTCATTGAATTCCTTTATATTATTTTTATGCGCGTTAGATTTGTAATTGTTTAGACCTATTTTGTAACAATTTAACTTTTTTCACAAAATTATTTTATGAACACTGGAATAAAGGGTTTGGGTTCATAGCAGTGTTGATTTTGGTTATATTGCAGAAGGATGCAAGACAGACACAATAGTAATCCTTAGAAAGGAACATTTTTAAGTATGATGCTAACCGCGAAAATACTCTATCAACATTCGCGTTGTTTACAATATTTCGGGCAGACTCAGGAACTGACGATGTAAGGACTTAAAATTACTACCAGTAGTTTGCAGTTCGAAGTTCCTGTGAGCCATTTAGTATATGTGGCACATTGCGATATTTTCCATTAGAGCATTTATAGTTTAAATTCATCTTGTTCAAATGAAACAATGGAAATAGTTTCTTTAATTGAAAGATTCATGCCTAAAATGGCAATATTCTAAGTAAAATACCAAAAGCGGAGTATATTATCAACCTTTGCATGTAGATTAACATAAAAGGTGACACACATGTTTACCATAATTACAGAAATTATAGTTCTATAACTTTTCCATGTCAATGGGATATTTTTCACAATTGTTATAAATTGAATTGATGTTTACACAAACGGTTGAGTTTTTACTAGCCATCTAATACTGATTTTGTAAGTTTTCCGCAAAGAAAAACATTACGATTTTTGGTAATTTTTGCTTGAGTTACATACACAATTGCCACAGGTGTTAAGCTTGTTGCATTCATCAAAATATACAAAACGTACTAAAATATTTCTGCAATTATTGTTAAATAAATATATTATAAGAGTAGTGGTGGCCTGAAACTCGTGATAATTAAAGTTAAGTGTAATTTCAAACTTTTATTATTTCCCCTTTTTTCTATTCTGAGATTAGAATGGAGCCTGAGAAATTCTTTTTCAGGGAAGTGCACGCAATATCCATATAATTATCATACCCATGACATAATGTATCTTTAAGAGGTTACGGTATATGCGTATTTGTACATGTAAGCAAGACAGACCGTCTTCAACCCCCGAGAGAGGAGAATAATACACGTATAGAAAAGAACAAAATTTATGTTTCGTTGTTTTATAAAGCTGAAAAATTAGTTTGTGGAAGCTGCCTGTGATCACGCAAGAAAGGCTAAAAACAACCTCCTACCTGCAACTGTCTCCAAATCATTTGTGCACTCTCGTTCACAAACTCATATTTCATTCTAAGAAATTATTCATAAAATTACCATATCAATGTATACGAATTGTGAGAAAGTTCGAGTGGTTAAATATTTTCCCGTACGCCCGTCTTACCATTACTATATTCGCTCACGCAACAGTCAAATGCGTAGGAAAGTCTTGTATAAAAACAATGCTCAACATTCATATATTTGCAGTATGATGTGTGGAATTATTTCCATACAATGTATAAGTTAAAAACTTTCATTGGTTTAGAAAGTTTACCCGCAATTTTTTAACAGTGTTGCTGGTTGTTGAAAGGGCATTACTTGCCTGGCCTCATTGCTGAAGGCTGTTCACGTTAAAATGAGTGCTTCTGAAATCAACCGTAGGAAGAAGTCACTGTCCCTGCCCGTATATATTTTAACGGGCGTACTGAGTCACATGCGCCCAGTCAAGTTGGTAACGAAGGATGGAAAGTAGTTCCATATATAAACGTAGAATAAAAAGTATTAGGTAGCCATTTATGTAACTTATATTATTAATTTCACTTACTGTTTTATTTTTCATGCATCGAAGTGTAACAACGAGCAGATTTGTAATATATTTACTTTTTTAAATAATTTCCCAGTTTCACTTGACCGACGCATGAATAAAGTGATGCGGCCTAGTGGCAATGTTAATTTTGAATCAGGCAGAAGAAAACACAACAGGCATGCAAGTAGATACTAGGCAGGGCTTTAAAAAGTGGACATTTTACCGTGAACAGCATATACTTGAGTGTGTCATGTTGGTGTATACGATCGCAGAGTCCTGCTTGTGCTATTCATCCACAGAAGCTCTGAAGCTGCATTTCAGAAAGTTCGCTTCCATAAAAATTAACACTAATTATTACCAACACTCAAGCCTATCGATAAACACGTGTTCGTGGCATGCGAGTGCTTTTGTTTACACTGCAGTATTTACGTGCATTCATGTCTCTTGCGAAATTTCCCGGCAAAGAAATAGGACGGCAAATAATCATAAGTGCGTTTTGAATCAACCTGTCGTAATTATTCTAATTTTCGAGGAACTGCAAGGTTAAATAATTGCACAGGCTCTTTCTCTCTTGGGATGCGGATCAAAAACGATTCTGGAAAAACCACTTGGGTCAAGCCATCTCGAGCGCAGTAGACCGGTATCGAAATTATGATCTCCCGAAGGCGAGCCAGTCATACGACCACATATCGGACTCTTTCACTCCGGCAAAGAAGCAAGCAATCGTCAGTTGCTACCATTGCACACCGTTCCTCGACCCTTCTTTTTCCATTTTCTATGTAAGTTTCATGTTCGCTGATACCCCTCGTGAAAAGAACGAAAGTGATTTTTTTGCACGTAACCTTACACAATAAAGTTTTCTAGTAATATTCCTGTACGACAGTTTGTAAATTCGAAAAAAGGAAGTGAAGGTAACACGGGCTGGTTAACCTTGATGGTCCCCAGCCCGCGCAGTGCACGAGGTTGTCGTTATAATTAGTTGTTTTACTTTTAACGGAACCAGTGTGTGTCGCTCAGTGGAGGGGGTCTGCTCAGACGTGTATATAAGACAATGCGATACCATGGAACTTTACCATTCGCTCGCTGACGAGTATCCTTACCACAGCAGGACACGCCAACTAACATCATCACCAACATCATGAAGGTCCTGGTAAGTAGTAATCCTGCAAACAGTTTCTGCAATACATACACTGAGTACTATTGTTTACTTTAATTTAACTTAACAATCGCAAAAAATTAAATAAGGCGTAGATAAAAAACAACTCCAATAATTATATCTAGCTGTCTTTACGCAGTCTTTCATTACAAATGATAGTGAGTAGCAGGCAAGTAATATAATTTTTTATGTTTTACGTTTTCCAGCAGTGTCTTATGGATATAAGTTGCCGTATCAATGGGAGAGATATTAGCCTTCCTCGTCCACAAAAAATGAAATGTTTTTAAAAATGCAAAAACTTATTTCAATCATATGTGACGTAAATATCTATAATTAGGAACGAGAAATTTTTCGTTTTCCATTCATCGGGTTAAAATCGAATTTACTTTCGATGGATTGTAATTTTTCCTACTCGTGACTGTTATTTTGTGCACCCAAACACGTGACAATAATATTGCTTTTAAAATTTCATTCTTTAAATATTTGACATGAAAAATAACATAAATACTTTACAATCACATAACAGATTGACGTTATTCATGAAAATTGTCATTTCTTTAACAGTTATTGTCATGGCCATCACACAAATTATTTAATATGACATACCGATGATAAATTATACTTAAACATATAAATGAAAATGGAACCACAACTAAGAATCTTGGAAATAACTTTAAATCAAATATTAATACTACCTTGTTCTACTGATGTAAGGAAAAGTAATTAATATTAATGACAAATTACGACAATGTATTATTTACAAAAATTTCATAAAACTTAATAATTAAGAAAACTTATTACA
Organism: Dryococelus australis; assembly: GCA_029891345.1. Taxonomy (NCBI): domain Eukaryota; kingdom Metazoa; phylum Arthropoda; class Insecta; order Phasmatodea; family Phasmatidae; genus Dryococelus; species Dryococelus australis. The sequence goes on from CM056993.1 coordinate 39,060,066, forward strand.
CATATCAGTTAACAACATTTGTAGAAATTACAGATTTGATTTTTTCTTTATTATAATAAAAATATGCAATTTCGAAACCTAGTGGGCAACATGCTCTAAAACATAATATCTAACTCAAAGAACATAAGCTCACTTAACTCGTGCGTCATTATCTAGGACTTCAAAATTAGAATTGGACAAAAAAGGAATGGTTTGGCTCGATTCAACCATATTTTACAGCAAAAAATTCATTTAGAATTGATACTTCAAATTGGTTTGTCATGACGCAATTCACTGCTTAAAACAAGGCTGTATTATGTTCGAGACACACTAACATCGTCATTTTCTATTCGTAACATTTTCAGTCAGGAAATGACTAATTTGGAAAATCTGTTTACTTAAAACTGTTACTGCACAGTATTTTTTTATGAAATTATTTTCAATAGAAAAATTAAAGATAAAATTTGTTAAATATTTAAAACATGTATTATAAAAATTTGCGTGTGATAACCACTGGGCACACGGCTAAATTACGAACGGCATTGTATATATGTTTTTTTTAACTTTCTACAGGCTTGCATTGTCCTCGCTCTGCTGGTTGTCTTCGCGGCCGCAGAAGAGTCGCAGAAGGAGAAGAGAGGAGTGCTTGGTACTGCCCTGGGCTACTCCGGCATCCCCGCCCTCGGCTACAGCGGTCTGGGATACTCCGGTCTGGGATACTCCGGTCTGGGATACTCCGGTCTGGGATACTCCGGTCTGGGATACTCCGGCCTGGGATACTCCGGACTGGGCTACGGCCGCAGCTACGGCTATGGCTACCCCTATGGATACTCCGGCTACAAGTGGTGATTGGTCACCGAACAGTCTAATTGACCTCTTTCATTAACTACACACATTTCTTCTGGAAAATAGAAATCACAACATTAAATATTGGTTTTCGGCTCCTAAAAAGAATATTACTTATGTTCTGTACAATAGTTCAATAAAATTTTACAGTTTTTCCAATATGCTGCCTTTTTTTGTTATATTTCCTTAGCTCTGGAACACATTTTATATACTTCTCGACTCATAGATATTATTAATTGTTATTTAAAGCAAATATGAGATGAAATGGTATAGAGTTATCATAATAAATTAAGAAATATATCTACATTTTTATAACTATTTTTGAAGTAACATCATCGTATGGTAAATCAAGGGTTAACATCATATTCTAAAAATGAAATTTAGTGACAGCTATACTATAACAAACAAAAGTAATTGGGAGAAGGTGTAATATAATTCCTGACTTACACAGACAGAAAGGAAATTTTTATTATATACCTATATCCAATCTCATCTTGGTGTGCATTTGGTAAACTTAAAATTTAAATTTTAACGAACAAATTTTTTATGTATAAAAGAAATACATAGATAAACAAAAATATTCTTAATTTTCAAGAAATTTTCAGAGATGATAAAATTAACTAATAAAATGGAACTTCCTATAGACTTAATGGCGTGACGTTGAATATTGGAAAACGAATGTGATTCTTTATTACCGAATATAGTGCGTACTGTAGGAACTGAAATATAATAAAATAGGTAAATGTAATTTTAATATGTCCATATACATTTATGGCATATTAAAATAAGCATCTCTCGTGTCAAACACGAATTCTTAATAAATTCTACTTCATACTTCATGTAGTGGGAATACATTGAACATTTGTGATATTTTACTTCAGTTTGATTAATCTGACGACGCCAACTTCTAACACAGCAGAATAATCACTTTATATTAGCTGTACTTATCGCACGCAATAAGTAATATTTTCACACCATGATAAGTTCAAAATGTCTCAATAGTTTAGAATATACATCACTACTTTAATGCCATCATTGCGGAAAGAGCAAACTTTTACACTTTTAATCCTCAGCTCAGACGGGCAACAAATATGCCATTTGTATGCCATATATGTTGGGATTTGCTTCTGTTCCTCTTAAAACATGATATGTGCGTTCTGTTTCCCATGAGATAGCTATGTCTTTCGAAAAGATGAGTAAAAGAATCCACGAATTCGTTTTAATTTATTGCTCATAGTAAGTACTATCAGTGCACATTTTGACAGGGATATATAAGTTTTTCGGTAGATATTACATGCTGAAACAAAATATTTAAAACCTGCTGCACAGAAAAAAATATACATCATATGACTTTTCGTGGGTTGTCTTAGGAAATGCCACATGTAATATTTGGCCGCAATCAATTGATTTGTTACAATTTTTTTAAATGTATTTCCTTACAAAATACTAGAGAATAAATGATGTGGAAATGAAGGAATTAACTGTAATGAGCAGTTGAATAATAGATCCCCGCCTAGTAGCGTTTAGTACCCTCCCCTTCCACCTGATGATATTAGTGATGTGGAGTTTCATGGACTCCACAAGGAACCGGAAGCGATAGGGATCCACACTGATCCACGACCACACCACATCTTCTCACAAGGCACACAGATCGGACTGAAAAGGTTCCCCTGTACGCACACCCCTCTCAACAGCACCCCAGATGAGTTCGATGTGATTGAGGTTGGGTGACCTCGGCGGCCAGGCAGTCAACTTCAAGTTCGCGGAGTGAACATCAAAGTACTCGGTCGCAGTTCAGTAGTGGTGGACCGATGCATTGACTTACTGTAGGCACTGGTCACATGCAGGCTGCTGCAGTTGTATAAATGAGTGCACATGATAGGTCAGTAGGTCCCTCTCTCGTTCGCCAATTCTGACGATGGCATGGGTACTACTAGGGATGAAACGATACCACGTAGATATCGATACATTTACTTGGTAGTTGTATTGAAAGAAAGTTTCGATACCTACTCGGTATTGAAAGAAAGCTTCGATACCTACTTGTACTGATTAATTATGCATGCAGGATTAAAGGACAAATAAAAGTACTATTACGTAGTTGTTGGTAGGTACATCGTACACAAACTTGTTTAACTAACAAAAAAAGTCCGCTTTCGTAGCAGTCCACAAAAAACAATACTGTTTCTATGTTTTCAAAAGCGTATGCAGGTTAGGTGTATTGTCACAATATCGCACATATTTAAAGTATTTCTTGCACTTAGCGTTTTTGTTATTTTCTTTGTTAAAATATAAGCACACGTCGGATTTTGAAGGACTTGCTATAACATAATTCAATAGGCACACATGCAGATAAAATTTTACCAAACCGAAAACAAAACGCTTATAATATTAGAGGCTGCCAACTGTTTTTAAATTAATGCGTTCCGTTAATTTTTTTTTGAAGGAAGTGAGTAACGATACGAGTACATTTCATCGATACCTATTCAGTACTGAGTCAAAAATTATCGATACCAAAAGTACTTGGTATCGAAAGAAAAGTATCGAGTAAGTACTTCTATTTACTTGTATCGTTTTATCCCTTGGTATTACGTTACATATTTCATCCCACATAAAAAGTCCCTATACGAGAATAACGCCACCACCGCCGGACTGAAATGAATCGAGTTGACACGCGGGATCTGTCGTTTCATGTATTTGGCGATGCACTCGTACCACATCCGTCGCCATGTATCGACATGCACCTCGACCTGTCTGTCCAGGTGATCTTTATTTGTGCGTTAAGGCTCCTAGTGTGGTGTTATCACTCCCACGTTAATTGCTGACCCTTATGACGAGCTGTGAGCGGCGAGGTACCCTAGTGGGACGGCGCCTTCTGCAGCCCATAGTGAGGAGATGATTCTGGACGGTACAGTTGCCCACATGTTTCGATCTAGCAATGGACCGGCGAGTGAACTCTGATCTGTCAATCCGCTGTTACCAACTCAACTATCCGATGACGACGACTACGACCTATTTCATTGATACGTTGTATTCCATGGCTGTTATCCCTGACATCAGCGGTTAGATACGACTCCATTATCTCACGATACATTTTTGACCCGGTGTCCCGTGGAAATACCAGTGCCAGCGCCAAGTCTGAGATGGAGTGTCCGATACTTCTGGTTCCAATGTTTTGGCTACTACCAAATGATCTGATTTCCCATTCTGTGCTCGGCTGTTACTCACACATTCAGTATAATAATGACAATAATAAAACTTCGTTATTTTTGTGTCAAACTTAAGGTATTATCACATTCTCTTACACTTAACCACTTTGCATAATAAAACATAACTTAACACTTTTTTTTTTCTAAAAAATAGAAAATAAAAATGGCACTATAACTAATGTCTACTATAAACTTAGAAAGAAGCTCATATGAAATGTATAAAATCAACTTACATAAAATAAAATTTGTCTTAGTAGTGAACTTACACGATTACTCTTAAGACATAAAAGCAAACACAAAACCATGTACACACCTGACATATCCATGTGTGTATATATATATATATTATTTATAAAAAAAACTAGCAATATAACATTGACTAGTAAGATTTCTAAACCTGAAATTTATTTTTTGGATTACTGAAGGGATGAAAATCACAGCAAATAACTATTTAAACACGGGAAAATACAAAAAAAAAAAAAAAAAAAAATCAATTAAAGTAAGCCATTAAAAATTATAATATAAGACGTCTAAAAGTATCGTTTACCTAAAGACATACATAATATATTATATTAATTCATCGATTATTCACACGTGCTAATTCACACAGCTACATATATTAACCAAGCATTTAATTAATTAAACAGTAACATAAGCATAAGAAACATCACTACAGTCGCAGGAAGCAGAAAGCAAATAAGTTACAGGTATTATAAAAGAGGAAACTCCATAATAAGTATTGTTTATATCAAACCCACTTTTCAAGTTCATTTAAATATTTATAGCGTGACCATGCTATTTTATCCACATTTTTGTTTTAATTAATGAATGAATATGTATCTGTTGCGTCCTGAGGTAAGTAATTCTAAAAATTGGTTGCAGTGACGATGAAAGATGAAGCGAATAATGAATTGTTTTTTTGAACTATAAGTTTTTGTTGATCGAAAGAACGAGTGTTTGATGCATTGGGCAGTAAAAAACGAGACAAAAGGTATCAAGGACATTCTGTTAGATATAATTTCTTTAACAAGCAGATCTTGTGCAATCTTTTATAAGGTCTAAGGATATATTAGCTGAGTTCTTTTCTATTCGACGGGGCGATCACAGCCTCAGTTCTCCAACACGGTAGGTTTCTGTAATTAAACTGCACATGAGTGTATGATGTTCGCACTCGTTGCTGACAGACAGACCAAGTACATTTCTAATGGTTCGTTAGATATGGCAATATAATAAATTAATAAGGTTGTGATTTTGAAAATAATTTAAACCACACAGTGTTATGACGCATAATGTAATACTTACTACTTGCAGGCTAAACTAGGCGAGAACTTAATGATGATATTCATAATTTTTATGTAAATGTTGTATATATTCAGGTGGCACTGTCTACCAAAATGGCAATATAGTGATAATATGGGTGTCTAAATTAAATGTCAAAACGATGGTATTTCATGACACTAATTGCTTAAAATATGCTGAAATACTGTTGACGTAAGGCAAAGCATTCCAAAAGTTCGATTGATAACCATTTTGTAAATAAGCAATAGAAAACTAACAAATTATATGTTCTAAGCACTTGTGTTGTCTGGAGTTAGAAGAAGTTCTGCACATGGGTTCGAAAGCTTTAGGGAGAAAACATAGACATGGAAGTAAACGTACTCATACACACTGTCACAATAACTAGACGACGCCATAAGCCTATATTTACCATGAGAAATGTGATCAAACTGAAGGGGCAAAAATTTTGTGAAGCAAATGTGAAGAACTTTTAAAATTTCTTATCTATTACTAACGATAAAATGAGACCGAGATTTTTACAACGTTAATAATTTCATAAAATAATTAGGAAATATTTAGAAAGGAACACAGAAACTTCATTTTTTAGTGTCCTTGAAATTTATGAAGACTTAAGTAACCAAAAACTCTTACATTGCAATAATAGATAGAATAACAATATTTAAATTATACAGCACACTTAAATTCTCCTAAAGAATGAGACGGCGAGACGATACTAATTATAACATAATCAGAGCAGGACTATGTTTTTTTACATTGTCAAGAATTTAGCTGTGTTCGAGTATCACAAAAACATACATCACTTATCGTGAGATTTGTAACAAATAAATGCCTTGACTTATATTTTGACGTCATAATTTAGTTGTTATTTTGTACTGAATAATAAGAAGACACCAGTTAATATAATGCAATTCCAGCCCACATGAGAAAAAGCTGGAGGAAAAAAATTACACAAATGAGGAAAATGACGGTAAATCGTAACCATGGCGGCTACGAGTCCGTTAATCTGGCTTTCTTGTCACACTTTTGTGTGACGCAGTAACGCTCACAATCATCGAGAATCCTATCACGTAAGTAGACACGCACAACTTTCGCGGAAACTTTTGACGAAGAGGCTATACAATTTTACATACACCCCAGGCGCCCTTCATTCTTTCCGTGTTTCGTGTCTTCATGATGAGCACTTAAATAAGTAGTGTACTAGGTTGTACGTGATACTTTTGGTCTCTTACTACACGTTATAACCGTCCCATATGGGTACTGTCCAAATTAAGTGGGGGAAGCGAACTGAGAGGGAGAACACTGTATCAAGCGAATACACCAATGTATTAAATATTATAACGCAAATATCGCAGGTGCAAAATTGATCGAATTTATGTAAGAAAATATTATTAAATAAATTTGAAAATTCACTTTATGTTTTTTTTAATTATGGGGCCCGATTTTTATGCATGACACAGGGTAAATGTGAGAAGTAAGGGGTATTGGAAGATATCAGTGAAACGCAGCCCACATTTTGAAGTGGTCCTGGATGAGAAAGGAGATGTGTGACAGCTGAGTGAAGCTGGTCAACCACGAAACTTTAGTTAACAAAGAACGTGATACTTTCTAAAATTATAGAATTTTATTTGCAACGTCCTTTATAATAAGTATGTCAGTGTGAACTCAAAAAAATATTTCAGTTTATTTATTTGATTGGCACGCCCGTGAGCTAATAAAATCCTAGCACATGGAAATTAGAATCCCATAGTCTTTCTCATTATACGATACTTAGTTAAATTTCATCTTTTATGGGAGACATTTTATAGTATCTCAATTCTAATCAAAGTGTAATATAATTACATTACTATATTAATTTTTGAATTATAGTAATGCCACAAATTAAAATAATTAATTTGCTAAAACTACCAAGATCGAAAAATAATATCTCGTTAATTCTATAAAACGGGAATACTTGTGAACTGGAATATCCAATAAGCATATTTTACAAATGATTAAGGTTTTTGATATCATTTGTGTTACATCAGTTAACTACGTCCGAATTTAATGTAGATTTACGTACGTAGGATAAAACATAAGTTAAAAAATCATTGGCGGTTTTGTACAATTTTGCTAGGGCAGAGCAGTATGTGTGCTATGCATTGCTGAAATAACGCACTCAACTTCGCAAAGAGTTTCGTAAAATGCTTCATTCGGGCATGTGCTCTCGACATAAAAACACTCATCCGTGTCCATACATTCTCCCGTATTTTGGTGTTGACAGCTCGTCAGAATTTATATTTTTTTTGTGAACAAACACAACATTATGTAAAATTTAAGATAAGAGAAAAAAAAACAATTAATAGCCTATTCTTTCTACTTCATACACGCAATTATTCTGAAGGAATGTAAGTTTGCAAACATTAAATAACAGCAATGTAAAACAACATTTGCAATATCTGCACCTATTTGTAATAATTAACGTTTGTTTCACGTATTGGACACCGTCATGCATATTATTTGTAATTTTACCCTTAAAAAAAATTTCTTTCTTCAATCTGCTCGTATTTTGTAAAGGGCGCTTTTACTGTCCTGTCCCCAGGAAATGTTGGCAACATTGCAGAAAAAGTAATGCGATGTTTCAACGACATATTAGGTTTGTGCAGTTTAAGTTTGTGGGCATTAAATTAATTTCATTTATTTTATTTTTATCCAAATCATAACATTAATTTGTGAAGGCCGAAATATGTTAAATGCAACGAATCTTATTATCCTAATTCCAATGCTATGGGGTCACGAGTAAAATGAATGTGTCAAATTATGATTTTTTTTTTTTTTTTTTTTTGTATTCTAGCCCCAAACATTCTCTATCGAAATTCAATACGTTTGCAATCTTTCCGGTGGTGTGAACAACTGTGTGGACAAAGACTTTATCATCGGACCAGTGATTTAAGGTTTCAATTCTCTATGAGCCATTTAAATGCGTCCGGCTTTAATAGGCATTTTTTTGTAAAGCATTTTAATACCAAACCATCCTCCTCTCCTCCCCCCTCTAAATAAGCTAATTTGTTCTAAAGTAATAATAAAATATTTTTCCTGTACGTCGAAACTTGGGTGTACGTAATTTAATATTTAAAGCACAATACAAGGAGAAATAATGATCAAATACTGATCACAGTAAACTGAGCACTTTTAGAAGCCCTGCTTGTGATCTACGTGTATGCACAATGCGTATTATTCCTCCTTATTAAAAATAAAATCGTCATGGAACCGATCACATTATTCATGAGCTGGTTAAGTTTAACTGTGAAATTACTAGAAAAACTAATACTTAACAAACTTACTAACGCTTGATGATGAAATAAAACAGAAAAAGATCACTTCAGTATTCACAAATGTTTACCTAACACTCTTAATTCTACTTTAAGAAATATCCTACGTTACCAACATTACTGGGCACATGTCAGCCAATATGCCCGTTGAAATGTATGCTGTTGGGGACCATGACAATTTTCAAATAATGATTTCAAAAGTTTTCATTTAAACGTGAACAACCTATAAAAACTATAGTAGAATGATAATGAATGTTTGGGCACATCGGCACCTGGGAATGGAAATCGTATCTGTTCATGCTGTCATTCAGGTCACCCGGCGGCAATATTGTCAGTCAATTTGAATGTAGGTGACTTTGACCTTGAAATTTGATCTTAATCCCGACATTTCACATTAGATCACGATAAAATTTGACCTTGAAAACCCAAAGAATTACGAAAAAAAAAATACAAAAAGGAATTTTTTAATTTTTATACAAATAATAAATATTGTATTATAAAAAATTTTTATTAAGAAAACTTATATTTCCAAACGTGTCCCAGCCCCCTCCCACGCCCAGCAGATTACTGATCCCCATCACCAATTTGTATTGGCTGTTTAGTCGGCAGGTCACGACGACCACTACCCCTCAACTATACTCGTTCTATATTCTGCTGCCATCTGTTTTTTTTTCTTCATTTGTCATTCTTTTATAAACAGCTGGAGAACGCCATCTTGAATTTCATATCTTTACTTTTACATCGCCTAGGTGAAGTTAGTGGATTAATAATCGATATCGAAACCAGGCGATCTGCGATTTAGTCATCAGGCAGCAGTAATATTTGATTCAGATTTTAAATTAGAGGTAGTGCAGAGGCCACCGTTCATGTTCGATTATTTATTCTATAAATTGGTAGTGGTAATTTCTCTATTATACTACCTACTATCGGCCTGTACCAAATTGTGACATTGACCATTCCTGCAAAATACGTAAATAGTCATATTAATTTTTTTTTCTTTCTCAACATTAGTATGTTTATTTCAAATACGTTTTATGTAAACTAGGTTTTTGAAAATAAATAATTTGCCATATTATTTTTTAAAAACTATTTTTGAAATTGATAGTGTTCAAAATGAGGGGCGGGGGGAAACAGGTTTTTTAATTTCAATTTTCTGTGTTCATACATCGATATCCGCTTCAGTGACCCAGGAATTGAAACAGGCAGGGAAAACTCACCACTGACTTACTCCCTTCTGTTACGTTTTTTTTCAACACCTTCTCCACAAAACGCATGTTTGGAAACTTCGTAGGATGGATCTCCCCCTTGTAGAAACCACCATGGTTTTGAACATTATTCAGATCCTCAAGAAATTAGATCCTCTGAGCATAGTTGCATATGTGTCACATACGAAATAGTTCGGGACTACAATTTGCAATGTAACTTTTCTCGAAGATGCGTGTCTGTTTGGAGATACGCCACGTTGTCAACCGTGGCTTTATGATTGCACTGGTCCCTTCTTTTCACATCAGTGTACAAGGGTAGAAGCAGGGAGTTGTCCTTCATGTCTTTAGGCTTCATGCGTGTGGTAGAATGAACGATATAATTATAATCGGAGACGAGTTTTGAGAGTATATCCAACCTCTTGCAACTGCAAGTCGCACCGAAATGCCTCCACATTATTCCCTTCAGAGTCCTGTTCAACATATCGATGATAGAAGCTTTGAGATTGCTGTACGGGGAATAATGCTTTACGTTATGTTTCTTCATCGGGGCCTTGAACATTCCATTGTCGACCCTAGCATACATTATCACCTCGATGAGGTCGGCTTGAGAAAGGTCGTTCATCCCACATATCACGACCTTGTGGCGATGGTAGTTGCATCTCACAAATGTGTGCAGTTCATTGGCGATTCCCAATCTACACATTATATGTAGCTTCCCTCCTTCAGTTCTTCGACGATTGAAATTATCTCGTTATTGTGGGAGTGATTTCCAAACCCTTTGTGAAGCTAGCAGGCGCCATAGTAAATATAACAGCTCGTTCAGGTCGTCCCCGCATGCATAGTCGATGTTCTTTCCATCGCCTATCTTCTTTAAACCTTCGCTGCTTTTCAGTGTAGGCTACTGAAGATGTATGGGTGAATGAAATTTTTTTTTTCACGGTCGCCTGGTTATAAGTACCGGTCTCAGGATCGTTATCTTGGTAAAAACCGGCATGAGTTTTGGCAACGACCTGTTTTCATTAGGTCGGATTCTGTATACTCCCTGGACTCCATGCGAAATAGAAGTTCGTAAAATACGGGAGTCCCACGTGTCTTGTTGTTGATGTGGGCGTATTCATTTTTCTTTGACTACGCGACGCTCTAGGAACGGGCCTTGTTCCTGATTGGCTGCTACATGATGCAAAAGCTTCTCTGCGAAGTCTCTCATTTCGCGCAGTTATGCAAGTTTAGCTCAGGAATTGAACTGTATAAAGAATGCTTCTAAAAAATTACCACTAAGAATAGACCTTTCTAAAAATATAGTATACATATTAACACGTATTTATGGAATGCCAGAGGCTTTTCTTTAACATTGCAGTATTTTCGTAAGTTCATTTCGAATATCCAAGGAAGAAATAAAATCCACTAAAGTAAGAAAAATTATAGTAACTCTTTGTTTACTTTTATGTAAGCATTATTCAATAAATTATACTAATGCATGAGGAATACGAAATATGTGTGTTAAGGAACCGCAACGGTTTTTTTTATTGGAATGCAGATAAAAAACTAATGGGGAAAACGACTTGCGAAAATTGACCTGTATAGAAATGACGATCACTCGAAGACGTGTCAGCCATACGACGAATGGTCGAAATCCAAACACCTTCGGTAAAATAAGAAATCTGTTCTCAGATATCACCAGTGCATTACTAATATATAGGCCTAAACCATTCCTGAGACTATTTTTTGCTATAGACTATGGAAATGTTAATGATTGTGAAGACTGCAATACATTGTAACAATATAGTTTCCAAGCAGTCCTTCTGTACGACAGACTGGAGATTCGTAAAGGAAGTGAACGAAACACGGGCTGGTTAACCTTGATGGTCCCCAGCCCGCGCAGTGCATGAGGTTGTCGTTATAATTAGTTGGTTTACTTTTAACGGAACCAGTGTGTGTCGCTCAGTGGAGGGGGCCTGCTCAGACGTGTATATAAGACAATGCGATAACATGGAACTTTACCATTCGCTCGCTGACGAGTATCCTTAGCACAGCAGGACACGCCAACTAACATCATCACCAACATCATGAAGGTCCTGGTAAGTAGTAATCCTGCAAACAGTTTCTGCAATACATACACTGAGTACTATTGTTTACTTTAATTTAACTTAACAATCGTAAAAACTTAAATAAGGCGTAGATAAAAAACAACTCCAATAATCATATCTAGCTGTCTTTACGCAGTCTTTCTTTACAAATGATAGTGACTAGCAGGCAAGTAATATAATTTTTTATGTTTTACGTTTTCCAGCAATGTCTTATGGATGTAAGTTGCCTTATCAATAGGAGAGATATTAGCCTTCCTAGTCCACCAAAAATGAAATTTTTTTAAAATTCCAAACTTATTTCAATAATATGTGACGTAAATATCTATAATTAGGAACGAGAAATTTCTCGTTATCCATTCATCGGGTTAAAATCGAATTTACTTTCGATGGATTGTAATTTTTCCTACTCATGACTGTTATTTTGTGCACCCAAACACGTGACAATAATATTGATATTAAAATTTCATTCTTTAATCCTTTGACATGAAAAATAACATAAATACTTTACAGTTACATAACAGATTGACGTTATTCATGAAAATTCTCATTTCTTTAACAGTTATTGTCATGGCCTTCACAAAAATTATTTAATATGACATACCGATGATAAATTATACTTAAACATATAAATGAAAATGGAACCACAATTAAGAATCTTGGAAATAACTTTAAATCAAATGTTATTACTGCCTTGTTATACTGATGTAAGGAAAAGTAATTAATATTAATGACAAATAACGACCATGTATTATTTACAAAAATTTCATAAAACTTAATAATTAAGAAAACTAATTACACACATCAGTTAACAACATTTGTAGAAATAACAGATTTGATTCGTTCTTTATTATAATAAAAATATACAATTTCGAAATCTAGTGGGCAACATGCTCTAAAACATAATATCATACTCAAAGAACATAAGCTCACTTAACACGTGCGTCATCATCTAGAACTTCAAAATTAGAATTGGAAAAAAACGGAAGGCTCTCGCTCGATTCAACCAAATTTTACAGCCAAAAAATTCATTTAGAATTGATACTTCAAATTGGTTTGTCATGACGCAATTCACTGCTTAAAACAAACTGTATTATGTTCGAGGCACACTAACATCGTCATATTCTATTCGTAACATTTTCAGTCATAAATGACTAATATAGAAAATCTACTTGCTTAAAACTGTCACTGCACAATAAATTTTAATGAAATAATTTTCAATAGATTATTTAAAAATAAAATTTGTTAAAAATTTAAAACATGTATTATAAAAATTTGCGTGTGATAACCACTCCTAAATTACGAACGGTATTGTATATATGTTTTTTTTTTTACTTTCTACAGGCTTGCATTGTCCTCGCTCTGCTGGTTGTCTTCGCAGCCGCAGAAGAGTCACAGAAGGAGAAGAGAGGAGTGATTGGTACTGCCCTGGGCTACTCCGGCATCCCCGCCCTCGGCTACAGCGGTCTGGGATACTCCGGTCTGGGATACTCCGGTCTGGGATACTCCGGTCTGGGATACTCCGGTCTGGGATACTCCGGCCTGGGATACTCCGGACTGGGCTACGGCCGCAGCTACGGCTATGGCTACCCCTATGGATACTCCGGCTACCAGTGGTGATTGGTCACCGCACAGTCTAATTGACCTCTTTCATTAACTACACACATTTCTTCTGGAAAATAGAAATCACAACATTTAATATTGGTTTTCGGCTCCTAAAAAGAATATAACTTATGTTCTGTACAATAGTTCAATAAAATATTACAGTTTTTCCAATATGCTGCCTTTTTTTGTTATATTTCCTTAGCTCTGGAAAACATTTTATATACTTCTCGACTCATGGATATGGTTAATTGTTATTTAAAGCAAATATGAGATGAAATGGTATAGAGTTATCATAATAAATTAAGAAATATGTCTACATTTTTATAACTATTTTTGAAGTAACATCATCGTATGGTAAATCAAGGGTTAACATTATATTCTAAAAATGAAATTTAGTGACAGCTATACTATAACAAACAATAGTAATTGTGAGAAAGTTTAATATAATTCCTGACTTACACAGACAGAAAGGAAATTTTTATTATATACCTATATTCAATCACATGTTGGTGTGCATTTGGAAAACTTAAAATTTAAATTTTAACGAACAAATTTTTTATGTATAAAAGAAATACATAGATAAACAAAAATGTTCTTAATATTGATGAAATTTTTAGAGATGTTAAAAATAATTAATAAAAAGGAACTTCCTATAGACTTAATGGCGTGACGTGAAAATTGGAAACGATTGTGATTCTTATTACGAATATATTGCGGACTGTAGGAACTGAAATATAAAAATAGGTAAAGTAATTATATGTCATATACATTTATGACATATTAAATAAGCATCTCTCGTGTCAAACACGAATTCTTAATAAATTCTACTTCATACCTCATGTAGTGGGAATAGATTGAACATTTGTGATATTTACTTCAGTTTGATAATCTGACGACGCCAACTTCTAACACAGCAGAATAATAACTTTATATTAGCTGTACTTATCGCACGCAATAGTAATATTTTCACACCATGATAAGATCAAATTGTATCAATAGTTTAGATATACATCACGACTAAATGCCATCATTGCGGAAAGAGCAAACTTTTACACTTTTAATCCTCAGCTCAGACGGGCAACAAATATGCCATTTGTATGCCATATAGTTTGGGATTTGCTTCTGTTCTCTTAAAACATGATATGTGCGTTTGTTTCCCATGAGATAGCTATGTCTTTCGAAAAGATGAGTAAAAGAATCCACGAATTCGTTTAATTTTGTGCTCATAGTAAGTACTATCAGTGCACAGTTTGACAGGGATATATAATTTTTCGGTAGATATTACATACTGACAAATATTTAAAACCTGCTGCACAGAAAAAATATACATCATATGAATTTTCGTGGGTTGTCTTAGAATGCCACATGTAATATTTGCCGCATCAATTGTTTGTTACAATTTTTTAATGTATTTCTTACAAAATGCTAGAAGAATAAATGATGTGGAAATGAAGGAATTAACTGTATATGAGAGTTGAATAATAGATCCCCACTAGCAGCATGTAGTACCCTTCCCTTCCACTTATGATGGTAGTGATGGAGTGGCATGGACTCCACAGGAACCGGAAGCGATCGGGATACCACTGATCCACGACCACACCACATCTTCTCACAAGGCACCAATCAAACAAATCGGACTGAAAATGTTCCCCTGCACGCACACCCCTCTCAACAGCACCACTGATTAGTTCGATGTGATTGAGGTTGGGTGACCTCGGCGGTCAGGCAGTCAACTTCAAGTTCGCGGAGTGTACATAAAAGTACTCGGTCGCAGTTCAGTAGTGGTGGACAGATGCATTGACTTACTGTAGCCACTGGTCACATGCAGGCTGCTGCAGTTGTATAAATGAGTGAACATGATAGGTAAGTAGGTCCCTCTCTCGTTCGCCAATTCTGACGATGGCATGGGTACTACTAGGGATGAAACGATACCACGTAGATATCGATACATTTACTTGGTAGTTGTATTGAAAGAAAGTTTCGATACCTACTTGTACTGATTAATTTTGCATGCAGGATTAAAGGACAAATAAAAGTACTATTACGTAGTTGTTGGTAGGTACATCGTACACAAACTTGTTTAAATAACAAAAAAAGTCCGCTTTCGTTGCAGTCCCCAAAAAACAATACTGTTTCTATGTTTTCATATGCGTCTGCAGGTTAGGCGTATTGTCACAATATCGCACATATTTAAAGTATTTGTTGCACTTAGCGTTTTTGTTATTTTCTTTGTTAAAATATAAGCACACGTCGGATTTTGAAGGACTTTCTATAACATAATTCAATAGGCACACATGCAGACCAAACTTGACCAAACAGAGAACAAATCGCTCATGAGATTTGAGGCTGCCAACTGTTTATAAATTAATGCGTTCTGTTCAAGCATGTGACAAATAAAATTTTTGAAGAAAGTGAGTACCGATACGAGTACTTTTCATTGATACCTATTCAGTACTGAGTCAAAAATTATCGATACCAAAAGTACTTGGTATCGAAAGAAGTATCGAGTAAGTACTTGTATTTACTTGTATCGTTTTATCCCTTGGTATTACGGTACCTATTTTATCCCACATAAAAAGTCCCTATACGAGAATAACGCTACCACCGCCGGACTGAAATGAATCGAGTTGACACGCGGGATCTGTCGTTTCATGTATTTGGCGATGCACTCGTACCACGTCCGTCGCCATGTATCGACATGCACCTCGACCTGTCTGTCCAGGTGATCTTTATTTGTGCGTTAAGGCTCCTAGTGTGGTGTTATCACTCCCACGTTAATTGCTGACCCTTATGACGAGCTGTGAGCGGCGAGGTACCCTAGTGGGACGGCGCCTTCTGCAGCCCATAGTGAGGAGATGATTCTGGACGGTACAGTTGCCCACATGTTTCGATCTAGCAATGGACCGGCGAGTGAACTGTGATCTGTCTATCCGCTGTTACCAACTCAACTAGCCGATAACGACGACGACGACCCATTTCATCGATACGTTGTATTCCATGGCTGTTATCCCTGACATCAGCGGTTAGATACGACTCCATTAACTCACGATACATTTTTGACCCGGTGTCCCGTGGAAATCCCAGAGCCAGCGCTGAGTCTGAGATAGAGTGTCCGATATTTCTGGTTCCAATGTTTTATCTACTACCAAATGAGCTGAGGTCTAGCTAGCTATTTTCCCATTCTGTGCTCGACTGTTACTCACACATTCAGTATAATAATGACAATAATAAAACTTCGTTATTTTTGTGTCAAACTTAAGGTATTATCACATTCTCTTACACTTAACCACTTTGCATAATAAAACATAACTTAACACTTTTTTTTTTCTAAAAAATAGAAAATAAAAATGGCACTATAACTAATGTCTACTATAAACTTAGAAAGAAGCTCATATGAAATGTATAAAATCAACTTACATAAAATAAAATTTGTCTTAGTAGTGAACTTACACGATTACTCTTAAGACATAAAAGCAAACACAAAACCATGTACACACCTGACATATCCATGTGTGTATATATATATTATTTATTAAAAAAACTTGCAATATAACATTGACTAGCAAGATTTGCAAACCTGGAATTTATTTTTAGGATTACTGAAGGAATGAAAATCACAACAAATAACTAATTAAACACAGGAAAAATGCAAAAAAAAAATCAATTAAAGTAAGTCATTAAAAATTATAATATAAGACGTCCAAATGTATCGATTACCTAAAAATATACGTAATATATGATATTAATTCAACGATTACTCGCACGCGCTAATTCACACAGCTACATATATTAACAATGCATTTAATTAATTAAACAGTAACATAAGCATCAGAAACATCACTACAGTTGCAGGAAGCAGAAAGCAAAAAAGTTATAGGTATTATAAAAGAGGAAACTCCCCAATAAGTATTGTTTATATCAAATCCACATTTCAAGTTCATTTAAATATTTAAAGCGTGACCAAACTGTTTTTTTCGACATTTTTGTTTTCATTAATGAATGAATATGTATCTGTTGCGTCCTGAGGTAAGTAAAATTTAAAATTTAGTTGCATTGATGTGAAAGATGAAGCGAAAAATGAATTGTCTTATTGTACTAGAAGTTTTTTTTGATCGAAAGAACGAGTGTTTGATGCATTGGGCAGTAAAAAAAGAGACAAAAGGTATCGAGGACATTCTGTTAGATATAATTTCTTTAACAAGCAGATCTTGTGCAATCTTTTATAAGGTCTAAGGATATATTAGCTGAGTTCTTTTCTATTCGACGGGGCGATCACAGCCTCAGTTCTCCAACACGGTAGGTTTCTGTAATTAAACTGCACATGAGTGTATGATGTTCGCACTCGTTGCTGACAGACAGACCAAGTACATTTCTAATGGTTCGTTAGATATGGCAATATAATAAATTAATAAGGTTGTGATTTTGAAAATAATTTAAACCACACAGTGTTATGACGCATAATGTAATACTTACTACTTGCAGGCTAAACTAGGCGAGAACTTAATGATGATATTCATAATTTTTATGTAAATGTTGTATATATTCAGGTGGCACTGTCTACCAAAATGGCAATATAGTGATAATATGGGTGTCTAAATTAAATGTCAAAACGATGGTATTTCATGACACTAATTGCTTAAAATATGCTGAAATACTGTTGACGTAAGGCAAAGCATTCAAAAAGTTCGATTGATAACCATTTTGTAAATAAGCAATAGAAAACTAACAAATTATATGTTCTAAGCACTTGTGTTGTCTGGAGTTAGAAGAAGTTCTGCACATGGGTTCGAAAGCTTTAGGGAGAAACACATAGACATGGAAGTAAACGTACTCATACACACTGTCACAATAACTAGACGACGCTATAAGCCTATATTTACCATGAGAAATGTGATCAAACTGAAGGGGCAAAAATTTTGTGAAGCAAATGTGAAGAACTTTTAAAATTTCTTATCTATTACTAACGATAAAATGAGACCGAGATTTTTACAACGTTAATAATTTCATAAAATAATTAGGAAATATTTAGAAAGGAACACAAAAACTTCTTTTTTTAGTGTCCTTGAAATTTATGAAGACTTAAGTAATAAAAATTCTTACATTGCAATAATAGATAGAATACCAAATTTAAATTATTCGGCACACTTAAATTCTCCTAAAGAATGAGACGGTGAGACGATACTAATTATAACATAATCAGAGCAGGATTATATTTTTTTACATTGTCAAGAATTTAGCTGTGTTCGAGTATCACAAAAGCATACATCACTTATCGTGAGATTTGTAACAAATAGATGCATTGACTTATATTTTGTGTCGTAATTTAGTTGTAATTTTGTACTGAATAATAAGAAGACCCGAGTTAAAATAATGAAATTCCAGCACATATGAGAAAAAACTATAGGAAAAAAATTGCACAAATGAGGAAAATGACGATAACTCCTAACCATGGCGGCTACGAGCAACTTGAAAACTCAAAAAATGATGCTGAAAAATTTCAGTCACGTAGGGATTTCTGCTCGAAAAGTCCGCCGACGCAGTAACGCTCACAATCATCGAGAATCCTATCACGTAAGTAGACACGCACAAATTTCGCGGAAACTTTTGACGGAGAGGCTATACCGTTTTGGATATACCCCAGGTGCCGTCATTCTTTCAGTGATTCGTGTCTTCATGATGAGCATTTAAATAATTAGTGTACTAGGTTGTACGTGATACTTTCGGTCTCTTACTACACGTTATAACCGTCCCATATGGGTACTGTCCAAATTAAGTGGGGGAAGCGAACTGAGAGGGAGAACACTGTATTAAGCGAATACACCAATGTATTAAATATTTTAACGCAAATATCGCTGGCGCAAAATTGATCGAATTTATGTAAAAAAATATTATTAAATAAATTTGAAAATTCACTTTATGTTTTTTTTAATTAATGGAGCCCGAGTTTTATGCATGAGACAGGGTAAATGTGAACAGTAAGAGAGATAGCAAGGTATCAGTGAAACGCAGCCCACATTTTGAAGTGGTCCTGGATGAGAAAGGAGATGGGTGACAGCTGAGTGAAGCTGGTCAACCATGAAACTTTAGTTAACACAGAACGTGATACTTTCTAAAATTTTAGAATTTGGTTTGCCACTTCCTTTATAATAAGTATGTCAGTGTGAACTCATAAAAATATTTCAGTTTATTTATTTTATTGGCACGCCCGTTAGCTAAGAAAATCCTAGCACATGGGAATTAGAATCCCATAGTCTTTCTCATTATACGATACTTAGTTAAATTCCATCTTTTA
This sequence comes from Dryococelus australis, assembly GCA_029891345.1. Taxonomy (NCBI): domain Eukaryota; kingdom Metazoa; phylum Arthropoda; class Insecta; order Phasmatodea; family Phasmatidae; genus Dryococelus; species Dryococelus australis. The sequence continues at coordinate 39,079,890 of CM056993.1, forward strand.
TGGTAGACATTTTATAGTATCTCAATTCTAATCAAAGTGTAATATAATTACAATACTATATTAATTTTTGAGTTATAGTAATGCCACATAATAAAATAATTAATTTGCTAAAACTACTAAGATCGAAAAATAATATCTCGTTAATTCTATAAAACGGGAATACTTGTGAACTGGAATGTCCAATAAGCATATTTTTTCAAATGATTAAGGTTTTGATATCATTTGTGTTACATCAGTTAACTACGTCCGAATTTAATGTAGATTTACGTACATCGGATAAAATATAAGTTAAAAAAGTATTGGCGGTTTTGTACAATTTTGCTAGGGCAGAGCAGTATGTGTGCTATGCATTGCTGAACTAACGCACTCAACTTCGCAAAGAGTCTCTTAAAATGCTTCTTTCGGGCATGTGCTCTCGACATAAAAACACTCATCCGTGTCCATACATTCTCCCGTATTTTGGTGTTGACAGCTCGTCAGAATTTATATTTTTTTTGTGAACAAACACAACATTATGTAAAATTTAAGATAAGAGAATTAAAAAAACCAATTAATAGCCTATTCTTTCTACTTCATACACCCAATTATTCCGAAGGAATGTAAGTTTGCAAACATCAAATAACAGCAATGTAACACAACATTTGCAATATATGCACCTATTTGTAATAACTAATTATTATTGTTTCACGTATTGGACACCGTCATGCATAATATTTGTAATTTTACCCTTAAAAAAATTTCTTTCTTCAATCTGCTCGTATTTTGTAAAGGGCGCTTTTACTGGCCTGTTCCCAGGAAATGTTGGCAGCATTGCAGAAAAGGAATGCGATGTTTCAACGTCATATTAGGTTTGTGCAGTTTAAGTTTGTGGGCATTAAATTAATTTCATTTATTTTATTTTTTTCCACATCATAACTTTAATTTGTGAAGGCCGAAATATGTTAAATGCAACGAATCTTATTATCCTAATTCCAATGCTATGGGGTCACGAGTAAAATGAATGTGTCAAATTATGATTTTTTTTTTTTTTTTTTTTTTTTTTTTTTTTTTTTTTTTTTTTTTTTTTTTTTTTTTTTTTTTTTGTTATTCTACGCAATCTTTCCGGTTGTCTGAACAACTGAGTGGACAAAGACTTTATCATCGGACCAGTGATTTAAGGTTTCAATTCTCTATGAGCCATTTAAATGCGTCCGGCTTTAATAGGCATTTTTTGTAAAGCATTTTAATACCAAACCATCCTCCTCTCCTCCCCCCTCTAAATAAGCTAATTTGTTCTAAAGTAATAATAAAATATTTTTCCTGTACGTCGAAACTTGGGTGTACGTAATTTAATATTTAAAGCACAATACAAGGAGAAATAATGATCAAATACTGATCACAGTAAACTGAGCACTTTTAGAAGCCCTGCTTGTGATCTACGTGTATGCACAATGCGTATTATTCCTCCTTATTAAAAATAAAATCGTCATGGAACCGATCACATTATTCATGAGCTGGTTAAGTTTAACTGTGAAATTACTAGAAAAACTAATATTTAACAAACTTACTAACGCTTGATGGTGAAATAAAACAGAAAAAGATCACTTCAGTATTCACAAATGTTTACCTAACACTCTTAATTCTACGTTAAGAAATTTCCTACGTTACCAACATTACTGGGCACATGTCAGCCAATATGCCCGTTGAAATGTATGCTGGTGGAGACCATGACAATTTTCAAATGTTGATTTCAAAAGTTTTCATTTAAACGTGAACAACCTATAAAAACTATAGTAGAATGATTATGAATGTTTGGGCACATCGGCACCTGGGATTGGAAATCGTATCTGTTCATGCTGTCATTCAGGTCACCCGGCGGCAATATTGTCAGTCAATTTGAATGTAGGTGACCTTGACCTTGACAATTGATCTTAATCCCGACATTTCACATTAGATCACGATAACATTTAACCTTGAAAACACAAAGAATTACGAAAAAAATATATTAATAAGAATTATTTAATTTTTATACAAATAACAAATATTGTATTATAAAAATTTTTTATTAAGAAAACTTATATTTCCGAACGTCTCACAGCCCCATCCCACGCCCAGCAGATTACTGATCCCCATCACCAATTTGTATTGGCTGTTTATTCGGCAGGTCACTACCCCCACTACCCCTCAACTATACTCGTTCTATATTCTGCAGCCATCTGTTTTTTTTTCCAATTGTCATTCTTTTATAAACAGCTGGAGAACGCCATCTTGAATTTCATATCTTTACTTTTCCATCGCCTAGGTGAAGTTAGTGGATTAATAATCGATATCGAAACCAGGCGAGCTGCGATTCAGCCATCAGGCAGCAGTAATATTTGATTCAGATTTTTAATTAGAGGTAGTGCAGTGGCCACCCTTCAAGTTCGATTATTTATTCTATAAATTGGTAGTGGTAATTTCTCTATTATGCTACCTACTATCGGACTGTATCAAATTGTGACATTGACCATTCCTGCAAAATACGTAAACAGTCATATTAATTTTTTTTCTTTCTCAACATAAGTATGTTTATTTAAAATACGTTTTATGTAAACTAGGTTTTTGAAAATAAATAATTTGCCATTTTATTTTTTAAAAACTATTTTTGAAATTGATAGTGTTCAAAATGGCGATTGGGCCGGGGGGGCGGGGAAACAGATTTTTTAATTTCAAACTTCTGTGTTCATCCATCGATATCCGCTTCAGTGACCCAGGAATTGAAACGGGCAGGGAATACTCACCACTGACTTACGCCCTTCTGTTGCGTTTTTTCAGCACCTTCTCCACAAAATACATGTCTGGAAACTTCTTAGGATGGATCTCCTCCTTGTAGAAACCACCATGGTTGGGAACATTATTCAGATCCTCAAGAAATTAGATCCTCTGAGAATAATTGCATATATGTCACACACGAAATAGTTCGGGACTACAATTTGCAATGAAACCTTTCTCGAAGATGCTTCTCTGTTTGGAGATACGCCACGTTGTCAACCGTGGCTTTATGCTTGCACTGGTCCCTTCTTTTCACATCAGTGTACAAGGCTAGAAGCAGGGAGTTGTCCTTCATGTCTTTGGGCTTCATGCGAGTGGTAGAATGAACGATATAATTATAATCGGAGACGAGTTTTGAGAGTATACCCAACCTCTTGCAACTGCAAGTCGCAGCGAAATGCCTCCACATTATTCCCTTCAGAGTCCTGTTCAACATATCGATTACAGAAGCTTTGAGATTGCTGTACGGGGAATAACGCTTTACGTTATGTTTCTTCATCGGGGCCTTGAACTTTCCATTGTCGACCCGAGCATACATTATCACCTCGATGAGTTCGGCTTGAGAAAGGTCGTTCATCCCACATATCACGACCTTGTGGCGATGGTAGTTGCATCTCACAAATGTGTACAGTTCATTGGCAATTCCCAATCTACTCATTATATGTAGCTTCCCTCCTTCAGTTCTTCGACGATTGCAATTATCTCGTTATTGTGGGAGTGATTTCCAAACCCTTTGTGAAGTGAGCAGGCGCCATAGTATATATAACAGCTCGTTCAGGTCGTCCCAGAATGCATAGTCGATGTTCTTTCCATTGTATATCTTCTTTAAACCTTCGCTGCTTATCAGTGTAGGCCAGTGAAGATGTATGCGAGTGTGAAAATTTTTTTTTCACTATCTCCGTGCTTATAAGTGCCGGTCTCAGGATCGTTATCTTGGTAAAAACAGGCATGAGTTTTGGCAAGGACTTGTTTTCATTAGGTCGGATTCTGTAAACTCCCTGGACTCCTTGCGAAATAGAAGTTCGTAAAATCCGGGGGTCCCACGTGTCTTGTAGTTGATGTGGGCGTATTCATTTTTCTTTGACTACGCGACGCTCTAGGAACGGGCCTTGTTCCTGATTGGCTGCTACATGATGCAAAAGCTTCTCTATTGGCACTCTAGACAATCGGATTACTGCGAAGTCTCTCATTGCGCGCAATTATGCAAGTTTAGCTCAGGAATTGAACTGTATAAAGAATGCTTCTAAAAAATTACCACTAAGAATAGACCTTTCTAAAAATATAGTATACATATTAACACGTATTTGTGGTATACCAGAGGTTTTTCTTTAACATTGCAGTATTTTCGTAAGTTCATTTCGAATATCCAAGGAAGAAACAAAATCCACTAAAGTAAGAAAAATTATAGTAACTCTATGTTTACTTTTAAGTAAGCATTATTCAATAAATTATACTAATGCATGAGGAATACGAAATATGTGTGTTAAGGAACCGCACCGGTTTTTTTATTGGAATGCAGATAAAAAACTAATGGGGAAAACGACTTGCGAAAATTGACGTGTGTAGAAATGACGATCACTCGAAGGCGAGTCAGCCATATGACGACAGGTCGAAATCCAAACACCTTCGGTAAAATAAGAAATCTGTTCTCAGATATCACCAGTGCATTACTAATATATAGGCCTAAACCATTCCTGAGACTATTTTTGGCTATAGACTATGGAAATGTTAATGATTGTGAAGACTGCAATACATTGTAACAATATAGTTTCCAAGCAGTCCATCTGTACGACAGACTGGAGATTCGTAAAGGAAGGGAAAGAAACACGGCCTAGTTAACCTTGATGGTCCCCAGCATGCGCAGTGCACGAGGTTGTCGTTATAATTAGTTGGTTTACTTTTAACGGAACCAGTGTGGGTCGCTCAGTGGAGGGGGCGTGCACAGACGTGTATATAAGACAATGCGATAACATGGAACTTTACCATTCGCTCGCTGACGAGTATCCTTAGCACAGCAGGACACGCCAACTAACATCATCACCAACATCATGAAGGTCCTGGTAAGTAGTAATCCTACAAACAATTTCTGCTATACATACACTGAGTACTATTGTTTACTTTAATTTAACTTAACAATCGCAAAAACTTAAATAAGGCGTAGATAAAAAACAATTCCAATAATAATCTCTACCTCTCTTTACTCAGTCACTCATTACAAATGATAGTGAGTAGCAGGCAAGTAATATAATTTTTTATGTTTTACGTTTTCTAGCAATGTCTTATGGATGTAAGTTGCCGTATCACTCGGAGAGATACTGCCCTTCCTCGTCCACAAAAAATGAAATGTTTTTAAAAATTACAAACTTATTTCAATAATATGTAACGTAAATATCTATAATTAGGAACGAGAAATTTCTCGTTTTCCATTCATCGGGTTAAAATCGAATTTACTTTCGATGGATTGTAATTTTTCCTATTCATGACTGTTATTTTGTGCACCCAAACACGTGACAATAATATTGCTTTTAAAATTTCATTCTTTAAATATTTGACATGAAAAATAACATAAATACTTTACAATTACATAACAGATTGACGTTATTCATGAAAATTGTCATTTCTTTAACAGTTATTGTCATGGCCATCACACAAATTATTTAATATGACATACCGATGATAAATTATACTTAAACATATAAATGAAAATGGAACCACAACTAAGAATCTTGGAAATAACTGTTAATCAAATATAAATACTGCCTTGTTCTACTGATATAAGAAAAAGTAATTAATAATAATGACAAATTACGACAATGCATTATTTACAAAAATTTTATAAAACTCAATAATTAAGAAACTAATAACACACATCTGTTAACAACATTTATAGAAATTACAGACTTGATTTTTTCTTTATTATAATAAAAATATGCATTTTCGAAACCTAGTGGGCAACTTGCTCTAAAACATAATATCTAACTCAAAGAACATAAGCTCACTTAACTCATGTGTCATCATCTAAGACTTCGAAATTATAATTGGAGAAACACGGAAGACTCTCGCTCGATTCAACCAAATTTTACAGCAAAAAATTAATTTAGAATTTATACTTCAAATTTGTTTGTCATAACGAATTCACTGCTTAAAACAAAGCTGTATTATGTTCGAGACACACTAACATCGTCATTTTCAACGACTAATTTAGAAAATCTGCTTCCTTAAAACTGTTACTGAAGAATACATTTTAATGAAATCATTTTCAATAACAATTTCAGATAAAATTTGTTAAAAATTTAAAACATGTATTATAAAAATTTGCGTGTGATAACCACTCCTAAATTACGAACGGCATTGTATATATGTTTTTTTTTTACTTTCTACAGGCTTGCATTGTCCTCGCTCTGCTGGTTGTCTTCGCGGCCGCAGAAGAGTCGCAGAAGGAGAAGAGAGGAGTGATTGGTACTGCCCTGGGCTACTCCGGCATCCCCGCCCTCGGCTACAGCGGTCTGGGATACTCCGGTCTGGGATACTCCGGTCTGGGATACTCCGGTCTGGGATATTCCGGTCTGGGATACTCCGGCCTGGGATACTCCGGTCTGGGCTACGGCCGCAGCTACGGCTATGGCTACCCCTATGGATACTCCGGCTACCAGTGGTGATTGGTCACCGCACAGTCTAATTGCCCTCTTTCATTGGCTACACACATTTCTTCTGGAAAATAGAAATCACAACATTTAATATTGGTTTTCGGCTCCTAAAAAGAATATTACTTATGTTCTGTACAATAGTTCAATAAAATTTTACAGTTTTTCCAATAAGCTGCCTTTTTTTGTTATATTTCCTTAGCTCTGGAACACATTTTATATACTTTTCGACTCATGGATATTATTAATTGTTATTTAAAGCAAATATGAGAAGAAATGGTATACAGTTATCGTAATAAATTAAGAAATATATCTACCTTTTTATAACTATTTTTGAAGTAACATCATCGTATGGTAAATCAAGGGTTAACATCATATTCTAAAAATGAAATTTAGTGACAGCTATACAATAACAAACAATAGTAATTGTGAGAAGGTGTAATATAATTCCTATCTTACACAGACAGAAAGGAAATTTTTATTATATACCTATTTCCAATCACATCTTGGCGTGCACGTGGAAAACTAAATAATTAAATTTTAACGACCAAATTTTTTAGGTATAAAAGAAATACATAGATAAACAAAAATTTTCTTAATTTTCATGAAATTTTCAGAGATGTTAAAAATAACTAATAAAATGGAACTTCCTATAGACTTAATGACATGACGTTGAAAATTGGAAAACGATTGTGATTCTTTATTAGCGAATATATTGCGTACTGTAGGAACTGAAATATAATAAAAATATGTAAATGTAACTTTGATATGTCCATATACATTTATGACATATTAAAATAAGCATCTCTCGTGTCAAACACGAATACTTAATAAATTCTACTTCATACCTCATGTAGTGGGAATAGATTGAACATTTGGGATATTTTACTTCAGTTTGATTAATCTGACGACTCCAACTTCTAACACAGCAGAATAAACACATTATATTAGCTGTACTTATAGCACGCAATAAGTAATATTTTCACACCATGATAAGTTCAAATTGTCTCAATAGTTTAGAATATACATCACGACTTTAATGCCATCATTGCGGAAAGAGCAAACTTTTCCACTTTTAATCCTCAGCTCAGACGGGCAACAAATATGCCATTTGTATGCCATATATGTTGGGATTTGCTTCTGTTCCTCTTAAAACATGATATGTGCGTTCTGTTTCCCATGAGATAGCTATGTCTTTCGAAATGATGAGTAAAAGAATCCACGCATTCGTTTTAATTTATTGCTCATAGTAAGTACTATCAGTGCACTGTTTGACAGGGATATATAAGCTTTTCGGTAGATATTACATACTGAAACAAAATATTTAAAACCTGCTGCACAGAAAAAATATACATCATATGACATTTCGTATGTTGTCTTATGAAATGACACATGTTATATTTGGCGGCAATCAATTGATTTGTTACAATTTTTGTTAATGTATTTCCTTACAAAATGCTAGAAAATAAATGATGTGGAAATGAAGGAATTAACTGTAATGAGCAGTTGAATAATAGATCCACGCCTAGTAGGGTGTAGTACCCTCCCCTTCCACCTGATGATGGTAGTGATGTGGAGTGGCATGGACTCCACAAGGAACCGGAAGCGATCGGGACCCACACTGATCCATGACCACACCACATCTTCTCACAAGGCACACAGATCGGACTGAAAAGGTTCCCCTGCACTCACACCCCTCTCAACAGCACCCCAGATGAGTTCGATGTGATTGAGGTTGGGTGACCTCGGCGGCCAGGCAGTCAACTTCAAGTTCGCGGAGTGAACATCAAAGTACTCGGTCGCAGTTCAGTAGTGGTGGACCGATGCATTGACGAACTGCAGCCACTGGTCACATGCAGGCTGCTGCAGTTGTATAAATGAGTGCACATGATAGGTCAGTAGGTCCCTCTCTCGTTCGCCAATTCTGACGATGGCATGGGTACTACTATGGATGAAACGATGCCACGTAGATATCGATACATTTACTTTTTAGTTGTATTGAAAGAAAGTTTCGATACCTACTTGTACTGATTAATTTTGCATGCAGGATTAAAGGACAAATTAAAAAACTATTACGTAGTTGTTGGTAGGTACATCGTACACAAACTTGTTTAACTAACAAAAAAAGTCCGCTTTCGTTGCAGTCCCCAAAAAACAATACTGTTTCTATGTTTTCATATGCGTCTGCAGGTTAGGGGTATTGTCACAATATCGCACATATTTAAAGTATTTCTTGCTCTTAGCGTTTTTGTTATTTCCTTTATTATAATATAAGTACACGTGGGATTTTGAAGGACTTGCTATAACATAATTCAATAGGCACACATGCAGACCAAATTTTACCAAACAGAAAACAAAACGCTCATAACATCTGAGGCTGCCAACTGTTTATAAATTAATGAGTTCTGTTCATGCATGTGACAAATAAAATTTTTGAAGAAAGTGAGTACCGATACGAGTACTTTACATCGATACCTATTCAGTACTGAGTCAAAAATTATCGATACCAAAAGTACTTGGTATCGAAAGAAAAGTATCGAGTAAGTACTTGTATTTACTTGTATCGTTTTATCCCTTGGTATTACGGTACCTATTTTATCCCACATAAAATGTCCCTATACGCGAATAACGCCACAACCGCCTGAATGAAATGAATTGAGTTGACTCGCGGGATCTGTCGCTTCATGTATTTGGCGATGCACTCGTACCACATCCGTCGCCATGTATCGACATGCACCTCGACCTGTCCGTCCAGGTGATCTTTATTTGTGCGTCAAGGAACCTAGTGTGGTGTTATCACTCCCACGTTAATTGCTGACCCTGATGACAAGCGGTGAGCGGTGAGGTACCCTAGTGGGACGGCGCATTCTGCAATCCATAGTGAGGAGATGATTATGGACAGTACAGTTGCCCACATGTTTCGATCTAGCAATGGACCGGTGAGTGAACTGTGATGTGTCTATACGCTGTTACCAACTCAACTAGCCGATGACGAGGACGACGACCTATTTCATCGATACGTTGTATTCCATGGCTGTTATCCCTGACATCAGCGGTTAGATACGACTCCATTAACTCACGATACATTTTTGACCCGGTGTCCCGTGGAAATCCCAGTGCCAGCGCCAAGTCTGAGATGGAGTGTCCGATACTTCTGGTTCCAATGTTTTGGCTACTACCAAATGATCTGATTTCCCATTCTGTGCTCGACTGTTACTCACACATTCAGTATAATAATGACAATAATAAAACTTCGTTATTTTTGTGTCGAACTTAAGGTATTATCACATTCTCTTACAATTAACCACTTTGCATAATAAAACATAACTTAACACTTATTTTTTTTCTAAAAAAATAGAAAATAAAAATGGCACTATAACTAATGTCTACTATAAACTTAGAAAGAAGCTCATATGAAATGTATAAAATCAACTTACATAAAATAAAATTTGTCTTAGTAGTGAACTTACACGATTACTCTTGAGACATAAAAGCAAACAAAAACCATGTACACACCTGACGTATCCATGTATATATATATATATATATATATATATATATATATATATATATATATATATATATATTTGTATTATTTATAAAAAAAACTTGAAATATAACATTGACTAGCAAGATTTGTAAACCTGAAATTTATTTTTAGGATTACTAAAGGAATGAAAATCACAGCAAATAACTATTTAAAAACGGGAAAATACAAAAAAAATCAATTAAAGTAAGCCATTAAAAATTATAATATAAGACGTCTAAAAGTATCGATTACCTAAAAATATACATAATATATTATATTAATTCAACGATTACTCACACGCGCTAATTCACACAGCTACATATATTAACAATGCATTTAATTAATTAAACAGTAACATAAGCATAAGAAACATCACTACAGTCGCAGGATGCAGAAAGCAAATAAGTTACAGGTATTATAAAAGAGGAAACTCCATAATAAATATTGTTTATATCAAACCCACTTTTCAAGTTCATTTAAATATGTATAGCGTGACCAAGCTGTTTTACCCACATTTTTGTTTTAATTAATTAATGAATATGTATGTGTTGCGTCCTGAGGTAAGTAATTCTAAAAATTGGTTGCAGTGACGATGAAAGATGAAGCGAATAATGAATTGTGTTTTTGTACTAGAACCTTTCGTTGAGCGAAAGAACGAGTGTTTGATGCATTGGGCAGTAAAAAAAGAGACAAAAGGTATCAAGGACATTATGTTAGAAATAATTTCTTTAACAAGCAGATCTTGTGCAATCTTTTATAAGGTCTAAGGATATATTAGCTGAGTTGTTTTCTATTCGACGGGGCGATCACAGCCTCAGTTCTCCAACACGGTAGGTTTCTGTAATTAAACTGCACATGAGTGTATGATGTTCGCACTCGTTGCTGTCAGACTACCAAGTACATTTCTAATGGTTCGTTAGATGTGGCAATATAATAAATTAATAAGGTTGTAATTTTGAAAATAATTTAAACCACACAGTGTTATGACGCATAATGTAATACTTACTACTTGCAGGCTAAACTTGGCGAGAACTTAATGATGATATTTATAATTTTTATGTAAATGTTGTATATATTCAGGTGGCACTGTCTACCATTATCGCAATATAGTGATAATATGGGTGTCTAAATTAAATGTCAAAACGATGGTATTTCATGACACTAATTGCTTAAAATATGCTGAAATACTGTTGACGTAAGCAAAGCATTCAAAAAGTTCGATTGCTAACCATTTTGTAAATAAGCAATAGAAAACTAACAAATTATATGTTCTAAGCACTTGTGTTGTCTGGAGTTAGAAGAAGTTCTGCACATGGGTTCGAAAGCTTTAGGGAGAAACACACAGACATGCAAGTAAACGTACTCATACACACTGTCAAAATAACTAGACGACGCCATAAGCCTATATTTACCATGAGAAATGTGATCAAACTGAAGGGGAAAAAATTTTGTGAAGCAAATGTGAAGAATTTTTAAAATTTCTTATCTATTACTAACGATAAAATGAGACCGAGATTTTTACAACGTTAATAATTTCATAAAATAAATAGGAAATATTTAGAAAGGAACACAAAAACTTAATTTTTTAGTGTCCTTGAAATTTATGAAGACTTAAGAAATCAAAAACACTTACATTGCAATAATAGATAGAATACCAAATTTAAATTATACAGCACCCTTAAATTCTCCTAAAGAATGAGACGGTGAGACGATACTAATTATAACATAATCAGAGCAGGGTAATATTTTTTTACATTGTCAAGAATTTAGCTGTGTTCGAGTATCACAAAAACATACATCACTTATAGTGAGATTTGTAACAAATAGATGCCTTGACTTATATTTTGACGTCGTAATTTAGTTGTAATTTTGTACTGAATAATAAGAAGACCCGAGTTAATATAATGCAATTCCAGCCCACATGAGAAAAAAACTGGAGGAAAAAATTACACAAATGAAAAAAATTACGGAAAATCCTAACCATGGCGGCTACGAGCAACTTGAAACCTCTAAAATATGTGCTGAAAAATTTCAGTCACGCAGGGATTTGTGCTCGAAAAGTCCGTTGACCTGGCTTTCTTGTCACGCTGTAGTGTGATGCAGTAACGCTCACAATAATCGAGAATCCTATCCCGTAAGTAGACACGCACAAATTTCGCGGAAACTTTTGACGGAGAGGCTATACCGTTTTGGATATACCCCAGGTGCCGTCATTCTTTCAGTGACTCGTGTCTTCATGATGAGCACTTAAATAAGTAGTGTACTAGGTTGTACGTGATACTTTTGGTCTCTTACTACACGTTGTAATCGTTCCATATGGGTCCTGTTCAAATTAAGTGGGGGAAGCGAACTGAGAGGGAGAACACTGTATCAAGCTAATACAGCAATGTATTAAAAATTATAACGCAAATATCGCAGGCGCAAAATTGATCGAATTTATGTAAAATTATATTATTATATAAATTGAAAATTTACTTCATGTTTTTTTAAATTAATGGAACCCGAGTTTTATGCATGAGACAGGGTAGATGTGAGAAGTAAGAGAGATTGCAAGATATCAGTGAAACACAGCCCACATTTTGAAGTGGTCCTGGATGAGAAAGGATATGTGTGACAGCTGAGTGAAGCTGGTCAACCACGAAACTTTAGTTAACACAGAACGTGATACTGTCTAAAATTTTAGAATTTGATTTGCCACGTCCTATATAATAAGTATGTCAGTGTGAACTCATAAAAATATTTCAGTTTATTTATTTTTTTGGCACGCCCGTTAGCTAAGAAAATCTTAGCACATGGAAATTAGAATCCCATAGTCTTTCTCATTATACGATACTTAGTTAAATTCCATATTTTATGGTAGACATTTTATAGTATCTCAATTCTAATCAAAGTGTAATATAATTACAATACTTTATTAATTTTTGAATTACAGTAATGTCACATAATAAAATAATTAATTTGCTAAAACTACTAAGATAGAAAAATAATTTCTCGTTAATTCTATAAAACGGGAATACTTGTGAACTGGAATGTCCAATAAGCATATTTTACAAATGATTAAAGCTTTGATATCAGTTGTGTTACATCAGTTAAATACGTCCGAATTTAATGTAGATTTACGTACGTCGGATAAAACATAAGTTAAAAAAGCATTTGGGGGTTTTGTACAATTTTGCTAGGGCAGAGCAGTATGTGTGCTATGTATTGCTGAACTAACGCGCTCATCTTCGCAAAGAGTTTCGTAAAATGCTTCTTTCGGGCATGTGCTCTCGACATAAATACACTCATCCGAGTCCATACTTTCTCCCGTATTTTGGTGTTGACAGCTCGTCAGAATTTATAATTTTTTTGTGAACAAACACAACATTATGTAAAATTTTAAGATAAAATAAATACAAAAAAAAAACAATTAATAGCCTATTATTTCCACTTCATACACGCGATTATTCTGAAGGAATGTAAGTTTGCAAACATGATATAACAGCAATGTAACACAATATTTGCAATATCTGCACCTATTTGTAATAATTAATGTTTGTTTCACGTATTCGACACCGTCATGCATAATATTTGTAATTATACCATTAAAACAAATTTCTTTCTTCATTCTGCTCGTATTTTGTAAAGGGCGCAATTAATGACCTGTCCCCAGGAAATGTTGGCAGCATTTCAGAAAAAGTAATGTGATGTTTCAAAGTCATATTATGATTGTGAATTTTTGGATATTTATTTTATTTTGTGCAACGAGCTGGGCCTCAGGATCAATTAAGTGGACGATTTTATTTCTTTGGACGCTAATATATTCAGCTGTATTAGTATCAGCATAAATCTAACGCAATTTAAAAAAAAAATTCCGGGCAGTTTTACAACGCACTAATGTGGGTGGGTAGTGAAATGTTAATTAATAAATTCAGCTAAACAAACGTTATCGCTCGAAATATGCTTAAAGTCGGGCAAACCTGCTGTACAGTGTAGCAAACAGAGATATATTGAGCTTACGTCTTAACTACAATACACTTTAACCCAAGCAAATTAATTACAAATTATACTGAACTGACTTTAAAGCGGGTTTTTTACTCTTACTTAGTAAAATTTAAATTAAAATTTGTTGTCAACTCTTTACGTTCACCTACAAGAATGTTAAGAACTCACATCTGTTTTCAGTAAATTCCGAACAAAGTGTTCTCTTATGCGCTAATGAACTGAGACACAGAGACGAAATGTAGTGGCGTTTCGTTTGATGTGGGCGTATTCATTTTTCTTTGACTACGCGAGGCTCTAGGAACGGGCCTTGTTCCTGATTGGCTGCTACATGCTGCAAAAGCTTCTCTATTGGCACTCTAGAGAAGCGGCTTACTGCCAAGTCTCTCATTGCGCGCAGTTATGCAAGTTTAGCTCAGGAATTGAACTGTATAAAGAATGCTTCTAAAAAATTACCACTAAGAATAGACCTTTCTAAAAATATAGTATACATATTAACACGTATTTATGGTATGCCAGAGGCTTTTCTTTAACATTGCAGTATTTTCGTAAGTTCATTTCGAATATCCAAGAAATAAACAAAATCCACTAAAGTAAGAAAAATTATAGTAACTCTTTGTTTACTTGTAAGTAAGCATTATTCAATAAATTATACTAATGCATGAGGAATACGAATTAAGGAACCGCACCGGTTTTTTTATTGGAATGCAGATAAAAAACTAAAGGGGAAAACGACTTGCGAAAATTGACCTGTATAGAAATGACGATCACTTGAAGGCGAGTCAGCCATATGACGACAGGCCGAAATCCAAACACCTTCGGTAAAATAAGAAATCTGTTCTCAGATATCACCAGTGCATTACTAATATATAGGCCTAAACCATTCCTGAGACTATTTTTGGCTATAGACTATGGAAATGTTAATGATTGTGAAGACTGCAATACATTGCAACAATATAGTTTCCAAGCAGTCCTTCTGTAAGCGTAATTGTAAATGAGTAAAGCAAGCGAAGGTAACATAGCCCGGTTAACCTTGTTTGTTCCCCAGTGCGCACAGCGCGGGAGGTTGTCATCAGAAGTTCAGTTGGTTTACTTTTTATTACGGAACCAATGTCGGTTGGTTAGGTGGTTTGGGGGGGGGGGCGTGCTGAGACGTGTATATAAGACAATGCGATAGCATGGAACTTTACCATTCGCTCGCTGACGAGTATCCTTAGCACAGCAGGACACGCCCACTAACATCATCACCAACATCATGAAGGTCCTGGTAAGTAGTAATCCTACAAACATTGCTTACAATAGGCTTACATGTGTTCTGTATTAGTTTTCACTTTAATAAATCATATACTGATAGTAATTTACATAGGAAGAAAATAGTAACTCTAATAGTTAACTCCAGTTGTATATAAGTCGTCACTCATTACGAATGATGGTGTATAGTAGGCAAGTATTATTGTTTTTAAAATTTTGCGTTTGCTGACAACATCAAGTGTGGGTTACTTGTTTTGGACAATCGTATCACTTATAAACATGTAAGATAAAACTATTCTTCCAAGTTCACAATAATGTATTCACGTGAAAAACGGCAAAATATTAAACATTTACATAGCGGCTTCCTATTTAAAATTTATGTAACGGAAAAATATATAACAAAAATCTAACGGAAGTTGTAGACAGCAGAAATGTTTCATTTTGTTTTTCTTTTCAACTATGTACATAAGAATAACATGTATTTTTTATGGATTATTATTATTCAGCTCATGTCACTGTGATTGTACACCGAAAACCCGGCCGATAATCCCACAGAAACACATGGGTTTTTATTTCTGCCATGAAAAAGTAACGGCAATTTTGCTTTTCTTTTACCATAAGAATAATAGATACATTTAATTCATGAACCGGATTATTACTTCAGCAGTTATTGTCGTTTTACCGTAAACAACGATATCTTTCTAGGAGATATGCCTCTATTACGAATATATATATATATATATTATGATAGCATTTTGCACATAACATTAAATGGACAGAAATATCAAATAACTACCCAGAAAAGAAATTTACCCAACATGGGATCTGTTTTGCTTCAGTGAGTAGTAAAAGTAACAAATTGCGACTTTACTAGGTATTGCTTGCGCAAAATTGTTTGTATAGTATGAAATTCTATAATTAATTTAATTAACTTGATATCAGAGTTGTGAAGAATTTTTATAATTAGGTAAAAATTGCTATTTCAAACCTAGTATAAAATTGGCACTAAATATAATATTTATGGCTGTGAAATATCAATTAAGTTGTGGGCATTATTTCCGATGGCAAACTTATTAAGATTTGAACATGAATAGTTCTTCGTTTATTAAAACGTACAACTATTGAAGATAGTTTTAATTTATAATGCAATTATTTTTCCGAGAAGTTAAAAAAGAATTCCATAAGTTATAAAATACCTATTTTCGTCATGTGCCACTTGCATTCTGTGCGATCAAGCACAAACCACATTAGAAAAATTGCTTTCTTAGAATTGTCGATATAAAATCAAAGTTTTGTAAATCTGAGCCAAAAAGTTTCACGAAAGATAAAGACAGGCCTCTCATATTTGTCTGTGATAACCACTGACTATGCAGATATATTACGAAAGACCTTCTGTATATGTGTTATGTTGTTGCAGGCTTGCATTGTACTCGCTCTGCTGGTTGTCTTCGCGGCCGCCGAAGAGTCGCAGAAGGAGAAGAGAGGAGTGGTTGGTACTTCCCTGGGATACTCCGGCATCCGCGCCCTCGGCTACAGCGGTCTGGGATACTCCGGTCTGGGATACTCCGGTCTGGGATACTCCGGCCTCGGCTACCCCGGTCATGGATACTCCGGTCTGGGCTACGGCTACGGTGGCTATGGTTCTGGATACCCTTACGGATACTCCGGCTACCACTATTGATTGGTCAGTGCTGAGACTGATTTCCACTCCTACTGTCCACATTCGCCTCTTCAAACCACATCATCCTCAAACATGAATTTCTGTATCTAAATTGAAAACAAAATATTTTCTGTACAGTTTTTCATTAAACTATTTTCCTGGTAACCAAATATTTTTATTTTACAATCCCTGAACACCATTGCACAGAATTTTTTTATTAGGAATATATGTCTGTATTATTGGATGTTTAATTTATAAGTAATATTTACACAAGATTCTACATCCTAAATGTTGTTCGAAAAAAAAACAATTAAATTTAGTTGTTGCATACACCAGAAATTTATTAAAAGTAGCTAGTACATTAATTTACTTAAGTAGTTCTTTATTCAAAAAAGAAAGAAAATCTATTTTAATTTGTTGCGAAAATTTTCATTGTTCTAGTGACGGAGGTGACATAGCTGATATCAAATTATCCATAAGAAGATAATAATGTATTTATTTCCAATACCAAGAAAAATATGACCAACTCTTAAAATATAACCATCCCCGAAGTGTAAATGCGAGCCTTGTTACCCCATTATTTACCAAGGAGATGGAAATTTGATTGCCAACACAATAGTTAACGGGTTTTGGTTTACATTGTTAAAAAGAAAGGCAATCACAAACCATGCAGAATCATCCCGTATAACCGCCAAGAGAGTATCACTTTTTCAACCACATTTCCTATATAATAATATTGAACGGACTTTTTGAGTTTAAATTAAAAAATGTTTATATACATATATAGAATTGACCAAATGTGTGGTCATTTCTGATTCTCTGTTGATTTGAAAAATATATTTTTTTTTTGCTGCCCTTAGGTTTAATTTAACGAAATTAAGTTTTGCAAGTGATGCTCAGTGCTTATTACAACTCAATCTAACGACCACTAGTAAAATCGAGAAGTTTACCGATAATGAAGATTATAACATTGAAATAGCGTATCCTAGAATAATATGTTGCAAGCACGCTTAGAGAAGTTCTTCCTCTTGTTGCACTAAAAGACGAACTAAAACTTGCAGCCCACTAAAAATTGCGAACATTCAAGATATCTTGGTGATGTAGCACAAAAAAAAAAAAAAATGCTAGCCACAGCTAGAAATTAAACTCTTTGTCGCCCTATGACGAATCTGGTTTTTAACTTCATTCTTTATTAGTAAATGGCCAGTGAAATGTAAAGTTCCAGCTTCGCTGCACAGACTAAGCAAATGCAAGTGTCAATCAAGAACTTCGCTCCAGTGGGAATAAAATCCACTTTACTTAAAAGTAGTTCGCTGTCTATGATAATCTAGAATACAAACGAAACAGTAGGTAGTCGCGGATTACCTGCGGACACCACGGATGAGAGGTCGCCACTTTGCATAGAAAAGTAAAGCAACATAAAGCAGTAAGCATAATACAAGAACAAAATGATAAATTCTTGAGTTTCAGGCATCTCTTACAAGCGACGAAAGGTAACGGCATTGACAGCCTTGCACTTCGTTCAGAATTAAGATCATAACGGTTAACCAACGAACATTAGGTCGTGTGCACAGAAATCTACCGCTATATTTCTGAACCAATCGATTCATTACTGCGCATAACATGTGTTCATGGGAGTTCCTGACATAGTACACAAAAGAAATGCCTATCTTTCATTTACTGTGAGGCGCATAGGACAGCGGCCAATCAGAGAAGAGTGTAAAGTTTTAAACAAATTTGTTTATTTAAAATGGAAGAGAACAGTGTTTCCGTAGAAACGAATGCAAGTCGCAATGTAATAATTTATAGGAAAGAACAGGCGACAGTTAACTGTTAGAAATTTTAAGGCTTATTAGAATATTACTGCCTCAAAAACAAGGATTTTAAAGAAAAGTAAAAATGCTAAATGTTTTAATCTCTGTTAGATTTACACAAAATAATATAGTCTGTTACAAAACTTCATTATTTATCAACACCGCCAACTGACGTCAGTTTCGTAGCAAAATTCTTATTGCCTAAAAATAATACATAAGTATTCAAATGTGAGTCAATTTCGCACAAGAATTTTGATCGTGTGAATGTTATGCTGTTATGTTCTATGCTATGTGCTTATGTATTTTCACTGTGAAGCCAGCCTTTCCCTGAAGACACTGGCGCAGTTAACGATTAACAAGTTTCATACAACAGCACCTCTCCTGCCAGATAACATGGCACTTATCGAAGCAATAGGGTCCTCGCACCTACCAGGGTAAATCTCGAAGTGGACTAGGAACACACATCTACAAAACACTGTGCTTCTTGTAACAGTTCTCTTAGGAGGCCGAATCCATGCTACTTAAGCAAGCAAAGAAGGCTAGTATAACCAGTGTGTTCCTTAGGCAAGATAAAGAATTATCTATGCACGTATAGCAAAGTGCACAAAACACTATTTCTTAACTCGACGTAAAGTAAGTAATATTAACCAACTTAGCTGTCACCATATTACATATTCCATATAGGTCGGTAGGTAGTTGGGCTTAACGTCTCGTCGACAGCGAGGTCATTAGAGACGGCGCATGTTGCACAGGGAAGAGGGATTGGGGAAGGAATGAGAAGGAATCAGCCATGGTCTTTGTTAGGGACCCATCCCAGCATTCGGGAAACCATGGAAAACCGAAATCAGGATGACCGGACCGGGAATCGAACCCAGGTGGTCCTCCCCAATGCGGTCCAGTAAGTTACCACTGCGCCACCTCGCTCCGTACTTGTTAATTGTTAACTGCGTTAGTATCTTCAGTGAAAGGCTGGCTTCACAGTGAAAATACATAAGCACAGAGCATAGAACATAACAGTATAACATTCACACGATCAAAATACTTGAGCGAAATTGACTCACATTTGAATACTTGTGTATTATTTTTAGGCAATAAAAAATATATATATCACTCCAATCATGATGCCGAATGTTCACGATCAAATGTTAATAAACCTCAGACCGTGGGTAGATAAGTACAAATTGAGCATACTTAATCAAGGAACCATATAACTTAATGAAGGTGGCATTGTAACCAGTCTGTGTGCAGGTCTTCACGCCTGATAACATCGCTCAGTACATCACGGTCGCAGTCTTGGATGTGCTGCCTATCTACAGCACCTGCAGGATGTGCTACCTGAAATACTTGGAGGAAGTTCCTTTAGATACACGTGAGCCGATGTGGTTTTAGCAGGACAGTACCCCGCCTCATTTCGCCATTGCGATTCGCCGGCACCTCTAGATGCACTTCTCGAACCGGTGAATAAGTAGGGGAGGTCTAATAGCACGGCCACCATGCTCACGTGACACCACACCACCTAACTTCTGGCTGTGGGGCCACATGAAATCGATGGTGTATGCCATACCGTATTACACGATGCATGAGCTCATTACGCTGGAAACCATTGAACATGTGCGTCGCAAGTTGCTTCAGCGCTGGACCGCCTGTGTGGTGGACGGTGGCGGGCAGTTTGAACAGAAACTTCGAACAGAAACATCCACACACATCTTCTGTCCCCACGCCTTCAGACCAAATGTGTAAATAAAGTGCTATTACATGGCAGTAGAAGCGTTATGTATGTTCTGACGCAATGGCAGCTGCTGTGGCTTGTGCGGCTGGGAAGCTGGCAATTCTCGGCTAGTCTCGGATGAGCTCGGCAATCTTCGGCTCGACTCAGTTGGTGCTCGGCAGTCTTCAAATCGGATTTACCGAACGTACCAGAAGATACTCGGCAGTTACGCCCACTAATTCTTCAAGCATATATGTTTGTTTCTAGTAGTCATATTGGTATTATAGGCAAATCATATGCCAAATCGTAAATCTGTATATATTATTTGATTTTAAAATGTATTTTTTAATTTGAAAATTATTTATATATTTTAAGTTGTACTGAAATTTTACATAAGGTATTGCACAACCATTCTAAAGTTTCTCAACTACATTTACTGTCTCTCTCCTGAATTATGTTTATTTACTACCTCGACTGTTTTTAGGCATAAGCTTGCTACTCACATTTTTCTAATATGTATAAGATTAAACCAAGCCCATTATACTAATAGCGACCACATGCACAAGTATGTTATAATCGTGGTATGTATCAGCATCTACCATTACTTTTATAGGCTTAATTAGCATTAATTCAAATGTCAATATTGCCAGGTCTCTGGAGACTTGGAATGTACGAGGGCGGCTAGGACGAGAATCATTAGTGCTCTTCTCAGACACCAATCATATTCAATCATCCGCAATCCTCCTCACTAATCCTCCTCAATCCTCCTAAGTCCTCCTCAGTTCTCCTCAATTCTCCCCACCTATACTCCTTAATCCTTCTCAATCCTCCTCAATCCTTCTCAATTTTCTCCAGTCCTGCTCAATCTTTCGCAGCTAACCTCCCGTAGCGCTGTCGAATCCCGGGTAAAAAATGAGTGTTAATTTGAGTAAGGTTTTAAGTTAGTCTGTAAGCCATCCCCTGCTAAGTTTTCAAGCATAAAACCGGGGATGTTAAAAAGCCCTTTACACCACAATATTTTGCAATCCTCCTCAATCTTTAACGATTACCCTCCTCAAACGCTATCTTTCCATCAATCCATAGCATCTATGATCTTGTTGTCTGCCTCTATCCACACATATCAGAAAAAAGAATTTTCACCAACTGAAGAGAATTAATGTTTGTTTGTGCAGTCAACTATCCGTACATTTTATACTAAAGTCTGTAGTATCATTCTATATGCAAATCGTTGTGTTTATAGGCAAGTGTTCATAGCACCACTTTAAAGTTGTGAGGGATAAAAGGTTATGAGACACAAAAAAATAAAGAACAAAAAAATATTTGATAATTAAATTTATAATTATTTTGTAACTATAACTTCAGAAGAAAGCAAATCATCGCAACATCTGATGTATCATACATAGTCGATCCTTAATTTCTCTAATGATCGAAACCTCTCTTTCATGTTGAGTAATCCCCACCTCGCCGCAGTTCATTCACATATAATATATGTCTGTCTGCAAATTCATTCTGCTCTTCGTAAACATATTGTCAGTATTCTCAACGTATTCCGTTTTCTTCGCATTACTTGTCAAAGAAACTCGTTGGCGAAATGCTGTCGGAAACCTCATTTATTGTCTACCACACTCTCGTGCCTTCATAGTAATTTTCGTCAATGCTGTCTTGATGATCGTCTTCGCTTCCTGTTTCATTAGAAATGGCAAATATTTTTTTCTTAATAACAGGAGTGAAATTCTTACCAGTGTTTTAGAGCTGATGGTCTTTTTTGAAATTCGCCAACTTCACACGAACTTCTCGCAAGTGTACATTCAGCACGAACCGAATGTACTGCACTCATTCCGTCATTAGCATTAACTGTCTCGTCATAATCGTCCACAGAAAAAATATCCATCGACGTATTGATGACATCACTTGCTGACTCCCAGTACACGAATCCTTTGAGTCCTTGGTATGATCTTTCAATGTATCACAAACTGCATCGGACCAATGTCGTAATGCTTCATCGCGTGAAAAGGACTCTTTGTAGAGGTCGTTCCCTCCTGCCGACGAGAATTTTGAACACAGTGAACATAGCATAGGGGAAAACTCGATCACAGAATCGGCACTGACGATAACCAGGTAGCGACGATACAGGTCGTGGTTCTATGTTCGTTGAGGTCAAAGGTAGACCTTCGTATTCGCATTTCATCTTCGTTGTATGACAAGAAAGCACATCAAAATAGATGTTCTCCTCCCGGTATCAGAACGTCAACTACGATATCTGCGTGTGTCAGGGCTCTATATATATATATTCCTCCCATGACTGGGTAAAAATACCAGCAAATTTTTTCTAAATCTGATTGAATAATAATAATATATTTAATGAATTTGGCACTCGAACTCGTGGCCCTACACCTTACCTCGCCTTTGGTGATTGCTTAATTCCTTATATCAGGTGTTCATGAATACTAAACAGTGAAAAATTAATGTACGAACATCTTTAAATAGTCTTCGAAAGCTCGGGTCATCAATCGATTTATAATCCTATTATATTAACCTTATTCCTATATCCGATGGCGGAAACTTCTTTTTCGTCTTTAATACAAATTTCTATAATATTCACCAAACACTGGGAAAAACTACCGAATTTTTTCTAAGTCCGATAAAAAATTTATATATTTTTTATATTTTCAGTTCTCAAACTCAGAGCCCTACAGCGTAACTCGCCTTTGGTGATTGCTTAAATCTTTTTATGAGACAGACATTAATACTGCAAAAAAATCACCGTCTTTTTTTTAAGGTAGATAGAAAATGTATATTTTTCATCATTTCGGGACTCGAACCCAGGGCCCCACGACATCCCTAACCAATTAATATTGCTAAAATATTTATATCAGGTACATATAAGCATGCAACAGGCAGAAAATCGCGTACAAATTCGTAAAATGTATTAAAAACTCGGGTCGGTATTAGAACTATGTACCATTTATCTCACTATAAGATCTCTTTGCTTCCTCCAAAATGTGTCTAACATCCTGCATTATCAGTTTCATTCACGATGCATTTACGTGGGATGTATTCCAGCATTTTTTACTGAAGTATCACTTAGGCAGTTCTTGCATGTAGACTAGTAAAATGATTATGCCGAGTTGAGGGACAACGACACCTGGATTGTGACCTATGTTTGAAGCTTGACCTTTGACCATTTTTATAAATAACTAATTTTATTCAGATAATAAAAATTATGCTAATTTTTGTAGGGGATAGGTGGGGTACGACTCAAAGCTGGTAAGTAGACGAAAAAGTCCAAGATAGAACCTTCCTGCAATATATAAACAAATGACAAACTAAGAAACCAGAATGGTGGCCTCCAGAAATATATAAACAAATGACAAACGTAAAAGTCAACATTGGGGCCTGCAGTAATGTATATAAGTTTTTAAAATAAATTGTTTAAACGAAATTTCTAAATATTATTTTTAATAATTTTTTAAATAAATTTTTTAAACAAATTTAATTTTCATTTTTTTAAATAATTTTTATAATAACCTTTTTATATATTTTGGAATTTTTGGAATTTTGTAGAATTTCTTCGATTTAGGGTGTCAGAGGTCATATCATGGGTCAGAGGTAATGGGTGAAAGGTCGGGGGTCACACGTCAACGACTTCCAAGATGGTGGACGGTGACGTCACAACATGGCAGCTGGGCTGCTCTGACTCTCCGAGCCCCATTCCCCTTGTCAATCAACCGGCTGCATCCGTCTACTAGTCTAAATGCAAGAACCACCTAAGTGACACTTCAGTAAAAAATGCTGGCGTAAATTCCATGTAAATATATAGTGTATGAAACTTAGGTCTATAAGGCAAGTTTTTAGAGACATTTTGGACGAGGGATACAGATCTTATAGTGAGATAACTAACCCACAGTTCGAAAACCGACCTGAGTTTTGGACAGGAAATGTAACTGAGAGACTTTTTGCATTGTTACGCCATACCCGATGTGCAATTTCAGTACAACTTAAAATAAATAATATCTAAAATAAAAATAAATTTTAAAACCGAATAATATATATCTACAGATTTACGATTTGACAAACCCAATGCCTATAAAACCAATATGGCGACTACAAACAAACATGTATGCTTGAAGAATTAGTGGGCCTAACTGCCGAGCACCTTCGGGCACGTTCGGTAAATCCGAGTCGAAGATTGCCGAGCATCCCCCCGAGTAGAGCCGAAGATTACCGAGCTCGTCCGAGACGAGCCGAAGACCGCCAGCCATCCAGCTGCACAAACCACAGCGGCTGCTATTTAAATACATTGGCTCAGAACATACGTAACCCACTACTCATCGTCCAGCCTTGTAGACTAGTTATTGTGATTGCCTACATGCTCCTGTGCATTACTACTGGCATTAGTAGGTTAACTATGGACATTGGCCTATTGGTTCCTAGATGAAATATATTCAATATGTACTTATCTACCCCACTCTGGTGTTTATTATCATTTGTTCGTGACCACAGGTATTACACATAAGAATGCACTCTGCACAAATCTTGAATCATCATGGGTATCTCTAACAACCAACACAACAACCCAAACTAAGGAAATCTAATGTATCACAGTTGAGAACCTATTAGAATTTTATACAAATTCTCTTCAGTCCACATCTCCAGGCTATAACTCACGAACATACTATTTGGCTTGGAATGGCATTAGGAAGTAACCACAAGTTAAGTTCACGAACAAAAACGAAACAGACGGCAACTGGAAAATGTATGATATTTTAGATTTCCAAACTTAGGTGATGTGTCTACGAACAACCCTCGAAGTCTGGTGATGCAGCGGGCAGGCATTTGGACTGGCTGAAGAGACAGCAGATGGGCCGAGGCTCGAACCCGTAACTCGGCTACAGAAGCCGATTTCGTCGTAGATTCTCAACTCCCGAATGCAGACACACAGGAAATTCGTGTGATGCGAGTGCGCTTGGACATATGCTTGGCCCGAGTGTTTTGCAATGCGGCCAAACCGACGTGGTCACATTACTGCAGTGCGTATCTTTGTTCAATAGTATTCCAAATTATACCCTGACCAGTCTGTTTATAAGGCGCTTGAGTGATACTACTTAATGTGACACAACATGCTTGTAATACATGGTACAACTGTGTTATGTTTACTGTGAACTACGAACTTAATTTGCCACTGCTTATGTTGCGTTGTCACTGCGAAATAAATTCAGAAATTATAGTTCAATAGATTGGTTGTGTGATTTGTAATTGTGTAAGAGTAAAACTATTTAGTGTGAGTTGGGAGAAATAATAATTATAATGATAAGGTTGTATGATAAACTTTAGGACTTCTTATTATTCGTAGTGTAACCATGGTCTTACCACAATGGAACCAGAAGCTCTCCGGCGATGTTGCAAAATTCATGTAATAGAAAACACCTACTAACATTCACAGTATTTCATTTAGATAAAACATATGTGATCCTGATAGCTAGTTTATTAACGAAAGGGGAAATAAATAAACTCAGACTCGAATATGTGAGTAATTCAACCAGGTGAAAAATCAAGTATATGTAAGTGACCGAAATATCTTTACTCAAAATAAAATTATACTTTATTATTATTAACATAAATGACATACCACAATTCAAGTAAGAAAATGGATTAATCAGAATGAAAAATTAAAATAAAATAAAAGTCTGAAATGCTGTAGAACTTTAGAGCTGCTATTTAAAAAAATATTTTACTTAAAATTTTAGTTCAAAAATACTAATTAGGTTCTACCGGAAGTAGTCTCCTCTGTATTTAACTTTCCAGCAAGTTTTTGATAAACTCTTACTTAATTTCTTGTGCTCCCTAGATCACATACATTAATCGTTTAGTTCATCAGTTAACTGTCTCAAATACGATACTTCTCTGCTTTTCTCCTTCACCAAATCAAATTACTCTGTTTTTATATTTAACGTGCAATACAAATATTTAGCTCCTCATTACACAATGCTGCGGCTATTCTAACTCATATGCGATAGATCGGGACCACTGGTTTATCATACACATGGAACTCACAGTCAAGTCGTCGAAAAATCAAAATAATAACTCTCATAAAATAAGTTCAGGTCCCTTAGAAATTAACACTAGCAAAACAGTTCATCTAATTAGGCTTTCCATACATTAATTTGCCTTGGCGTCACCTGAGGTCCTTTGGCACTATGTCCTTGCATGGCGCCTGTGTCGTCTCGGCGTCCTTTCCGCCTCGTCGATTTAACACTCAAAGATAATAACTACGGCTCAGCTACAGCCTCTTCTTAATAATAGCTGCGGCGACGAGCTAAAACTTTAACTCTGAGAGCATAATTTCCCACGAAATTTACGATGGCATTGGAATTTTAAGAAGTCAAATTCCAACGGAAAATTTGACGCCTTACGTGTTTAATGTCTTTCCCAGAAGCTCCTTTTTCCGGCTTCCGTACCAACCAGCAGCCAATCACGGTTCGCTTCCGGCTTTGCGTTCCCAAAATGAAATTAAGACCTAAAATATTACGCCTTTAAATCACCAAACAAATAAATAATTCAGATTAAAAAATTATGAAGCAATTTCTGAAAATAAAATTAACCATATTAACACAATATTAAAAATAGTAACTTAACCATGTGTAGAAGTCAGAATAACGTTTCAAAATTATCATAGAGTAATGGACTGGTGGTTCTCATACATTGAAAAAGTTAGAGAAATGAAAGTTTTGACATAAAATATAATAAACATGTAAAAAAAAAATATCAACATCCAAATAATACGTGAAATCAATTAAATATCACTGTCCAAAATATATGTGTAGCTCAAATGCATATAATAAACATAACGTTATGGTTCTGTGTCCAGTCAATCTGCGACACACTTCATCGGGATTCACCAAACTTGGCACACACATAGAATTTAGTACGCACACGTGAATTTTGTAGTATTCTAGGCCACACCCGGCACTTATTTTCAAAATGGAAGGCATTTTAAAATTGTGGGTGATGTCATATCTCGGAATTCATTCAACCGATAGAAACCAAATTTTGCATACTGGCAGAGCATTGTGTAAATGTTAAATTTGGGTTGTTATTTCTGTTGGTCCCTATTTTGTAAGACGGCACCATTTGAAAAAATATATTTTTCATTATATCTCGTAAACTATTCAACCAAATCTCACCCAGTTTGGCACTTATGTATTACTATTGTAGGCGATCTAAACTTACATGGTTGAACTTGATCGGTTACTTATTTTCAAAATGGCAGCCTTACGATTGTTAAAATTTTATTTGTTATATCGGCCAAATTATTTAACCAATTTCGACTAAATTTTGTATACTGAAAATCTCTATTACAAGCACCTTTTATACTAACAAATAAATACTTCTGTTGGTCATTTTAGAAGAGACCACAATATGGATAACTATAGTTATTATGTCATAACGCGGTTAATAATTAACCGATTTCTACCAAATTCGGCAAACTAATAGTTCTGATGCAGATGATGTTAAGTAATATGTTGCATGCCTGATAGTTATTTTCAAAATGGCGGATATAGAGCCCTTTTTAGCATAGAATGCCATATCGTCGAAACCAAGTAAACAATTTCAACTATATATATATAACACAATCTAACGAAATTCAACCTAAATTTGTGTTTGTGTGTAGAAAATGTACATTAAAATCACCGTACACAGAGCCTCTTTTCCTGGCAGTTTTTTTTTACAATAGCATCAAATAAGAAAATAAAGTTTCTTATGTCATATTTTAGTGTCCAAACAACCTATTTAAATCAAATTCTTCACACAAGTAATATTACGATATTCTACATAAAATTATATATTTTATGTGGCTCTCACTAATGTTCAAGATAACGGCCCTGTGAATACTTTCGGTAAGGAAACCCTATCATTGGAAACATTAAACTTGTTACATCCAAAGCTGATCCAGTGGATTACACGCTATCTCATAGTACGAGGTTTTCTGAGTTCAAGTCCCGGGTTAGGCATGTGTGTATTTGTAATTGTCTCACTAACGTTCCATACGTTTCTGGTTTCATTACCAAATTTATTTATTTCAAAGAGAAGTCCAGTCCTTCCTACCAATTCAGATTTAAAGAAATTATTAAAAAATGAATTATTTTGAGGAAGGTAAACTCATTAGTTATATTAAGGTGTTTTTGTTTTATATTAAGGAGTTTTTGTTTTATATTAGGTGTTTTTGTTTTATATTAAGGTGTTTTTGTGTATTCTTTTCGAGTGAAGTATTCCAAGAAATAAATACAGAACACAACAGGAATGAGGATAGTATGCCTTTGTTTCCTCTGACGTGTCTGAGATAGTGAATAAATTATTTTAATGGGCGAAAAATTGGTAAGATTTATATAGAAGAACTGCACAAGCGTTTTCTTGGAATTATGATAGAAAACCATTTGAAAAAAACGACTTTGGAAATTCGGCCGTTATCAAACTCGTGATCTAATGAAGGTGGATCAACCATACGCCACATATTGAAATCAAAACCACCTTCGGCAAGGGAATACATATATCTTCATATGTTACCAGTGTACTTCGAATACACCAACCTTTCTTTAAGGGTATAACGTCATGTTTTTTAATAATGGCATGTCTGAATAACAATTTTGGGGTTTTAGGCACGAACAAAAAATAAAACTAACTCGCTTTCCGAAATGAGGTGATTCAATTTAAATGGATATAATACGAATTATTACAATAATTATTTAAATTCCTGCTATTAAATGTTTTCTACTATTTAAAAAAATGGCTCGAAATATTTAGATTTCTAGCACTCTGCGATTATTTGTAAACCAGATTTTGCGAAGCACGCCTTAAAATGAGCTAAGGCATTTTCTTTCAGACATCTCCGTAACGTTTTCTGTCAATATTTTCGTTTATCTTATCTGTATCTACCACAACCACTCAAATTGTAATTTTGACTTAACATAATGCGAAAAAAAATGCGATTTATTTATTAATTTTAATGAGCGAAGACTTCTTACAAGAAATTTGATACAAGAATATAACAATCAATTTTGTGACTTATAGACTTAACATTCCTTTGTCCAATACTAATGTAAGAATTTATGTTCACAGCGACTGCTTGCAAGTAGTCCTCTTGTAAGACAGGCTGGTAAATCGTAAAGGAAGTGAAGGCTACACTGTCCGGTTAACCTTGTTCGCTGTCAGCGTGCGCAGCTAGGAGAGGTTATCATCAGTTTCTTTTTACGGAACTACTGGCGGCAGGAGCATGGAGGGGGGAATACTTAGAAGTGTATATAAGGCAGAACTCGAGCTTGAAGCTTTACAATTCGCTCGCTCAAGAGTAGCCAAAAGCCTGCAGGACACGTCCCTAACTTCTTCACCGACACCATGAAGGTCCTGGTAAGTTTTAACTATGGAAACAGTTTCTTACCGCCCATGCATTCTACTCCGCTGTTCAATTTAATGAAACGTGTAATCGTAGCTGTTTCAATAAGGAGAAGACAAACAGCAACTCTAATAATGAATTTAAATTCTATGTTCACCGAGTCACAAATTGCGAATAATGGTGGCTAGTGCGCAGGAAATAACATTTTTAAAATTCTTAACTAACAATGCCGTTAAACGGTTGCGACATTTTAACTTGCATAGACATAATATAATGCTATTCTCCCAAATTTACTATGATGTATACACGTACGAAATATCAAAATATGAAAAAAATTTAACTAATTACAACTGTATTTGAATGGTATTCAGAAAACAGGAAATAATTTTAACGGGGACATACGAAAAATGTAGTAGACTCTGGGGATTTTTATTTCCCTTTTCCTTATTGTCGGCTTAAAATTTGAATTTAGTCTTGATTTTAGTCTTTCTAAATCATTTCTCTTCTTTCGGGCACCGAAATCTTATCCTTAATTCCGCAGTAATAATTCCTTTTATTACTGTGTTATGGAAATATAAATGTCCTTTTTTAACAGTAGAACTATTATATTAACATTACTTGTTAGACGCATTATTTATTTAACAATTATCGTCTTGACACCATACAAAACATTTCATTAAAAAATTATGTAAATATATTTGAAAATGTCCAATCTCATGGTATGCAAAATTATGACTGATAAGTTATTAATAAAATACCAAATTAAAGAAAAATACTACATAACATACATAGAAAGAAAATTTAATCAAATATTAATACTGCTTTATTTTATTAATACTAAGAAAAAAAACTTTAGTAGTAATAATGGTCATAGTTTATGTACACTGTTATTAAACTAAAAAATACAGAAAACTAATTTCATATCTCAGTTGAATAACGTGTATGCAATCCGTAGTTGTGAATCATTTATATAACTAAATAAAAATTGCGATACAGAAACAAAAGGGCGCAACATAATCTATACTACAACTACACAAGAGTATACTATCTATGTTAATTCGTGGGTCATCATGTCGGACGACAAGATTATTAATGTTTAAGAGACATTAAATTTAATGTATATTTTATTATAAAAATCTGCTTCACAATCATGCTTTATATTGCTTAACATATTGTCATAAGTTATTATAGACCAATTGATATATTTATCCACATGTAATCTATGCATTCATGTCGAAAGAACATCAAGAAAATCTTCTCACTAAAAACTGTCAATGCACGATTAAACAAATCTTTACAAAACGATGCACAAAAGAAAAAATCACAGAAATAATTGTTAGATATAAAGACGTGGCCTACATAGATGTCATAATGCATTCTGACCCAGTGTACGGAGTTGTGTACATAAAGCACATAAAGGTAATATTGGACTTCTATTCTGCACTGCTAGTCTCAAGGACAAATTATATGTCCTGTGTTTAACTGATGCTTAAACAGTTCTGCTGCTCAAGGTTGTGAATGGTTTCTATTGCTGAAGGCAGACACAAAGCCTACGCCTCATTTGCTGCAATGGTGAAACAATTACTTAAGTCATCTTAGAGCTGAGCATAAATCAAAATATTTCTCATTTGCAGCACCTGAAACCACAAAATTAAATAGTATCTCAAAATATAAGTATACATGTGTATGTGTGATAAACACTGGCTATGCTGATATGTTATGAAGGAAATTCTGTGCAAGTCTTAACGTTGTTGCAGGCTTGCATCGTCCTCGCTCTGCTGGTTGTCTTCGCGGCCGCCGAAGAGTCGCAGAAGGAGAAGAGAGGAGTAATTGGTACATCCCTGGGATACTCCGGCATCTCCGGCCTCGGCTACAGCGGTCTGGGATACTCCGGCCTAGGATACTCCGGTCTGGGATACTCTGGCCTGGGCTACCCCGCATACGGCTACTCCGGTCTGGGCTACGGCCGCAGCTACGGCTATGGATACCCGTACGGATACTCCGGCTACAAGTGGTGATTGGTCATCGCTGAGACTGGCTTCCATTTCTGCTGACCACACTCATCTCTTCATGAAGGAAATTCAAACCACATCATCTTGAAACTGAAT
Organism: Dryococelus australis; assembly: GCA_029891345.1. NCBI lineage: Eukaryota > Metazoa > Arthropoda > Insecta > Phasmatodea > Phasmatidae > Dryococelus > Dryococelus australis. Next base: position 39,111,766 of record CM056993.1, read on the forward strand.
TCATGTTCCTAAAATGAAAATAAACAACTTCCCTGTACCCTCATTAAAATTTTTTTCTGGTAACCAGGCTTGTTTCTACTATCCTAAATCATACATAAATTAAATTATTTATAATAATATTATATAATAAATATTTATATAGAGCATATCTAAATATGTAAAAAAAAAAAAACCTTAGTCGCTGTATTAAGTCAGTGATGAAGAAAATTTACATAAATAATAATTATTTATTGTCAACTGTAGCACAGTCACGAAAAATTTTTTTTACATAAAAGTTCATAAAAGATACACTATCCATAATGTACACGTGTTATTTTATCTACTTTCGATGGAACATCAAAATCGAAGTTAGATGAAGATTCAGTAAATATTTTCTTAATAAATTTTTTAACTCGATAATAATTTATATTTAAAATGTTCCACATAAGCAAACAAGAATATTTCTCTTTTTGGATACACCAAAAGTTATAATGTAGTATCATTCAAATACATATAAATACGTTAATATGAATAACTTTCGCTGTTGGAAACATCACAGTTTATAAAGAAATAATTATTAAATAAACATAAGTTAGTATTTAAAATACACACAAAATTAATATCTTGTTTACATTGAAAGTGAAACTTCAACTTTTTTAAATAAGAAAGTTCCTGTGTTAATACTACATCATACATGAATAGAGAATGGCCTGGTAATACTATTCAGCAATAAGAAATAATTTGCTGCCAACACTTAATAACGGACCTCCCCGACATGAAACGCGTATCCTAGTTGATTACCATGGCTATATGTATTTTTTTAATTTCCCGCTACCATAAGGAACGCAACGACATACCACCGAAGAACCATCCTGCATAGTAACCATGGCTGCGTAGCTTTTTTGTCCACTGTCTTGATTAATATCATTTTCAAGATTCCTTCTGTACACATTTTTGTATTAGCTTGAATATAAGCGCACTCAAATTTCATGCTGATTATAAAATTAATTGTATTTATAGGCATATTTTCATATCACTAGCTTACACCTTCCCCCTTCTCCATGCATATCCACTGAAGACTGTGTCCTCAATTTCATCATTTCACCAAGATTTCACTTGGAGCCTGGTGCTATTGCATCATTTTGGGGAAACATAAACTGAGCCCCAATCGCTAGGAGATACTAGTGCGGCGATAAATCAGGAGGGTATATGCTGTTGATGAAATATGCAGGGTCCGCAGTAGGCAAATTTTTGTTGACCCAACATCTGACTCTGGCGTTGGGCCAACATTGGAAAACGCAAGTTGGGTCAATGTCAAAATATCACCCGGGTAAAGGTTGGCCCAAAAGTGTATTTTTGCGTTGGCTGCCAACTGAAATATGACACTTAACCTACATTACTGGACCAATGAAAATCTATGGTTTTCTCCTCACTTTCTTTAATTATCTATCTTTCAAATATTTTTTTTGCCAATCAAAAAACCAAAATGCGGTTTGTTGGCTTTACGTTGGTTTATCGTATATATATTACACATCACCAATCTAATATGACAGAAACCCAACTGCTAACTTACGTTGGTATTACGTTGGTTATGTGTATTATTTTGACCATTTACTACATATTATATATTTTTTCTTTCAGAAAGGTATTCACAGTCATTTATTCACAGTTAGTAATATTTAGCGTAGATATGCTATTGTGTGCGTAATGCCGACTCTTAGAAAAACGTAATGCCAATGTTGGTTACCAGTTTTTAAAGTACATTTTACCCAATAACAAAGAATGTTTTAAAATGCATTGACTCTATTATTACTCATAACATACTACTTAACATTTTAACCTGAAAATTCTATTTCAAGATATCGAATTCTAACCCACACCTTTAGGATTATCAACCTAGCGGCTCATTCACTAGGCTACCGTTACTTCTCGAGAAACGCAGTGCTAAAAATCTTTATACATTAAGCTATTAAAATGAAGTTTATATATTTATTTCGAAAAAATCAATACTATTCTATGATAGCATAATTTAAACGAACTTTGTTCTTGCTGAAGGGGCCCTTAAAAAACATTTATAAAATTTAACATTCTGAAACAAAAGAGGAAAATTACATACTTACCAAAAATGAATATGTACTCCGAAATATTTAAAAGCAAAAATCTCACAAAGTATACTTACACACATGAGGTTGGTTATGTGATTCTTATTTAAAATATTTAGAAAAGAGATTTGTTTTCCTTTATGAACAACCATTCCATAATTTTGACAAAGAGGTTGTTTATACAATATTGGCCTCACATACAAAATCAATGCCTATTACAAACTGTATGTATACCAATTAACTGCCAACAATCAGCCAAACATTACAACAATAAGATACCTTAAACAAAAATAATATGTATTAGAATCCTAACTGGTAAGCAAACATTAACAATTATCGATAGATTATTTATCCCATACGTAAAATTGAGTATTATTGGAAATATATATTACATAACATTGGCCTAACCGGCATAAACTAAAGAAAAGTACTATTTACCGACTGTTTGATTTACAACATTATAGCTATATAAGAACAACAAAACATATTTTAAAAAATAATCAGTAACGTGAAAAATATTTGTAATTCATTAAATACATTAAAAGGGCTTGGTTTTCATTAAGAATATCTATTCTCTAACTTCGACTTAAAATGTTGGTTTTACAATGTTGGCCCAACATAATAATTAATGCCAATTACCAAATTAAGTTCTACCGAGTAGTTGACAACAATAAGTAAACCATTATAATCAATATATATATATATATATATATATATATGTTAATATATATATATATATATATATATATATATATATATATATATATATATATATATACACAATTAGTTTATGTATTAAAAAACCAAAAGTTTAAGCAAACATGGAAAATTATGTTATTTTTGTCATCACATACTTTCTATGGAGCATTGTTGAAATTATGTCAGTTACTTATATTTTCCAAACTAACGAAAAAGGCAAAAAATCAATGATTTGGTTGCCACAATTGTTACAACATAAAACCTACTAAACATATTTCATAAAAATTTTCAGTATTGTGAACAACATTTGCAACTCATATAATATTGAAAATAGGAATTGTTTTAATAGAGAATGGCTATTCCCTAACTTTGACAATAAAGTGTTGGTTACACAGTGTTGGCCCACATGAAAATTACTACCAATTACCAACTGTATGGCTACCAACTTGTTGCCAACGTTTAGCCAGCCTTGACAATCAAATTCAATTAAAATATATTATTTATGTATTAAAAACCTAAATGTTAAGCAAACATTTAAGGTTATGGTAATTTGTTTCATTCTACAAACAGAATTGAGCATTCTTGGAAATATGTTAGTTACACAATGTTGGCCCAACTAAAAAAAAAATTACCAATCACCAACTATTTTGTTTTGAACACTATCCCAACATAAAATAAACTAAAGGCTGTTCACGTTAAAATTAATAGTTCTGAAATCAACATTAGAAAAAGTCACTGCCCCTGCCTGCATATATTTTAACGGGCACACTGAGTGTCATGAGCTCAGCAAAATCGGTAACAATGGACGGAGAGATGTTCCATATACTTAACGTCGAATATAGAGTGTTAAGTAACCATCTGTTATAAAATAAATTATTTCTTCGCTAGCTTTTTGTTTGTAATGCATCGAATTGTAAAAAACCACCAGATTAGTAAAACATATACGGTTCTAATAATTTCACCATTTCACCTGATCGACGCATAAATAAAGTAATAAAGCCCATGGAAATGTTAATTTTACATGAGATGGACGTATACACAACATGTATACAAGTATATCCTAAGCAGGGCTTTTAAAAGTACTCATTTTACCGTGTAAGTCTTTAGACATGTTTACAAGAAAAATAGTTAGTGTCAGTAAAAATATTAGTATATTTCATAAAATGCAACAAAAGGGGGATTATTTAATTATGAATATCTATTCCCTAACATTGCAATACATGTTGGTTTTACAACGTCGGCCCAATATAAATATACATGCACATTACCAACAGTATGTCTACCAACTTATCCACATTTAACCAATAATTTTAAAGTTTTCGAAAATTGTTCTTGCGAATTGTTCTGAGATTTTTTGATTTAGTAAGGTGTTTATGTATGTTTTTCTAAGGTGTGTTATTAAAATTTTCACTTAAAAATGATTGGTTGAAATAGTAGGTTGTGCCAATTTGGGTTTTGTGTATGTGGTTTCTATATTAACATATTACCAACATTTCCAACCAAATGCCAACGGTTAGGCCAAATTCATTTTTACAACTGCATCCATACATTCTTACTCTATTTCAACTTCTTCAAAAACTTCAGGAAGCTATGCTAATAGTATATTATATTGTCAATGTTGCTCACTCCTCGTAATATCGTCTTCTATGGCAATTATTTGTCAATCCCCTAAAAACTAAATAATGAAATATGGTTACCCTGCTGCTGGAATTTACATTCTGTATCGAAAATGATGAATGAAATTATGAGCTATAGTATATGATTTGGAGAAGTATATAGAACCCCAGAAGGAAAAATAATACACTGCGATTTGTTCCACTGACCGCGCAGTCTACTAAAAAGATGTGATTTATTTATTGGTCTTGTTCAATTGTGGCGATTTTTTTGCTTCTCTAGAGGAAATAAAATATTTTATTTCGGTAAATGGTGGGTTCCTTTCCTAATCATACATTTTTCGTCTCATAAGATTTTACGAAACTTTTTAACCTCCTTATTATTTTAATTTATAAAAATATTAGAATTTATTTGTATAATTATTATAGAATTTATATTAATATTTTTTATTATTTTTTATTAATATTAATATTTTATATTAAATTAATATTTTTTATTATTTTTTATTAATATTAATATTTTATATTAAATTAATATTTTTATTAATAATAATATTTTTTTAAAATTTTTATTAATATAGTAATTTTTGTAGCTGAAAATTACGGACGAGGAATAGAAAAACATAACCCTTTGACATGTGCATTGTCATAATTGCTACAAAAATATAACTATATACATTTTTACTAAACAAAAAATTCTTGTCACTTTTCATCCAGTCTTGATTGCAGAGGTTTTAACTTCAATACTTGGATTATGGTTTTTATAAACACTTGAATAAATAACAAAATGCAAAGCGTATTTTCATAATTTGTTCGTGTGTATTATATACAATTACCACGAGATGTCTTTTCGATATATTCATCGAAGTTTACAAACAGCACCACAATATTTACGAAATCAGTAGTTAGTAGCAGTTTTCTTAACCCATTCATTTCGAATTCATTTACGAGTAAGTGTTGCAATATGTTACTTTCTTGGCACGCCCTGCATTTGTGTAGAGCGTACTACTATCGGGCAATGTGCTGCATGCTCAAAGCTATAAGAATTAACCATGTTTAAATTAATTATATACAAGAGTCAACAAATAATATCACTTACAAGGGAAACGCTCAAAACTCGAGCCAGTGATTGTGTGTTGTTTACAGTACCGACTATATATGTATGTATATCCTTTATTGCAACACGTCCTCAAATATCGTGATAATCGAAGATGTGGCCCTCCGAATTTTATTACGTATGTATTCTCTATTCTAGTATAGTATTTGATGGAAGAGTGAGATATTTTAATTTCTGTGAAGTGCATGCAAGTATTTTGAAGTTCTCATGTACCTGTGTTTGTTGCTGAAAACTAAAATTTCTTAAAACAACATTTAACATTTTTTTCAACAATTTTTAAGGCAGTTTAGTAATCGAGGTTTACTAAGTTCAGTACAACATATGGAGCTTGAGAAAAATTAACTTCATGGTTTCATTTATAATGACATGACTAGTTACGCATACAAAATTTAAAAAAATTACACTGCTTACGAATTTTTAAAATATATTCCGACCTGTCCTGCATTGCACCAATGTGTTTGGCTATTGAAATGTAAATTAAATAACACATTTCGTAAAAAAAAAAGTAATCTCTCTACTAAGGCCTGAACCCTAGAAACATTACTGTAAAATCCGACAGAGATGAGCTACGGTTTACATTATATCTACCATAAACTACAGATCCAGGCGAAGTTCATAATATAAATTATGCTAAGACAACAGTAAAATACTTGCACTGAAAGAGGTTTTGTATTGCCTTGTTTTTTAAAGTTGAAAACAAAAGTGGTGGTAGCTACTTTATGCCCACGCACAGAAAGGCCAAAAACGACCCCCTGTTTACAGTAAACTGTGATAATTTGTTTCCTAACGCACTCGTAAACAGAGACGCGGAGACGACAGTGTGCGGTGGTTACTTTTATGTAGTGTTACCCATTCTCCGATTGGCTGCGCGAGAATCTGGGAAAGGACGTCGTGTCTTATTTGCAACCACATGCTGCGAAAAGGTTCCCTATCGGCTAAGCGGGAGGCTGGCGGGTAGTCTCACCCTGAGGCTCTCACTGACAAGCGTCTCTGCGAAGAGTTGTTCACGAGTGACGACATATTGCTGGCAAGTGAGTCTGTAGTTGGCGAAGTAAGTAACTGTTTCACCTCTGTAATCTCAAGTGAACCAGTCAAGCATCTCTCAGGTTTACTAGTAAAGAGGATCCCACCAGAACGCAATATAGTCCTGGCCACACGATATTTCGTGCCCTGCAGAAAGGCCACAAAGCAGTTTTATATTCTGGGCACGCGCCAGTATAAAGAGGACTAGTGTCAATGTGTCCCCTGAGTGTTTCTGCTCTAGCACTTACCAAAAACACTAGGCGTGGTGACGTACCTCCAGTTGCCACATGACGTCACGCGTCAAAACTTATGTTCTCGAGGGCATATATGAAACCCCGTTGTCACAAAACAATGAATTGGTAGGGCCTCATAATTATGGTAAATAAAATGAGATGATTTCTCCTTAAAAATTTAGCTATTTTGTAGTTGAAATATTTTCATATTGTTAAATAAATTTTAGAACTACAAAGCACATGTTGTAGCAGGACATGAATCTAATGTTTTTTAACAATTTAAATAAATCCTGCATTAATTTTATTCATCTGTTTCAATCAGAACGTACATATTTCCATGAAAACATTAACAAATATTTAATAATAGCATGAAACATAATCTGTCGAGATTATACTTGGCAATGTAATGCATATTGTCACAGTCACACTCAATTTTGTGGGATAATTTCGTCCTTTGTTAAGATTTTTTTATTTAATTAAGATTAGTACCAAGCACTTGAGTGCTCTGAGAATTTTACACCTCTCACGTACAACTTCTGGTTATTTGAGGATAACAATATTTTGATTAGAGCACAAAACACACACTGTTCCTTTTAATTAGCCGTTACATCCCACACAAACACGATACTTGCTAAAATTTTGAACGGCAAACCCACTCTAAACTTTTTTTTGTACTTTTACATAAAATAACATCTAAACACAATTAAAAATAAATAAAATAAAATAAAAATTATTTGTTAAACTAAATATAGTTTACTTGTAAAATCTGCAAATTATATATTTGCATTATTACAAATGACAGCCTTGTATTACAATTTCCATAATTGAGAAATGCACATGAAATTATTTTTTGTTATATAAAAAAAGTTTTATATGAATAACAGATAATAACAAGAAAAAATATTTCAATCTTCCAAAAAATATATGTATAGTTTGCAAGTACAGGAAAACCATTTACATTGTTAGACCGCTCCTTTAACGACTAAACCAACTTTACTTTCTTTAGTATAGCTTATTTTTATATTAACTATTACTCTTTGTAACCAAAAAAAATAAGGAAAGATATTTGACTAAGAATAATACATTTATTTCATTTTAAGACTTGTGTTGTTGACTTGAGAGATTCTGACGGCTCTTAACGGGGTCTTGAGTGCCAATTTTAGAGTTATTTGTAGCTAAGAATCATTAGGAAATATTGAGTGATGCTGTCTTGTTTTATTGAAATTGTCATTTTATTATGTTTATTTGAGTTGTTTTAATTGTTTGACGTTATTTAAATTTGCAATACATTTATATTTACACGCAGCTACACCTTACATCACCCATAGTTTTCACAAAAACAGCTATACAGAATGTGAACAATAAGTGTTTACAACTGTACACATCAATGTACAGGTTTCCGAAACGAGCAATTTAATGTAGGACACTTATGGTCCAGAGGTTCGGGAAATAGCCTCAAATAGCTTGACAAATGTGTACTAAGACACGTGCAGCGCGCCACTGTGAGCCCGGCCTTAATCGACCTGCTGATCAACTGTAGCTATTTTGTACAGAGGTCAAATGGGGCAGGAAACGTTTAATATTAGCTTTGGGATGAAACACATGTTGCAATTTCAGACATTCTTTCCTGATTTCTGTAACTTGTCTGTAGTATTGTGACACTGCAACATGTGTTTCAAACAAAAGCTATTACTAAACGTTTTCTGCCCGATTTTTACTGTGTAAAAACCGTTTTCAGCTGACCAGCAGGTGGATTAAAGCCGGGCCCACAGCAGTGCGCTGCACGTGTTTTATTACACATTTGTCAAGCTATTTGAGGCTATTTCCCGACCCTCTGGACCACAAGTGTCCTACATCAAATTGCTCATCTTGAATCCCTGTACACTCTTGTGTACATCTGTAAACACTTATCGTTTTCATCCTTTATACGGTTTCAAGTTGTCGTGTGTCCGTCGTTTTGCTGAATCTTTTGGATACGGGTCAATACAATACAAAACTTTTCTTGAAGTCTGTTACAAACATGGTCCTTGTAGTTCTACAAACGAGTAGTTTTGCAGGACACCGTTTATAAAATTACAAACAATTTCTTCTTAGAAATTACAAATTTTATCACAGTTCATTGTCCGTCCGGCCACATTGCCACTTGAGGGTGTCGTGCTAACATATACAGCTGAGAATCCAGGTTTAGTTCTAACGTCACAGAATTCACTGTGTACTAAGGATTTATTTCCACTGTGCTGTAAATTTAGGTAAGAGAACGAATGTAAAAGTTTTGATCTAAAATTATTAGTAATAATAAGTACAGATTTATAAAGGTTATTCACGATAAAGTGAGCACTTTTGAAATCGCCCATAAAAAAATCTTACTGCTCCTACCTGCATATATTTTATGGGCGCATTGAATGACATGCTCCAAGTAAAGTTGCTAACGGTGAAGGGGAAAGTAATTCCATATATTAACGTTAAATAAAAAGCGTTATATAATCATTTGTGATACCTTAAATTTTCTATCGTTTTGTGTTTTTTTGATGCGTCGAAGTGTAAAAATTAGCAGATTTTTAAAGTTCTTACGTTTATAATCATTTTACAGTTTCGTTGACAGACACATGAAAAAAGCTATGAGGCCATGATAATAATAATTTTACAAAAGGCAGAAGGACACACAACATGCATACTAGTAAATTTTAGCAGAGGTTCCAAAGGTGCTCATTTTACTGTGAACTGCCTATAATATGTTTACGATAAATTGTTTTTGGCATACAAATATAGTATTCCCCTTGTAGTATTTTCATACACCCCTGTCTTTCGTAAACTTTCCCGAGAAAATGTATATAACAGTAAAGTAAGGAAAATTTTAGAAAATATATATTTACTTTTATGTATCTGGGATAACGGATAAATTATTTTGACGGACAAATAAACTGTAAAGGTATTTATACTAAGCATCGCACAGGGTTTTTCTTCGAATGCGGATCAAAATTAATTTGGTAAAATGACGTTGGAACATCAGCCGATATCGAACTTATGATTTCCTGAAGGTAAGTAAACTGTACGACCACATGTCAAAATAGTAACAAGAACCGCAAAAGGAATAAAATATTCACCAGCTGTCACCATTGCATCTCGTATGTAACAACAATTCCTTAATCATTGTTCGGCTATAATCCAGAAAGTTTAAATCCTCACAGAACCTGCAGTTAGGAACAAAAACGTGAATTATTTTTCAGTAACATATAACAATTAGTTCTACAAGTAGTCCTTCTGTACGACAGACTGGAGATTCGTAAAGGAAGTGAAGGTAACATGGCCCAGTTAACCTTGATGGTTCCCAGCCCGCGCAGTGCATGAGGTTGTCGTTATAATAAGTTGGTTTACTTTTCACGGAACCAGTGTGTGTCGCTCAGTGGAGGGGGCGTGCTCAGACGTGTATATAAGACAATGTTATAGCATGGAACTTTACCATTCGCTCGCTGACGAGTATCCTTAGCACAGCAGGACACGCCAACTAACATCATCACCAACATCATGAAGGTCCTGGTAAGTGTGAATCCTGCAAACAGTTCCTACAATACACGTATCCTCTACTAATGTTCACTTAAACAAAGAGTATAGTCATAATAGTAGAAGATGAATACTAACTTTAATCATTACTTCCAGTTGTTTTAATGCGGTCGTTTATTACGAATGATGATAAAAAAATACTTGGCAAGTTCTATCCTTTTAAAACTTTTAAATTTACTGAAAAATGCCTGTGTATGTAACTCATTTAGGCATTCGGACAAGTTTACATAAACATTTTTCACCCGGAAAACCGTACATTATTTTCAAATAAACCAAAAAAATATATACTTAACTATTGAATATCGGAATTATTTAAAGCCGGAGAAACATTATGATTAATATGTGTAGGATATTCACGGTAAAAGAGCACCTTTGAAAACCCTACTTAAGATCTACCTGTATGCACGTTGTGTATTTTCCGCCTTTCAAATTTAACATTGCCATGGGCTTCATCACTTTATTCACTCGTCGGTAAGGAGAAACTGTGATATTATAGGAAAATAAAAATTTTTTACAAATATGGTAATTTTTATACTTTGATCTATTTTAAGAAAACAGAAAGTGAATGTAATAATTTAAGTTATCACAAATGGTTACCTAATAATTTTTATTCGTCATTAATAAATGGAACTACGTTCTATCGATCGTTACCAAAATTACTGGGCGCATGTCTCTTAGTGATCCCATTAATATATATGTTACTAGCATAACTTTTTGCTCAGATTGATTTCATAAATACTCACTTTATAGTGTACATCCTTTACGAATAAATTTATCATTTATTATTTTAATTATCTTAAATACTGAATTTATATTTGAAGGGATGTATTTTTTCTAATCCACATCACTTCATTAACAAAATGAATCACCCGCTATCTTAAGAAAATGAATAGCTTTTAATTCTATGTAATCACAAATTAAACCTAAATAAATAAATTAAATAATTAATTACATGTATTCATTTTCTATCGGGTATCGACGTTTTAACAAGCACACCAACTATCAATAAAATATTTTCATAACTAACACAAATATTCGTTAACATATAGCGTAATGTTTGCTATTGAATTGATTTCACTAGTAAATTATTAATAAATAAAAATATGAAAATAAATCTCAAATAAATATCTAAGAAGAAAATTTTAATCCTTTTTTTATAACTGTGTTGCTTTATTAAAAGAAAAAACCATAAGTCTTAGGAAAGAGAATTTATGATGTGTCATTGCTCATGTAACATATTTTTCATACAATACAACTAAATAAAACGATAAATACTTTTATACTACTTCAGAAAAAATACCAATTCTAGATTTAAATTATATATATATGTATATATATATATATATATATATATATATATATATATAACGACCGAAAACATTTTAACAGTATCTTTTCAAATAAAACAAGGTGCTTACTTATTTGTGCGTGATAGACACTGGCCACAACATTACTTTACGAGCAGCGTTTTATATATGTGTTATGTTGTTGCAGGCTTGCATTGTCCTCGCTCTGCTGGTTGTCTTCGCGGCCGCCGATGAGTCGCAGAAGGAGAAGAGAGGAGTGGTTGGTACATCCCTGGGATATTCCGGCATCCCCGCCCTCGGCTACAGCGGTCTGGGATACTCCGGTCTGGGATACTCCGGTTTGGGATACTCCGGCCTGGGCTACCCCGGCTATGGATACTCCAGTCTGGGCTACGGCTACGGCAGCTATGGCTCTGGATACCCTTACGGATACTCCGGCTACCACTATTGATTGGTCATCGCTGAGACTGTCTTACACTCCTACTGGTCACATTGACCTCTTCAAACCACATCATCCTCAAAAATGAATTCCTGTCTCTAAAAAGAAAACAGAATAAGATCTGTACAGTTTTTCATTAAAATTATTTTCTGGTATCCAGACTATTTCACTATCCCATAACTCCACAAAAATATTAGTGTATAATTCATATTTCTATGTGGTGAATTTCTATTTGTAACAAATTTACATAATATAGAATATATAGTTGCTGATAACTGAAACCGACAACACAAATTGATATGTGGTATCTTATATACCATATTGTATCGAAAAAACTCATTTGCATAATACTGGCACTGTCTTTATGTTATTACTCATGCAATTTCGCAATTCATTTTGATGAAACAGAAAATGCACATTAGATCAATTCACTTAAAATATTTACTTACAGTAATATTTTTCTTTCATTAAAAGATGATTGATTTGTTGAAAATTGTCCTCAGAAACCGAAGGCAAACTTAGTTGCAAATTATATTATAATTTAAACATTTAAAGATAGTAAGAATGATAATATAATTTTAGTTGTGAATGAAACGTTAATGATTTTTAGAAGGAAACGATTGGGCTTGTACGAAATTATCGATGAATATCTATTTATAAAATATTAATTATAACTACACAGAAATAGGTTGTAATCAACACACATTTCAATATGGGCAGATGTTTTTTGAACTTTGATAATGCATGTCTGATTCCAAACACCATAGCTTATAGATTTTGTTTACGCTATTAAATAGAACGGCAGTGCCAAGCTATCACATATTTATCCTGTGGAGTCACTAGAGGGGTGATGAATTTTTTTACATTGTTGAAACAAATGTACATGAAATTACGGAGATATATTGGTAAAAATTATCCAGAAATCGACGTAAAACTCTGGACACTACTGTTATTTAACTGAGAGTCTATTAGAAATTTTTGCAAATTTTCCATGAATTCATGGAATCATCTCATAAATTTTCTTCACTTATACAGCGTATGTAAAGCATGATTACAGAACATATCTAATTTTCATAATGCGTATGTTAACCAGTGTTGAAAAAAAAAAAAAAAAATGCATAATTTTATTTCGGAGCAGGATTTGAACACGAGTGAAAAAGTTCGTAGTATGCGACGCATAAAAAGGTGTGCTCGCATTCTAACCCAATATGTATGTATGTTTAGATAAGGTTATTTTTAATGTAATAACACAAAATTAACAGCATATTCTAAATTCGCAATTCATAATTAATAAGAGACCATATTTCAGTGCATTAGAGTTTTATTTAATAAATAATTATTATTATTTCGTATTAGAGAAACTGAATGGCCGAACTGTAAATGCATATTTTATTAATTAAATATATTCTTCATGACCGTCTTATACTGTTTTCATAGGTGGACGAATTTTCCCTGAAGCTTAGGGATTCACAGATAATTACTGTTTTAACGATTTTTTCCTCGCCTCACTTTTAAGGCGTGTTACAAGCATTTATTTCAAGACAATTAGTCCACTCGTCTACTCTATTACTTCTTTGTATGCTCCGGTTTCTATTTTCCGAAACTTATCTTGTCGAGTTGACTAATATTATCTTTGCTTTTCAAGGCCACCATGTACATAGCCGGACTCTGTTTTCTCTATAGAAATCAAATATGAGCACTTCCTTTAACTCATCCACATGGAGAGCGGAGCTGGGTAGGTGGTTGTTCTATTATTGGAAACCTGGCTGTAGTGTAGTGTCTGATGAGAGAATAGAAGAAGAGAGACGCTGGCTCCCAGAAAAAACTCTACTATCAATTATCTATCTGCAAACGAAGAAGAAGAGTTTTTCTTCAAAACGAAGTTTTTTGTCATCCACAGTGTTTTTGTTTCTCTGCTTGTCTACGTGACCTCCACAAAAATCATTTTTTATTTCAATTGGAATGTCTATTAAAAATAAATCGATTATAGCTCTACTATATCACGAACCTGTGTTCCCCCCAAAATTCACGCATGCCCCCCCTACACTCCTTTTTATCCCATATTTTCTGGTAAACGTATCACTAGGGTCTCTACAGAAAAGATAAAATTAAAATTTGCTTAAAGTTTGTTATTCATAAACATGTAACATTAACCAAAATAGACATACGAAATAAAATATGTTAACAGAATTATTTTCTTTCTTCATGGAATGCGTAAAACGAAAGCTTGCATTGGCTATAGATTTAATAAAAGAGCATATTTAATGAAATACTTTTCATTACTATGTGTTCTACAACTTCTGGAAATGTTTTGTGTTGGGAAGACTTACGTATGTCAGAAGATCAAAATAATACGAAATGTATATACTTGTTCAACTTGACTTCATGACAATCACTATGCGAGTCCAGCATGGGGTTTTACTATCGATTACTGAACTGACACGTTTGATATCACTGATATTCGCATTGTAAAGATTTCATATGTCAGCTTTACTTTCATTCGCTTCACATTCTTTACGCTTTCTAACGAAAATATATATACAAGAACGTCAACACGGATTATAATGAGTTTTTGTGTAACGTAATTAATCAGCTGTCTGGTGAAGTAAATCTGGTCTATTTTAAACCAGCTAAGTTTGACCATCACTATTTTTCCGATGACAGAGTTAAGAAAAAAAAATGTGATTTTGCAAACCACATTCTCTACGTAACAGAAACACGTTGATGAAACTTAATTCCCAGGAAAGTGGAAATATACGTTTACATGTAAGATGTATGAAAATCAGTAGAAAATTGTTGTTATACATATACCATAATTCGTAGTTGAAAATATTTACAGTCACGTTTATGGGTAGTTACGAAGTACAGCTCCGATTATTTGCACAAACGAAAAACAAAATTATATGCTATTCCCGTTCATATAATCAAACTTGACTCAAGGTGGAAACAGCCAATATTGCAAACATGACAAACTTTTACTGCAAAGAAAAGGTCAGAAAATGTTACTAAACCACGATTTAATACTTACATTTAATATATTCATTTGCTTATATATGGCGTCGTATAGAACCTACCGCGAGAGGAGTATTTCTAGATGTTCCCTTTTCCTCCGTAATTACAATCCACTGTTTCATAAACCTGTTTTATTTCTCCTCACGTATAATTAATTATGGACTGAGATTATCCGCCGAACTCCAGCTTCTTACCGTTCATCTATTCACCTTGATTCAAGTGGGAAGGTACGAGAATGCACTAAACCTATTATTTTTTACAAATAATTAATTTTTCGTAGCAAAAAATATAAGAATTAAATTTGTAGCAACGCTTAAATTATATTTCTTCAAATACTTCCGTGTTTATATATATATATATAACATGATTTCTCTCATTCAACAAACTTTACACAGATTACAGATAAACCTATTTATTAATATACCTGAAACTTTGATTGTGCCTTTCAATTTCTTGGTTTAATATATTACTCGTAAATGTATCGCCCAACTCTTAGAAATAACGAAAGCTATGACACAAACACACAAGCGAATGAAAAAATTAACTCATTCGAAATATGTAATCAAACGTTTATAAGGTAGTAGGTGTATGATATATCTTTACATAGCAGTAAAACTGTGTTAACTTGTTTAGTGTTACTCCTAGAGAATTAGATTACTTCGCGGTTCATTACATATGTGTATACGTGTATACCAACATATACAAGTTGCGGTTCTGAGAGAACTACATGAGAAAATATTATTTAAACAAGTTTAATATAGTTAATAAATGTAGGAATCAATATCGAATTAAAAAAGAGTTGCTATTATTCTTCTCTTTGCAGTATTCATACACTGTCATATACAGAGTACCACTCTGAAAATAGTCATAGAAGTGGAACATTAACTGGATCAGGTAACGTAAACAATGATGTACGTAAATGATCACAACAAAATAACAACTGACTTGTTATTAAGGCAAACGAAATGTTGTAACATACGTTAAGAGTTGAATGGACCGCAATATTTTGTGAAACAATTGTTTGAGTGAATAACCATATCTTTGTAAATGCATGCTCTGCAAATACGACTTAATGTCAGAAAAGATAAAAGAAAATTATCTCTGTCCCTTTTTTTTATTTTTTTATATTTATTATTCGTGGAGAAAAAAAACCGTGCATATGGTCAAATATAGCATTTTTAAAGCATACAGATTCTTTAAGTGCCAACAGAAAAGTACAAAGATACGGCGTAGTTAAATATGTGTTCTTTCATTGCGTGAAATAAAATCCCAATGTTTCAGATATGATTTGCACAGTACAGCCTTATGACGGAAACACTGCACGTCTTGCGCGTATGAGCGACGAGACACTAGGCATACGTGTTAGTGTCGCCCGTACCGCTCCTTCGTTTCTTGACCTTTAACGCGGGGTTCCCACGGGAGTCCATTCCACTATAAAGAACATTGTCGCACCTCCCCTAGTTCTGGATACATGCGGAGAAATGGTCCACCGCCGATTGATAGAGACGTCTGAAGCCAATAGATTTGGAGCTACAGTTTTAATGTTACAGGACCATTGATGGCTAAATCTTCTGCCTCATCTCATTAAATGTGTATTCTATTGCCTACAAGACTGGATATCAGACAAGCCAAGGAAGCATGCCAACAGGACTGTGGCCTTTTCGAGAAAACCATAATTGTAATGGGATAGCATTATCCAATAGCAAAATTGCCCGTTGAAGCCACAGCACAAAGATAAGCAAGTCACAGAGCCACTGAATGTACTGTTTTATCGATAGTTTTCCTCTGATCACTAACAGCGCAGACTTAGAAACATAGCATAGTACTTTCCATAAAACCGGGTATAACCTGTTCTAGTGACGTATCTCTCAACAATAAGGACCAGAATTGTATGCTGTCCACTACACTTCACAATACAAACACGGATGTCGTTCGCGTACAGACAATACCTGAATTTGTTGCTAAATACGATGTACAGCCATTTCCCAGTCCTCCAAGTCAACCAACAACAAATACACCAAAATGGAGTGTCAGTGGAAGACGGCGGAAGAGACGTTGGAAATCCAAGTCTTCTTCTGCAAGTCGTCTTACAATGGAACGGTGGTACATGAGGCATTAAGGATACCATTGTATTTCTCTGGGCAGTGGAAACACACACTATTGGTTGTGTTCGCGCCTTTAGGAGAATAACAGTTTCTCTGGAGTTGATATATGAGAGCCTTCCTGCCGCTTGTGTGTTCAGTCGTGTTACCACTACTCCTAACACCAGCGGAGAGTTCAATGAAAACTATCCAACTGGAGGTTAGTTCGATGGAATGACCAGCATTCTATACTTGGCCTAACTTATTCCCTCCTTCAAACTCCGTAAGGTGTTCTTATATGTATCAAATACGTTGTTCCTTCATGTTTGCTGCTAAATGAAATTCACCACATACTATGCTTATTATACTGCACCCAACTTTGCACCACGACTACCCGTGTTACCATGGCTGTGTCTATAGCATAGTCGCCTTATGGCAATATAACTCTGCTAATTGCAGCCCAGCATAAACCAATTTCATTATTATCCATGATGCCACAGTATATAATCTATTTAAACTTACTTCAGACGTTTCTGATTCCAAGATAAAGTTCTACTTCCAGGATATTCCTCCGTCTCGAACAAAGTAAACTTAGCGAACTCTGAAAAACACACCAGGGCATACTCACTGTGTATTACTGCGCACTCAGTTATAAGAGTATTACGTATACGAACTGTTTCTTACCAGGCGGTACCAACACACGTGTTTTCGCACAGTTTCTATTCAAATTATAAATAAATGAGCATTATTATTTAAAGAAAAAATTAGAATATCATTTAAGTTTTACAGAAAAATAGAAACTTTTCTGAACTGAATAACAAAACGCTTTTGATACAGCGCGTATGTTTGAAATAACGAAACACGTCATACATGGGGAGATTTTTCAAAAGTTTAATTAAGAATGAGTTGAAGAAACCGCGACTTGACTATACCTCTTGCTGAGAATTCGTTGAGGGCGTGGTTATATTTATGCGACGAAGTTTATCGTTCACAAATCTGCATTCACTCACCTTGTATATTCACAAACAACAAAATTTTGTAAGAATGTCGCAATTCAAGGTTGAGAAAAATGTAGTAATATACAATATTTCTGACACAATTATGCAGTATTTATTATTAAGAAGTATTTTTTTATGAAAAGTGTTATAAGCCAAATATTACCCTTGCTGTACGTCAGTATTCAGATATAAGAAAAAGAACCGCCAGATTTGGGTGTCTATGAGCTGATTTTTACTCTCCCGTAAGAAACAATTACATTACGTCGTGGACACAGGTTATTGCTATGACACCTAGCTGCAATACAATTCATAATCCATCGTTAACGTAGTGGAACAATTCAATAAAAAAGATTTATTCAACCGTTATTTAGTAATTACTTCACATAAAGATAAATTCACAGAAAAAATTAAATGTTTTTTTATATTTATAAGTTTAAAATTACTTATTTTATTCAAGATTTCGCAAGCTAAGTTGGTTAGTCACTGGCCTGATTACAGTTGTTGGTACCGTCTTGAAGGGAGGAGGAATACTTTCGGAAGGAAGGACGTTCACGTGGTGAGTGGGACGTTCTCTGCCATGGTGTATGGGTTTTCTCGGTGGTCTGTCGAATCCTGCTCCGTTTTCATTCCCCTGCGTCACAACTTCTATCTCGTCTCACCTCATCTATTTCTTCAGACTTTCTCGGGCAACAGCTCTGTCCATCGGTTAGGGCAGCTCGCTCCAATTAGCGCCAGCCAACTCCCATCCACATGCTACATACCTCAGGCAAGAATAACATGTAGATTTATATATTTTATTTAAGAATGTGCGTCTTTCCACTGAACTCGTAGAGAAGAATAAACACCCTCTCTTTCTATATACAACGTGTTTTTGACTAACATGTTGAATTTAAAACCAGAGCATCTGTGGGATTATAGAATCAAATAACACTTTCAAAAAAATATTTGGAAAGGTCCTCTAGTTTTTTTTCTCTAAGTGGATATTTAAGGCAGTTTAATAATTGTGTTTTATTATGTCTTGTGCAACATATGGAACTTAAGATAAAATAAATTTATGATTTTATGTATACTGACATGGCTAGTTTCGGATATTAAATAAAAAAATTACAACACTTACGCATTTTAAAAATATTTTCCGGCCTGAAATGCTTTCCCCCAATGTGTTCAGCTAATGAAATGTAAATTAAATTACAAATTAAGTGAGAAATGTTATTCCATCTAATAAGCCCTGAACCCTGGAAACATTACTGTAATATCCAACACAGATGTGTTACAGTTTACATTATATCTACCATAAGCTACAGAACCTGGCGAAGTTCAAATTGAAAATTATGGTAAGAGAACAGTAAAATACTTGCCGCTGAAAGAGATTCTGTATAGCCATGTTTTTTAAAACTAAAAACAATAGTGGTGGTAGCTACATATGCTCACGCACAGAAAGGCCAAAACGACCCCTATTTACAGTAAACTGTGATCATTTGTTTTCTAGCGCACTCGTAAACAGAGACGGCGGTTACTTTTATGTAGGGATGCCCATCCTCCGATTGGCTGCGCGAGGCTCTGGGTAAGGACGTCGTGTCTTATTGGCAACCACATGGTGCGAAAAGGTCTCCTATCGGATTAGGCGGGCGGCTGGCGGGTAGGCTCTCCCGAGGCGCTCACTGACAAGCATCTCTGCGAAGAGTTGTTCACGGGTGACGCCATTTTTCTGGCAAGTGAGTCTGTAGTTGGCGAAGTAAGTAACTGTCTCACCTCTGTATTCTCACGTGAACCAGTCAAGCATCTCCAAGGGTTACTGGTAAAGAGGATCCCACCAGAACGCAATATAGTCCTGTCCACACGAGATTTCGTTCCCTGCAGAAAGGCCACAAGACAGTTTTATATTCTGGGCACGCTCCAGTACAAAGAGGACTATGGTCAAATTGTCCCGTGAGTGCTTCTGTTCTAGCACTTACCATAAACACTAGGAGTGGTGACGTATCCACTGTTGCCAGAATACTTGACTCGTCAAAACTAATGCTCTCGAAGGGCATACAAGAAAACCCCGCTGTCTCCAAATAATGGATAGGCAGGGTCCCATAAATATAGTAAATAAAATGACCTGATTTCTCCAGAAAATTTATCTATTTTATAGTTAAAATATTTTAATTTTGTCAAATTAATATTTCAACCAAATTGCACATGGTTTAGATATTTCAATTTTTCCTACATGAAACTTATTCATTAGTTTTAATAAGTACGTATATATTTCCATGAAAACATAATAAAAATTTTTATAAAGGGATGTAACTTAATCTGTAGAGATTATTCTCGGTATTTAATGCATCTTGTCACAGTCACACTCAATTTCGTGGAATTAGTTTTGTTCTTTGTTAAGAATTTTTAAATAGTTTAAGATAAGTACCTAACTTTGAGTGCTCTGGGAATTTTACACCTCTCACGTACAACTTCTGGTCATATTAGGATAACAAAATCTTGATTAGAGGACAAAACACACACTGTTCCTTTTAATCAGCTGTTACTTCACACAGAAACACGATACTTGCTAAATTTTGAACGCAAAAGCACACTCTAAACATTTTTTTTTGTACTTTTACATAAAATTCTTTCTAAATAAAATTTCGAAAAAAAAAAAAAATTAGTTGTAAATATAAATATAGTTTTCTTGTAAAAACTGCAAATTTATATTTGTATTATTACAAATGACAGCCGTGTATTACAATTTCCATAATTGAGAAATGCACATGAAATTAGTTTTTTTTTTTTATAATAAAAATTTTTATATGAATAACAGAGAATAACAAGAAAAAATATTTCAATCTTCCAGAAAATATATGTATAGTTTGCAAGTACAGGGACACCATTTACATTGATAGACCTCTCCTTTAACGACTAAACCAAGTTTACTTTCTTTTGTATAGCATAGTTTTATAGTAACTATATCTTTTAGTATCCAAAAAAAAAATAAGGAAAGATATTTGACTAAGAATAATACATTTATTTCATTTTAAGACTTGTGTTGTCGACTTGAGAGATTCTGACGGCTCTTAACTTCGTCTTGAAAGCCAATTTAAGAGTTATTTGTAGCTAATAATCATTAAGATATGTTGAGTAATGCTGTCGTGTTTTGTTGTATTTGTAGTTTTATTATGTTTACTTGAGTGGTTTTAATTGTTTGTCATTATTTAAACATGTAATACATTTATTTTTACACGCAGCTACACCTTACATCACCCATAGTTTTCACAAAAACAGATATACAGTATATAAACGATAAGTGTACACTACTGTACACATCAATGTCCAGGGTTTCGAGACGAGCAATTTGATGTAGGACACTTGTGGTCCAGAGGGTCGTGAAATTACCGCCAAGGCGCGTGACAAATGTGTACTAACACACGTGCAGCGCGCCACTGGGGGCCGGCCATATATGATCTGTGGTTAGCTGAAGCATTTTTGTATAGAGGTCAAATGGGGCAGGAAACGTTTAGTATTAGCTTTGGGATGAAATACATGTTGCAATTTCATACATTCTTTCCTGATTTCTGTAACTTGTCTGTAGTATTGTGACACTGCAACATGTGTTTCAAACAAAAGCTATTACTAAACGTTTCCTGCCCGATTTGGACTGTGTACAAACTGTTTTCAGCTGACCAGCAGGTGGATTAAAGCCGGGCACTCAGCAGCGCGCTGCACGTGTTTTATTACACATTTGTCAATTATTTGAGGCTATTTCCCGACCTCTGGACCACAAGAGTCCTACATCAAATTGCTAATATTGGAGCCCTGTACACTCTTGTGTACATCTGTAAATACTTATAGTTTACATCCTCTATACGGTTTCAAGTTGTCGAGTGTCCGCCGTTTTGCTGAAGCATGTGGATACGGGTCGGTGCAGTAAAAAACTTTTCCTGAAGCTCATTACAAACATGGTCCATGTAGATGTACAAACAAGCAGTTTTGTAGTACACCGTTTATAAAATTACAAACAATTTCTTCGTAGAAATTACCAATTTTATCGCAGTTCATTTACTGTCCGGCCACATTGCCACTTGAGTGTGTTGTGCTAGCATATACAGCTGCAGAATCCAGCTTTAGCTCTAACGTCACAGAATTCACTGTGTACGGAGGATTTATTTCCACTGTTCTGTATATTTAGATAAGAGAACGAATGTAAAAATTTTGATCTAAAATTATTAGTAATAATAAGTACAGATTTATAAAGGTTATTCACGATAAAGTGAGCACTTTTGAAATCGCCCATAAAAAAATCTTACTGCTCCTACCTGCATATATTTTATGGGCGCATTGAATGACATGCTCCAAGTAAAGTTGCTAACGATGAAGGGGATAGTAATTCCATATATTAACGTTAAATAAATAGCGTTATATAATCATTTGTGATAACTTAAATTTTCTATCGTTTTGTGCTTTTTGATGCGTCGAAGCGTAAAAATTAGCAGATTTTTAAAGTTCATACTTTATATTAATTTTAAAGTTTCGTTGACCGACACATGAAAAAAGTGATAAGGCAATGATAATAATAATTTTACATAAAGCAGGATACACAAAATGCATACTAGTAAATATTTAGCAGAGCTTCCATAGGCGCTCATTATACTGTGAACTGCCTATCATAAGTATACGATAAACAGTTTTTGGCATACAAATGTATTACTCTCCTTGTAGTATTTTCGTACAACCCTGTCTTTTGTAAACTTTAACCGAGAAAATGTATATAACAGTAAAAGAATTAAAGTGTTAAAACAATTTATTTACTGTTATGTATCAGGGATAACGGAAAAATTATTTTGACGGACAAATAAACTGTAAAGGAATTTATACTAAAAATTGCACACGGTTTTTCTTGGAATGTGGATCAAAAATAATTTGGTAAAATGACGTTGGAACATCAGCCGATATTGAACTTATGATGTTATGATGTCCTGAAGGTAAGTAAACCGTACGACCACATGTCAAAATAGAACCAACAAACCATAGATTAATGAAATATTCACCAGTTGTCACCATTGCGTCTCGAATGTACCAACAATTCCTTATTCACAGTTCGGCTATTATCTAGAAAGTATAAATGTTCACTGTATCTACTTTTAGGAATAAACAACGAAAATTATTTATCCGTAATTCATAACGATATGTTTTGCAAGTAGTCCTTCTGTACGACAGACTGGAGATTCGTAAAGGAAGTGAAGGTAACACGGCCTAGTTAACCTTGATGGTTCCCAGCCCGCGCAGTGCATGAGGTTGTCGTTATAAGTTGGTTTACTTTTCACGGAACCAGTGTGTGTCGCTCAGTGGAGGGGGCGTGCTCAGGCGTGTATATAAGACAATGTGATAGCATGGAACTTCACCATTCGCTCGCTGACGAGTATCCTTAGCACAGCAGGACACGCCCACTAACATCATCACCAACATCATGAAGGTCCTGGTAAGTAGTAATCCTGCAAACAGTTCCTACAATACACGTATCCTCTACTAATGTTCACTTAAACAAAGAGTATAGTCATAATAGTAGAAGATGAATAGTAACTTTAATCATTACCTCCACTTGTTTTAATGCCGTCGTTTATTACGAATGATGATAAAAAATACTAGGCAAGTTCTATCCTTTTGAAGCTTATTAAATTTACTGAAAAATTCAAGTGTATCTAACTCATTCAGGTAGTCGGACAAATTTTGATAAATTTCTTTCATCCGGAAAACCGGTCATTATTATTTAAAATAAACCAAAAAAATATATACTTAACTATTGAATATCGGAATTATTTAAAGCCGGGAACTAACATTAGGATTAATAGGTGTCGGATATTCACGGTAAAAAGAGCACTTTTGAAAACCCTACCTATGATCAAATTGTATGCACGTTGTGTATTTTTCCGCCTTTCAAAATTAACATTGCTATGGGCTACATCGTTTTATTGACTTGTCGGTAAGGAGAAACTGTAATATTATTGGAAAATCAACTATTTTACAAATCTGGTCATTTTTATACTTCGATCTATTTGAAGAAAACAGAAAGGGAATGAAATAACTTAGGTTATCACAAATAGTTACCTAACACCCTTTATTCTTCATAAATATATACAACTACGTTCCATCAAACGTTACCAAAATTACTGGGCGCATGTCTCTTAGTGAGCCCATTAATATATATGTTACTAGCAGTAAATTGTTGCTTAGGTTGATTTCAAAAATACTCACTTTATAGTAAACATCATTTACGAATAAATTTATTATTTATTATTTTAATTATCTTAAATACTAAATTAATATTTGAAGGGATGTATTTCTTATAATCCACATCACTTCATTAACAAAATGAATCACCCGCTAATTAAGAAAATGAATAGCTTTTAATTATATGTAATCACAAATTAAACCTTAATAAATATATTAAATAATTAATTAAATGTATTCATTTTCTATCTTATATCGACGTTATAACATGCACACCAACTATCAATAAAATATTTTCATAACAAACACACATATTCGTTAACATATAGCGTAACGTTGGCTATTGTATTGATTTAACTAGTAAATTATACATAAACAAAAATGTGAAAATAAATCTCAAATAACTATCTAAGAAGAAAATTTAAATCCAATATTATTACTGTGATGATTTAATAAAAGAAAAAAACCATAAGTCTTATTAATTAGAATTTATGATGTGTCATTGCACATGTAACATATTTTTCATACAATAAAACAAAATAAAACGATAAATACTTTTATACTAGAGTTATAACGCATTTAAATAAGCTAGTTAAAAAAATGAGCTTTCTAACATTGGTATAGTGCATGGTCTACACGATATATTCGTGAGAGTAACATTACAATATCAATTACGTCACGTGCCATCATTTCGGGCAACAAAATAGGTGTTGGAAGGGGGGGTGGTGCTCATTAAAAGTTACTCAACCATTACACTTTTACAGCCATCAACACAATAAAATACAACACTTTATTTGTAATGATACAAATGACTGCTTAAAATGTATTTAGCCATGAATTGCTAGTGGCCAACCTTTTCCATGATTCTCCCCTTGCTATTTGTGCAGTCAGGTACAAACTACTTCAGAAAATAATACCTATTCTAGATTTAAACTATATTTATATATAAAACGACCGAAAACATTTTAACACTTTTTTTCAAATCAAACAAGAGGCTAACTTGTTTGTGCGTGATAGACACTGGCCACAACATTACTTTACGAGCTGCGTTTTATAAATGTGTTATGTTGTTGCAGGCTTGCATTGTCCTCGCTCTGCTGGTTGTCTTCGCGGCCGCCGATGAGTCGCAGAAGGAGAAGAGAGGAGTGGTTGGTACTACCCTGGGATACTCCGGCATCTCCGCCCTCGGCTACAGCGGTCTGGGATACTCCGGTCTGGGATACTCCGGTCTGGGATACTCTGGCCTGGGCTACCCCGGCTATGGATACTCCGGTCTGGGCTACGGCTACGGCAGCTATGGCTCTGGATACCCTTACGGATACTCCGGCTACCACTATTGATTGGTCATCGCTGGGACTATCTTACACTCCTACTGGTCACATTGACCTCTTCAAACCACATCATCCTCAAAAATGAATTCCTGTCTCTAAAGTGAAAACAAAATAAGATCTGTACAGTTTTTCATTAAAATTATATTCTAGTAACCAGACTCTTTCACTATTCCCTAACACCAAAAAAAATATTTATGCATAATTCATATTTTTATGTGGTGAATTACTATTTGTAACAAATTTACATAATATTGCACATATAGTTGCTGATGACTGAAACTTACATCACAAATTGATATGTGGTATCTTATATCACACATTGTATCGAAAAAACTCATTTGCATAATACTTGCACTGTCTTTACGATATAACTCATGCAATTTCACAATTTATTTCGATGAAACAAAAAATGCATATTAAATCAATTCCCTTAAAATATTTACTTAGAGTATTATTTTTCTTTCATTAAAAGATGATAAATTGTTAAAAAGTGTCCTCAGAAACATAAAAACAAGCTTCGTTGCAAATTATATTATAATTTAAAACATTTAAAGATAATAAGAGTGATAATATCATTTAAGTTGTGAACAAAAGGTTAATGATTTTTAGAAGGAGACGATTGGGCTTGTACGAAATTATCAATGAATATCTACTGATGAAATGTTAATTCTAAATACCCAGATAAAGGTTGTAGTCAACACACATTGTGATATGGGCAGATAGTTTTTAACTTTGGTTATTCATGTCTGATTCCAGACACCATAGCTTATGAATTTTGTTTACACTATTAAATTATAAGGCAATGCTAAGCTATCGCATATTTATCCTGTGAAGTCACCATAGATGTGTTACATTTTTGATAATGTTAGAACGAATGTACATGAAATTACGGAGATATATTGCAAAAATTATCCAGAAATCGACGTAAAACTCTGAACACTAATTTTATATAACTGAGAGTCAATTAGAAATTTTTGCAAATATTCAATGAATTCATGACACAAGCTCATAAATTTTCTTCATTCATAAAGGGTATATAAAAATGATTACAGAAGATAATATTTAATTTTTAATTATGCGTATTTTAACCAATGTTTTTTAAAAAAGGAAAAATTGCATAATTTTATTTCGAGCAGGATTTGAACACGAGTCAAAAAGTTTGTAGTATGCGACGCTTAAAAATGTGATATCTCATTCTATCCCAATATGAAGGCTTGTTTAGATAAGGTTATTTTTAATGTAATAACACAAAAATAACAGCATATCATTAATTCGCAATTCATAATTAATAAGAGACAATTTTTCAGTGCATTAGGAATTTAATTAGTAAATAATTGTTCTATTTTGAATTACAGAAACAGAATGGCCGAGCTGTAAATGTATATATTATTTAATGAATATATTCTTCATGCCGTCTTATACTGTTTTCAGAGGTGGACGAATTTTGCCGATTTTTCTCTGAAGCATAGGGTTTCAGAGATAATTACTGTATTACGATTTTTTCCTCAACTCACTTTTAAGGCGTGGTACAAGCATTTATTTCAAGACAATTAGTCCACTTGTCTACTCTATTACTTCTTGTACAATACGGTTTCTACTTTCCGAGACTTATCTTGACGAGTTGACTCATATTATATTTGCATTTCAAGGCCACCATGTACTAGTCCAGACTCAGTTTCCTCTCTATAAATTAAATATGATCACTCTTCCTTTAACTCACCCAATTGGAGAGCGGGGCTGGGTAGGATATTGTTCTATTATTGGGACCCTCGCTGTAGTGTGGTGTCTGATGATAGAATAGAAGAAGAGAGACGCAGGCTCCCCGAAAATACTCTACTATCTACGAAGTTTTTTGTCATCTACCGTGTTTTTGTTTCTCTGCTTGTCTACGTGACCTCCACAAAAATCATTTTTTATTTCAGTTGGAATGTCTATTGAAAATAAATCGATTTTAGCTCTACTATATCACGAACCTGTGTTCCCCCCAAAATTCACGCTTCCCCACACTACACTCATCTTTATTCCATAGTTTCTGGAAAACGTATCACAAGGATCTCTACAGAAAAGATAAAATTAAAAAATATTCTAAAAGTATGTTATTCGTAAGTATGTAACTTTAACCAAAATATAAATACGAAATAAAATTTGTAAACGGAATTCTTTTCTTTCGCCATGGATTGCGTAAAACGAAAGCCTACATTCGCCATAGGTTTAATAAAATAGCTTATTTAGTGAAATACCTTTCATTCCTATGTGTTCTAAGACTTCTGGAAATGTTTGGTGTTGCGCAGACTTATGTATGTTAGAAAATCAAAATCATACGGAATGTATATACTTGATCAACTTGACTACATGATAATCACTTTGCGAGTCCAGCATGGGGTTTTACTATCGATTACTGAACTGAAACGTTTGATATCACTGATCTTCGCATTGTAAAGATTTCATATGTCAGCTTTACTTTCATTCGCTTCAATTTCTTTTCGCTTTCTAACGAAAAAAATATATGCAAGAACGTCAACCACGGATTATAATGAGTTTTTGTGTAACGTAATTAATCAGCTGTCTGGTGAAGTACATCTGGTCTATTTTAAACCAGCCAAGTTAGACCATCGCGATTTTTTCCGATGACAGAGATAAGAAAAAAAAATGTGATTTTGCAAACCACATCTTCTACGTAACAGAAACACGCTGATGAAACTTAATTCCCAGGAAAGTGGAAACAACGTTTACATGTAAGATGTATGAAAATCAGTAGAAAATTGTTGTTATACATATAGAATAATTCGTAGTTGAAAATATTACAGTCACGTTTATGGGTAGTTACGAAGTACAACTCCGATTTTTTGCACAAACGAAAACCAAAATTATATGCTATTCCCGTTCATATAATCAAACTTGACTCAAGGTGGAAACAGCCAATATTGCAAACATGACAAACTTTTACTGCAAAGAAAAGTCAGAAAATGTTACTAAACCACGATTTAATACTTACATTTAAATATTCATTTGCTTTAATATGGCGTCGTATAGAACCTACCGCGAGAGGAGTATTTCTAGATGTTCCCTTTTCCTCCGTAATTACAATCCACTGTTTCATAAACCTGTTTTATTTCTCCTCACGTATAATTAATTATGCACTGAGATTATCCGCAGAACTCCAGCTTCTTACCGTTCATGTATTTTCCTTGATTCAAGTGGGAAGGTACGAGAATGCACTAAACCTATTATTTTTTACAAATAATTAACTTTCCTAGCAAAAAATATAAGAATTAAATTTATAGTAACGCTTAAATTATATTTCTTCAAATACTTCCGTATTTATATATATTTAACCTGATTTCTCTGATTGAACAAACTTTACACAGATCACAGATAAACCTATTTATTAATATACCTGAATCTTTGATGTGCCTTCAATTTCTTGGTTTAATATATTACTCGTAAATGTATTGCGCAATTCTTAGAAATAATGAAACCTATGACACAAACACACAAGCGAACGAAAAAATTAACTCATTCGAAATATTTAATCAAACAATTATACTTTTATAAGGAAGTAGGTGTATGATATATATTTTACATAGCAGTAAAACTGAGTTAACTTGTTTAGTGTTACACCTAGAGAATTAGATTTCTTCGCGTTTCATTACATATGTGTATACGTGTATACCAACATATACAGGTTGCGGTTCTGAGTGAACTACATAAGAAGATATTATTTAAACAAATTTAATATAGTTAAAAAATGTAGGAAACAATATCGAACTAAAGAGTTTCTATTATTCTTCTCTTTGCAGTATTCATACACTGTCATATACAGAGTCCCACTCTGAAAATCGTCATTGAAGTGGAACATTAACTGGATCAGGTAATGTAAACAATGATGTTCGTAATTAATCACAACAAAATAACAACTGATTTGTTATTAAGGAAAACGAAATATTGAACATACGTTAAGAGTGGAATGGACCAATATATTGTGAAACAATTGTTTGAGTGAATACCCATATCTTGGTAAATGCATGCTCTGCAAATACGACTTAATGTCAGAAAAAATAAAAGAAAATAATCTGTGTACCTTTTTTTTATTTTTTTTTATTTATGTATTCGTGGAGAAAAAAAATCTTGCATATGGTCAAATATAGCATTTTTAAAGCATACAGATTCTTTAAGTGCCAACAGAGTACAAAGTTACGGCGTAGTTATATCTGTGTTTTTCATTGCGTGTAATAAAATGACTATGTTTCAGATCTGATTTGCACAGTACAGCCTTAGGACGGAAACACTGCACGTCTTGCGCGTATGAGCAACGAGACACTAGGCATACGTGTTAGTGTCGCCCGTACCGCTCCTTCGTTTCTTGACCTTTGACGCGGGGTTCCCACAGGAGTCCATTCCACTCTTAAGAACATTGTCGCACCTCCCCTAGTTCTGGACACATGAGGAGAAATGGTTCTCCGCCGTTTGATAGAGACGTCTAAAGCCAATAGTTTTTGGAGCTACAGCTTTAATGTTACAGGGCCATTGATGGCTAAATCTTCTGCCTCATCTCATTAAATGTGTATTCTATTGCCGACAAGACAGGATATCAGACAAGCCAAGGAAGAATGCCAACAGTACGGGGGCCTTCTCGAGAAACCCCTACTTGTAATGGGATAGCATTATCCAATAGCAAAATTTCCCGTTGAAGCCACAGCACGAAGATAAGCACATATCCCAGAACTTACTGAATGTACTGTTTTATCGATAGTTTTCCTCTGATCACTAACAGCGAGGACTTAGAAACATAGCATAGTACTCTTCATAAAACCCGGTATAACCTGTTCTATTGACGTATCTCTCAACAATAAGGTCCAGAATTGTATGCTGTCCACTACACTTCACCATACAAACACGAATGTCGTTCGCGTACAGACAATACCTGAATTAGTCGCTAAATACGATGTACAGCCATTTCCCAGTTCTCCAAGTCAACCAACAACAATACAACACCAAACTGGAGTGTCATTGGAAGACGACGGAAGAGACGTTGGAAATCCAAGTCTTCTGCAAGTCGTCTTACAATGGTACGGTGGTACATGAGGCATTAAGGATACCATTGTATTTTTCTGGGCAGTGGAACCACACACTATTGGTTGTGTTCGCGTATTTATCAGAATGACAGTATCTCTGGAGTTGATATATGAGAACCTTCCTGCCGCTTGTGTGTTCAGTCGTGTTACCACTACTCCTAACACCAGCGGAGAGTTCAATGAAAACTATCCAACTGGAGGTTAGTTCTATGGAATGACCGCCATTCTTTACGTGGCCTAACTTATTCCCTCCTTCAAACTCCGTAAGGTGTTCTTATATGTATCAAATACGTTGTTCCTTCATGTTTGCTGCTAAATGAAATTCACCACATACAATGCTTATTATACTGAACCCAACTTTGTACCACGACCGCCCGTGTTACCATGGCTGTGACTATAGCATAGCCGCCTTATGGCAATATAACTCTGCTAATTGCAGCCCAACATAAACCAATTTCAGTATTATCCATGATGCCACAGTATATAATCTATTTAAACTTACTTCACCCGGTTCTGAAGCCAATATATAGTTCTACTTCCAGGATATTCCTCCGTATCGTACAAAGTAAACTTAGCGAAGTCTGAAAAATACACCAGAGCATACACACTGTGTATTACTGCGCACTCAGTTATAAGAGTATTTCGTATAAGAACGGTTTCTTACCAGGCGGTACCAACACATGTGTTTTCGCACTTTTTCTATTCAAATTATTAATAAATGAAGCATTATTATTTAAAGAAAAAATTAGAATATCATTATATTTTACAGAAAAATATAAACTTTTCTGAACTGAATAACAAAACACTTTTGATACAGCGCGTATGTATGACATAACTAAACACGTCATACATGGGGAGATATTTCAAAAGTTTAATTAGGAATAGGTTGAAGAAACCGCGACTTGAATATACCAAGTTTCGCCTCTTGCTGAGAATTCGTTGAGGGCGTGGTTATATTGATGCGACGAAGTTTATCATTCACAAATCTGCATTCACTCTCCTTGTATATTCACAAACAACAAAATTTTATAAGAACGTTGCATTTCGAGGTTGAGAAAAATGTAGTAATATACAATAATTCTGACACAATTATGCAGTATATATTATTAAGAAATATTTTTTTAACGAAAAGTGTAATAAGACAAATATTACCGTTGCTGTACGTCAGTATTCAGATATAAGAAAAAGAACCGCCAGATGTTTGTGTCTATGAGCTGAATTTTACTCTCCCGTAAGAAAAAATTACATTATGTCGTGGACACAGGTTATGGCTATGACACCTAGCTGAAATACAATTCATAATCCATCGTTAACGTCGTGAAAAAATACAATAAAAAAAAGATTTATTCAGCCGTTATTTAGTAATTACTTCACAAAAAACTAAATTCACCGAAAAAATTTAATGTTTTATATATTTATAAGTTTAAAATCACTTATGTTATTCAAGATTTCGCAAGCTGAGTTGGTTAGTCATTGGCCTGCAACTTCTGAGGCCCCGGCGTGATTACAGTTGTTGGTACCGTCTTGAGGGGACGAGGAATACTTTCGGAAGGAAGGACTTTCACGTGGTGAGTGGGACGTACTCTACCATGGTGTAGGGGTTTTCTCGGTGGTCTGTCGAATCCTGCTACGTCTTCATTCCCCTGCGTCTCCCCTTCTATCTCGTCTCACCTCATCTATTTCTTCTGACTGGCTCGGGCAACAGGTCTGTCCATCGGGTAGGGCAGCTCGCTCCAATTAGCGCCAGCCAACTCCCATCCTCATGCTACATGCCTCAGGCAAGAATAACATGTAGATTTATATATTTTATTTAAGAATGTGCGTCATTCCCCTGAACCCGTAGACAAGAATAAACACCCTCTCTTTCTATATACAACGTGTTTTTGAATAACATGTTGAATTTAAAATCAGAGCATCTGTGGGCTTATAGAATCAAATAACACTTTCAACAAAATATTTGGAAAGGTCCTCTAGTTTTTTTTGTCTCTAAGTGGATATTTAAGGCAGTTTAATAATCGTGTTTTGTTATGTCTTGTGCAACATATGGAACTTAAGATAAAATAAATTTATGATTTTATGTATACTGACATGGCTAGTTTCGTATATTAAATAAAAAAATTACAACACTTACGCATTTTAAAAATATTTTCCGGCCTGAAATGATTTACACCAATGTGTTCAGCTAATGAAATGTAAATTAAATTACAAATAAATTGGAAAAAGTTATTCCATCTACTTAGGCCTGAACCCTGGAAACTTTACTGTAATATCCAACAGAGATGTGTAACAGTTTACATTATATCTACCATAAGCTACAGAACCAAGTGAAGTTCAAATTTAAAATTATGGTAAGAGAACAGTAAAATACTTGCCGCTGAAAGAGGTTCTGTATAGCCATGTTTTTTAAAGTTGAAACAAAAGTGGTGGTAGCTACCTATGCTCACGCACACAAAGGCTAAAAACGACCCCCTGTTTACAGTAAACTGTGATCATTTGTTTCCTAGCGCACTCGTAAACAGAGACGCGGAGACGACTGTGTGCGGCGGTTACTTTTATGTAGGGTTACCCATTCTCCGATTGGCTACGCGAGGCTCTGGGAAAAGACGTCGTGTCTTATTTGCAACCACATGCTGCGAATAGATTCCCTATCGGCTAAGCGGGCGGCTGGCGGGTATTCTCCCCCGGGGCGCTCACAGACAAGAGTCTCTGCGAAGAGTTGTTCACGAGTGACGACATATTGCTGGCAAGTGAGTCTGTAGTTGGCGAAGTAAGTAACTGTTTCACCTCTGTATTCTCACGTGAACCAGTCAAGCATCTCCAAGGTTTACTAGTAAAGAGGATCCCACCAGAACGCAATATAGTCCTGGCCACACGAGATTTCGTGCCCTGCAGAAAGGCCACAAGCCAGTTTTATATTCTGGGCACGCTCCAGTATAAAGAGGACTATGGTCAAAGTGTCCCCTGAGTGCTTCTGTTCTACCACTTACCATAAACACTAGGAGTGGTGACGTATTCCCTGTTGCCAGAATACTTGACTCATCAAAACTAATGCTCTCGAAGGGCATACAAGAAAACCCCGTTGTCACCAAATAATGGATATGCAGGGTCCCATAAATATAGTAAATAAAATGACCTGATTTCTCCAAAAAATTTATCTATTTTATAGTTAAAATATCTTAATTTTGTAAAATTAATATTTCAACAAAATTGCACATGATTTAACTATTTCAATATTTCCTACATGAAACTTATTCATTAGTTTTAATAAGTACGTATATATATTTCCATGAAAACATAAGATAATTTTTTATAATGGGATATAACATAATCTGAAGAGATTTTACTTGGTCATGTATTGCATATTGTCACAGTTACAGTCAATGTTGTGGGATGTGTCTTGTTCTTTGTTAAGAATTTTTAATTGATTAGGAGCAGTAACTTGCTTTTGAATGCTCTAAGAATTTTACACCTCTCACGTGCAACTTTTGTTCATGTAAAGAGAACATTTTGATTACAGCACAAAACGCAAACTGTTCCTTTTAATCAGCCGTTATATCCTACAGAAACACGAGACTTGCTGGTTGTTGAGCGCAAAACCACACTCTAAATTATTTTTTTTTTGTACTTTTACGTAAAATTCCTTCGAAACCCATTTACCAAAATAAATCCTTCTTAAAACTACATATAGTCACCTTTTATAATCTGCAAATTATATGATTGTATTATTACAAATGATAGCCTTGTATCAGAGCAGGTCGATTAGCGCCGGGCCCCAAGGATCCAGCTGTGCGTGTTTTTGTACAAATTTTTCAAGCGATTTACGGTTATTTCCCGACACTCTGGACCACAAGTGGCCTACATCAAATTGCTTGTCTCGGAGGCCTGTACACCGTTTTGTACAGTTGTAAACAATTATTGATTCATCCTTTATACGGTCTCAAGTTGTTGAGTGTCCGCCGTTTTGCTGAAGCTTGTGAATACGGGTCAGTAAAGTACAAAACTTTCCTTGGAGTCTATTACAAACACGGCCCTTGTAGTTCTTCAAACGAGTAGTTTTGCAGGAGAAATATTTGTACTGTTACCAGCGTTTGTGAAATTACAAACAAATTCTTCGTAGAAATTACAATTTTTTTACAGTGCATTGTCCGTCTGGCCACATTGCCACTGAGTTGTCGAGAAAGCATATACAGCCACAGAATCCAACTTGAGCTATAACGCCACAGAGATCACCGGGTACGGAGGATTATTTCCACTGTGCTGTATATTTAGTCATGAAATCGTATGTTAAAAATTTGTTCGAAAATTATTTAGCTATAATAAGTATAGAATTATAAAGGCTATTCACGATAAAGTTAGCACTTTTGAAATCAACTTTAGATAAATGTCATTTGTCCTACCTGCATATATTTTACGGGCGCATTGAGTGACATGCGCCAAGTAAAGTTGCTAAAGATGGAGGCTAAGCAATTACATTTCTAAACGTCAAATAAAAAGCATTAGGTAATCATTTGTGATATCTTAATTTTTTCTATCGCTTTCTGTTTTTTTAATGGGCCGAAGTGTACAAATTTGCAGATTTTTTAAGTAATATTACATATATTACAGTTTCACTTGACCAACAGATGAAGAAAGAGATAACGCCCATGATAATGATAATCTCACATAAGGCGGAAGAACACACAACGTGCATACAAATACATCTTAAGCAGTACTTCCGAAAGTGAACTATTATTTTAACGTGAACCCTCTAAAATAAGTATAATTATAAATACTTGTTTCTGGCATAAATACGTTGTATTCTTCCTGTAGTATTTTCGTACACAACTGCCTTTCGTAATGTTTCCCGAGAAAATGTATATAACATTAAAGAAAGGAAAATGTTAGAAAATATTTATTTACTTTATTGTATCTGGGATAAGGGATAAATAATTTAGAAGGACAAGGAATCGGAAAATGGATTTAGACTAAGCATTACACAAGGTTTTTCTGGGAATGTGGATCAAAATCAAATTGATATAATGACTTTGGAACATCAGCCGTATCGAACTTATGATGTCCTAAAGGCAAGTAAATCGTACGATCACATGTCAATGTAGAAACAACAAAAGTAAAGGAATAAAATATTCCCCAACTGTCACCATTGCGTCACGAATGTACCAACCATTCCTCAAAAATTGTTTCTCTATAATCTAAGTATTTTAAATGCAAACTGTAACTGTTTTTAGAAACAAACAACGAAAATTATTTATCCGTAACTTATAACAATAAGTTTTGCAAGTAGTCTGTCTGTACGACAGACTGGAGATTCGTAAAAGAAGTGAAGGTAACACGGGCTGGTTAACCTTGATGGTCCCCAGCCCGTGCAGTGCGTGAGGTTGTCGTTATAATTAGTTGTTTACTTTTAACGGAACCAGTGTGTGTCGCTCAGTGGAGGGGGCGTGCTCAGGCGTGTATATAAGACAATGTGATAGCATGCTACTTTACCATTCGCTCGCTGACGAGTATCCTTAGCACAGCAGGACACGCCCACTAACATCATCACCAACATCATGAAGGTCCTGGTAAGTTGTAATACTGCAAACAGTTCCTACTATACACGTATCCTCTACTAATATTCACTTAAACAATGAGTATAGTCATAATAGCAGATGATGAAAAGTAACTTTAATAATTGCCTCCAGTTGTTTTAAATCGTACCTTTATTGCGAATGATGATAAAAATATTAGGCAAATACTATTATTTAAAACTTTTAAATTTACAAAAAATTCAAGTGTATGAAACTCGTTTAAGCAGTCAAACACGCGGACACATGTTTGAGAACATCCCTCTTTCAAATTTTGATAAATTTTTAAAGCGGAAAACCGTAAATTAATAAAAAAAGAAACTACAAACAATTTTTAATATTGAATATCAGAATAATTTAAAGCCGGGTACAATCATTATAATTTATGGGAACATGATGTGCACGGTAAAATATCGATTTTTAAAACCATACATAAGATCTACTTGTATGCACGTTGTTTATTTTCCACATTTGAATATTAATATTGACATAGGCTTCATCACTTTTTTCCTTCGTCGGTCAGGTGATACTGTGATATTATTGGAAAATAAAACAGTCTTAATTTTTATACTTCGATCTATCTAATAAAACAGAAAGTGATTGAAATAATTTAAGATGTCACATATGGTTACCTTACACTTTTTATTCGACGTTAATATATGGAATCAAGTTCCATTAATCGTTACCAACTTTACTGTGCTCATGTAACTAAGTGGCCGGTTAATATATATGTAAGTAGCAGTGACATTTTTCTCAGGTTGATTTCAAAACTTCTCTCTTTATCGTGAACAGCCTTTACAAATAAAATTATCATTTATTATTTTAACTATTTGCTTAAACACTGTATTTATATTTGATGGATTGTATTCATTCTAATCTGCATCATTTCATTTACAAAATGAATCAACCACTATCTTGAGAAAATCAATTGCTTTTAAATTCTCTGTAAAAACAAATTAATCTTAAATAAATAGATTTCATAATTCATGAAATGTATACGTTTTCTAAGAGGTATCGTCGAGTTAACATGCACACCAAATATCAATAACATTTTTCATAACACTCACAAATATTCGTTTATATATAGCATTACACTTACTATTGTATTGATTTCACTACTTAATTATTCAAAAATAAAATGTGAAAATAGATCTCAAATACTATCTAAAAAGAAAATTTTCAAACAATATTAATATTGTGTTGCTTCATTAATATTTAAAATAACATAATTATTAATAATGATAATTTTCGATTTGTCATTGATCATGTAACATAACTTTTATACAATACAAATAAAGAAAATTATAAATATTTTATACCAGAGTTATAAAGTATTTAAATAGTGAAGTAATAAAATGTGCTGTCTAACATTGGTATAGTACAGGGTCTACACGATAAATTCCTGGGATTACTAGTACAATATCAATTAAGTCGTGCGCCATCATTTCGAATGACAAAATAAGGGGAGCGGAGACATGAAAAGTTCCGAAACCATTAAAACTTTGTAGCTATCATCATAATTAAATAAAATCCTTTATTTGTAAAGATACAAATGGCTGATCAATATGTATTTTGCCATTAATTGCTAGAGGCCAAGTGTTTCCATAATTCTCCGCTTTCTAAGTGTGCGGTCAGGCACAAATAACTTCAATACCAACTATATATTAAAATATATATATATATATATAAACCCACCCTAAAAATTTTATCAATATTTTTGAAATTAAAGATGAGGCCACGCAATTACTTAACAAGCAGCGTTTTATATATGTTTTATGTTGTTTGCAGGCTTGCATTGTTCTCGCTCTGCTGGTTGTCTTCGCGGCCGCCGAAGAGTCGCAGAAGGAAAAGAGAGGAGTGATTGGTACATCCCTGGGATACTCCGGCATCCCCGCCCTCGGCTACAGCGGTCTGGGATACTCCGGCCTAGGATATTCCGGTCTGGGATACTCTGGCCTGGGCTACCCCGCATACGGCTACTCCGGTCTGGGCTACGGCCGCAGCTACGGCTATGGATACCCGTACGGATACTCCGGCTACAAGTGGTGATTGGTCATCGCTGAGTCTGGCTTCCATTTCTGCTGCCCATACTCATCTCTTCATGAAGGAAATTCAAACCTCATATTGAATCTGAATTCATGTTCCTAAAATAAAAATAAACAACTGACTCCCACAGTGATTACAATTTTTTTCTGGTAACCAGGCTTGTTTCTACTATCCTTAATCATACATAAATTAAGTTATTTATAATAATATATATAAATAAATATTAATATAGAGCATATCTAAATATGTAAAAAAAAACATTAGTCACTGTATTAAGTCAGTGATAAAGAAAATTTACATAATTAATTCACATTTATTGTCAACTATTCCACAGTCACGAAAAAATTCTTTCACATAAAATTACATAAAAGTTACACCATTCAAAATGCACACGTGTTATTTTCCATCTGCTTTCGATGGAACATTTAAATCGAAGTTAGATCAAGATTCTTTAAATATTTTCTTAATAAATTTGTTTAATTCGATTATAATTTTTATTAAAAATGATCCACATAAGCAAACAAGAAAATTTCTCTTTTGGATACAATAAAAGTTATAATGTAGTATCATTCAAATACATATAAATACGTTAATATGAATAACTTTCGCTGTTGGAAACATCACAGTTTATAAAGAAATAATTATTAAATAAACATAAGTTAGTATTTAAAATACACACAAAATTAATATCTTGTTTACATTGAAAGTGAAACTTCAACTTTTTCAAATAAGAAAGTTCCTGAGTTAACACTGCATCATACATGAATAGAGAATGGCCTGGTAAAACTATTCAGCAATAAGAAATAATTTGCTGCCAACACTTAATAACGGAACTCCCAGACATGAAACGCGTATCCTAGTTGATTATCACAAGGCTATATGTATTTTTTTAATTTCCCGCTACCATATGGAACGCAACGACATACCACCGAAGAACCATCCTGCATAGTAACCATGGCTGCGTAGCTTTTTTTGTCCACTGTCTTGATTAATATCATTTTCAAGATTCCTTCTGTATACATTTTTGTATTAGCTTGAATATAAGCGCACTCAAATTTCATGCTGATTCTAAAATTAATTGTATTTATAGGCATATTTTCATATCACTAGCTTACACCTTCCCCCTTCTCCATGCATATCCACTGAAGACTGTGTCCTCAATTTCATCTTTTCACCAAGATTTCACTTGGAGCCTGGTGCTATTGGATCGTTTTGGCGGTAACATAAACTGAGCCCCAATCGCTAGGAGATACTAGTGCGGCGATAAATCAGGAGGGTATATGCTGTTGATGAACTATGCAGGGTCCGCAGTAGGCAAATTTTTGTTGACCCAACATCTGACTCTGGCGTTGGGCCAACATTGGAAAACGCAAGTTGGGTCAATGTCAAAATATCACCCGGGTAAAGGTTGGCCCAAAAGTGTATATTTGCGTTGGCTGCCAACTGAAATATGACACTTAACCTACATTACTGGACCAATGAAAATCTATGGTTTTCTCCTCACTTTCTTTAATTATCTATCTTTCAAATATTTTTTTTGCCAATCAAAAAACCAAAATGCTGTTTGTTGGCTTTACGTTGGTTTATCGTATATATATATTACACATCACCAATCTAATATGACAGAAACCCAACTGCTAACTTACGTTGGTATTACGTTGGTTATGTGTATTATTTTGACCATTTACTACATATTATATATTTTTTCTTTCAGAAAGGTATTCACAGTCATTTATTCACAGTTAGTAATATTTAGCGTAGATATGCTATTGTGTGCGTAATGCCGACTCTTAGAAAAACGTAATGCCAATGTTGGTTACCAGTTTTTAAAGTACATTTTACCCAATAACAAAGAATGTTTTAAAATGCATTGACTCTATTATTACTCATAACATACTACTTAACATTTTAACCTGAAAATTCTATTTCAAGATATCGAATTCTAACCCACACCTTTAGGATTATCAACCTAGCGGCTCATTCACTAGGCTACCGTTACTTCTCGAGAAACGCAGTGCTAAAAATCTTTATACATTAAGCTAATTAAAATGAAGTTTATATATTTATTTCGAAAAAATCAATACTATTCTATGATAGCATAATTTAAACGAACTTTGTTCTTGCTGAAGGGGCCCTTAAAAAACATTTATAAATTTAAAATTCTGAAACAAAAGAGGAAAATTACATACTTACCAAACATGAATATGTACTCCGAAATAGTTAAGAGCAAAGATCTCACAAAGTATACTTACACACATGAGGTTGGTTATGTGATTCTTATTTAAAATATTTAGAAAAGAGATTTGTTTTCCTTTATGAACAACCATTCCATAATTTTGACAAAGAGGTTGTTTATACAATATTGGCCTCACATACAAAATCAATG
Source organism: Dryococelus australis (assembly GCA_029891345.1). NCBI lineage: Eukaryota > Metazoa > Arthropoda > Insecta > Phasmatodea > Phasmatidae > Dryococelus > Dryococelus australis. The sequence continues at coordinate 39,152,530 of CM056993.1, forward strand.
CCTATTACAAACTGTATGTATACCAATTAACTGCCAACAATCAGCCAAACATTACAACAATAAGATACCTTAAACAAAAATAATATGTATTAGAATCCTAACTGGTAAGCAAACATTAACAATTATCGATAGATTATTTATCCCATACGTAAAATTGAGTATTATTGGAAATATATATTACATAACATTGGCCTAACCGGCATAAACTAAAGAAAAGTACTATTTACCGACTGTTTGATTTACAACATTATAGCTATATAAGAACAACAAAACATATTTTAAAAAATAATCAGTAACGTGAAAAATATTTGTAATTCATTAAATACATTAAAAGGGCTTGGTTTTCATTAAGAATATCTATTCTCTAACTTCGACTTAAAATGTTGGTTTTACAATGTTGGCCCAACATAATAATTAATGCCAATTACCAAATTAAGTTCTACCGAGTAGTTGACAACAATAAGTAAACCATATAATCAATATATATATATATATATATGTATAATAATATATATATATATATATATATATATATTATATATATATATATACACAATTAGTTTATGTATTAAAAAACCAAAAGTTTAAGCAAACATGGAAAATTATGTTATTTTTGTCATCACATACTTTCTATGGAGCATTGTTGAAATTATGTCAGTTACTTATATTTTCCAAACTAACGAAAAAGGCAAAAAATCAATGGTTTATTTGCCACAATTGTTACAACATAAAACCTACTAAACATATTTCATAAAAATTTTCAGTATTGTGAACAACACATTTGCAACTCATATAATATTGAAAATAGGAATTGTTTTAATAGAGAATGGCTATTCCCTAACTTTGACAATAAAGTGTTGGTTGCACAGTGTTGGCCCACATGAAAATTACTACCAATTACCAACTGTATGGCTACCAACTTGTTGCCAACGTTTAGCCAGCCTTGACAATCAAATTCAATTAAAATATATTATTTATGTATTAAAAACCTAAATGTTAAGCAAACATTTAAGGTTATGGTAATTTGTTTCATTCTACAAACAGAATTGAGCATTCTTGGAAATATGTTAGTTACACAATGTTGGCCCAACTAAAAAAAAAATTACCAATCACCAACTATTTTGTTTTGAACACTATCCCAACATAAAATAAACTAAAGGCTGTTCACGTTAAAATTAATAGTTCTGAAATCAACATTAGAAAAAGTCACTGCCCCTGCCTGCATATATTTTAACGGGCACACTGAGTGTCATGAGCTCAGCAAAATCGGTAACAATGGACGGAGAGATGTTCCATATACTTAACGTCGAATATAGAGTGTTAAGTAACCATCTGTTATAAAATAAATTATTTCTTCGCTAGCTTTTTGTTTGTAATGCATCGAATTGTAAAAAACCACCAGATTAGTAAAACATATACGGTTCTAATAATTTCACCATTTCACCTGATCGACGCATAAATAAAGTAATAAAGCCCATGGAAATGTTAATTTTACATGAGAGGACGTATACACAACATGTATACAAGTATATCCTAAGCAGGGCTTTTAAAAGTACTCATTTTACCGTGAAAGTCTTTAGACATGTTTACAAGAAAAATAGTTAGTGTCAGTAAAAATATTAGTATATTTCATAAAATGCAACAAAAGGGGGATTATTTAATTATGAATATCTATTCCCTAACATTGCAATACAGTTGGTTTTACAACGTCGGCCCAATATAAATATACATGCACATTACCAACAGTATGTCTACCAACTTATCCACATTTAACCAATAATTTTAAAGTTTTCGAAAATTGTTCTTGCGAATTGTTCTGAGATTTTTTGATTTAGTAAGGTGTTTATGTATGTTTTTCTAAGGTGTGTTATTAAAATTTTCACTTAAAAATGATTGGTTGAAATAGTAGGTTGTGCCAATTTGGGTTTTGTGTATGTGTTTCTATATTAACATATTACCAACATTTCCAACCAAATGCCAACGGTTAGGCCAAATTCATTTTTACAACTGCATCCATACATTCTTACTCTATTTCAACTTCTTCAAAAACTTCAGGAAGCTATGCTAATAGTATATTATATTGTCAATGTTGCTCACTCCTCGTAATATCGTCTTCTATGGCAATTATTGTCAATCCCCTAAAAACTAAATAATGAAATATGGTTACCCTGCTGCTGGAATTTACATTCTGTATCGAAAATGATGAATGAAATTATGAGCTATAGTATATGATTTGGAGAAGTATATAGAACCCCAGAAGGAAAAATAATACACTGCGATTTGTTCCACTGACCGCGCAGTCTACTAAAAAGATGTAATTTATTTATTGGTCTTGTTCAATTGTGGCGATTTTTTTGCTTCATAGAGGAAATAAAATATTTTATTTCGGTAAATGGTGGGTTCCTTTCCTAATCATACATTTTTCGTCTCATAAGATTTTACGAAACTTTTTAACCTCCTTATATTTTAATTTATAAAAATATTAGAATTTATTTGTATAATTATTATAGAATTTATATTAATATTTTTTATTATTTTTATTAATATATATTTTATTAATTATTTTATATTTTTATAATATTAATATTTAATAAATTAATATTTTTATTAATAATAATATTTTTTTAAAATTTTTATTAATATAGTAATTTTTGTAGCTGAAAATTACGGACGAGGAATAGAAAAACATAACCCTTTGACATGTGCATTGTCATAATTGCTACAAAAATATAACTATATACATTTTTACTAAACAAAAAATTCTTGTCACTTTTCATCCAGTCTTGATTGCAGAGGTTTTAACTTCAATACTTGGATTATGGTTTTTATAAACACTTGAATAAATAACAAAATGCAAAGCGTATTTTCATAATTTGTTCGTGTGTATTATATACAATTACCACGAGATGTCTTTTCGATATATTCATCGAAGTTTACAAACAGCACCACAATATTTACGAAATCAGTAGTTAGTAGCAGTTTTCTTAACCCATTCATTTCGAATTCATTTACGAGTAAGTGTTGCAATATGTTACTTTCTTGGCACGCCCTGCATTTGTGTAGAGCGTACTACTATCGGGCAATGTGCTGCATGCTCAAAGCTATAAGAATTAACCATGTTTAAATTAATTATATACAAGAGTCAACAAATAATATCACTTACAAGGGAAACGCTCAAAACTCGAGCCAGTGATTGTGTGTTGTTTACAGTACCGACTATATATGTATGTATATCCTTTATTGCAACACGTCCTCAAATATCGTGATAATCGAAGATGTGGCCCTCCGAATTTTATTACGTATGTATTCTCTATTCTAGTATAGTATTTGATGGAAGAGTGAGATATTTTAATTTCTGTGAAGTGCATGCAAGTATTTTGAAGTTCTCATGTACCTGTGTTTGTTGCTGAAAACTAAAATTTCTTAAAACAACATTTAACATTTTTTTCAACAATTTTTAAGGCAGTTTAGTAATCGAGGTTTACTAAGTTCAGTACAACATATGGAGCTTGAGAAAAATTAACTTCATGGTTTCATTTATAATGACATGACTAGTTACGCATACAAAATTTAAAAAAATTACACTGCTTACGAATTTTTAAAATATATTCCGACCTGTCCTGCATTGCACCAATGTGTTTGGCTATTGAAATGTAAATTAAATAACACATTTCGTAAAAAAAAAAGTAATCTCTCTACTAAGGCCTGAACCCTAGAAACATTACTGTAAAATCCGACAGAGATGAGCTACGGTTTACATTATATCTACCATAAACTACAGATCCAGGCGAAGTTCATAATATAAATTATGCTAAGACAACAGTAAAATACTTGCACTGAAAGAGGTTTTGTATTGCCTTGTTTTTTAAAGTTGAAAACAAAAGTGGTGGTAGCTACTTTATGCCCACGCACAGAAAGGCCAAAAACGACCCCCTGTTTACAGTAAACTGTGATAATTTGTTTCCTAACGCACTCGTAAACAGAGACGCGGAGACGACAGTGTGCGGTGGTTACTTTTATGTAGTGTTACCCATTCTCCGATTGGCTGCGCGAGAATCTGGGAAAGGACGTCGTGTCTTATTTGCAACCACATGCTGCGAAAAGGTTCCCTATCGGCTAAGCGGGAGGCTGGCGGGTAGTCTCACCCTGAGGCTCTCACTGACAAGCGTCTCTGCGAAGAGTTGTTCACGAGTGACGACATATTGCTGGCAAGTGAGTCTGTAGTTGGCGAAGTAAGTAACTGTTTCACCTCTGTAATCTCAAGTGAACCAGTCAAGCATCTCTCAGGTTTACTAGTAAAGAGGATCCCACCAGAACGCAATATAGTCCTGGCCACACGATATTTCGTGCCCTGCAGAAAGGCCACAAAGCATTTTATATTCTGGGCACGCGCCAGTATAAAGAGGACTAGTGTCAATGTGTCCCCTGAGTGTTTCTGCTCTAGCACTTACCAAAAACACTAGGCGTGGTGACGTACCTCCAGTTGCCACATGACGTCACGCGTCAAAACTTATGTTCTCGAGGGCATATATGAAACCCCGTTGTCACAAAACAATGAATTGGTAGGGCCTCATAATTATGGTAAATAAAATGAGATGATTTCTCCTTAAAAATTTAGCTATTTTGTAGTTGAAATATTTTCATATTGTTAAATAAATTTTAGAACTACAAAGCACATGTTGTAGCAGGACATGAATCTAATGTTTTTTAACAATTTAAATAAATCCTGCATTAATTTTATTCATCTGTTTCAATCAGAACGTACATATTTCCATGAAAACATTAACAAATATTTAATAATAGCATGAAACATAATCTGTCGAGATTATACTTGGCAATGTAATGCATATTGTCACAGTCACACTCAATTTTGTGGGATAATTTCGTCCTTTGTTAAGATTTTTTTATTTAATTAAGATTAGTACCAAGCACTTGAGTGCTCTGAGAATTTTACACCTCTCACGTACAACTTCTGGTTATTTGAGGATAACAATATTTTGATTAGAGCACAAAACACACACTGTTCCTTTTAATTAGCCGTTACATCCCACACAAACACGATACTTGCTAAAATTTTGAACGGCAAACCCACTCTAAACTTTTTTTTGTACTTTTACATAAAATAACATCTAAACACAATTAAAAATAAATAAAATAAAATAAAAATTATTTGTTAAACTAAATATAGTTTACTTGTAAAATCTGCAAATTATATATTTGCATTATTACAAATGACAGCCTTGTATTACAATTTCCATAATTGAGAAATGCACATGAAATTATTTTTTGTTATATAAAAAAAGTTTTATATGAATAACAGATAATAACAAGAAAAAATATTTCAATCTTCCAAAAAATATATGTATAGTTTGCAAGTACAGGAAAACCATTTACATTGTTAGACCGCTCCTTTAACGACTAAACCAACTTTACTTTCTTTAGTATAGCTTATTTTTATATTAACTATTACTCTTTGTAACCAAAAAAAATAAGGAAAGATATTTGACTAAGAATAATACATTTATTTCATTTTAAGACTTGTGTTGTTGACTTGAGAGATTCTGACGGCTCTTAACGGGGTCTTGAGTGCCAATTTTAGAGTTATTTGTAGCTAAGAATCATTAGGAAATATTGAGTGATGCTGTCTTGTTTTATTGAAATTGTCATTTTATTATGTTTATTTGAGTTGTTTTAATTGTTTGACGTTATTTAAATTTGCAATACATTTATATTTACACGCAGCTACACCTTACATCACCCATAGTTTTCACAAAAACAGCTATACAGAATGTGAACAATAAGTGTTTACAACTGTACACATCAATGTACAGGTTTCCGAAACGAGCAATTTAATGTAGGACACTTATGGTCCAGAGGTTCGGGAAATAGCCTCAAATAGCTTGACAAATGTGTACTAAGACACGTGCAGCGCGCCACTGTGAGCCCGGCCTTAATCGACCTGCTGATCAACTGTAGCTATTTTGTACAGAGGTCAAATGGGGCAGGAAACGTTTAATATTAGCTTTGGGATGAAACACATGTTGCAATTTCAGACATTCTTTCCTGATTTCTGTAACTTGTCTGTAGTATTGTGACACTGCAACATGTGTTTCAAACAAAAGCTATTACTAAACGTTTTCTGCCCGATTTTTACTGTGTAAAAACCGTTTTCAGCTGACCAGCAGGTGGATTAAAGCCGGGCCCACAGCAGTGCGCTGCACGTGTTTTATTACACATTTGTCAAGCTATTTGAGGCTATTTCCCGACCCTCTGGACCACAAGTGTCCTACATCAAATTGCTCATCTTGAATCCCTGTACACTCTTGTGTACATCTGTAAACACTTATCGTTTTCATCCTTTATACGGTTTCAAGTTGTCGTGTGTCCGTCGTTTTGCTGAATCTTTTGGATACGGGTCAATACAATACAAAACTTTTCTTGAAGTCTGTTACAAACATGGTCCTTGTAGTTCTACAAACGAGTAGTTTTGCAGGACACCGTTTATAAAATTACAAACAATTTCTTCTTAGAAATTACAAATTTTATCACAGTTCATTGTCCGTCCGGCCACATTGCCACTTGAGGGTGTCGTGCTAACATATACAGCTGAGAATCCAGGTTTAGTTCTAACGTCACAGAATTCACTGTGTACTAAGGATTTATTTCCACTGTGCTGTAAATTTAGGTAAGAGAACGAATGTAAAAGTTTTGATCTAAAATTATTAGTAATAATAAGTACAGATTTATAAAGGTTATTCACGATAAAGTGAGCACTTTTGAAATCGCCCATAAAAAAATCTTACTGCTCCTACCTGCATATATTTTATGGGCGCATTGAATGACATGCTCCAAGTAAAGTTGCTAACGGTGAAGGGGAAAGTAATTCCATATATTAACGTTAAATAAAAAGCGTTATATAATCATTTGTGATACCTTAAATTTTCTATCGTTTTGTGTTTTTTTGATGCGTCGAAGTGTAAAAATTAGCAGATTTTTAAAGTTCTTACGTTTATAATCATTTTACAGTTTCGTTGACAGACACATGAAAAAAGCTATGAGGCCATGATAATAATAATTTTACAAAAGGCAGAAGGACACACAACATGCATACTAGTAAATTTTAGCAGAGGTTCCAAAGGTGCTCATTTTACTGTGAACTGCCTATAATATGTTTACGATAAATTGTTTTTGGCATACAAATATAGTATTCCCCTTGTAGTATTTTCAAACACCCCTGTCTTTCGTAAACTTTCCCGAGAAAATGTATATAACAGTAAAGTAAGGAAAATTTTAGAAAATATATATTTACTTTTATGTATCTGGGATAACGGATAAATTATTTTGACGGACAAATAAACTGTAAAGGTATTTATACTAAGCATCGCACAGGGTTTTTCTTCGAATGCGGATCAAAATTAATTTGGTAAAATGACGTTGGAACATCAGCCGATATCGAACTTATGATTTCCTGAAGGTAAGTAAACTGTACGACCACATGTCAAAATAGTAACAAGAACCGCAAAAGGAATAAAATATTCACCAGCTGTCACCATTGCATCTCGTATGTAACAACAATTCCTTAATCATTGTTCGGCTATAATCCAGAAAGTTTAAATCCTCACAGAACCTGCAGTTAGGAACAAAAACGTGAATTATTTTTCAGTAACATATAACAATTAGTTCTACAAGTAGTCCTTCTGTACGACAGACTGGAGATTCGTAAAGGAAGTGAAGGTAACATGGCCCAGTTAACCTTGATGGTTCCCAGCCCGCCAGTGCATGAGGTTGTCGTTATAATAAGTTGGTTTACTTTTCACGGAACCAGTGTGTGTCGCTCAGTGGAGGGGGCGTGCTCAGACGTGTATATAAGACAATGTATAGCATGGAACTTTACCATTCGCTCGCTGACGAGTATCCTTAGCACAGCAGGACACGCCAACTAACATCATCACCAACATCATGAAGGTCCTGGTAAGTGTGAATCCTGCAAACAGTTCCTACAATACACGTATCCTCTACTAATGTTCACTTAAACAAAGAGTATAGTCATAATAGTAGAAGATGAATACTAACTTTAATATTACTTCCAGTTGTTTTAATGCGGTCGTTTATTACGAATGATGATAAAAAAATACTTGGCAAGTTCTATCCTTTTAAAACTTTTAAATTTACTGAAAAATGCCTGTGTATGTAACTCATTTAGGCATTCGGACAAGTTTACTATAAACATTTTTCACCCGGAAAACCGTAAATTATTTTCAAATAAACCAAAAAAATATATACTTAACTATTGAATATCGGAATTATTTAAAGCCGGAGAACATTATGATTAATATGTGTAGGATATTCACGGTAAAAGAGCACCTTTGAAAACCCTACTTAAGATCTACCTGTATGCACGTTGTGTATTTTCCGCCTTTCAAATTTAACATTGCCATGGGCTTCATCACTTTATTCACTCGTCGGTAAGGAGAAACTGTGATATTATAGGAAAATAAAAATTTTTTACAAATATGGTAATTTTTATACTTTGATCTATTTTAAGAAAACAGAAAGTGAATGTAATAATTTAAGTTATCACAAATGGTTACCTAATAATTTTTATTCGTCATTAATAAATGGAACTACGTTCTATCGATCGTTACCAAAATTACTGGGCGCATGTCTCTTAGTGATCCCATTAATATATATGTTACTAGCATAACTTTTTGCTCAGATTGATTTCATAAATACTCACTTTATAGTGTACATCCTTTACGAATAAATTTATCATTTATTATTTTAATTATCTTAAATACTGAATTTATATTTGAAGGGATGTATTTTTTCTAATCCACATCACTTCATTAACAAAATGAATCACCCGCTATCTTAAGAAAATGAATAGCTTTTAATTCTATGTAATCACAAATTAAACCTAAATAAATAAATTAAATAATTAATTACATGTATTCATTTTCTATCGGGTATCGACGTTTTAACAAGCACACCAACTATCAATAAAATATTTTCATAACTAACACAAATATTCGTTAACATATAGCGTAATGTTTGCTATTGAATTGATTTCACTAGTAAATTATTAATAAATAAAAATATGAAAATAAATCTCAAATAAATATCTAAGAAGAAAATTTTAATCCTTTTTTTATAACTGTGTTGCTTTATTAAAAGAAAAAAACCATAAGTCTTAGGAAAGAGAATTTATGATGTGTCATTGCTCATGTAACATATTTTTCATACAATACAACTAAATAAAACGATAAATACTTTTATACTACTTCAGAAAAAATACCAATTCTAGATTTAAATTATTATATATGTAATATTATATATATATATATATATATAATATATATATCGACCGAAAACATTTTAACAGTATCTTTTCAAATAAAACAAGGTGCTTACTTATTTGTGCGTGATAGACACTGGCCACAACATTACTTTACGAGCAGCGTTTTATATATGTGTTATGTTGTTGCAGGCTTGCATTGTCCTCGCTCTGCTGGTTGTCTTCGCGGCCGCCGATGAGTCGCAGAAGGAGAAGAGAGGAGTGGTTGGTACATCCCTGGGATATTCCGGCATCCCCGCCCTCGGCTACAGCGGTCTGGGATACTCCGGTCTGGGATACTCCGGTTTGGGATTCTCCGGCCTGGGCTACCCCGGCTATGGATACTCCAGTCTGGGCTACGGCTACGGCAGCTATGGCTCTGGATACCCTTACGGATACTCCGGCTACCACTATTGATTGGTCATCGCTGAGACTGTCTTACACTCCTACTGGTCACATTGACCTCTTCAAACCACATCATCCTCAAAAATGAATTCCTGTCTCTAAAAGAAAACAGAATAAGATCTGTACAGTTTTTCATTAAAATTATTTTCTGGTATCCAGACTATTTCACTATCCCATAACTCCACAAAAATATTAGTGTATAATTCATATTTCTATGTGGTGAATTTCTATTTGTAACAAATTTACATAATATAGAATATATAGTTGCTGATAACTGAAACCGACAACACAAATTGATATGTGGTATCTTATATACCATATTGTATCGAAAAAACTCATTTGCATAATACTGGCACTGTCTTTATGTTATTACTCATGCAATTTCGCAATTCATTTTGATGAAACAGAAAATGCACATTAGATCAATTCACTTAAAATATTTACTTACAGTAATATTTTTCTTTCATTAAAAGATGATTGATTTGTTGAAAATTGTCCTCAGAAACCGAAGGCAAACTTAGTTGCAAATTATATTATAATTTAAACATTTAAAGATAGTAAGAATGATAATATAATTTTAGTTGTGAATGAAACGTTAATGATTTTTAGAAGGAAACGATTGGGCTTGTACGAAATTATCGATGAATATCTATTTATAAAATATTAATTATAACTACACAGAAATAGGTTGTAATCAACACACATTTCAATATGGGCAGATGTTTTTTGAACTTTGATAATGCATGTCTGATTCCAAACACCATAGCTTATAGATTTTGTTTACGCTATTAAATAGAACGGCAGTGCCAAGCTATCACATATTTATCCTGTGGAGTCACTAGAGGGGTGATGAATTTTTTTACATTGTTGAAACAAATGTACATGAAATTACGGAGATATATTGGTAAAAATTATCCAGAAATCGACGTAAAACTCTGGACACTACTGTTATTTAACTGAGAGTCTATTAGAAATTTTTGCAAATTTTCCATGAATTCATGGAATCATCTCATAAATTTTCTTCACTTATACAGCGTATGTAAAGCATGATTACAGAACATATCTAATTTTCATAATGCGTATGTTAACCAGTGTTGAAAAAAAAAAAAAAAAAAAATGCATAATTTTATTTCGGAGCAGGATTTGAACACGAGTGAAAAAGTTCGTAGTATGCGACGCATAAAAAGGTGTGCTCGCATTCTAACCCAATATGTATGTATGTTTAGATAAGGTTATTTTTAATGTAATAACACAAAATTAACAGCATATTCTAAATTCGCAATTCATAATTAATAAGAGACCATATTTCAGTGCATTAGAGTTTTATTTAATAAATAATTATTATTATTTCGTATTAGAGAAACTGAATGGCCGAACTGTAAATGCATATTTTATTAATTAAATATATTCTTCATGACCGTCTTATACTGTTTTCATAGGTGGACGAATTTTCCCTGAAGCTTAGGGATTCACAGATAATTACTGTTTTACGATTTTTTCCTCGCCTCACTTTTAAGGCGTGTTACAAGCATTTATTTCAAGACAATTGTCCACTCGTCTACTCTATTACTTCTTTGTATGCTCCGGTTTCTATTTTCCGAAACTTATCTTGTCGAGTTGACTAATATTATCTTTGCTTTTCAAGGCCACCATGTACATAGCCGGACTCTGTTTTCTCTATAGAAATCAAATATGAGCACTTCCTTTAACTCATCCACATGGAGAGCGGAGCTGGGTAGGTGGTTGTTCTATTATTGGAAACCTGCTGTAGTGTAGTGTCTGATGAGAGAATAGAAGAAGAGAGACGCTGGCTCCCAGAAAAAACTCTACTATCAATTATCTATCTGCAAACGAAGAAGAAGAGGTTTTTCTTCAAAACGAAGTTTTTTGTCATCCACAGTGTTTTTGTTTCTCTGCTTGTCTACGTGACCTCCACAAAAATCATTTTTTATTTCAATTGGAATGTCTATTAAAAATAAATCGATTATAGCTCTACTATATCACGAACCTGTGTTCCCCCAAAATTCACGCATGCCCCCCCTACACTCCTTTTTATCCCATATTTTCTGGTAAACGTATCACTAGGGTCTCTACAGAAAAGATAAAATTAAAATTTGCTTAAAGTTTGTTATTCATAAACATGTAACATTAACCAAAATAGACATACGAAATAAAATATGTTAACAGAATTTTTTCTTTCTTCATGGAATGCGTAAAACGAAAGCTGCATTGGCTATAGATTTAATAAAATAGCATATTTAATGAAATACTTTTCATTACTATGTGTTCTACAACTTCTGGAAATGTTTTGTGTTGGCAGACTTACGTATGTCAGAAGATCAAAATAATACGAAATGTATATACTTGTTCAACTTGACTATCATGACAATCACTATGCGAGTCCAGCATGGGGTTTTACTATCGATTACTGAACTGACACGTTTAATATCACTGATATTCGCATTGTAAAGATTTCATATGTCAGCTTTACTTTCATTCGCTTCACATTCTTTACGCTTTCTAACGAAAAAATATATACAAGAACGTCAACACGGATTATAATGAGTTTTTGTGTAACGTAATTAATCAGCTGTCTGGTGAAGTAAATCTGGTCTATTTTAAACCAGCTAAGTTTGACCTATCACATTTTTCCGATGACAGAGTTAAGAAAAAAAAATGTGATTTTGCAAACCACATCTCTACGTAACAGAAAACGTTGATGAAACTTAATTCCCAGGAAAGTGGAAATATACGTTTACATGTAAGATGTATGAAAAATCAGTAGAAAATTGTTTTATACATATCCATAATTCGTAGTTTGAAAATATTACAGTCACGTTTATGGGTAGTTACGAAGTACAGCTCGATTATTTGCACAAACGAAAACAAAATTATATGCTATTCCCGTTCATATAATCAAACTTGACTCAAGGTGGAAACAGCCAATATTGCAAACATGACAAACTTTTACTGCAAAGAAAAGGTCAGAAAATGTTACTAAACCACGATTTAATACTTACATTCAAAATATTCATTTGCTTAGATATGGCGTCGTATAGAACCTACCGCGAGAGGAGTATTTCTAGATGTTCCCTTTTCCTCCGTAATTACAATCCACTGTTTCATAAACCTGTTTTATTTTCTCCTCAGTATAATTAATTATGCACTGAGATTATCCGCCGAACTCCAGCTTCTTACCGTTCATCTATTCACCTTGATTCAAGTGGGAAGGTACGAGAATGCACTAAACCTATTATTTTTTACAAATAATTAATTTTTGTAGCAAAAAATATAAGAATTAAATTTGTAGCAACGCTTAAATTATATTTCTTCAATACTTCCGTTTTATATATATTATAACATGATTTCTCTCATTCAACAAACTTTACACAGATTACAGATAAACCTATTTATTAATATACCTGAAACTTGATTGTGCCTTTCAATTTCTTGGTTTAATATATTACTCGTAAATGTATCGCCCCAACTCTTAGAAATAACGAAAGCTATGACACAAACACACAAGCGAATGAAAAAATTAACTCATTCGAAATATGTAATCAAACGTTTATAAGGAAGTAGGTGTATGATATATCTTTACATAGCAGTAAAACTGTGTTAACTTGTTTAGTGTTATTCCTAGAGAATTAGATTACTTCGCGTTCATTACATATGTGTATACGTGTATACCAACATATACAAGTTGCGGTTCTGAGAGAACTACATGAGAAAATATTATTTAAACAAGTTTAATATAGTTAATAAATGTAGGAATCAATATCGAATTAAAAAAGAGTTGCTATTATTCTTCTCTTTGCAGTATTCATACACTGTCATATACAGAGTACCACTCTGAAAATAGTCATAGAAGTGGAACATTAACTGGATCAGGTAACGTAAACAATGATGTACGTAAATGATCACAACAAAATACAACTGACTTGTTATTAAGGCAAACGAAATGTTGTAACATACGTTAAGAGTTGAATGGACCGCAATATTTTGTGAAACAATTGTTTGAGTGAATACCATATCTTTGTAAATGCATGCTCTGCAAATACGACTTAATGTCAGAAAAGATAAAAGAAAATTATCTCTGTCCCTTTTTTTTATTTTTTTATATTTATTATTCGTGGAGAAAAAAAACCGTGCATATGGTCAAATATAGCATTTTTAAAGCATACAGATTCTTTAAGTGCCAACAGAAAAGTACAAAGATACGGCGTAGTTAAATATGTGTTCTTTCATTGCGTGAAATAAAATCCCAATGTTTCAGATATGATTTGCACAGTACAGCCTTATGACGGAAACACTGCACGTCTTGCGCGTATGAGCGACGAGACACTAGGCATACGTGTTAGTGTCGCCCGTACCGCTCCTTCGTTTCTTGACCTTTAACGCGGGGTTCCCACGGGAGTCCATTCCACTATAAAGAACATTGTCGCACCTCCCCTAGTTCTGGATACATGCGGAGAAATGGTCCACCGCCGATTGATAGAGACGTCTGAAGCCAATAGATTTGGAGCTACAGTTTTAATGTTACAGGACCATTGATGGCTAAATCTTCTGCCTCATCTCATTAAATGTGTATTCTATTGCCTACAAGACTGGATATCAGACAAGCCAAGGAAGCATGCCAACAGGACTGTGGCCTTTTCGAGAAAACCATAATTGTAATGGGATAGCATTATCCAATAGCAAAATTGCCCGTTGAAGCCACAGCACAAAGATAAGCAAGTCACAGAGCCACTGAATGTACTGTTTTATCGATAGTTTTCCTCTGATCACTAACAGCGCAGACTTAGAAACATAGCATAGTACTTTTCATAAAACCGGGTATAACCTGTTCTAGTGACGTATCTCTCAACAATAAGGACCAGAATTGTATGCTGTCCACTACACTTCACAATACAAACACGGATGTCGTTCGCGTACAGACAATACCTGAATTTGTTGCTAAATACATGTACAGTAATTTCCCAGTCCTCCAAGTCAACCAACAACAAATACACCAAAATGGAGTGTCAGTGGAAGACGGCGGAAGAGACGTTGGAAATCCAAGTCTTCTTCTGCAAGTCGTCTTACAATGGAACGGTGGTACATGAGGCATTAAGGATACCATTGTATTTCTCTGGGCAGTGGAAACACACACTATTGGTTGTGTTCGCGCCTTTAGGAGAATAACAGTTTCTCTGGAGTTGATATATGAGAGCCTTCCTGCCGCTTGTGTGTTCAGTCGTGTTACCACTACTCCTAACACCAGCGGAGAGTTCAATGAAAACTATCCAACTGGAGGTTAGTTCGATGGAATGACCAGCATTCTATACTTGGCCTAACTTATTCCCTCCTTCAAACTCCGTAAGGTGTTCTTATATGTATCAAATACGTTGTTCCTTCATGTTTGCTGCTAAATGAAATTCACCACATACTATGCTTATTATACTGCACCCAACTTTGCACCACGACTACCCGTGTTACCATGGCTGTGACTATAGCATAGTCGCCTTATGGCAATATAACTCTGCTAATTGCAGCCCAGCATAAACCAATTTCATTATTATCCATAATGCCACAGTATATAATCTATTTAAACTTACTTCAGACGTTTCTGATTCCAAGATAAAGTTCTACTTCCAGGATATTCCTCCGTCTCGAACAAAGTAAACTTAGCGAACTCTGAAAAACACACCAGGGCATACTCACTGTGTATTACTGCGCACTCAGTTATAAGAGTATTACGTATACGAACTGTTTCTTACCAGGCGGTACCAACACACGTGTTTTCGCACAGTTTCTATTCAAATTATAAATAAATGAGCATTATTATTTAAAGAAAAAATTAGAATATCATTTAAGTTTTACAGAAAAATAGAAACTTTTCTGAACTGAATAACAAAACGCTTTTGATACAGCGCGTATGTTTGAAATAACGAAACACGTCATACATGGGGAGATTTTTCAAAAGTTTAATTAAGAATGAGTTGAAGAAACCGCGACTTGACTATACCAAGTTTCGCCTCTTGCTGAGAATTCGTTGAGGGCGTGGTTATATTTATGCGACGAAGTTTATCGTTCACAAATCTGCATTCACTCACCTTGTATATTCACAAACAACAAAATTTTGTAAGAATGTCGCAATTCAAGGTTGAGAAAAATGTAGTAATATACAATATTTCTGACACAATTATGCAGTATTTATTATTAAGAAGTATTTTTTTATGAAAAGTGTTATAAGCCAAATATTACCCTTGCTGTACGTCAGTATTCAGATATAAGAAAAAGAACCGCCAGATTTGGGTGTCTATGAGCTGATTTTTACTCTCCCGTAAGAAACAATTACATTACGTCGTGGACACAGGTTATTGCTATGACACCTAGCTGCAATACAATTCATAATCCATCGTTAACGTAGTGGAACAATTCAATAAAAAAGATTTATTCAACCGTTATTTAGTAATTACTTTACATAAAGATAAATTCACAGAAAAAATTAAATGTTTTTTATATTTATAAGTTTAAAATTACTTATTTTATTCAAGATTTCGCAAGCTAAGTTGGTTAGTCACTGGCCTGATTACAGTTGTTGGTAGCGTCTTGAAGGGAGGAGGAATACTTTCGGAAGGAAGGACGTTCACGTGGTGAGTGGGACGTTCTCTGCCATGGTGTATGGGTTTTCTCGGTGGTCTGTCGAATCCTGCTCCGTTTTCATTCCCCTGCGTCACAACTTCTATCTCGTCTCACCTCATCTATTTCTTCAGACTTTCTCGGGCAACAGCTCTGTCCATCGGTTAGGGCAGCTCGCTCCAATTAGCGCCAGCCAACTCCCATCCACATGCTACATACCTCAGGCAAGAATAACATGTAGATTTATATATTTTATTTAAGAATGTGCGTCTTTCCACTGAACTCGTAGAGAAGAATAAACACCCTCTCTTTCTATATACAACGTGTTTTTGACTAACATGTTGAATTTAAAACCAGAGCATCTGTGGGTTATAGAATCAAATAACACTTTCAAAAAATATTGGAAAGGTCCTCTAGTTTTTTTTTCTCTAAGTGGATTTTAAGGCAGTTTAATAATGTGTTTTATTATGTCTTGTGCAACATATGGAACTTAAGAAAAAATAAATTTATGATTTTATGTATACTGACATGGCTATTTCGGATATTAAATAAAAAAATTACAACACTTACGCATTTAAAAATATTTTCCGGCCTGAAATGCTTTCCCCCAATGTGTTCAGCTAATAAATGTAAATTAAATTACAAATTAAGTGAGAAATGTTATTCCATCTAATAAGCCTGAACCCTGGAAACATTACTGTAATATCCAACAAGATGTGTTACAGTTTACATTATATCTACCATAAGCTACAGAACCTGGCGAAGTTCAAATTGAAAATTATGGTAAGAGAACAGTAAAATACTTGCCGCTGAAAGAGATTCTGTATAGCCATGTTTTTTAAACTAAAAACAATAGTGGTGGTAGCTACATATGCTCACGCACAGAAAGGCCAAAAACGACCCCTATTTACAGTAAACTGTGATCATTTGTTTTCTAGCGCACTCGTAAACAGAGACGGAGCGGTTTACTTTTATGTAGGGATGCCCATCCTCCGATTGGCTGCGCGAGGCTCTGGGTAAGGACGTCGTGTCTTATTGGCAACCACATGGTGCGAAAAGGTCTCCTATCGGATTAGGCGGGCGGCTGGCGGGGCTCTCCCGGGCGCTCACTGACAAGCATCTCTGCGAAGAGTTGTTCACGGTGACGCCATTTTTCTGGCAAGTGAGTCTGTAGTTGGCGAAGTAAGTAACTGTTTCACCTCTGTATTCTCACGTGAACCAGTCAAGCATCTCCAAGGTTACTGGTAAAGAGGTTCCCACCATGAACGCAATATAGTCCTGTCCACACGAGATTTCTTTCCCTGCAGAAAGGCCACAAGACAGTTTTATATTCTGGGCACGCTCCAGTACCAGAGGACTATGGTCAAATGTCCCGTGAGTGCGTTCTGTTCTAGCACTTACCATAAACACTAGGAGTGGTGACGTATCCACTGTTGCCAGAATACTTGACTCGTCAAAACTAATGCTCTCGAAGGGCATACAAGAAAACCCCGCTGTCTCCAAATAATGGATAGGCAGGGTCCCATAAATATAGTAAATAAAATGACCTGATTTCTCCAGAAAATTTATCTATTTTATAGTTAAAATATTTTAATTTTTCAAATTAATATTTCAACCAAATTGCACATGGTTTAGATATTTCAATTTTTCCTACATGAAACTTATTCATTAGTTTTAATAAGTACGTATATATTTCCATGAAAACATAATAAAAATTTTATAAAGGGATGTAACTTAATCTGTAAGAGATTTTCTCGGTATTTAATGCATCTTGTCACAGTCACACTCAATTTCGTGGAATTAGTTTTGTTCTTTGTTAAGAATTTTTAAATAGTTTAAGATAAGTACCTAACTTTGAGTGCTCTGGGAATTTTACACCTCTCACGTACAACTTCTGGTCATATTAGGATAACAAAATCTTGATTAGAGGACAAAACACACACTGTTCCTTTTAATCAGCTGTTACTTCCCACAGAAACACGATACTTGCTAAATTTTGAACGCAAAAGCACACTCTAAACATTTTTTTTTGTACTTTTACATAAAATTCTTTCTAAATAAAATTTCGAAAAAAAAAAAAATTAGTTTGTAAAATAAAATATAGTTTTACTTGTAAAAACTGCAAATTATATATTTGTATTATTACAAATGACAGCCGTTGTATTACAATTTCCATAATTGAGAAATGCACATGAAATTAGTTTTTTTTTTTATAATAAAAATTTTTATATGAATAACAGAGAATAACAAGAAAAAATATTTCAATCTTCCAGAAAATATATGTATAGTTTGCAAGTACAGGGACACCATTTACATTGATAGACCTCTCCTTTAACGACTAAACCAAGTTTACTTTCTTTTGTATAGCTTAGTTTTTAAAGTAACTATATCTTTTAGTATCCAAAAAAAAAATAAGGAAAGATATTTGACTTTAAGAATAATACATTTATTTCATTTTAAGACTTGTGTTGTCGACTTGAGAGATTCTGACGGCTCTTAACGTTCGATCTTGAAGCCAATTTAAGAGTTATTTGTAGCTAATAATCATTAAGATATGTTGAGTAATGCTGTCGTGTTTTGTTGTATTTGTAGTTTTATTATGTTTACTTGAGTGGTTTTAATTGTTTGTCATTATTTAAACATGTAATACATTTATTTTTACACGCAGCTACACCTTACATCACCCATAGTTTTCACAAAAACAGTATACAGTATATAAACGATAAGTGTACACTACTGTACACATCAATGTCCAGGGTTTCGAGACGAGCAATTTGATGTAGGACATTGTGGTCCAGAGGGTTTGTGAAATTACCGCCAAAGGCGCGTGACAAATGTGTACTAAGACACGTGCAGCGCGCCACTGGGGGCCGGCCATATATGATCTGCTGGTTAGCTGAAGCATTTTTGTATAGAGGTCAAATGGGGCAGGAAACGTTTAGTATTAGCTTTGGTAAAATACATGTTGCAATTTCATACATTCTTTCCTGATTTCTGTAACTTGTCTGTAGTATTGTGACACTGCAACATGTGTTTCAAACAAAAGCTATTACTAAACGTTTCCTGCCCGATTTGGACTGTGTACAAACTGTTTTCAGCTGACCAGCAGGTGGATTAAACCCGGGCACACAGCAGCGCGCTGCACGTGTTTTATTACACATTTGTCAAGCTATTTGAGGCTATTTCCCGACCCTCTGGACCACAAGAGTCCTACATCAAATTGCTAATATTGGAGCCCTGTACACTCTTGTGTACATCTGTAAATACTTATAGTTTACATCCTTATACGGTTTCAAGTTGTCGAGATGTCCGCCGTTTTGCTGAAGCATGTGGATACGGGTCGGTGCAGTAAAAAACTTTTCCTGAAGCCATTACAAACATGGTCCTTGTAGATGTACAAACAAGCAGTTTTGTAGTACACCGTTTATAAAATTACAAACAATTTCTTCGTAGAAATTACCAATTTTATCGCAGTTCATTGACTGTCCGGCCACATTGCCACTTGGTGTGTTGTGCTAGCATATACAGCTGCAGAATCCAGCTTTAGCTCTAACGTCACAGAATTCACTGTGTACGGAGGATTTATTTCCACTGTTCTGTATATTTAGATAAGAGAACGAATGTAAAAATTTTGATCTAAAATTATTAGTAATAATAAGTACAGATTTATAAAGGTTATTCACGATAAAGTGAGCACTTTTAAAATTCGCCCATAAAAAAATCTTACTGCTCCTACCTGCATATATTTTATGGGCGCATTGAATGACATGCTCCAAGTAAAGTTGCTAACGATGAAGGGGAAAGTAATTCCATATATTAACGTTAAATAAATAGCGTTATATAATCATTTGTGATAACTTAAATTTTCTATCGTTTTGTGCTTTTTTGATGCGTCGAAGCGTAAAAATTAGCAGATTTTTAAAGTTCATATTTTATATTAATTTTAAAGTTTCGTTGACCGACACATGAAAAAAGTGATAAGGCAATGATAATAATAATTTTACATAAAGCAGGATACACAAAATGCATACTAGTAAATATTTAGCAGAGCTTCCATAGGCGCTCATTATTACTGTGAACTGCCTATCATAAGTATACGATAAACAGTTTTTGGCATACAAATGTATTACTCTCCTTGTAGTATTTTCGTACAACCCTGTCTTTTGTAAACTTTAACCGAGAAAATGTATATAACAGTAAAAGAATTAAAGTGTTAAAACAATTTATTTACTGTTATGTATCAGGGATAACGGAAAAAATTATTTTGACGGACAAATAAACTGTAAAGAATTTATACTAAAAATTGCACACAGGTTTTTCTTGGAATGTGGATCAAAAATAATTTGGTAAAATGACGTTGGAACATCAGTCCGATATTGAACTTATGATGTTATGATGTCCAGAAGGTAAGTAAACCGTACGACCACATGTCAAAATAGAACCAACAACCATAGATGTAATGAAATATTCACAGTTGTCACCATTGCGTCTCGAATGTACCAACAATTCCTTATTCACAGTTCGGCTATTATCTGAAAGTATAAATGTCACTGATACTCTTTTAGGAAAAACAACGAAATTATTTATCGTAATTCATAACGATATGTTTTGCAAGTAGTCCTTCTGTACGACAGACTGGAGATTCGTAAAGGAAGTGAAGGTAACACGGCCTAGTTAACCTTGATGGTTCCCAGCCCGCGCAGTGCATGAGGTTGTCGTTATAATTTGGTTTACTTTTCACGGAACCAGTGTGTGTCGCTCAGTGGAGGGGGCGTGCTCAGGCGTGTATATAAGACAATGTGATAGCATGGAACTTCACCATTCGCTCGCTGACGAGTATCCTTAGCACAGCAGGACACGCCACTAACATCATCACCAACATCATGAAGGTCCTGGTAAGTAGTAATCCTGCAAACAGTTCCTACAATACACGTATCCTCTACTAATGTTCACTTAAACAAAGAGTATAGTCATAATAGTAGAAGATGAATAGTAACTTTAATCATTACCTCCACTTGTTTTAATGCCGTCGTTTATTACGAATGATGATAAAAAATACTAGGCAAGTTCTATCCTTTAGAAGCTTATTAAATTTACTGAAAAATTCAGTGTATCTAATCATTCAGGTAGTCGGACAAATTTGATAAATATTTTTTCATCCGGAAAACCGTCATTATTATTTAAAATAAACAAAAAAATATATACTTAACTATTGAATATCGGAATTATTTAAAGCCGGGAACTAACATTAGGATTAATAGGTGTCGGATATTCACGGTAAAAAGAGCACTTTTGAAAACCCTACTATGATCAAATTGTATGCACGTTGTGTATTTTTCCGCCTTTCAAAATTAACATTGCTATGGGCTACATCTTTTATTGACTTGTCGGTAAGGAGAAACTGTGATATTATTGGAAAATCAACTATTTTACAAATCTGGTCATTTTTATACTTCGATCTATTTGAAGAAAACAGAAAGGGAATGAAATAACTTAGGTTATCACAAATAGTTACCTAACACCCTTTATTCTCATAATATATACAACTACGTTCCATCAAACGTTACCAAAATTACTGGGCGCATGTCTCTTAGTGAGCCCATTAATATATATGTTACTAGCAGTAAATTGTTGCTTAGGTTGATTTCAAAAATACTCACTTTATAGTAAACATCATTTACGAATAATTTATTATTTATTATTTTAATTATCTTAAATACTAAATTAATATTTGAAGGGATGTATTTCTTATAATCCACATCACTTCATTAACAAAATGAATCACCCGCTAATTAAGAAAATGAATAGCTTTTAATTATATGTAATCACAAATTAAACCTTAATAAATATATTAAATAATTAATTAAATGTATTCATTTTCTATCTTAATCGACGTTATAACATGCACACCAACTATCAATAAATATTTTCATAAAAACACACATATTCGTTAACATATAGCGTAACGTTGGCTATTGTATTGATTTAACTAGTAAATTATACATAAACAAAAATGTGAAAATAAATCTCAAATAACTATCTAAGAAGAAAATTTAAATCCAATATTATTACTGTGATGATTTATTAAAAAAAAAAACCATAAGTCTTATAATTAGAATTTATGATGTGTCATTGCACATGTAACATATTTTTCATACAATAAAACAAAATAAATCGATAAATACTTTTATACTAGAGTTATAACGCATTTAAATAAGCTAGTTAAAAAAATGAGCTTTCTAAACATTGGTATAGTGCATGGTCTACACGATATATTCGTGAGAGTAACATTACAATATCAATTACGTCACGTGCCATCATTTCGGGCAACAAAATAGGTGTTGGTAGGGGGGGGTGGTGCTCATTAAAAGTTACTCAACCATTACACTTTTTACAGCCATCAACACAATAAAATACAACACTTTATTTGTAATGATACAAATGACTGCTTAAAATGTATTTAGCCATGAATTGCTAGTGGCCAACCTTTTCCATGATTCTCCCCTTGCTATTTGTGCAGTCAGGTACAAACTACTTCAGAAAATAATACCTATTCTAGATTTAAACTATATTTATATATAAAACGACCGAAAACATTTTAACACTTTTTTTCAAATCAAACAAGAGGCTAACTTGTTTGTGCGTGATAGACACTGGCCACAACATTACTTTACGAGCTGCGTTTTATAAATGTGTTATGTTGTTGCAGGCTTGCATTGTCCTCGCTCTGCTGGTTGTCTTCGCGGCCGCCGATGAGTCGCAGAAGGAGAAGAGAGGAGTGGTTGGTACTACCCTGGGATACTCCGGCATCTCCGCCCTCGGCTACAGCGGTCTGGGATACTCCGGTCTGGGATACTCCGGTCTGGGATACTCTGGCCTGGGCTACCCCGGCTATGGATACTCCGGTCTGGGCTACGGCTACGGCAGCTATGGCTCTGGATACCCTTACGGATACTCCGGCTACCACTATTGATTGGTCATCGCTGGGACTATCTTACACTCCTACTGGTCACATTGACCTCTTCAAACCACATCATCCTCAAAAATGAATTCCTGTCTCTAAAGTGAAAACAAAATAAGATCTGTACAGTTTTTCATTAAAATTATATTCTAGTAACCAGACTCTTTCACTATTCCCTAACACCAAAAAAAATATTTATGCATAATTCATATTTTTATGTGGTGAATTACTATTTGTAACAAATTTACATAATATTGCACATATAGTTGCTGATGACTGAAACTTACATCACAAATTGATATGTGGTATCTTATATCACACATTGTATCGAAAAAACTCATTTGCATAATACTTGCACTGTCTTTACGATATAACTCATGCAATTTCACAATTTATTTCGATGAAACAAAAAATGCATATTAAATCAATTCCCTTAAAATATTTACTTAGAGTATTATTTTTCTTTCATTAAAAGATGATAAATTGTTAAAAAGTGTCCTCAGAAACATAAAAACAAGCTTCGTTGCAAATTATATTATAATTTAAAACATTTAAAGATAATAAGAGTGATAATATCATTTAAGTTGTGAACAAAAGGTTAATGATTTTTAGAAGGAGACGATTGGGCTTGTACGAAATTATCAATGAATATCTACTGATGAAATGTTAATTCTAAATACCCAGATAAAGGTTGTAGTCAACACACATTGTGATATGGGCAGATAGTTTTTAACTTTGGTTATTCATGTCTGATTCCAGACACCATAGCTTATGAATTTTGTTTACACTATTAAATTATAAGGCAATGCTAAGCTATCGCATATTTATCCTGTGAAGTCACCATAGATGTGTTACATTTTTGATAATGTTAGAACGAATGTACATGAAATTACGGAGATATATTGCAAAAATTATCCAGAAATCGACGTAAAACTCTGAACACTAATTTTATATAACTGAGAGTCAATTAGAAATTTTTGCAAATATTCAATGAATTCATGACACAAGCTCATAAATTTTCTTCATTCATAAAGGGTATATAAAAATGATTACAGAAGATAATATTTAATTTTTAATTATGCGTATTTTAACCAATGTTTTTTAAAAAAGGAAAAATTGCATAATTTTATTTCGAGCAGGATTTGAACACGAGTCAAAAAGTTTGTAGTATGCGACGCTTAAAAATGTGATATCTCATTCTATCCCAATATGAAGGCTTGTTTAGATAAGGTTATTTTTAATGTAATAACACAAAAATAACAGCATATCATTAATTCGCAATTCATAATTAATAAGAGACAATTTTTCAGTGCATTAGGAATTTAATTAGTAAATAATTGTTCTATTTTGAATTACAGAAACAGAATGGCCGAGCTGTAAATGTATATATTATTTAATGAATATATTCTTCATGCCGTCTTATACTGTTTTCAGAGGTGGACGAATTTTGCCGATTTTTCTCTGAAGCATAGGGTTTCAGAGATAATTACTGTATTACGATTTTTTCCTCAACTCACTTTTAAGGCGTGGTACAAGCATTTATTTCAAGACAATTAGTCCACTTGTCTACTCTATTACTTCTTGTACAATACGGTTTCTACTTTCCGAGACTTATCTTGACGAGTTGACTCATATTATATTTGCATTTCAAGGCCACCATGTACTAGTCCAGACTCAGTTTCCTCTCTATAAATTAAATATGATCACTCTTCCTTTAACTCACCCAATTGGAGAGCGGGGCTGGGTAGGATATTGTTCTATTATTGGGACCCTCGCTGTAGTGTGGTGTCTGATGATAGAATAGAAGAAGAGAGACGCAGGCTCCCCGAAAATACTCTACTATCTACGAAGTTTTTTGTCATCTACAGTGTTTTTGTTTCTCTGCTTGTCTACGTGACCTCCACAAAAATCATTTTTTATTTCAGTTGGAATGTCTATTGAAAATAAATCGATTTTAGCTCTACTATATCACGAACCTGTGTTCCCCCCAAAATTCACGCTTCCCCACACTACACTCATCTTTATTCCATAGTTTCTGGAAAACGTATCACAAGGATCTCTACAGAAAAGATAAAATTAAAAAATATTCTAAAAGTATGTTATTCGTAAGTATGTAACTTTAACCAAAATATAAATAGAAATAAAATTTGTAAACGGAATTCTTTTCTTTCGCCATGGATTGCGTAAAACGAAAGCCTACATTCGCCATAGGTTTAATAAAATAGCTTATTTAGTGAAATACCTTTCATTCCTATGTGTTCTAAGACTTCTGGAAATGTTTGGTGTTGCGCAGACTTATGTATGTTAGAAAATCAAAATCATACGGAATGTATATACTTGATCAACTTGACTACATGATAATCACTTTGCGAGTCCAGCATGGGGTTTTACTATCGATTACTGAACTGAAACGTTTGATATCACTGATCTTCGCATTGTAAAGATTTCATATGTCAGCTTTACTTTCATACGCTTCAATTTCTTTTCGCTTTCTAACGAAAAAAATATATGCAAGAACGTCAACCACGGATTATAATGAGTTTTTGTGTAACGTAATTAATCAGCTGTCTGGTGAAGTACATCTGGTCTATTTTAAACCAGCCAAGTTAGACCATCGCGATTTTTTCCGATGACAGAGATAAGAAAAAAAAATGTGATTTTGCAAACCACATCTTCTACGTAACAGAAACACGCTGATGAAACTTAATTCCCAGGAAAGTGGAAACAACGTTTACATGTAAGATGTATGAAAATCAGTAGAAAATTGTTGTTATACATATAGAATAATTCGTAGTTGAAAATATTACAGTCACGTTTATGGGTAGTTACGAAGTACAACTCCGATTTTTTGCACAAACGAAAACCAAAATTATATGCTATTCCCGTTCATATAATCAAACTTGACTCAAGGTGGAAACAGCCAATATTGCAAACATGACAAACTTTTACTGCAAAGAAAAGTCAGAAAATGTTACAAAACCACGATTTAATACTTACATTTAAAATAATTCATTTGCTTAGATATGGCGTCGTATAGAAACCTACCGCAGAGGAGTATTTCTAGATGTTCCCTTTTCCTCCGTAATTACAATCCACTTTTCATAAACCTGTTTTATTTCTCTCACGTATAATTAATTATGGACTGAGATTATCCGCAGAACTCCAGCTTCTTACCGTTCATGCTATTTACCTTGATTCAAGTGGGAAGGTACGAGAATGCACTAAACCTATTATTTTTTACAAATAATTAACTTTCCTAGCAAAAAATATAAGAATTAAATTTATAGTAACGCTTAAATTATATTTCTTCAAATACTTCCGTATTTATATATATTTAACCTGATTTCTCTGATTGAACAAACTTTACACAGATCACAGATAAACCTATTTATTAATATACCTGAATCTTTGATGTGCCTTCAATTTCTTGGTTTAATATATTACTCGTAAATGTATTGCGCAATTCTTAGAAATAATGAAACCTATGACACAAACACACAAGCGAACGAAAAAATTAACTCATTCGAAATATTTAATCAAACAATTATACTTTTATAAGGAAGTAGGTGTATGATATATATTTTACATAGCAGTAAAACTGAGTTAACTTGTTTAGTGTTACACCTAGAGAATTAGATTTCTTCGCGTTTCATTACATATGTGTATACGTGTATACCAACATATACAGGTTGCGGTTCTGAGTGAACTACATAAGAAGATATTATTTAAACAAATTTAATATAGTTAAAAAATGTAGGAAACAATATCGAACTAAAAGAGTTTCTATTATTCTTCTCTTTGCAGTATTCATACACTGTCATATACAGAGTCCCACTCTGAAAATCGTCATTGAAGTGGAACATTAACTGGATCAGGTAATGTAAACAATGATGTTCGTAATTAATCACAACAAAATAACAACTGATTTGTTATTAAGGAAAACGAAATATTGAACATACGTTAAGAGTGGAATGGACCAATATATTGTGAAACAATTGTTTGAGTGAATACCCATATCTTGGTAAATGCATGCTCTGCAAATACGACTTAATGTCAGAAAAAATAAAAGAAAATAATCTGTGTACCTTTTTTTTATTTTTTTTTATTTATGTATTCGTGGAGAAAAAAAATCGTTGCATATGGTCAAATATAGCATTTTTAAAGCATACAGATTCTTTAAGTGCCAACAGAGTACAAAGTTACGGCGTAGTTATATCTGTGTTTTTCATTGCGTGTAATAAAATGACTATGTTTCAGATCTGATTTGCACAGTACAGCCTTAGGACGGAAACACTGCACGTCTTGCGCGTATGAGCAACGAGACACTAGGCATACGTGTTAGTGTCGCCCGTACCGCTCCTTCGTTTCTTGACCTTTGACGCGGGGTTCCCACAGGAGTCCATTCCACTCTTAAGAACATTGTCGCACCTCCCCTAGTTCTGGACACATGAGGAGAAATGGTTCTCCGCCGTTTGATAGAGACGTCTAAAGCCAATAGTTTTTGGAGCTACAGCTTTAATGTTACAGGGCCATTGATGGCTAAATCTTCTGCCTCATCTCATTAAATGTGTATTCTATTGCCGACAAGACAGGATATCAGACAAGCCAAGGAAGAATGCCAACAGTACGGGGGCCTTCTCGAGAAACCCCTACTTGTAATGGGATAGCATTATCCAATAGCAAAATTTCCCGTTGAAGCCACAGCACGAAGATAAGCACATATCCCAGAACTTACTGAATGTACTGTTTTATCGATAGTTTTCCTCTGATCACTAACAGCGAGGACTTAGAAACATAGCATAGTACTCTTCATAAAACCCGGTATAACCTGTTCTATTGACGTATCTCTCAACAATAAGGTCCAGAATTGTATGCTGTCCACTACACTTCACCATACAAACACGAATGTCGTTCGCGTACAGACAATACCTGAATTAGTCGCTAAATACGATGTACAGCCATTTCCCAGTTCTCCAAGTCAACCAACAACAATACAACACCAAACTGGAGTGTCATTGGAAGACGACGGAAGAGACGTTGGAAATCCAAGTCTTCTGCAAGTCGTCTTACAATGGTACGGTGGTACATGAGGCATTAAGGATACCATTGTATTTTTCTGGGCAGTGGAACCACACACTATTGGTTGTGTTCGCGTATTTATCAGAATGACAGTATCTCTGGAGTTGATATATGAGAACCTTCCTGCCGCTTGTGTGTTCAGTCGTGTTACCACTACTCCTAACACCAGCGGAGAGTTCAATGAAAACTATCCAACTGGAGGTTAGTTCTATGGAATGACCGCCATTCTTTACGTGGCCTAACTTATTCCCTCCTTCAAACTCCGTAAGGTGTTCTTATATGTATCAAATACGTTGTTCCTTCATGTTTGCTGCTAAATGAAATTCACCACATACAATGCTTATTATACTGAACCCAACTTTGTACCACGACCGCCCGTGTTACCATGGCTGTGACTATAGCATAGCCGCCTTATGGCAATATAACTCTGCTAATTGCAGCCCAACATAAACCAATTTCAGTATTATCCATGATGCCACAGTATATAATCTATTTAAACTTACTTCACCCGGTTCTGAAGCCAATATATAGTTCTACTTCCAGGATATTCCTCCGTATCGTACAAAGTAAACTTAGCGAAGTCTGAAAAATACACCAGAGCATACACACTGTGTATTACTGCGCACTCAGTTATAAGAGTATTTCGTATAAGAACGGTTTCTTACCAGGCGGTACCAACACATGTGTTTTCGCACTTTTTCTATTCAAATTATTAATAAATGAAGCATTATTATTTAAAGAAAAAATTAGAATATCATTATATTTTACAGAAAAATATAAACTTTTCTGAACTGAATAACAAAACACTTTTGATACAGCGCGTATGTATGACATAACTAAACACGTCATACATGGGGAGATATTTCAAAAGTTTAATTAGGAATAGGTTGAAGAAACCGCGACTTGAATATACCAAGTTTCGCCTCTTGCTGAGAATTCGTTGAGGGCGTGGTTATATTGATGCGACGAAGTTTATCATTCACAAATCTGCATTCACTCTCCTTGTATATTCACAAACAACAAAATTTTATAAGAACGTTGCATTTCGAGGTTGAGAAAAATGTAGTAATATACAATAATTCTGACACAATTATGCAGTATATATTATTAAGAAATATTTTTTTAACGAAAAGTGTAATAAGACAAATATTACCGTTGCTGTACGTCAGTATTCAGATATAAGAAAAAGAACCGCCAGATGTTTGTGTCTATGAGCTGAATTTTACTCTCCCGTAAGAAAAAATTACATTATGTCGTGGACACAGGTTATGGCTATGACACCTAGCTGAAATACAATTCATAATCCATCGTTAACGTCGTGAAAAAATACAATAAAAAAAAGATTTATTCAGCCGTTATTTAGTAATTACTTCACAAAAAACTAAATTCACCGAAAAAATTTAATGTTTTATATATTTATAAGTTTAAAATCACTTATGTTATTCAAGATTTCGCAAGCTGAGTTGGTTAGTCATTGGCCTGCAACTTCTGAGGCCCCGGCGTGATTACAGTTGTTGGTACCGTCTTGAGGGGACGAGGAATACTTTCGGAAGGAAGGACTTTCACGTGGTGAGTGGGACGTACTCTACCATGGTGTAGGGGTTTTCTCGGTGGTCTGTCGAATCCTGCTACGTCTTCATTCCCCTGCGTCTCCCCTTCTATCTCGTCTCACCTCATCTATTTCTTCTGACTGGCTCGGGCAACAGGTCTGTCCATCGGGTAGGGCAGCTCGCTCCAATTAGCGCCAGCCAACTCCCATCCTCATGCTACATGCCTCAGGCAAGAATAACATGTAGATTTATATATTTTATTTAAGAATGTGCGTCATTCCCCTGAACCCGTAGACAAGAATAAACACCCTCTCTTTCTATATACAACGTGTTTTTGAATAACATGTTGAATTTAAAATCAGAGCATCTGTGGGCTTATAGAATCAAATAACACTTTCAACAAAATATTTGGAAAGGTCCTCTAGTTTTTTTTGTCTCTAAGTGGATATTTAAGGCAGTTTAATAATCGTGTTTTGTTATGTCTTGTGCAACATATGGAACTTAAGATAAAATAAATTTATGATTTTATGTATACTGACATGGCTAGTTTCGTATATTAAATAAAAAAATTACAACACTTACGCATTTTAAAAATATTTTCCGGCCTGAAATGATTTACACCAATGTGTTCAGCTAATGAAATGTAAATTAAATTACAAATAAATTGGAAAAAGTTATTCCATCTACTTAGGCCTGAACCCTGGAAACTTTACTGTAATATCCAACAAGATGTGTAACAGTTTACATTATATCTACCATAAGCTACAGAACCAAGTGAAGTTCAAATTTAAAATTATGGTAAGAGAACAGTAAAATACTTGCCGCTGAAAGAGGTTCTGTATAGCCATGTTTTTTAAAGTTGAAAACAAAAGTGGTGGTAGCTACCTATGCTCACGCACACAAAGGCTAAAAACGACCCCTGTTTACAGTAAACTGTGATCATTTGTTTCCCTAGCGCACTCGTAAACAGAGACGCGGAGACGACTGTGTGCGGCGGTTACTTTTATGTAGGGTTACCCTTTCTCCGATTGGCTACGCGAGGCTCTGGGAAAAGACGTCGTGTCTTATTTGCAACCACATGCTGCGAATAGATTCCTATCGGCTAGCGGGCGGCTGGCGGGTATTCTCCCCGGGCGCTCACAGACAAGAGTCTCTGCGAAGAGTTGTTCACGAGTGACGACATATTGCTGGCAAGTGAGTCTGTAGTTGGCGAAGTAAGTAACTGTTTCACCTCTGTATTCTCACGTGAACCAGTCAAGCATCTCCAAGGTTTACTAGTAAAGAGGATCCCACCAGAACGCAATATAGTCCTGGCCACACGAGATTTCGTGCCCTGCAGAAAGGCCACAAGCCAGTTTTATATTCTGGGCACGCTCCAGTATAAAGAGGACTATGGTCAAAGTGTCCCCTGAGTGCTTCTGTTCTACCACTTACCATAAACACTAGGAGTGGTGACGTATTCCCTGTTGCCAGAATACTTGACTCATCAAAACTAATGCTCTCGAAGGGCATACAAGAAAACCCCGTTGTCACCAAATAATGGATATGCAGGGTCCCATAAATATAGTAAATAAAATGACCTGATTTCTCCAAAAAATTTATCTATTTTATAGTTAAAATATCTTTAATTTTGTAAAATTAATATTTCAACAAAATTGCACATGATTTAACTATTTCAATATTTCCTACATGAAACTTATTCATTAGTTTTAATAAGTACGTATATATATTTCCATGAAAACATAAGATAATTTTTTATAATGGGATATAACATAATCTGAAGAGATTTTACTTGGTCATGTATTGCATATTGTCACAGTTACAGTCAATGTTGTGGGATGTGTCTTGTTCTTTGTTAAGAATTTTTAATTGATTAGGAGCAGTAACTTGCTTTTGAATGCTCTAAGAATTTTACACCTCTCACGTGCAACTTTTGTTCATGTAAAGAGAACATTTTGATTACAGCACAAAACGCAAACTGTTCCTTTTAATCAGCCGTTATATCCTACAGAAACACGAGACTTGCTGGTTGTTGAGCGCAAAACCACACTCTAAATTTTTTTTTTTTGTACTTTTACGTAAAATTCCTTCGAAACCCATTTACCAAAATAAATCCTTCTTAAAACTACATATAGTCACCTTTTATAATCTGCAAATTATATGATTGTATTATTACAAATGATAGCCTTGTATCAGAGCAGGTCGATTAGCGCCGGGCCCCAAGGATCCAGCTGTGCGTGTTTTTGTACAAATTTTTCAAGCGATTTACGGTTATTTCCCGACACTCTGGACCACAAGTGGCCTACATCAAATTGCTTGTCTCGGAGGCCTGTACACCGTTTTGTACAGTTGTAAACAATTATTGATTCATCCTTTATACGGTCTCAAGTTGTTGAGTGTCCGCCGTTTTGCTGAAGCTTGTGAATACGGGTCAGTAAAGTACAAAACTTTCCTTGGAGTCTATTACAAACACGGCCCTTGTAGTTCTTCAAACGAGTAGTTTTGCAGGAGAAATATTTGTACTGTTACCAGCGTTTGTGAAATTACAAACAAATTCTTCGTAGAAATTACAATTTTTTTACAGTGCATTGTCCGTCTGGCCACATTGCCACTGAGTTGTCGAGAAAGCATATACAGCCACAGAATCCAACTTGAGCTATAACGCCACAGAGATCACCGGGTACGGAGGATTATTTCCACTGTGCTGTATATTTAGTCATGAAATCGTATGTTAAAAATTTGTTCGAAAATTATTTAGCTATAATAAGTACAGAATTATAAAGGCTATTCACGATAAAGTTAGCACTTTTGAAATCAACTTTAGATAAATGTCATTTGTCCTACCTGCATATATTTTACGGGCGCATTGAGTGACATGCCAAGTAAAGTTGCTAAAGATGGAGGCTAAGCAATTACATTTCTAAACGTCAAATAAAAAGCATTAGGTAATCATTTGTGATATCTTAATTTTTTCTATCGCTTTCTGTTTTTTTAATGGGCCGAAGTGTACAAATTTGCAGATTTTTTAAGTAATATTACATATATTACAGTTTCACTTGACCAACAGATGAAGAAAGAGATAACGCCCATGATAATGATAATCTCACATAAGGCGGAAGAACACACAACGTGCATACAAATACATCTTAAGCAGTACTTCCGAAAGTGAACTATTATTTTAACGTGAACCCTCTAAAATAAGTATAATTATAAATACTTGTTTCTGGCATAAATACGTTTTATTCTTCCTGTAGTATTTTCGTACACAACTGCCTTTCGTAATGTTTCCCGAGAAAATGTATATAACATTAAAGAAAGAAAATGTTAGAAAATATTTATTTACTTATTGTATCTGGGATAAGGGATAAATAATTTAGAAGGACAAGGAATCGGAAAATGGATTTAGACTAAGCATTACACAAGGTTTTTCTGGGAATGTGGATCAAAATCAAATTGATATAATGACTTTGGAACATCAGCCGATTATCGAACTTATGATGTCCTAAAGGCAAGTAAATCGTACGATCACATGTCAATGTAGAAACAACAAAAGTAAAGGAATAAAATATTCCCCAACTGTCACCATTGCGTCACGAATGTACCAACCATTCCTCAAAAATTGTTTCTCTATAATCTAAGTATTTTAAATGCAAACTGTAACTGTTTTTAGAAACAAACAACGAAAATTATTTATCCGTAACTTATAACAATAAGTTTTGCAAGTAGTCTGTCTGTACGACAGACTGGAGATTCGTAAAAGAAGTGAAGGTAACACGGGCTGGTTAACCTTGATGGTCCCCAGCCCGTGCAGTGCGTGAGGTTGTCGTTATAATTAGTTGTTTACTTTTAACGGAACCAGTGTGTGTCGCTCAGTGGAGGGGGCGTGCTCAGGCGTGTATATAAGACAATGTGATAGCATGAACTTTACCATTCGCTCGCTGACGAGTATCCTTAGCACAGCAGGACACGCCAACTAACATCATCACCAACATCATGAAGGTCCTGGTAAGTTGTAATACTGCAAACAGTTCCTACTATACACGTATCCTCTACTAATATTCACTTAAACAATGAGTATAGTCATAATAACAGATGATGAAGAGTAACTTTAATAATTACCTCCAGTTGTTTTAAATCGTAACTTTATTGCGAATGATGATAAACATATTAGGCAAATACTATTATTTAAAACTTTTAAATTTACAAAAAATTCAAGTGTATGAAACTCGTTTAAGCAGTCAAACACACGGACACATGTTTGAGAACATCCCTCTTTCAAATTTTGATAAATTTTTAACGCGGAAAACCGTAAATTAATAAAAAAAGAAACTGCAAACAACTTTTAATATTGAATATCAGAATAATTTAAAGCCGGGTACAATCATTATAATTTATGGGAACATGATGTGCACGGTAAAATATCGATTTTTAAAACCGTACATAAGATCTACTTGTATGCAAGTGGTTTATTTTCCACATTTGAATATTAATATTGACATATGCTTCATCACTTTATTCCTTCGTCGGTCAGGTGATACTGTGATATTGTTGGAAAATAAAACAGTCTTAATTTTTATACTTCGATCTATCTAATAAAACAGAAAGTGATTGAAATAATTTAAGATGTCACATATGATTACCTATCACTTTTTATTCGACGTTAATATATGGAATCAAGTTCCATTAATCGTTACCAACTTTACTGTGCTCATGTAACTAAGTGCGCAGGTTAATATATATGTAAGTAGCAGTGACATTTTTCTCAGGTTGATTTCAAAACTTCTCTCTTTATCGTGAACAGCCTTTACAAATAAAATTATCATTTATTATTTTAACTATTTGCTTAAACACTGTATTTATATTTGATGGATTGTATTCATTCTAATCTGCATCATTTCATTTACAAAATGAATCAACCACTATCTTGAGAAAATCAATTGCTTTTAAATTCTCTGTAAAAACAAATTAATCTTAAATAAATAGATTTCATAATTCATGAAATGTATACGTTTTCTAAGAGTATCGTCGAGTTAACATGCACACCAAATATCAATAACATTTTTCATAACACTCACAAATATTCGTTTATATATAGCATTACACTTACTATTGTATTGATTTCACTACTTAATTATTCAAAAATAAAATGTGAAAATAGATCTCAAATACTATCTAAAAAGAAAATTTTCAAACAATATTAATATTGTGTTGCTTCATTAATATTTAAAATAACATAATTATTAATAATGATAATTTTCGATTTGTCATTGATCATGTAACATAACTTTTATACAATACAAATAAAGAAAATTATAAATTTTTATACCAGAGTTATAAAGTATTTAAATAGTGAAGTAATAAAATGTGCTGTCTAACATTGGTATAGTACAGGGTCTACACGATAAATTCCTGGGATTACTATACAATATCAATTAAGTCGTGCGCCATCATTTCGAATGACAAAATAAGTGGCGGGGAGACATGAAAAGTTCCGAAACCATAAAAACTTTGTAGCTATCATCATAATTAAATAAAATCCTTTATTTGTAAAGATACAAATGGCTGATCAATATGTATTTAGCCGTTAATTGCTAGAGGCCAAGTGTTTCCATAATTCTCCGCTTTCTAAGTGTGCGGTCAGGAACAAATACTTCAATACCAACTATAGATTAAAAATATATATATATAATATATAGATATAAATCCACCCTAAAAATTTTATCAATATTTTTGAAATTAAAGATGAGGCCACGCAATTACTTAACAAGCAGCGTTTTACATATGTTTTATGTTGTTGCAGGCTTGCATTGTTCTCGCTCTGCTGGTTGTCTTCGCGGCCGCCGAAGAGTCGCAGAAGGAGAAGAGAGGAGTGATTGGTACATCCCTGGGATACTCCGGCATCCCCGCCCTCGGCTACAGCGGTCTGGGATACTCCGGCCTAGGATATTCCGGTCTGGGATACTCTGGCCTGGGCTACCCCACATACGGCTACTCCGGTCTGGGCTACGGCCGCAGCTACGGCTATGGATACCCGTACGGATACTCCGGCTACAAGTGGTGATTGGTCATCGCTGAGACTGGCTTCCATTTCTGCTGCCCATACTCATCTCTTCATGAAGGAAATTCAAACCTCATATTGAATCTGAATTCATGTTCCTAAAATAAAAATAAACAACTGACCCCACAGTGATTACAATTTTTTTCTGGTAACCAGGCTTGTTTCTACTATCCTAAATCATACCTAAATTAAATGATTAATAATAATATTATATAATAAATATTTATATAGAGCATATCTAAATATGTAAAAAAAAACATTAGTCACTGTATTAAGTCAGTGATAAAGAAAATTTACATAATTAATTCACATTTATTGTCAACTATTCCACAGTCACGAAAAAATTCTTTCACATAAAATTACATAAAAGTTACACCATTCAAAATGCACACGTGTTATTTTCCATCTGCTTTCGATGGAACATCTAAATCGAAGTTAGATCAAGATTCTTTAAATATTTTCTTAATAAATTTGTTTAATTCGATTATAATTTTTATTAAAAATGATCCACATAAGCAAACAAGAAAATTTCTCTTTTTAGATACACCACAATTTATGAAGTAGTATCATTCAAATATATATAAATACGTTAATATGTATAACTTTCGCTGTTGGATACATCAGAGTTTATAAAGAAATAATTTAAAAATTAATATAAGTTAGTATTTAAAATACACACAAAATTCATATCTTGTTTACATTGTATGTGAAACTTCAACTTTTTCAAATAAGGAAGTTCCTGAGTTAATACTACATCATAAATGAATAGAGAATGGCATGGTAATACTATTCAGTAATAAGAAATAGTTTGCAGCCAACACTTAATAACTGACCTCCCCGACATGAAACGCGTATCCTAGTTGATTATCACAAGGTTATATTTATTTTTTTAATGTCCCGCTACCATAAGGAACGCAACGACGTACCACCGAAGAACCATCCTGCATAGCAACAATGGCTGCGTAGCATTTTTTGTCCTCGGTCTTGATTAATATCATTTTCAAGATTCCTTCTGTATACATTTTTGTATTAGCTTGTATATAAGCGCACACAAATTTCATGCTGATTCTAAAATGTATTGTATTTATAGGCATAGATACAAATCACTAGCTCAAACCTTCCCCCTTCTCCATGCATATCCACTGAAGACTGTCTCCTCAATTTCATCTTTTCACCAAGATTTCACTTGGAGCCTGGTGCTATTGCATCATTTTGGCGGAAACATAAACTGAGCCCCAATCGCTAGGAGATACTAGTGCGGCGATACACCAGGAGGGTATATGCTGTTGATGAAATATGCAGGGTCCGCAGTAGGCAAATTTTTGTTGACCCAACATCTGACTCTGTCGTTGGGCCAACATTGGAAAACGCAAGTTGGGCCAATGTCAAAATATCACCCGGGAAAAAGGTTGGCCCAAAAGTGTATTTTTGCGTTGGCTGCCAAATGAAATATGACACTTAACCTACATTACTGGACCAATGAAAATCTATGGTTTTCTCCTCACTTTCCTTAATTTTCTATATATCAAATATTTTTTATGTCAATCAAAATACCAAAATGCTGTTTGTTGGCTTTACGTTGGTTTATCGTGTATATATTACACATCACCAATCTAATATGACAGAAACCCAACTTCTAACTTACGTTGATTTTACGTTGGTTATATGTATTATTTTGACCACTTACTAAATAATATATATTTTTTCTTTCAGAAATGTATTCACAGTCATTTATCCGCAGTTAATAATATTTATCGTAGATATGCTATTGTGTGCGTAATGCCGACTCTTAGAATAACGTAATGCCAATATTGGTTACAAGTTTTTAAAGTACATTTTACCCAATAACAAAGAATGTTTTAAAATGCATTGACTATATTATTACTCATAACATACTACTTAACATTTTAACCTGAAAATTCTATTTCAAGATATCGAATTCTAACCCACACCTTTAGGATTATCAACCTAGCGGCTCATTCACTAGGCTACCGTTACTTCTCGAGAAACGCAGTGCTAAAAATCTTTATACATTAAGCTATTAAAATGAAGTTTATATATTTATTTCGAAAAAATCAATACTATTCTATGATAGCATAATTTAAACGAACATTGTTATTGCTGAAGGGGCCCTTAAAAAACATTTATTAACTTATACATTCTGAAACAAAAAAGAGGAAAATTACATACTTACCAAACATGAATATGTACTCCGAAATATTTAACAGCAAAAATCTCACAACGTATACTTACACACGTAAGGTTGGTTATGTGATTCTTATTTAAAATATTTAGAAAAGAGATTTGTTTTCCTTTATGAACAACCATTCCATCATTTTGACAAAGAGGTCAATACAATATTGGCCCCACATACAAAATCAATGCCTATTACAAACTGTATGTGTACCAACGTACTGCCAACAATCAGCCAAACATGACCACAATAATCTATCTTAAACAAAAATAATATGTATTAGAATCCTAACTGGTAAGCAAACATGAACAATTATCGATAGATTATTTATCCCATACATAATATTGAGTATTATTGGAAATATATATTACATAACATTGGCCTAACCGGCATAAACTAAAGAAAAGTACTATTTACCGACTGTTTGATTTACAACATTATCACTATAAAAGACCAACAAAACATATTTAAATAATAATTAGTTATGTGTAAAATATTTGTAATTCATTAAATACAGGAAAGTGGCTTGGTTTTCATTAAGAATAACTATTCCCTAACTTCTACATTAAAATGTTGGTTGTACAATGTTGGCCCAACATAGTAATTAATGCCAATTACCAAATTACGTTCTACCAACTAGTTGCCAACAATAAATAAACCATGATCATCAAAATATATTTGAATACAATTAGATTATGTATTAAAAAACTAAATGTTTAAGCAAACATAGAAAATTATGTAATTTTTATCATCACAAACTTCCTATGGAGCATTGTTTAAATTATGTCAGTTACATAAAATTGGCAAAACTAACGAAAAAGGGCAAAAAATCAATGATTTGTTTCCCAACATTGTTGCAACATAAAACCAACTAAACATATTTCATAGAAAAATGTTCAGTATCGTGAACAACATTTGCAACACATATAATACTGAAAATAGGAATTGTTTTCATCGAGAATGACTATTCCCTAACTTTGACAATAAAGTTTGGTTACACAGTGTTGGCCCACATGAAAATTACTACCAATTTCTAACTGTGTATCTACGAACTTGTTGCCAACGTTCAACCAGCCTCGACAATCATATTCAATGAAAATTAATTACTTATGTATAAAAAACCTAAATGTTAAGAAAACATTTAAGGTTATGGTAATTTTTTTCATTCTACAAGCAGAATTGAGCATTCTTGGAAATATGTAAGTTACACAATGTTGGCCCAACTAAAAAAAAATGTACCTATCACAAACTGTTTTGTTTTGAACACTATCCCAACATAAAATCAACTAAAGGCTGTTCACGTTAAAATTAACTGTTCTGAAATCAACCTTAGATAAAGTCACTGCCCCTGCCTGCATATATTTTAACGGGCACACTGAGTGTCATGAGCCCAGCAAAATTGGTAACAATAGACGAAGAGTTGTTCTATATACTTAACGTCGAATATAGAGTGTTAAGTAACCATCTGTGATAACTTAAATTATTTCTTCGTTTGCTTTTTGTTTGTGAAATGCATCTAATTGTAAAAAACCACCAGATAAGTAAAATATATACGGTTCTAATAATTTCACCATTTCACCTGATCGACGCATAAATAAAGTAATAAAGCCCATGGAAATGTTAATTTTACATAAGATGGACGTATACACAACGTGTATACAAGTATATCCAAAGCAGGGCTTTAAAAGTACTCATTTTACCGTGTAAGTCTTTACACATGTTTACAAGAAAAATAGTTAGTATATGTAAAAATATTTGTATATTTCATAAAATGCTGGAAAGGGGGATTATTTAATTATGAATATATATTCCATAACATTGCAATACATTTTGGTTTTACAACGTTGGCCCAATATAAATATACATGCACATTACCAACAGTATGTCTACCAACTTGTCCACATTTAACCAACAATTTTAAAGTTTTCGAAAATTGTTCTTGCGAATTGTTCTGAGATTTTTTGATTGAGTAAGGTGTTTATGTATATTTTTCTAAGGTGTGTTATTAAAATTTTCACGTAAAAATGTTTGTTTGCCATAGTACGTTGTGTCAATGTTGTTTTTGTGCATATTTTCTAACCTACATTTTACCAACATTTCCAATCAAATGCCAACGATTAGGCCAAATTCATGTTTACAACCGTATCCATACATTAATTCTAACTCTATTCTAACTTCTTCCAAAAACTTAAGGAAGCTATGCTAATAGTGTATTATATTGTCAATGTTGCTCACTCCTCGTAATATCGTCTTCTAGGGCAATTATTTGTCAATCCCCTACAAAACTAAATAATCAAATATGGTTACCCTGATGTTGGAATTGACATTCTGTATCGAAAATGATGAATGGAATTATGAACTATAGTATATGATTTGGAGAAGTATATAGAACCCCAGAAGAAAAATAATACACTGCGATTTGTTTCACTGACCGCGCAGTCTACTAAAATGTTCTACTTTATTTATTGGTCTTGTTCAATTCTGGCAATTTTTCTGCTACTCTAGAGGAAATAAAATATTTTATTTCGGTAAAAGGCGGGTTCCTTTTCTAATCATACATTTTTCGGTTCATAAGTTTTTACATAATCTACAAACGACCTTGAAATTTGAATTTATAAAACTAGAAAAATTATTTTGTAGTATTATTATAGTATTTATATTAAAATTTTATATTATTTTTTTTAACCTTAATATTTTTATTAATATTTCTTTTAAATTAATTTTTATTAATATAGTATTTTTTGTAGCAGAAAATTACGGAAGAGGAATAGAAAAGCATAACCCTTTGACATGTGCATTGTCATAATTGCTACAAAAACATAACTATATACATTTTTACTAAACAAAAAATTCTTGTTACTTTTCATCCAGTCTTGATAGCAGAGGATTTAACTTCAATACTTGGATTATTGTTTTTATAAACACGAATAAATAAAATGCAAAGCGTTATTTTCATAATTTGTTTGTGTGTATTATACACAATTACCACGAGATGTCTCTTCGATCTATTCATTGAAGTTTACAAACACCACCAAAATATTTACGAAATCAGTAGTTATTAGCAGTTTTCTTAACCCATTTATTTCGAATTCATTTACGAGGAAGTGTGGAAATATGTTACTTTCTTGGCACGCCCTGCATGCTCAAAGCTATAAGAATTAACCATGTTTAAATGAAGTGTATACAAGAGGCAGCAAGTAATATCACTTACAAGGCAAACGCTCGAAACTCGATCCAGTGATTGTGTGTTGTTTACAGTACCGACCATATATATATATATATATATATATATATATATATATATATATATATATATATATATATATATATATATATATATATATATATATATATATATATATATATATATCCTTTATTGCAACACGGCCTCAAATATCGTGATAATCGAAACTGTGTGGCCCTCGAATTTTATTATATATGTATTCCCTTTTATAGAATGGTATTTGATGAGAGAGCGAGATATTATAATTTCTGAGAAGTGCATGCAAGTATTTCGTAGTTCTCATGTACCTGTGTTTGTTGCTGAAAACTGAAAATTCTTAAAACAACATTTAACAATTTTTTCAACAATATTTAAGGCAGTTTAGTAATCGAGGTTTATTAAGTTCAGTACAACATATGGAGCTTGAGACAAATTAACTATATGGTTTCATTTATACTGACATGACTAGTTTCGAATATAATATTTAAAAAAATTTCAACGCTTACGAATTTGAAAAATATATTCCGACCTGTCCTGCATTGCACCAATGAATTCGGCTATTGAAATGTAAATTAAATGACACATTTAGTGAAAAAAAAAACTATTCTCGCTAATAAGGCCTGAACCCTAGAAACATAGAAGTAACTAGTTTTGAGTGCTCTGAGAATTTTACACATCTCACGTGCAACTTCTTGTCATATGAGGATTTAAAAATTTTGATTACAGCACAACACATACACTGTTCCTTTTAATCAGCCATTACATCCCACAGAAACACGAGACTTGCAGGGACTAGAACCCATACCATTCACATTGTTATACCGCTCCTTTAACGACTTAACCAAGTTTACCTACTTTAGTATCGCTTATTTTTATAGTAACTATATCTTTTTGTATCCAAAAAAAAATAAGGAAAGATATTTGACTAAGAATAATACATTTATTTCATTTTAAGACTTGTGTTGTTGACTTGAGAGATTCTGACGGCTCTTAACGTGGTCTTGAGTGCCAATGTTAGAGTTATTTGTAGCTAAGAATCATTAGGACATATTGAGTGATGCTGTCTTGTTTTATTGAAATTGTCATTTTATTATGTTTATTTGAGTTGTTTTAATTGTTTGACGTTATTTAAATTTGCAATACATTTATATTTACACGCAGCTACACCTTACATCACCCATAGTTTTCACAAAAACAGCTATACAGAATTTGAACAATAAGTGTTTACAACTGTACACATCAATGTACAGGTTTCCGAAACGAGCAATTTGATGTAGGACACTTATGGTCCAGAGGTTCGGGAAATAGCCTCAAATAGCTTGACAAATGTGTACTAAGCCACGTGCAGCGCGCCACTGTGAGCCCGGCCTTAATCGACCTGCTGATCAGCTGTAGCTATTTTGTACAGAGGTCAAATGGGGCAGGAAACGGTTAGTATTAGCTTTGGGATGAAATACATGTTGCAATTTCATACATTCTTTCCTGATTTCTGTAACTTGTCTGTAGTATTGTGACACTGCAACATGTGTTTCATACAAAAGCTATTACTAAACGTTTCCTGCCCGAATTGAACTCAGTACAAACCGGCTTCATCTAACCAGCAGGTCCATTAAAGGCGAGCCTTCGGCAGCGCACTGCTTGTGCTTTAGTACATTTTTGTCAAGCGATTAGCGGCTATTTCCTGGCCCTCTGGACCACAAGCGTCCTACATCAATTGCTCGTCTCGGAGCCCTGTACACTGTTGTGTACAGTTGTAAACACGTAGTTTTCATCCTGTATACTGTCTCAAGTTAACGAGAGTCCGCCGTTTTGCTGAATCTTTTGGCTACTGGTTAATACAGTACAAAACTTTTCCTGAAGTCTATTACAAACATGGTTCTTGTAGTTCTACAAACGAGTAGTTTTGCATGACACCGTTTATAAAATTACAAACAATTTATTCGTAGAAATTACAAATTTTTTTACAGTGCATAGTCCGTCCGGCCACATTGCCACTGAGTTGTCGTGATAGCATATACAGCCGCAGAATCCGACTTGAGCTATAACGCCACAGAGTTCACCGGGTACGGAGGATTATTTCCACTGTACTGTAAATTTAGTTATGAAAACGTATGTTAAAAATTTTTTGGAAATTTTTTTAGTTATAATAAGTACAGAATTATAAAGGCTATTCACGATAAAGTGAGCACTTTTGAAATCAACCATAGATAAAGTAATTGCTCCTACCTGCATATATTTTACCGGCGCATTGAGCGACATGCGCCAAGTAAAGTTGCTAACGATGGAGGGAAAAGCATTTCCATTTCTAAACGTCGAATAAAAAGCGTTATGTAATCTATCGCTTTCTGTTTTTTTTTAATGCACCGATGTGCAAAAATCTGCATATTTTTTAAGTACTTACTTTAATAATAATATTACAGTTTCACTTGACCAACAGATGAAGAAAGAGATGAGGCCCATGAGAATGATAATTTTGCATAAGGCGGAAGAACACAAACTTGCATACAAATAAATATTAAACACGACTTCCAAAAGTGCACATTTTTCCGAGAACCGTCTATAATAAGTATACTTATAAATACTTGTTTCTGGCATACACACGTACTGTTCTCCTTGTAGAATTTTCGTACACAATTGTCTATTGTAAAGTTTGCCGAATAATGTATATAACAGTAAAGGATAGAAAATTTTAAATAATATTTATTTACTTTCATATATCTGGGATATCGGATAAATTATTTAGAGGGACAAGGAATCGGAAAAGGGATTTATACTAACCAGTACACAAGGTTTTTCTTGGAATGTGGATCAAAATTAATTTGGTAAAATGACTTTGGAACATCAGCCGATATCGAACTTATGATGTCCTGAATTAAGTAAATCGTATGACCACATGTCAAAGAAGAGCCAAGAACCGCAAAAGGAATTAATTATTCACCAGCTGTCGCCATTGAATCTCGTATGTACCAACAATTCCTTAATCATTGTTCGGCTATAATCCAGAAAGTTTAAATGCTCACAGAAACAGCAGTTAAGAACAAACAACGTGCATTATTTATCCGTAACATATAACAAAAAGTTTTGCAAGTAGTCCTTCTGTACGACAAACTGGAGATTCGTAAAGGAAGTGAAGGTAACACGGGCTGGTTAACCTTGATGGTTCCCAGCCCGTTCAGTGTGTGAGGTTATCATTTTAATAAGTTGGTTTA
Organism: Dryococelus australis; assembly: GCA_029891345.1. NCBI lineage: Eukaryota > Metazoa > Arthropoda > Insecta > Phasmatodea > Phasmatidae > Dryococelus > Dryococelus australis. The sequence goes on from CM056993.1 coordinate 39,197,167, forward strand.
CTTTTCACGGAACCAGTGTGTGTCGCTCAGTGGAGGGGGCGTGCTCAGACGTGTATATAAGACAATGTGATAGCATGGAACTTTACCATTCGCTCGCTGACGAGTATCCTTAGCACAGCAGGACACGCCAACTAACATCATCACCAACATCATGAAGGTCCTGGTAAGTTGTAATCCTGCAAACAGTTCCTACTATAGACGTATCCTCTACTAATGTTCTCTTAAACAAAGAGTATAGTCATAATAGCAGAAGATGAATAGTAACTTTAATAATTACCTCCAGTTGTTTTCATGCGTACCTTTATTGCGAATGATGATAAAAATATTAGGCAAATACTCTTATTTAAAACTTTTAAATTTACGAAAAATTTAAGTGTATGAAACTCGTTTAGGCAATCAAACACGTTGACTCACGTTAGAGAACATCCTTCTTACAAATTTAGATAAATATTTTCACGTGGAAAACCGTAAATTATTAAAAATGAAACTACAAACAACTTTTAATATTGAACATCGGAATAATTTAAAGCCGGGTACAAACATTATATTCTATGGGAATATTATGTTTACGGTAAAATGAGCGCTTTTGAAAACCCTACATAAGATCTACTTGTATGTACGATGTGTATTTTTCCGCCTTTGAATATTAACAGTGACATGGGCTTCATCACTTTATTCTATCGTCGGTCAGGTGATACTGTGATATTATTGGAAAAATATAATACTGTTAATTTTTACACTTCGATCTATTTAATAAAACAGAAAGTGATAGAAATAATTTAAGATGTCACATATGGTTACCTATCACTTTTTATTCGACGTTAATATATGGAACCAAGTTCCATTAATCGTTACCAACTTTACTGCACACATGTCACATAGTGTGCCCGTTAGTATATATGTTAGTAGCAGTGACATTTTTCTCAGGTTGATTTCAAAACTACTCTCTTTATCGTGAAAAGGATTTACAAATAAATTTATCATTTATTATTTTAATTATTAACTTAATCACTGTATTTATATTTGTGGATTGTATTCATTCTAATATACATCACTTCATTTTCAAAATGAATCAACCACTATCTTGAGAAAATCAATTGCTTTAAATTCACTGTAAAAATAAATTAAACATAAATATATAGATTTCATAATTCATGAAATGTATTCGTTTTTTATGAGGTATCGACGAGGTAACATGCACACCAAATATCAATAACATTTTTCATAACACACACAAATATTCGTTTATATATAGCATTACACTTACTATTGTATTGATTTCACTACTTAATTATTCAAAAAAAAAAATGTGAAACTAGATCTCAAATACTATCTAAAAAGAAAATTTTCAAACAATATTAATATTGTGTTGCTTCATTAATATTTAAAAAAAAAAACATAATTCTTAATAATGATAATTTTCGATTTGTCATTGCTCAAGTGACATACTTTTCATACAATACAACTAAAGAAAATTATAAATATTTTTATACCAGAATTATAAAGTATTTAAATAGTGAAGTAATAAAATGTGCTGTTTAACATTGGTAAAGTACAGGGTTTACACGATATATTCGTGGGAGTACTACTACAATATCAATTAAGTCGTGTACCATCGTTTCGAATGACACAATAAGGGACGGGGAGACATGGATAGTTTCGAAACCATTAAAACTTTATAGCCATCATCATATTAAAATACAATACTTTGTATTTGTAATGATACAAATGGTGCTCAATATGTATTTTGCCAATAATTGCTAGTGGCCGAGTGTTTCCATAATTCTCCGCTTGCTAACTGTGCGGTCAGGTACAAATTACTTCAAAACCTACTACAGATTAAAATTTTATATATAACTACCCTAAAAATAAAGATGAGGCGTACTTATTTGTGCGTGATAGCCACTGGCGACGCAATTACTTTACGAGTAGCGTTTTTATATTGTGTTATGTTGTTGCAGGCTTGCATTGTCCTCGCTCTGCTGGTTGTCTTCGCGGCCGCCGAAGAGTCGCAGAAGGAGAAGAGAGGAGTGATTGGTACTTCCCTGGGCTACTCCGGCATCCCCGCCCTTGGCTACAGCGGTCTGGGATACTCTGGTCTGGGATACTCCGGTCTGGGTTATCCCGGCTATGGATACTCCGGTCTGGGCTACGGCTACGGCGGCTATGGCTCTGGATACCCTTACGGATACTCCGGCTACCACTATTGATTGGTCATTGCTGAGACTGACTTCCGCTCATACTGGTTACATTCATTTCATTAAACCACTTCATCCTCAAACATGAATTCCTGTCTCTAAATTGAAAACAAAATATGTTCTGTACAGTTTTTCATTAAATTTATTTTCTCTTAACCCGACTTTTTCACTATCCCTGAACTCCAGTAAATGAAAAAAAAAATATTGGTATATAATCGACATTTTTATATGTAGCATAACTACATGTGTAACAAATTTACATAATATAATATATTTAGATGTTGATAACGGAAACTTATTTCACATTCGGATTTGAGTTATCTTATATCCCACATTGTCTCGAAAAAACTCATTTTCATAACACTTAAACTGTCTTTACGTTATTACTGATATAATTTTGAATTTTATTTTAATGAAACCCAAAATGCATATTAAATCAATTCCCTTAAAAATATTTACTTACAGTAATATATTTCTTTCATTAAAATATGAGTTTTTTTTTTATTGTCCTCAGAAACCAAAAGCAAGCTTCATTGCAAATTATATTATAATTTAAAACTTTTAAAGATATTATGAATGATATTATAATTTTAGTTGTAAATGAAACGTTTATGATTTTTAGAAGGAAACGATTGGGCTTGTACGAAAATATCAATGAATATCTATTTATGAAATGTTAATTATAAATACCCAGATAAAGGTTGTAGTCAACACACATTGTGATATGGGCAGATTGTTTTTAACTTTGGTTATTTATGTCTGATTCCAGACACCATAGCTTATGGATTTTGTTTACACTATTAAATTATAAGGCAATGCTATGCTATCGCATATTCATCCTGTGGGGTCACCATAGATATGTTACATTTTTGATAATGTTAGAACGAATGTACATGAAATTACGGATATATATTGGTAAAAATTATCCAGAAATCGACGTAAAACTCTGAACGCTACTTTTATTTAACTGAGAGACTATTCGTAATGTTTGCAAATTTTCTATGAATTCATGGAACAATTTCATAAATTTTCTACATTCATAAAGAATATATAAAGAATGATTACATAAGATAATATTTGATTTTCATTATGCGTATTTTAAACAGTGTATAAGAAAAATTGAAAATACGGAAATTTATATCGGAGCAGGATTTGAACACGAGTCAAAACGTTGGTAGTATGCGACGCTTACAACTGTGCTATCTCATTCAAACCCAATATAAAGGCTTGTTTAGAGATGGTTATTTTAATATAACAACACCAAAAAATTATAGTATACCATTAATTAATAATTCTTAATAAATAAGAGACCATATTTCAGTGCATTGGAGTTATATTTAAGAAATAATAATTTTTGTTTTTAATTAGAGAAACAGAATGGCCTAGTTGTAAATGTATATTTTATTAAATTAATATATTCTTCATGCAGTCTTATACTGTTTTCAGAGGTGGACGAATTTTGCTGAATTTGCTCTGAAGCATAGGGTTTCAGAGATAATAACGGTTTTACGATTTTTTCCTCACCTCATTTTTAAGGCGTGGTTAAAGCAATTATTTCAAAACAATTAGTCCACTCGTCTACTCTATTACTTCTTGTTCAATACGGTTTCTACTTTCCGAGACTTATCTTGACGAGTTGACTCATATTATATTTGCATTTCAAGGCCACCATGTACAAGGCCGGACTCTGTTTTCTCTCTAGAAATCAAACATGAGCACTTCCTTTAACCCACCCAATTGGAGAGCAGGACTGGGTAGGAGGCAGTTCTATTATTGGGACCCTCTCTGCTGTGTGGTGTCTGATAAGAGAATAGAGGAAGAGAGATGCTGGCTCCCAGAAAAAATCTCTACTATCTAGTAATAAAACACCTGCAAACGAAGAAGAAAGTTTTTTTTTTTCAAAACGAGGTTTTTGTTATCTGGAGTGTTTTTGTTTCAATGCGTGTCTACGTGACATCCAAAAAAAAAATTTTTTTATTTAAATTGGAATGTCTATTAAAAATAAATCGATTATAGCTTCCCCACTCTACACTCCTTTTTATTCCATAGTTTCTGGTAAACGTATCTCAAGGGTTAATAATTCTATAGAAAATATCAAATTAAAAAATATACTAAAAGTTCGTTATTCACAGACATGTAACTTTAACCAAAATAGACATACGAAATAAAATTTCTTAACAAAATTCTTTTCTTTCTTCATGGATTGCGTAAAACGAAAGCCTACATTCGCTATAATTTACTAAAAGAGCATATTTAATGAAATACTTTTCATTACTATGTGTTCTACGACTTCTGGAAATGTTTGGTGTTGGGCAGACTTACGTATGTCAGAAGATCAATATAATACGAAATGTATATACTTCTTCAACTTGATTTCATGATAATCACTTAGCGAGTCCAGCATGGGGTTTTACTATCGATTACTGAACTGAAACGTTTAATATAACTGATATTCGCATTGTAAAGATTTCATATGTCAGCTTTACTTTCATTCGCTTCACATTCTTTCCGCTTTCCAACGAAAAAAAAATATGCAAGAACGACAAACACGGATTATAATGAGTTTTGTGTAACGTAATTAATCAGCTGTCTGGTGAAGTAAATCTGTTCTATTTTAAACCAGCCAAGTTTGACCATCACGATTTTTCCGATGACAGAGATAAGAAAAAAAATGTGATTTTGTAAACCACATCCTGTACGTAACAGAAATACGTTGATGAAACTTAATTCCCAGGAAAGTGGAAATAAACGTTTACATGTAAGATGTATGAAAATCAGTAGAAAAATGTTGATATACATTTACCATAATTCGTAGTTGAAAATATTACAGTCATGTTTATGGGTAGTTACAAAGTACAGCTCCGATTATTTGCACAAACGAAAACCAAAATTTTATGAGCTTTTTATTGTAGTCAATATATTTAGTGGATTATTATTAGTTCAGCCATTTTCTGTCAAAACATTGGTCCGCTTTTCCCGATCATATAATTAAATTTGACTCAATGTGGAAACAGCCCATATTGCAAACACATAAACTTTCTACTACAATGAAAAGGTCAGAAAATGTTATTAACAACGTTTTATTAAGTACCTTTAAATTTTCTCTTACTTAGATATGGCGTCGTCTAGAACCTACCGTGATAGGAGTATTTCTAGATGTTCTCATTTTCTTCGTATTTATAATCCTCAGTTTCATAAACATGTTTTATTTCTCTTCATGTATAATTAATTATGTACAAATATTAGCCATCTAACTTCAGCTCCTTACCATTCATAAAGTTTTCCGTGATTGAAGTTGGTTGCTACGAGAATCCACTAAAACATAGTTTTTTTTTAACAAGGAATTAATTTTTCATTGCAAAAATATACGAATTAAATGTATAGCAATACTGGAATTATATTTCTTCAAATTTCTCTCTCTTTATATATGTTTAACCTAATTTCCTTTATTCAATAAATTTTACACAAATTACAGATAAACCTATATATTAATATACCCGAAACTCTGATTGTGTCTTTCAATTTCCTGGTTTAATATATTACTAATAACTGTATTGCCACACTCTTTGAAACACTGAAAGCTATGACACATACACACAAGCTAATGAAAAAAAAACTCATTGGAAATATGTATTCAAATAGAAAAACGTTAATAAGGAATTAGGTGTATGCTATATTTTTTTCATAGCAGACAAACTGAGTTTACTTATTTATTGTAACTCTTAGTGACTTACGATTACTACACGTTTCTTCACATATGTGTATATGTGTTTACCAACATATACAAGTTGCGGTTCTGAGAGAATTTCATAGGAAGATATTATTTAAACAAGTTTAATATAGATAATAAATGTAGGAAACAATATCGAATTAAAAAAGAGTTACTATTATTTTTCTCTTTGCAGTATTCACTCACTATCACATACAGAGTCCCTCTCTGAAACCCGTCAATGTAGTGGAACATTAACTGGAACAGGCAGTGTAAACAATGATGTATGTAACTGATCACAACAAAAAAACAACTGACTTGTTATTCTGGCAAACGAAATGTTGTAACATACTTTAAGAGTGGAATGGACCCCAACATATTCTGTGAAATAATTGTTTGAGAGAATACCCATGTCAATGCATGTTCTGCAAATACGGCATAATGTCAGAAAAGATAACAGAAAATTATCTATGGCCCTATTTTTTTACTTTTTTATATTTGTGTATTCGCGGAGAAAATAAATCGTGAAAATGGTCAAATATCGCATTATTAAAGCTTCCAGTTTCTTTATGTGGCAAGAGAAAAGTACAAAGATACGGCGTAGTTCAATCTGTGATCTATCCTATGCGTGTAACACAACCCCACTGTTACATATCTAATTGGCAAAGTACTACGTCACTACCGAAAACACTGAACGTCTTGCACGTAGGAGCGACGGGGCACTAGGCATGCGTGTTAGTGTCGCCCGTATCGCTCTCTCGCTTCTTGACATTAGACACGGGATTCCCACGGGAGTGCATCCCATTTTAAGAACACTGTCGCACCTCCCCTAGTTCTGGTCACATGCGGTGAAATGGCCCTCCGCCGAGTCATAGAGACGTCTAAAGCCAATAGTTTTAGATGATGCAGCTTTAATGTTGCAGGACCATTGATGGCTAAATCTTCAGCCTCATTTCCCTACATGTGTATTCTAATGTTGACAAATCTGGATATCGGACACACCAAGGAAGAATGGCAACAGTATAAGGGCAGATTCGAGAAACAAATACTTATAATGGGATAGCATTATCCAATAGCAAAATTGCCCCTTGAATCCGCAGCACTAAGATAAGCACATGTCCCAGAACAAACTGAATGTACTGTTTTGTCATTATTGTTCCTCTGATCACAGACAGTACTTATAAACATTGTAGATTGCTCTTCATAACACGGAATAACCAATTCTAGTGACGTATCTCACGACAATAAGGTTCAGAAATGAATACTGTCCAGTATCCATGAAAATAAAAACAAATCCTGAATTTGTCGCTCAATGCGATGTACAGCCATTTCCCATTCCTCCAAGTCAACCAATAACAATACAACACCAAAATGGAGTGTCAGTGGAAGACGGCGGAAGAGACGTTGGAAATCCAAGTCTTCTGCAAGTCGTCTTACAATGGTACGGTGGTACTTGAGGCATTAAGGATACCATTGTATTTCTCTGGGCAGTGGAAACACACACTATTGGTTGTGTTCGCGCCTTTAGGAGAATGACAGTATCTCTGGAGTTGATATATCAGAGCCTTCCTGCAGCTTGTGTGTTCAGTCGTGTTACCACTACTCCTAACACCAGCGAAGTGTTCAATGAAAACTATCCAACTGGAGGTTAGTTCGATGGAATGACCACCATTCTTTACGTGGCCTAACTTATTCCCTCCTTCAAACTCCGTAAGATGTTCTTATATGTATCAAATACGTTGTTCCTGCATGTTTGCTGCTAAATGAAATTCACCACATACTATGCTTATTATACTGCACCCAACTTTGCACCACGACCGCCCGTGTTACCATGGCTGTGACTATAGCATAGTCGCCTTATGGTAATTTAACTCTGTTAATTGCAGCGCAACCTAAACCAATTTCAGTATTATCCATGATGCCACAGTATATAATCTATTTAAACTTACTTCAGACGTTTCTGAAGCCATTATATAGTTCTACTTCCAGGATATTCCTCCGTCTGGTACAAAGTAAACTTAGCGAAGTCTGAAAAATACACCAGAGGACCACACACTGTATTACTGCGCACTCAGTTATAAGAGTATTTTGTATAAGAACTGTTTCTTACCAGACGCTACCAACACACGTGTTTTCGCACTGTTTTCTACTCAAATTATTAATAAATGAAGCATTATTATTTAAAGAAAAAATTAGAATATCATTTGAATTATGCAGAAAAAAAGTACCTTTTCTGAACTGAAGTACCAATCGATTGTGATATATGGCATATGTTGTATATAACTAAACATTTCATACATGGGAATATTCTTCAAAGGTTTAGTTAATAAATGTGTGAAGGAACAGCGAATCGACTATAGCATGTTTCACCTCTTGCTGAGAATTCGTTTAGGGCGTGGTTATAATTATGCGACGAAGTTTATCGTTCACAAATCTGCATTCACTCTCCTTGTATATTCACAAACAACAAACTTTGATAAGAACGTCACTTTTCAAGGTTGAAAAAAATGTAGCAAAATACAATAATTCTGACACAATTGTGCACTATGTATAATAAAGAAATATTTTTTATGAAAAGTGCTACAAGCCAAATATTACCCTTGCTGTACGTCAGTATTAAGGTATGAGAAATAGTACTGCAAAATTTGGCTGTCTATGAGCAGATTTTTAACTCTCCTGTAAGAAACAATTACATTTCGTCGTAGTCACAGGCGATGGCTATCACACCTAGCTGCAATACAATTTATAATCCATCGTTCATATTGCACGAAACAAATAAAAAAAAATTGTTATACGGCCGTTATTTTGTAATTAAAGCACTTAAAAATGTAAATTCACCGAAAAAATCGAATGCTTTATTTATTTATAAATATAAAGTACTTATTTTCTTCAAGATACTGTTAGCTCAGTTGGTTAGTCACAGGCCTGCAAGTTCTGAGGTGCCAGGCACAATTACAGTTGTTGGTACCGTCTTGTAGGTAGGGGGTGTACTTTCGGAAGGAAGGCCTTTCACGTGGTGAGTGGGGCGTACTCTACCATGGTGTAGGGGTTTTCTCGGTGGTCTGACGAGTCCTACTCCATCTTCATTCCCCTGCGCTTCCACTTCTATCTGGTCTCACCTCATCCATACTTCGGGCTGGCTCGGGCAACAGGTCTGTCCATCGGATAGGGCAGCTCGCTCCAATTAGCGCCAGCCAACTCCCATCCACATGCCACATGCCTCAGGCAAGAATAACATGTAGATTTATACATTTTATTTAGGAATGTGCGTCATTCCCCTGAACCTGCAGACATGAATAACCACCCTCTCTTTCTATATACAAGGTGATTTTGAATAACATGTTGAAGTTAAAACCAGAGAATCTGTGATCTAATAGAATCAAATAACACTTTTAACAAAATATTCGGAATGGTCCTCTAGTATTTTTTTGCTCCAAGTTAGGTAAAACAACCCAGGAAGTCCGCAACTCTTTGTACCTGCATGTAAACCAGTTGCATATAATGGAGGAGAACGGAACTGGAGACCCATGTGGAGGACACCATATACTAGAGGTACCTGGGCATTACTAGTGGTTGCTTGTCATTACGCTACTTGAACAACCGGGGGGATTAGCGATTGAATAGCAAAGGCCTGCCATAAGTGATTGAATTCTATTTCCAACCACACACGAATAGCAGAATTGACGACTTTGGTCCTGCATTTGTTTCATGGTGGCCTATGTACCGTTTTACACTGCATGGCGCACCTCGTCCGTTCGCCTTCGTGATATGCAAGTTGTTATTCACGCCGGTATGTGAAGTTGCGCAATCCTGGCACTGTTTTTCTAACACCAATTAAAATTTTAAAATGCTAGTTGTCTTTAAGAAAAATTTTGTTGTAAGAATTTGTTCTTTAAATTCTTACATGGTTGCTGTGAGTTAAATTTCAACATGTTACTCAAACACACTTTGTTTATACATTACTGCCTAGTAAAATTATAACACCTAAGAAAGACGTTCCTGAACGACCTTGTGACTATAGTGAGCTAGGTAACACTATAACCCATTCACGGTTACTTCAAACTTTTCTGAAACCCTGTTAAAGTTCTACTTCCAGGATTTTCCTCCGCCTCGTGGAAACTAATCTTAACTCACTCTAGAAATTTAACACCAAATGATAACGCACCGAATTCGTGCGCACTCAGTAGTAATGATGTTTTGTATGAGAACTATTTATTACTAAGCGCTACCAACACACATTTTTTCTCCGTGTTTTAATTCATATTTATTATAAATGAAACATCATAATTTATAAATAAAATACAGGTATAACTTCTCTTTAACGAAAAATAAGATACTTTCATGTTCGTCGATGTATGAAACGCTTGCGATAAATGGAATATGTAGGAATTAACTAAACACGTACTACATGGGATGATTTTTGTAAGGTTTGATTCAAAAGGTGTAAGGAAACCGCGAATATACTATAGTAAACTCGGTGCTCGTATACTATCACTAACCATTATCGATCCGTCCACTAAACCTCATATATGTAGCGACTTTGCACGCGCAGGTTATATTTTCTGCACTGCAAATTCACAGTCGGATCTGTCCAGTCGTTTGCGCTACATTATCTGCTAAATACGCATTTAAAACCAGGTGTTATAAACTACGTTTCTAATATTACGAAACAATCAATCTTGTTTCCAACTATCTCTTGAGGCCGTGCTCTCAGCACAGTTTACCGGGAAAGAAAGAAATAACGCGAAACAAGAAAAAATACTGATCATTATTAACTTTTCTACACAGAAGTAAACCAGGATCTTATTTTTACGAATGTGAAACTTGATAGGTCTATGTTACGAGATAATTGCAACGGTGTTTTACTGGAATGTGCGCGGAAATACACACCGCGCACAGATAAACACGAGAAGGAAGCTACGAAGCGTGATGCGGCCAGGATTAACACATGTGCAAACACTCACGGTGAAAAAAGTAAATGGATCACCGCTTGTTTTCCACTCCATCGCCAACACGCCAGCAACTTCCAAGCCATTCATCAGCCGTTAACTTTTAATTCCTTCCTGTTCAAGGGAACCATTTATGGGGCGGAAAAAAATAATTGGTCACGTTTGTTTGTAATTTGCATCGAGGTAGCTCACAAGCAGTCCTGTAAGATAATGCTCTCAATAATACGACAAAGAAAGGAAGGCTGATATCGGCTGGTTAACCTTGCCTAACGTGGCGTGTGTAATCCCCGTTCGGAATTCAGAATGGGTTTACTTTAAGCGAAATCCTTGACGGGTGGTGGGCGGAGGGGGCGTCTACTGACGCTGCTGGTGTATATAAGGCGGGGCGTGGGCTCGGGACAGTACAATTCGCTCCCTCACGAGTATCCTTCTGCCCCGCAGGACACGTCTGGAAGCTTCAACACCGACACCATGAAGGTCCTGGTAAGTGTAATCATCGAGCAAAAAATTTTAAGCAAGCACAACACTCAGTTTTAATGCAATATAGAGTACTTATTTTACCATACGTGAGTGAATTCAGTAGAGTACTTAGAACGCGAGCAGATTTTGCTGACATGTCTTTCGCGAATGTTTTTTTTTTGATGGCAGTATTCCAATAACGTTCAAATACATAGTTAAATTTAGCACAGATCCAAGTCTTATAAACTGCTGAATATAACACTTCCATTGAAATTGACTATTATTTGCTAGAAGCCATTAAGAGATTATGTTAGTGGGTTAAGTAAAAAGCCGTAATCGTTTAAATAAGTTAAGAACGTTACCGGGGAAGTAAATAAAATTCACCTTGGTTCTACTTAAAATGAATGTATATGTTTTCAGATTTAATAAAGAATCAGTCAGGATAATCCATTTCACTATATAATATTCAGTGACGTAATTTTTGAGAATTAAATTATTTCATAATTTGGTCAGTTGTAACCGATATAAATTAAGAACTGACGACAAGAGGCCAGAAAATATGACGAATTATTTTAGCGACAGGCGTCTTGAGATTACAGCATTTAAAATTTACTTTTCTATTAATAGATAATAATTTTTTTGAAACGCCTCAGGATAACTATTATGCCAAAAAGCAGAATCTTAACAAAAGAAAAATTGACGAATTATCCGCAGAACCTTAAAAAAAAAAATAAACGAATTATCTGCATTCAAGTAAAGACGAAAATACTTTTATTCCTCTTTAAGTAATTCAATGACAACTTCATGAGTGTACACAAATCTACGATGTCTATTACATGTCACAAAATTTGTGAAAATTTCCAGCCTAATTTGTTGAGTTCCGTGAACAGTTATAAATATAAGTTCGTTTAGAAATAGTACCTGAACGCAACTAATTTCGGAAAATCTACCAATGGCATATAGTTTCGTAAATAATATCATTATAACTAAACATTATCATTGAGAAGGCGTATAGTGAATCATGTTAAGCGCATACTTCCACAGCGATGCGAGTGCATGCAAGCCCTCACCATGGAAACACATTTGAAACCCACCACAACACAAAAGTGTATTTCCTGCGAGTTTCCCTCGTGGCATTGTTTTGACAGCTCTCGCTGTTACTTCCGACTTTTCTGAAGACCTGTTTTGGTCTAAGTTCAGAACATTCTTCATTTCCTTCCAAATGGGCAACGCACCGTATTTGTTCGTACTCTAACGACGTTGTGCACCTATAACTAGGGCCACCTGTTCTTCGCGAAAATATTTACGCGGAGGATAGACTTCAATATACTATGTGCACACTTCCAGTCGGCATTTGGATACCAGCCACTTGTCTTTGCGTGAAGGAGTCTATTATATGATACTGACTCTCCGTGTATCACGGGATGTCAGAGAAATAACGCTTATTACTCAAATGATCCAATACAAATGTGGTTCTAGAGATAAAGGGTTTCAGAACACAACTTATCCTGGAATCGTTTTACGAAAACAGGTTCCCGCTGACTATAACTATTTGTCGATGTAGACGTTATCACCACACGTATTATACCCCTGTTTTTGTTCATATTAATCATAGAAAATTTATCATATTTTATATATAAAGCAAAAGCAAAAGCTCAATTTTATCAAGACTAAAGAAACTTTAATGTTATAATTTAACAGAAGAGTATAAAACGCCCTTGATAAGTGAAATAATTGTTAAACAACCGCAACGCGTCATTTATAGGGTGATTTTTCGAAAGTTTGATTAAAAAATAGTGAAGGTCATGCAAACAGACCATACGTAACGTGGTAGTTCCAAGGCCAGTCAACGGTTCGTTGCACTCGGATCTGGTACGCCTGCGTGCTACTCCCATGATTATTGCCGTCAGGCATGGCAGTATTCCATACATAACAATAAACTCATAGATATCAGGGGTAGTTATATTTGTCTTTTAAATCGGTATTGCCGTTGATCTAAAAATCGTTACCTTTTCTGCGACTCTTTAAACTTAAGGCGTGTTTGCAAAATCCAAATAAAAACCGCGTTCACGACGAATCACTTAAGCTAGAACTATTTTGACAACCCATATTACTGAAATACCCGGTAGCGTACTTGTTAAGACAAGCACTGAATAAGCAGGGTGCAATAGCAATTTAAATCAGTTTTATATAATTTATTTGTAAACTTCTCTGCTATACATTTTACAGTATCGATTACAGTAATACGCGTATATAAGTAAGCGAACTATTTTTTATATTTTGTTAAACATAATTTTTTTTCTCAATGCTATTGAAGTGAATATTTGATTTATGGTTATCAATATTTACTTTAAATGCCTGTCTAAAATTAAACGCTTTCTAATGCTGCAAATATAGTCTAATGTCACATTTAAAATTAAACTGCAGGTGCATCAACATCCAAAGTGCATTACTTGCAAAAACAGGTTCAACAGAATTATTTAACAGTGTTTGCAACAAAATATCAACGTTGTTGTGGATTTTTATTAAACTATTTCCATTATATACACAAGTGTTTTCAACTCTCGAACCTACAAAATGTAATTTTCATACCAACTGATAAGTGATGTTAACATATCACTTTGAATTTTTATAGTACAACATTTTTGTGTGGCGTACTACGGTATGAGATGCTATTTAACTTCTGTATTATTAAAAATACTGTACCCTCGGTGGCTTAATTTGGTATTATGGTCTATTCGCAGTATCTTCACATCTTCTTGAGTCAAAATTTTGAAAATTTACTCCATGTATGGGGTGTTTTGTTGTTTCCTAAATATGTTATATAAAAGGGCACCTGTTTTTTCGCAAAAAGATTTCAATACAAGCTGCGTTCCAACGCACCTTAGTTAAGAACCACTTTCATGATTGCAGCATTTGAATTATTACGTGTCGTATCTATCTGCCCGCTAATCACAGACGGTCAGTATCGGAGAAACTTACTTTTGACTGACTAACTCATTTAACAAACTGTCTTCATACAAAGACAAGTGGCCAATAGCCAAATGAAGACTGCGAGAGTACACATGAGATATTGAAGTCTAGCCTCCCCTTAAATATTTTTTCGCGAAAAACAGGTGGCCCTAGATATATATTATAAGCGTTTTCAACGTCTGGTAACATAAAGGTATCTTATTTTCGGTTTAATTAGAATTTTCCATATATATTATCTATACATTGTAATAATTTATTTACTATTAACACGAATAAATGCCAGAGAGAAACTAGGTGTATTGCTAATGCCTGGTAAGAAATAGTTCTCATGAGAAATATTACCAAGCTGAGTGCAACACAAATTCGGTGAGCTGTCCCTTTGGTGTAATTGTCTAGACTTAGTTAATATTGGTTTGTATGAGGCGGAGTGATAGACTGAAGCTGGAGCTTCGGAAGTGCTTCAGCAAAATTTAAAAGGACCCTGAATACCGAATAGTGCTTGTTATGGTGGCTTGATTCTGTATTCTCTGTATTGCCGCAGGTTTGCTTTGTCCTCGCTGCTTTGCTGGTGTTCACCTCTGCCGCAGAAGAGTCCCAGAAGGAGAAGAGAGGAGTGGTTGGTACATCCCTGGGATACTCCGGCATCCCCGCCCTTGGCTACAGCGGTCTGGGATACTCCGGTCTGGGATACTCCGGCCTGGGCTACCCCGGCTACGGATACTCCAGTCTGGGCTACGGCTACGGCGGCTATGGCTCTGGATACCCTTACGGATACTCCGGCTACAACTGGTGATCGGCTACTCCCCAGACTGACTCCCATTCGAAAATGGCCACATACACACCGCATCTTCACATTTATTCAAATCACTCATCACGAAACTAAATTGAACCTATCATCGTCGTTGTAAAGTTCGTCATGTAAATAAATGTTTATTTCCCCGTAACCTTGATTAATTTCCCATTACCTTTTCCAGAAAATAAGCAACAGGCTAGTCATTTCATACGCAGCAATCCTGAACATGTATATTGCATTTTATTATTTAAAAAATCGTTAACTTCATGAGACACTTACGAAAAATACTGTAAGTTTAAATCCATTGAGCTCGATGAGTAACGTACATCCAAGAAGTTATATGTTGGAATGATTAATGATGATTAAAAAATCGCATTTCACAGATTTTTAAATGAGCGGAATTTATGCCAAGGGTCAAAATTGAGTTTTCATATTTCATATCTAAATATTTTGTAATTTAAAAACAAAATCAAAAAATTTACGATTATCTGCATTAAGAAATGCGTTTATCGGTCAGAATTTAATGAAGTTGCAGTCGGAATATTGAATTATATGATTGCTGTAATACATCATGCCAAACTTTACAGTATATAATAAGTGCAACGTGGTCGTATAACTTAAAGTACACCATATTTTTTCAAACACCAGCTGGTTTGCTAGCTCACCTATATTCATACATTCCTATAATCTTCGACTTATAATTTCAAAGTAAAAGAAAATTTTGCACTTGTCTCACAAGCCTTTGTTGTCGGGTTAGAAGAATTTAAAGAGAGTTAAAAGTGTGAAAGAAAAATGAAATACTTTCGTGTTTAACAGATACGCAATTATAAATAACTGAAATGTAACAAAAGGCTAGACACAGGAAACTAAAATAGCACAGAATGAGCATTTAGCCGTAGTGGAGAACAGTTAACTTAAAATTTTCTAAGTACGGGGTTAAAATGCGTGCGAACCTCAGGAATGTTGGGTCTTTTGGATATATAGTTGTGCTATTGCAATATCTAAAGCCCCCTCTTCCGATTGTTCTACATGCACAGTTATGCGAGAGTAAAAATGATGATTAAAAATGCTGTGACAGTAGTAGTCATAGTAAATTATTGCAGTCTAAGCACATTTAACATCGCCTTA
This sequence comes from Dryococelus australis, assembly GCA_029891345.1. Classification (NCBI taxonomy): domain Eukaryota; kingdom Metazoa; phylum Arthropoda; class Insecta; order Phasmatodea; family Phasmatidae; genus Dryococelus; species Dryococelus australis. The sequence goes on from CM056993.1 coordinate 39,213,376, forward strand.
CATATCTTGAACAGTCTGATAAATATAAAACAAACTGTCTCAGACAGTCCAAGGATAGTTTCATTATGGTTTCCAAGTCTTAATTCATAGGGGTCTAACAGATATGGAGGCCAGAGATATATTAAAAAGGTTAAGAACATAGTATTTTCCGAATGGACTCCAAAAATAGTATTGTAACATGAGGACGAAACTTGCCTGAAATTATTATAAAGAAAACTTAAAAATCACTCATTGCTCCTACAGCCATCATAGTTAAATGAGACATAGGCTTTTGGTGACGTGTTTATGTAAAGGCATTGAAACGAGGACTTCTGCGCTATACGTCATCTCTATATCTCTTACTCTTTGTAACGCTATATATCCATAACAAATGACACTATGGCCGCGGTGTCTGAGCGGTTAGCTTTATATCCTCCCACCAAGGCGAATCGGCTGGGCCACTCCCGCATGTGGGAATCGTGCTGGACGATGCTGTTGGTCTGCGGGTTTTCTTGCAGATCTCCCATTTACCTAGCCATTTCATTCCGGCGCTACTCCATACTCACCTAAATCACCCTCATCAACTCTCAAGACCTCGATGTTAAGAGCCGCCCAAATCTTTTCACTCAATCATTCGCTCACTCACTCCATACCTCATTTGTGTGTACATAACATTTTACACAAAAATGTGTATCATAATTCCAGATTTATATAATAGTTTAAAAAATCGTACCGTGAAATTATTTGACCGATATCAATAATTAAATCATGATGTGTTTTGGCAGTAACAATGTTAAAAAATTTGTATAACGTATAGCGTGCCAAAGTTTTAAACCACGAAAGTATTTTAACAAATTGGTTTGATGGTCTTACACATAGTCTGTAGTCACCAAACTCTCGTTTGTAAGAGTCACGCAACTCCTGTCCCATGTGACCGGGCATTGCAGTACCCTTCACCGCCTTCGAGAGCCTGCGATGACGCAACCCGCCGGACAACTCTGCCGCTCTAACGCGCCTCGCGGCCCCTAAGACACCAGGTCCACGCAACCAGCCTTACAGCACGCCAGCCTGTCCCGGTTATGATCATTATCGCATTAGTCCGGGGCCGGGCTAGCCATCTGTTGTTCCCTTAGGGGGAGGGGGGCTAAAACATGATTTATCCTCCGACATTAATCCCCGTCCGCCGCGTTTTGGCACAGGCGGGTTTCCCTCGTGACTCCGAACGCCACAATGCGTCTCCTTACGACACGCGAATGCTCGCATGATACCGCGCCGCCGCAGTTAATTACATAGGAGGCCCTGCTGAGGAGCTAGATTTATGAGGCCACTAATTGCGCCCTAATTGAAATTAAGGCACGGGTCCTTGTGGCGTTATAGGCTGTTATTAAGGAACAAATATGCCAGTCGAATGAGAGCTCTTGTCGCAGCTATTGCCTGCTAGTGTCTACACTGTTACAAAATTTTCCTTAGCTTAACGGAAAAGCGCTGCTTAAAATTATCCAGAAGTGTCACTTAGCTTTCCGTAAAATTACGTACATATTAATTTTAAAAAAATGAACTTTCCTTAAATTTTACAGAATTTTCTGTAAATTCACGAAAATTCTCCGTAGATTTCCAAGTGAGTTTTCTTCAATCCCAGTTTTAAAAATAAGAAGAGATAATGAAGAAAGTGTCTCGTTTTCTTTATGTGGGCGATTTACTCTGTATAAAATATATATTTCAAAATGTTAAGATATTTCTTTACCTGAGCGAGATTTGAAACGGAGTAAAAAAATTTTTGTTACCGTACCTTTAACCACTAAAGGACAGCCACCATACCTCACATTAGGGTATAGTGTTGATATTTCTGTGCCACATACACAACTTTTGCAGTTTATCTCGAAGTTCATGTATACAGAATGTTCCGCCACTCATCCGACATACTTCGGCAGCGGCAACAAAAATTGTCATATCCACAAGTAGGCTATGCAGCTCCATTTAAGAGTTACAGGGGTGTAAATGCAATATAAACACAAATTGGAATTAATGAATGTCTATAATGCAACTCACTACATTCGTGTTCAATGTATCACATGAGCTGTTCAAAATGTTAACTTTTAGCAGGCTGCGATACGTTGGAGCCTACCATGGCATGTTGCACTGCATGGCTACAAGTTTATTTCTGAGTTGATGAGTGACGTCAGCAATCGCCTGTAGCAACTGGTTCCGTGTGTCTGATCGCCATCCGCTGTGAAACCTATTCTTCAGGCAGTCCCAGAGTAAAAAGTCCAACGGAGAGAGGTCTGGAGAGCGCGTCGGCCATGGGACTGGCCCACCTCTTCCACTCCACCTACGCGGATACTCAGCTGCTGCACCACGCCCATTTCCGTCACAGTACACGTAAACAAACTCCATGCCTACGTACCTTGCACGTGTAATCATTCCTGGCATTGTTGCACAACCACTTGCCTTGACACACTAACAAAGACTGGCCACGCCAGCCACACTAGCAGTGTCTGCTTACAGTCAGATTGGGCACATTTTTAACATCTTGTGTGGAACTTACAACATGAATGTAGTCAATTGCATGAAAGATATTCAATAACTGTAATCTTTTTATTGCATTTATGGCCCTGTAACTCCGAAGTGGGGTTGCATAGCCTACTTGCGCACAATACATTTTTTGGTTTGCCAATGATATGTATAACAAGCTGCCGAAGTATGTCGGTAGAGTGGCGGAGCATTCTGTATCAGCTGTTGCTAAATGGTACAAACACTTGATAACATATTTTTTTTTTAATTTGGAAGAATAGACCATAGCAGCGTGGATTGCCTAACTGCCGTAGAAACTACAATTTTCTGACTTAAATTGTTAAGGAAACTTCGTGTGGACTCTCCCGCCGACATGAACCGGGTTCGATTCCCGGCGGGGTCGCTCCCGGATTATCGCATATGGGAATCGTACCGGACAATGCCGCTGGTCGGCGGGTTTTCTCGGGGATCCCTCATTCCCGTCCACCATTATATTTCGGTGCTGCTCCATACTCACCTCGATTCACACCTCATCGGCTCTCAACACTTCGATGTTAAGAGTAGGATGGAGCTGTGTGTCCACGGCCAAGAAGCGAGGGGAGCGATACGGGCGACACTAACACGTACGCCTAGTGCATCATCGCTCCTACGCGCAAGGCGTGCAGTGTTTCCTTCGTAACGCTGTATTGTGTAAATTAGATATGCACCTGTAGGACTTTATTACACGCCATGAAAGCCCACAGATTAAACTACGTCCGTATGTGTGTATTTTTCTCTTGCCGCTTAAGGAAACTGCATAGGCAAGCTTTAAAATGCTGTGTTTGACCATTTTCACCACTTTTTTCTCCAGGAATACACTTAATATGACAAAGGTAAAAAAAAGGGGGCATAGACAATTGTTTTTAAATCTTTTTTGACAAATAGTCGTATTTGCAGAACATTTGTTTACCTAGATACGCGCATTCGCGCAAACAGCTATTTCGCAGATAACGTGTCCGTACATCCTGCTCTTAAGAGCTGCCCAAGTCTCTTAACTCACTCACTATCTCACTTCGTGTAAACTCGGCATTGTTCGTTCCCGAAACCCGAAGCCGTAAGAAATACGGAGACATTCCATAGTTTGTATCTATGGAGTTCAGCTCCGTTTTTCGTTATTCAGGATTGTGTTTCCGTATATTCACTCTACATTTCCATAAATATACGGAAATTTTAATAGTGTATGTGTTTATATTGTCCACGACTAGTACATGGCTGAGGATACAAAGTAAAAGACTGTTCACGATAAAGTGAGCACTTTTGAAATCAACCTTAGAAAACGGTCACTGCTCCTACCTGCACATATTTTAACGGACGCACCGAGTGACATGCGCCCAGTAAAGTTGGTAATGACGGAGAGGAAAGCAGTTCCATATCTTAACGTCCAATAAAAGTGTCAGGCAACCATTTGTGATAAATTAAAATTAATTCCGTCACGTTTTTATTTTAATGCAACGAAGTGTAAAAATGAGCAGATTTTTTTTAAATATTCACTTTTATAATAATATTACAGTTTCACTTGTCCGACGCACGAAGAAACACAATGAGGCCTATGACAATGTTAATTTTGTATAAGGCGTAAGAACACACAACGTGCATACAAGTAGATCTTAAGCAGGGCTTCAAGACTGCTCACTTTATCCAAAACAGCCTATATAAACTCATAAGTCTGCGTATGTCCTTCCCGCGACAAGGTACTGCCAGGGTATAAACGAAGACGTCAACAGGCACTTTAATAAAAAGTATAAAAATGCAACACATTTAAACCAGCACAGAGCTTTTCATTGGACATATTGTGTTGCGTATTTAGTGCTCACTGATTAAAAAATACCTGCGTCACTGCGGGATTTTTAAAACGCTCGTGTCACTTAACGTGAACGTACATTGTCATGGTGTAGAAAATGTTCATCTATTGCGGTTCTGATAGCCATATAGGAACTGCCAAGCAGAATTCATAAACTTTGTCACATAGACATACGGCGACATTTTGTATTCGAAATATACATTTCAATTTCAACATGTCACGTAGACCAGTGGCCGTGATTCTTTTGTGTTGAAAATAAATCCGCAGACATGTCCATTACACTTTCCTAGTGTATATTCGATATTATAAATTTAACGAAATATTTACCACGTGTAAAAAATTTACGTAAGTATATTTCGCTTTCTGTGTTTGCCACGCTGTTGGATGACAAATAAATCTAACGTCTATAATGGAAACACGCAGGAATAAGTTATTTTTCAGACCAGTATTTAAAATTTCATTTCCACTTTGTACTCTCTGCTTTACAACTGTATCCGTTTAGATGCCAGTAGTGCAATTTCATGTATTCAGTTAGTCTAAATTTTACTAGGAAATGAAATAAGAACTTTAACGTTGTTGGGAAAAAAACTATTATTATATCTTGTCTGGTTTGTAGAAAAGGTATTGTTGTCTATGTAATGAACAGGTTGTCTATGTAATGAAATTATCTTTATCAAAATTCCTTTCTGCGTGTTACTTTATTTTATATAACTTATAAACTCTCCTATACATGATTCCGAAGATTTGTGGCGTCGTTAATGATTCCACGTTTTCTGAAATGGGATGACTTTTAGCTTTGAGCATCACAATAACACGACTATGCCAACAGATGAGGAACTGGAGGCCTTAGCCAGTACAGACTCGTCACCACGCACCAGGAGTGCAGCCAGATCAAAACCGCGGCATTCGTAATTCGAAAACCCTTTCAGAAATCCGAGACTAGCACGCCAGATCTGCTTAACCAATCAATCACATTGTATTTCGATGCGGTATCTCCAAAAGCCTAAATTTATCAGTATTTCGGCCCGTAAGCTACTGTTAAAATCCATTTTGCTCACTTAGTAAGAGTGCAATGTCCTAATGTCCTAACATTCAATGAAAATCATTTTTGAAAATGTAATAAAACTGCTTTAATTTATTTTATTGTTTGTGGTAAATGATTCAAAGCCGTATAGTAAACACCATTCTACATGGCTGAACAAGTTTATTTCGTGACAAAGGTCACGACAGTTTACAAGTAAAATTAAGCGCAATTAATCGTTTTTTGTGATATCAGTATGATCTTCACATTTGTTGACATATGAATGCATTAGAAAACTTCTGACAGTGCCAAGTAAACAATCACATATAAAAACCAGATCATTAATTTCAAGTTATTCTTTTTTCTGTGGAAGAATCCTTAGCGATTGCAAGGAAACCAGGAATCCAGCCTTTAAAGATTTATGTGGAGTCCCAAAGAGAAGTACCTAGCTGTACACAAGACGAAGCGCCGTTTTAATTAAAGCTATGTATCGAGTTTCCCGGAATCCCAAAGCAATAAAAAAAAGCCTAAGAATTTTGTAAACTGATTCTGGTAACGAGACGGAAAGTTGTTTCGGATACTGCTTTTTTTCCACGTCGTCCTTTCGCTTCCATGATTTGTCGCCTCACGAGGTCTACGGCAAATGTCAGTAGCCATAAAAAAAAAATACCTCGAGGTTACGCATATTAAAATCAGAACTTGCTCTTTGTTTGTAGAAGATAATAACGCCGAATTAACACGCTGTTTTCACCTCGACGTGAAATAATGTGGAAAATCATGTGAAAAAGGAAGTTTTCCTTTCTTTTATGGCCATGCTAGTATGGTCGAATAACTTAAGTGGGTGTTTCAAACAAGCAGACTATCAGGGGGAAAATTATGAAATTTACATCTTTCTTTGTTATTATTCCCAAAAATATAATACCAAGAATCGACGACTAAAATTCCGCACATACACTTGCCCGAGAAGACAAAGAAAGAGCCTAATAGACATAGCATTACAATTCTTCACCAGAATTTTTATATCGAATCCTTCAGATTTGACCTTCCCCTTAATATATATAAATTTTGATATGTCAGATTATTACAACTTACGAAAAACTACGTTTATTAATAGAAAAAATTTCCTATTAATAATAATATATCAAATTAGACAGTGTATACACAATTAGGGCAAAGTATGTTTTTGCTTTTGTTAAATTGTAGGTGTATCATCATGTGTAAACGCGTAGTGGGTTTATTTGACTGTGGTCTGCGTAACACATAAGGCGCCCACGACAGAAAGATGGTCATCGTAACACTCAGAGAGACCGCGAATATGATAGTAGACCTGCATACAACACATTCTGAAAGCTGGACCCTTCGCTCGTAGTAGACAACAAGCAATAAATTTGGTATTTTACATTGTATTTAGTTTGTGACTGTAGGATTATGCTATATACAGAATGTCAAGTAATTTGCGGATACGGACAGCACTGAACCACACGAATCTGTGATCAAAACTAAGTAGAAAATATTCTTTGGTAAAAAAAAATGCGCAAGGTCCTTAGTTTACGAGGAAAACGACATAAAACTAGACGAAATGGCTTTACTTCACGTAAATCACAGCATCCAGTATCAGCATACAAAACGCCGAGACGCCATGACAGGTGTTCAAAGTTTACTCTGCCCGTAGCAATGCACTTTTCTGCACGTGGACGCATACAGCATGCACAGGGCTTGGCCGCCGCGACGCCGGATGCGTTATGGCTAGGCACAAGTGTTTTTTCGCCATAAGATTTCAAGACCAACGCACTTTCGTGGTTGGGTGATTTTTAATATCGCGTGCCTCAAGTGCCTGCCCGCGAATTATGGACGTTCAGTATCGGAGTACTTTATTACTATTGGCCCAGTAAATTATGAACATGGCTTCTTACGTAGACATGCGGCCAATAAACAAAAGTAGTTATGGTTGTGGACGTAGGATATTGAGGTCTAAGATGGCCATAAATATTTTCGCGAAACACACCTGTTCCTAATTATGGCACATGCAATTTTCCAATACTCATTGAATAACTGCATGGCCTATTTAGCACTACATACTGAGCTTGGATCGTTCCCTTGCCGGATGCCTTACGTCCGACACATTAGCATTGCCACATCACCTTCGCCTAATTGGAACACAATGCGTTTGCTATAATGGTTTTATACCTTTTATGTAGATTTTCTCGTGAACGAAGGGTGTTATGCTACTTTTACCAAAGAGCGTGTTCTACTTAGTTTTTATCCCCAATTCGTGTGGTACAGCCCGTATTCGCGAATCACCTGGCATTCTGTATAATTTTAATTTAGGTTTTGTTCATGGTTACGATTGTAAAAGAATGACAAAGGAGACGTAAGTTTCCTTCGGTTGGAAATGACATGACTTTTAAGTATGTATTACTTCTGCATATCCTGGCAAATGATTAAACCGTTAGTCGTAAATTTTTCACACTTCGATTCGGAAAAGTAGTCTTTAAAACAATTTCCCCCCCCCCCCCCCTATATTCAAATTGTATTCCATTTCCTTAAATTTTAATTTAACCGTAATAAAAGGGGTGCCGTGTATGGTTACTCTGTAGTTTACTCGCGTGTAAAATTTTAAACAGCTAGTTCAGATTTGTTCTGTTTGAAATCTGTCCTTGATAAAAATATCAGGATAATTTTTTCCCGTCACAGAAACAAGTGCTTGTGATTGCTATCTTGGCAGCATGTTCATGAGGCAGGCTTGATCCTTGAATAGAAACACGGTGTTGCAAGAATATTACCTGAAAAATTAAGCTGTGTTCACAATTGAAAGGAATTACGATAACCAAAGAACATAGGTTGCCTGCATAACAACTGGCCACCATGATTTCGAAACTGTTGATTCGCCACTGCGCATAAAAAGACAGGTGAATAACAGTCCATGACAAAGTGAGTAATGGAACTGGTTATATTTTATTTCTTATGCAAAGGTATGTGGCAACAGAAAATCAGAGAGCCGTAGAACATTTTCGACGAAGTTATTCACTTAAAATGGAGGGAAGTAATTTTGCTGCAAAAACCATTAAATATCTCCAGATAAAAATTTAGAGGAAAGAGCAGGTAACAGTGTACTAACAAAATGGACAATGATTTAAAATATTTGCACTTTTTTGCAAACTGAAAATCGTGGATAACATAAACAAATCAGCATAATATGTGAAATAAAGAGAAGTATTGATAAAAAAAACTTTTAAAAAATGTACGACAATGAAGTGCACTTCCTAGAACCCTACATGTTTAAACAACTTTTGTTCTCATAGCTGTCTGGAGTCGTATGTCAGAATGAATATCTTCTTACCCATCAGCATTCTTTCATGAGTCATCAGAGACCAGTCTTTAGATTTAACTAACGTGTAGTCAGTTCGCGTGACAACTGACCCGTTCTCGTCCATAGTACAAACTCGTGCGCATTTTCCATAGGAAGTTACCGTATACTGCGAGGCATAGTGAGCAGTGATCTTTCCTGAGGGCGACCGATTCGTATAGGCTATTCGCTGTAAAGTCGGCACTTTTTAAGTCCCTCCATCGGACATTAACCACTAATAAATATATATCTTATTGCAGCCTCGGGTGTTCACTTTTGAGAGTGGTTAAATGTATACACTGCGTTTATTGGTCACATTGCAATGGTTATACTAAAAAGCAGCAGGAAAATGGAAATTCGGTGAAAGTAAAACTTTAGAAGGGCCTTAAAAAGTGTTCACTTTGAGGGGAACAGCCTTTAAACCGTGATACTTCTCTACGTTATGCCCAGTTCATATCACTCTTACTGAGCGCAAAGCCTATGATTGGTTATGATAGCAAAACAGGAAGTGTATCAGGTTAATAACATACATAACAATTTTATCATTTGCAACTACTCAGACAATGAACCGAATTGGTTCCGAAATGAAATAACCGTTAATCACGTTCTGATTCACACCATATTAATCGGAAAACCTACGTGTGAAAAATTAGGAACGAAAAGCCTGCAAATTACAGCTTACCGATATAAAGCGAGTTCGGTCGTGCTTAACGTGTCACAAACTCGTGTTAGGAATTTCATGTGCTATATTCTATCAGACTGCTCTAGTTTATTTTATCTCTCAAGTAATTCTACGCTCCTTTCCCAAAGGGATACTGGCGCATTCCCTGAGTAAGATCTATCCAACTCCCCACTCTCTGGTTTAAGTACATGATTATCTTATGCACATCTAAGGCAACTGACAATGTTTTCCAAATAATTGTAGCTCTATATTTCTAACGTCGAACAATTTTAGTTATGTAGTGTGTACGATAAAAAAAAGTTAAGAGAGATAATTTTACCAAGTTTTACAAAGTGATGACAATTAAAACATTAATATATGACTGGGAAGGTAGCGTAGCAAGGGAAAACGATGTAACACATACAGAACCGACAGAGATGCAATTCTTCAGAAGAGTGCACGGATGTATAATACTGAACAATTGACGAAGTGGAAACATTGGTGCGTGCAACACAAGTGCAGTAAAAAAAAAAAAGGAAAGTTTTCGGTAAACATCTTGGTCACATGTTTTGGAGAGACAAGACATCCATGACACGGCCAAAGATGCGAACTACTAGGATAAAGGAATAATGGAGGATGACGAAAGAGGAGAAGCCACAGAACAGACTTCGGAATGCTGGAAGTCAGGAAAGGAAGTGTAGTGGAAGTGAATTCTAAGTAAATGTGTCTTAACAAAGAGTTGTTACAAACTATTCTTATACGTGTTTAGGATCGTATGTTACTAGGAATTTAATAAACCATGATATTTACAAGCCTACTATTATATTTGCGTTATGATATTTTAACTATGTGTAGAAATACTTATAATTATATAATTTTATTCATGTTATGTAAGGGTTTGTGTGGTAAATGTTACACACTGCCCCGATGGTCTATTTATACAATGCATGTTAGCTTACTTCAGTGTACTACAAAATGCTCTCGATGTTAAGCTACCTGTTGCTGGTTTACGAAACTTGTTCGTGCTCTTCACTTCAACCCCCCCCCCCCCCACACACACACACACAGACACACACACGTACATACACACACATGGCTAAGTTACCGCGTTGTTCAACTGGAAAACTTCCAATAAGAGCATCAGAACTGTGCTTGCGATGCAGCGCAGTCAAGCGTGAAGTGGAGCAAAGATGTCGACGCTGTACCAATATCGCGTCTCTCATCCTCAAACTAAAGGGCGAGGCAATCGGATTTTCGTCTTGTGCACGTCCCGTGCGCATTGACTAACCTATCAGACTACCGCCATTAGAACTGTCAGAATCACATGACAAAACAGTGACTTGAACGTAATTTTGCGTTTAGTTTTCCATCATAAATGTGCATTTATGTACCATTATTTTGTTAAAATTCACTTTATATATATATATATAATTATTTGTGCAAGTATGTATGTCATCTAATCAATCACACACCGTTTGGCGTATCTGAAAAAAAAATTGCCAGTAATGTACTTCATTACCTTACTTAAAATACTGTGCAGGCAGGAGTGGGGTCCACCTCCCCCCCCCCCCCAAGTTGGACCCAAAACCTCCCGAATAGAGCCATGTACCTCGTTTGTATACCGTTATATGGAATTGGGCCAAAATTAGCAAGGAAGTCCTTCAGTAACCAAATTAAAATAATAAGTAGGCCGAAATGAACTGCGTCCCCTATTGAGACGGACACCCCTAAAACACTGCTACCAGGGCAGTACCGGGTAGTTCTGCATGTAAATTCTAATTGTACCATAACTTAGTCAGATGTATGTGAAAACGTTTAACACTCGCTGGATTTACAACAACAGTGCTCTAAGCTCTAATCCAATCCACGCTGTTTTGAAGGTAATATTGGCAGCAAACATGACCAATGAGGAAAGGCGGGGACATCTTGCTGCATAGTTGTCATGCTCAAATTACACCGTGTTCTTTGTACCGTTAATCATGCTAAAGAACGTCTGTCTGTGCAGCCAATATGCACGGCCATTCATGGTGAAGTGACCACTTTTGAAAACCCTCTCATTTAAAAATAATAGTTATAGGCAGTTCGCGGTAATACGAACATTTTTGAAAGCCCTGCTTAAAATCTACGTGTACGCACGTCGTGTATTGTTCCGCCTTATATAAGATTAACATTGTCGTGGTCCTCATCACTTTATTTGTGTGTCGGTCAAGTTAAACTGTGAAATTATTTGAAAAACAAATATATAACATATCTGCTTATTTTTATACTTATATTCATGAAAAATTAAACAGAAAGCGAAAGAAATAATTAAAGTTTTCAGAAATGGTTACCTAACACTTTTTGTTCAATGTTACGATAAGGAACTACTTCCCACCCATCGTTACCAACTTTACTGGGCGCATGTCACTCAGGGCGCCCGTTAAAACATACGCAGGTAGGGGCAGTACCTTCTTTCTAATGTTGATCTCAAAAGTGCTCACATTACCGTGAATAGCCTATAGTAAATAGACTTCATTTTAGCCTTACTCATTAAATTCCGAATGCGGTGGAATATACACATTGTGTTTATTAATTCATTGGTAATATTGATTTAAAAGAGCCGTTAAATTATATTTAATAGCTGAAAGTAAAGTGTAATTGGGGCCGTAAAAGTGCTCACTTTACCGTAACATAATACTGTTCGGAAAAATAACAAAGAATCATGCCAATCTCGTACTTTTCCCCTTGACACCTAGTCTACGTGTTTGAAATATCCACTTAAATTATTATTTTTTTATCACATCACCATAAAAGATAGGAAAACTTTCTTCCGAACTACTTTTACTTGACAGTCCTTTTCCACGCTTAGGCGAAAATACGTCAAATAATCTTGCAGGTTTTAAGCGTTAGCCAAGAACGGTTTAACATGTAGAAATTACCTGTGATTCCTTTTCCTTTGTAAAAAAAAATCTGTTGAATGTCTGTCTTTCGCATAAATAAATATCGAGATCACACTGTTACTGTATTGGGTATGTAAAAATAATCGAAACTAACTTACGTGCCGAAATGAGATAATTCACGCTGAAAAAATACCCCCAAGAGCCACTTCAAGATATCGAAAAATTCGTACAAGTAAATGTTATTGCAGTTTTAAAAAAAAATCTCCAAAAAAGGAAATTTTCCCTTACATTTATTTTTAGCTGCCCGTAATAATTTTTCAAACAACTTTTGCTAATAATGCTACAAAATCAATTATGAATGCAACTTTCAGTAGCCCTTGTCAAATTTTCTGCAAACAGTTTTGTTAGTTTTGTTTACAAAGGGGAAAAAAAAAACGAATTTTCATCATGGCATGTTATGTTGTAAGAAAAAATAAATAAAATATTGTCTAATAAAAATTAACCAAAAAAATTTGGTTTAATAAGAATTTATCAGAGCAAAAGTAGCCGCAAATAACGTCTATTTCTTTAATTCTTGAACTTATTTTCAGATCTACGGAGACGCCTGCGACTAAGTACTTGGACAGCGTCGAATGGCATCAAGTTAAAAGCCAAGTTAAAAGCCAAGTAATTTGAACTACTGTGAAGTCGAAGGAATGATTTAGTCTTTTAGCTTTTCTGTGCATATTCACGCAAACGGTAGAGAAGGTTTATCTGTTACCTGAGAAGTTTATGAAACGATTTTGAAAAATAATACCAATAACCATCCCAAAAACTGCATTTTTTTTTAAACTGGCTCACTTTAAAACTGGTGCTCCCGCAGAAGTTGACCGCAACGTAGGGATAGGAATGGGTAGCGTTCGAATATTGTGTGCCCTGAATTTATTTCTTCTGGTCACTTCTTCTTGTCGGCATGGAGCTAAGAATGAGCATATCAGTAGCATGTTCTGAGTGCCTAAGAGTTTCACTTGACCAACACACGGATACAGGGATCAGTTTTGTACACATTCGACGAAAACAAAAAAAAAAAAAGCATCATGGTTAGGAGATTACAGCCACAGCAGGGCTTTCGAAACAATCTAGGAAACAGCTGGCAACGTATTATTAGTTGGTCTCGCATTTTTACGAGTGTGGTGTTGCTGACACTGGCGAAATTTTAAAGTGAATATGTCTTTAAATTTGCGACCACATTGGGAGGCAGTCCAGGAAATCCGATGATAACAAAATCGGCGGATTCAGGTTGGCATTGCAGCTCCAAATCTATGGTCTACATTCAAAATCCAATTACACCACTCGATCGCTAAAGGATGGAAGAATATGATACATTGAGTGAGGACTGCCAAGCATCGCACTAGATTGGTGGGAGGGGGGCGGGGGCTGAAATTTTGAGTTAGTTTCGCCACGCCTCATAACTTCCGCATAGTATATCTTTTGACTAGGAGAAGCTACACGACACTCTCGATTGTGTGTATAAAAACATTTGTATGGCGTAGTGACGGTGAAATTGTATGCGTTTAATTGTAAACAAAATTAAGAAAACTTAACAACACAATGTCAGCCTATACTCGTCAAAAAGCAGAGCCGAAATACATAAATCGTATACGGTTGTAAAGGGCATCTCAAAAGCAATCCAGTGATACCCATAAATCTCCATATGATTGAGTGAAGTGGTGCCGGGAGAGTAAAATATACATCAAGGTGTCCGAGCGCGTCAACGTGGACGTATTCACGCAAAACAAACGGCCGTGTCCTCAACATAGGCAAAACCATTTTTTTAGTTGCTTCTCTTTAAACCCATTTCCCCTTTAACGCCGTTATCTTATAAACAACCTGAAAAGCGGGGTCTCTTAGATGATGTACTTGTACTTATACACCTTGCTCGTTAAAAGAGCTGACGCAGCTGTCTTACTGGGTCTCAGATATCCGAAGGTTACCTCATAACAACCTCCGATGTGGAAGTCCCCATACAATGACGCAATGGAGGGAAGTGTTCTAGCGATGCTTTCGTTTCCACTGAGGTCTTCATTCCCGCCATTGTTATTTTCCCCATCACCTCAAATGATCCTTCTCCAGGTCATCAGATGCTTCCTTTGGATATTAGAGCCGGCTTCAATAGGTGACGTGCTCCTTCCGTTTCATCCATGCCGTCCCTGAATCAAAAGCTGTCTCAAACGCAAAAAAAATATATATATATTTCATTTGGTTGAAGCACTGTGTTCGTTTAAAAGAATGGTATTCTTTTCAACAAGCCACCATCCATATTCTTATTGTCATATATGTACTCATTCTCAGATCTGTGAATGCTGGCAATGGAAGATTTTAACACACTGTTTCACATAAAGTGTAATATTAAAACTAATCAACTCTACTGGTGACTTTTCTTTGCGATCAATTATTTCTCCCAACTCCGTCATAAATTACAACACAAAAGATTGGTTGTTCAGAACAGTGTTTCACTAAGGGAATGACCACCTCGCAGAAACACAGCTAAAACACTCTTGGCTCGCTATAGTCCATTCGCTGTTACTTCCAACGTTTCTGCTCAAGTTGCACTTTCAGAATATTCCTCCGCCTCATGCAAACAAAATTTAACACAAAAGATTGGTTGTTCAGAACAGTGTTTCACTAAGGGAATGACCACCTCGCAGAAACACAGCTAAAACACTCTTGGCTCGCTATAGTCCATTCGCTGTTACTTCCAACGTTTCTGCTCAAGTTGCACTTTTAGAATATTCCTCCGCCTCATGCAAACAAAATTTAACACAAAAGATTGGTTGTTCAGAACAGTGTTTCACTAAGGGAATGACCACCTCGCAGAAACACAGCTAAAACACTCTTGGCTCGCTATAGTCCATTCGCTGTTACTTCCAGCGTTTCTGCTCAAGTTGCACTTTCAGAATATTCCTCCGCCTCATGCAAACAAAATTTAACCGAGTCTACAAAATTACACCGAAGAGACAGCACACCGAATTTTTTCGCACTCAGTATAACGATATTTTGCATAAGAACTATTTATCACTAGGCATTACCAACAAACCTATTTTCCCTTTGTTTTTTAATTCATATCGTCATAAATTAAATAGTATAATTTATAAATGAAATATAAGTGAAAGTTTAATTTGACCGACAAAAAATTGTAAATTTATGTTAACATAAGTATAAAAGGCTTGTGGTTCGTGGGGTATTTAGGAAACGAACAGACACGTTATACATGGGGTGATTTTTCAAAGGTTTGATTTAAAAAGTGAAAAGTCACCGGCAATAAACTGTAGCCACCTCACCCCAGTAGCGAAGGACTGGGCAGCGAAAACACATTGGTACAGACGAGTTTTGATGGGATGTATGCTTCAAAACTACTCATATTTTCCTCTGCGTGTTGACGTGAGTTGGCAGCCCAGTTTAAGCACTGCGTCAAACATGTCCGTCACGAGCCACCACTGTCTCAGGTAGAAATCAAGTGCTTATTCTCTTCGACGGCGCATCAGAAAATTATAAAACTTGCCAGTTCGCTTTGTTTCGTTTTGATCAAAGATTGTGAGCGTGTACGGGCCAGAACATTTAAGTGAACAGGGAATTGGGGAGATGCTATTAAAGAACTACATTGGTATTTTTTAGGTCAGGAAACTAAAGGGCTCAGAGGCGGTTCACGGTAAAGTGAGTACTTTTGAAAGCCCTGGTAAATATCAACTTGTTTGCACATTCTGTATACCTCCGCCATATTTTAAAATTACATTGATATGGTCCTTGTCACCTTATTCATGCGTCGTTCAAGTAAAATTGTGCAATTGTCAGAAAAGTAAATATTTTACAATTTTGCTAATTCATACACCTAAATGGATTAAAACTACAGAAAGTAAAACAAACAATTTCAGTAGACATAATAGTTTTACTAGCACTGTTAATTGAACGTCCAGACATGGAACTACTTTCTTTTAGTCATTATCTACTTTAGAGTGATCGTGACAGTTAGTGTGCCCGTTAAAATACATGCAGGTATGGACAGTAAAATTTTTCAAATGTTGGTTCAAAAGTATTCATTTAGTCGTGAGAAATCTTTTGAAGAAACAATCATCAGTGCATCTAAACGGAATCGAAATAATAACCTCAATAATGCTAGTCAGGTGGTAAAAATACCACCTCAATAATATATGCACCCAGTTTCGGCAATACAAAATCCAGGAAAATTATTTTTAAATATGTTTAACTGTTCACAATTTGGCAATGTCATACGGGGTACGGAAATGTCTCGCAGTGCACAAATTCGCCAAACACAAAAACCAATTTTGAACTACATTTTGATTTGGTCATATTTTTTACATGATATTTAAATGCTTCCCGTATGCGAAATCTTTCCCTAGCCCATAAGATTACAGCATTTCTTCGTAAAATCGAAAGGCATCAACTCTCGTGCAGCTTGAGCAGGTAAGCAAATACAGTGAGATTTGTTCGTGTTCACATCACACAGCATACACAGTGAAAATAATGTTCTTACAAGTAACTGCTGTATAATCCATGATAAGCTCTTTGGTTGAAACATACTCGCTTTATTTCAATTTCATTTAAAAGTAAAACAATGGCGAAACTTACGTCTGTCGAAGCTGATTATGCTATTGTTCGACAATCCATAACTTTGCGAGAATGTGATCGGAGTTCTGCCAAAATTATATAACTTCCTTGGAATAAAAAGTATATATGATATAAGTCAATTTCGCTCTTTGGGCGACCCTGATGGCTGATGGCAAACATCACTATGACGTCATTTCCGGACGCCAAATCTTCGGGTTATAGTGTGACTTAAATTTAAGTTTGGTAGCTTACCACACAAGCCTCACCTCCCGTCACATTTCGGCTCGCATGCATAATTTCGGGAGTACAAATGGTTATAAAAATAAAACAGTAGTCTTGTCTATGAAGTGGTGAATAACAATCTTGGACGTATAGGGTACATATTTTTGAAAGTTGCGCCCTTTTACCATCGCTTCACCAAAGTGCCCATCGATGTTGAGGTAATTACACATGTGCCACTGTATTAACACAGTAGTCTTGTCTATGAAGTGGTGAATAACAATCTTGGACGTATAGGGTACATATTTTTGAAAGGTGCGCCCTTTTACCATCGCTCCACCAAAGTGCCCATCGATGTTGAGGTAATTACACATGTGCCACTGTAGTAAAATTGTTTGCGAGTCGTAAAATGCTAAACTTACTAGCGCAACGTATGACGTAAATGAAATGTCTGTAATTTAGATCATTTTTGCATGATTGAGAGTATTTCACGATCACTTTTATCCACTATAAACCTTACAGCAAATGCTATAATATGCATACTAACCACTGGTAAGATTTTTGTCTGTACATCAGCTAGAATGGCTTCCTGTGAAATCGAATATGGTTAATTACAACATTTAGCTCGATTTTCTCACAGAATTGATTACATTAAGAAGAAAGTTAAAAGTCCAGGAGCTATATACAAAGTAATTTACGCAATTTGTAATCTGCATATTAAACGAAGCCAGTGAATGGAGGGCATAAAAACACTTAGTATGGGCATTCATGTGTAACGAAGCATATCGTGGTTTCCATTTTGCTTTCAGCAACCACATCGGCCTAATTAGTGACAAACCAGCCCACAATATTGGAACGTGGCACAACCTTATTTCCAAGTTCCGGAATATGTAGCATTTTTGAAAATGTGTTAGAGAAGCAAGGTGATTGTCTGTGTGTATACTAAACTGTAAACTAACGTGATAAGTGACGAGATAAAAACAAAACTATTCAAGGAATTCTAAATTTGATGCGAGGAAAAAGCTGGCTTTGGCAATGGTAAAAAAAAAAAAAACCCCCACAAAAAACAGTTTTTCCAGCAATCCCTACTGTTGCATGCTGCAAAGTTATGGGGTGATGGACTCATTTTCCCCCTAACGACATATTGCTGTATAATAAAAGTGTATACAAAATAATCATTCGGTTTGTCGCCTGAAAGAATATAGTCGCTGGTTATGGAAAAACTGTAGTGTTCATCTGTGTGGTGTTCATTATGTCTAGCAGAGTTTATTATAGTCTTTTCTAATATACGTCATACTTTGGGAATCAAACCTTTGGAAAATCCCCCCATGTATGACGTGTTTAGTTATTTCCTAAATACGCCATGTATCACAAGTGTCTTATAGGCTCTGTTAACATGAAAGTATTTATTTTTTGTTCGATCGAAGTTTTACCTGTATTTTAATTATAAATTCCAATATTTTATTTATGACAAATGTGAATAAAAACAGTGAGAATGCATGTGTGTTGGTAGCGCCTAGTAATAAATAGTTTTCATACAAAATATCATTGCAACTGAGCACGCACGATTTGTATGCGTTGTCATTTGGTGTAACTTTCTAGTCTATATTAAATTTAGTTTACACGTAGCGGAGGGATATTCTGAAAGTAGAGCATTAGCAGGGCTTCAGAAAAGTGTTAAGTAACCGAGAATGGATTATACATAAGTTTGCGTTCATTGTTAACACAGTTCGTTTGGTTACCCAATCTGCTGTCGATTTTCTCGTTTAGTTTACAAACAATCTGACTTAGTTTATTGCGAGGACATTTTCTACGCAATATCTGCAGTCGTGTTGATATTAACTAATATCTGGCTTAATTTCGGTGAATATTTATGTCAGATTCTAGGTTTCATGCAATTATGTGGGTCAAAGAGAATGATTTTTCATTCAACTGCACGCTCCTATTTTATCATCATTTAACCTACATTCGCATGACAAATGAGGTGTTAGTTTGAGAATCACATGTGTTTCAGTTGCATATTGTGTGCATATTTTCTTGTGGCAGTATTCAATTTGCCATTATCAAGCGAGCACATTGTTATTCTCTGAATATGAACGTTCAGGCATATAATACTTGTATTTGTCTGTGTGATTGTATATATTCATGTACAAGGACTATTTGTTATTTTTCCGTCTAGAATAATTTATTAAAACGCTCAACAGAATTTGTACTGCATCGGCATCTGTGAAAACACTTTTGCCACTAGAAAATCATATACTCGTTAATTGTGTTGCAAGGTGTATTTCAATAAGATTGCTGACTTACTTAACTACAGTGATTTGTACGGTGATTTGCGAAAATTGGTTGTGTTTCCTATAAAGTCCCTTTCAATGAATATAGGCCTGTGCACGTAATTGCTTTTGATTTCTTTTATAATTATTGGCTAGATAATATATTCATATTTTCCAATGATCTCACAGATTCACTTGATAACAGCTTGGCATCAAGTCAACGATTATTCCACGATTTTGTTAACTGTGTAGGAAGGATATGCATTTCACGATAAGAAGATATTACGCAGGAGTTTTGAAATAGTCCAGTTTACAGGAAAAATAACTTTACGTAGTCATTGAAGGAATTTTAAGTGGGGGATAAAATCGTTAGATTCATAGATTGAGTCGCAGCGTGCAAAAGTCAGTGTGTCAGCTACTTTTTATTTATTTATATTTTTTTTGCGCTTCGGAAAAGTATTTCGCGAGAAAGTACTGGTTTTAACGGTAAAAGATGCAGTAGCTTTATTCCGGTCGCATGAAGCCGTCCCCTATTTTTAATGCTCCTTGCACGCGATGGCCTTCGACGACGCTCTGTGTAAGAAGAATAACATCCCTGGAAGCCAGGTGGCCTTGGCCGTAGGCGGTGCATGCAGGCCACGTGATCGACATTCGCGGTGATCAAGTGCAGCCCGGCGAGGTATATAAGACCATGCGTGCTCGTGGTCAGGTACCACACTCTCCCTCGAGTACCTCCCACGACTCCAGAAGTCTCATCCGACGCCATGAAGGTCCTGGTGAGTATACTCGCCACGAACTGTATCAAAACGCACCGAGCACCTAGTTAAGCGGGGTTAAAGGTCTCTTCTAGTGAGTTTAGGAACAAAACGGGAATTATTACGGGGAGTTAGGCTTAGGGAACAATTCCCGTTCCAGGGGCCCTGCTATTCCACAAATGCTCCTTTTAAGCTTGCGGTAAATGGAGAAATTATAGTTATAATAAATTCATGGTTTCTTCACGTGTTTGGTTTATTTCAAAATATATCACGTATTAAAAGCGTTATATAATCATGATAACGTAAATGTACACGTTTTAACCTTGGTTACATAGTATATATATATATAATCTGTGAATTTTGTAATTCGTTAAGAGTTAATGCGAACAAAAAAAGGGAGGAAAAATGTGAATCGGTAATGCCTAGTAAGAAATAATTTCTACGCAAACTATTATTACACTGAGTGCGCAATAATGCGTCGCATTGTCACGTTATTGTAATTCCCTAGACTTGGTTAGGCTTTTTGTACGCGTGAGGTGGAGGAATATTCTGAAAAGTAGAGCTTTAACAGGGTTTCAGAAAAGCTGGAAGTAACTGTGAATGGACTATCTCTGTGCGTAAAAAAAAAATCGTGCTTGGCTCGAATTCTGGTATATAATTTCCCCAGCCAAAATTTTAAGTTTTTACTTTATTTCGTATCTATTATCCAGGCCCTTCAATGGTGTTTACGGGATCAAACAGGGGAAAAAAAAACAACTTTGTTTGTGTTCAGCGTTTATAAGAAAGCTTATTTCCATGGGGGAAAAAAAACTTACGAATATAAGTGCGAAATAAGTACAGTCGTTATCAAAAGGAACTTTGTATTTTTTGTCCTTCCCCTCAAGGCAAACCGCGTAGGAAAGCTCTTAAAAGGTTTTTCAACTATTTCACTTTATTTTTTCTCCCGACTAAGTTGTTATATTTAAATGATGTCATTGCGTAACACAACGTTTTAACAGATGCAGTTTACGACAGAATATTAAGCAGCACGTGAACATAGTTTGATATATTTCCACTGCAACGCGAAGAATAGTTTTTATCAGTTGCATACTTTCGAACACAATACGCACAGAAAGATTTTACACGATTATATTAATTTTACGGAAATTACAACTATCCCATTAACTTAAATACGAACGAAAAATCCGCTTCGCTTGCGATGCCAGTGTCCCGCTGGCGGCGCAAATGATTAGTTTCCAAAGTGAAAGCGTCCAGTTTCCTGACCTGAATATACTAAAATCCTTAGTGGGGGGCCGGAGGAGCCTTGTGGGGTGAATTCACTGGCTATACGGGTTCCATTCCCTGCGGGGGCTTGCACTTTGAATTTTTCTCTCACTGGGAACATGACCGACGGTTACCTTCACCCAATGGGTTTTTCTCGGGTGCTTCCTTTCCTCCCCCCCGGTTTTTCACTCCGTGCGTGCTCTACGCTACAGGCGGTTCACGGTCATTCAATCACTTTCGATATAAACCTGTGAAAAATGCCTTTGTCACTAGAAGGATGTGTTTTAAAGGGCACATGGACTGGCAAGCGTCCAGTAAAGTTGATAACGATGCAGGGAAAGTAGTTCTATGTCTCAACGTTGACTTAAAAGTGTTCGGTAAACATTTGCCAAAAACACAACGGTTTAGCTTCCTTTCTGATTTTTTTACTGCCTATAAGTGTATAGATTAGAACATTTTAAAAACATCTACTTTAATAACAATTTTACAATTTCCCTTTACTGACACATGAATTAAGTGATTAGGTCCACGTTAATGTTGATTTTACATATAGCGGAAGGATACACAATGTGCTCACAATCATATCTTAAGGAGGACTTTCAAAAGTGCTCATTTACTTTAATAGACAGGGAGGAAATAGTTCCAGGTCCTAACGTTGAATTAAAATTGCTAGATAAACATTTTTGAATAGTGGAGTGGTTTTGCTCCCTTTCTGTTTATTTAATGCATACTGGTATAAGATTAAGAACATTTGGGAAATATTCACTTTCTAGATAATTTCAAAGTTTCACTTGCCAGACGCTTTAATAAAATGTTCAGGCACACTCAAAGGTTGATTTATGTACTGTAGAATAATACAAAATGGCCAAGTGTGTAAAGGCTATTCACGATAAAGTGAGCACTTTTGAAACGAACCTTAGAAAAAAGTTACCGTCCCTGCCTGCGTATATATTTTAACGGGCGTACTGAGTGACATGTGTCCAGCAAAGTTGGTAACACGGGATGGAAAATCATTCCATATCTTAGAGTCAAATAAAAAGTGTTAGGTAACCATTTATGAAAACTTAAATTATTTTTTTCGGTTTTGGTTGTTTTTTTAATGAATCGACGAGTGAAAATGTGCAGATTTGTAAAATATTTACTTTTATAATGGTTTCACAGTTTCACTTTACCGACGCATGATTAAAAGTGATGAGGCCGAAGGCTATGTTATGTTTACGTAAGGTGGATCAATGCCCAACATGTATATAAATAGAGCATAAGCAGGGATTTCAAAAGTGGCCTATCTCCACTACAGAGCGTGTATCCAGCTATTTCTTAATTCTGGTTAATTCAGGTTCTGGGTATTTTTTGGCGTGTACCCAACACGCAAAGTTCTCACGATACGTAGGATGAGCCAGGGATGGTTATAGGCTGAAGAACAGAAAATCGTCTACAAGTGATCTGTGCCAACTGTAAGAAAGGAAGTTTCCCATTTACTGGCACAACTGTGCAACGTAAAATCGAATTTCTCCAATGACCATTTCACTGACTGGCACGAGCAGGTTTTTTTCGTAACTGGCTGGAACAAAAGCTGAGATCGTAGTTGAATTATGCTGACTTCAGAAGAGTCTGATATGAAGTCACATTTATCTTCCATAACTACAAATGTGCAAATTTTATTTAATAACTTAAGGGAAATAAAGGAAATCTCCTCGTGTTCAATAATTGGGGAATAACTATGTCGTAGTCACATATCCTGTTTTTCACACTGGATGATTAGTTTTATAAAGGTGCATTAGCATGAGGAGTCCCGCTAATATTCCGCGAGATAACAAATGCACGTAGATAATGTATTTTGACGTCACAGAATTTTACTTGTGAATATATCTCACTTGAATATCACTGGCGATGTACCAATCTAAAATTGTCACATCCTGTTTTAAAATTGTTCTAATCTAAAAACTTTTTTTTTATTCTCACAAATTTATTTCCTGATAGAATTGCACCTTCAATAATTTTGGTTTCTATGTACGTCATATTCGTTTACATGTATGTTGGTAGTTATCCGCATGGCCGACTTAATATTGCTCAGCGTATGTCTTAAACACAAATGAATTTTTATAACGTAATGTCGTAATAAAAAACGAAAATACATTTTTCATAGCAAAATCATTATTCAATATCACAGGTCAATCATCAGGTTATTGCATCGGCGGGAATATTACACTGCATAAAAATTTACTCGGATAAACTGGCGAGAAATTATTGAATTTAAGCTCTAAATTATATTATTATGCCTAGTTAAATTTACGGGTTTTCTATAAGACTTTTTGTTAGTAGTGGGAGTTTACAAACACTTGTTTTTAGAGCGTTTAAGAATATTGTCTCTGTTAAGTGTTGTAATCCGTATTTCTTTAATCTAATAAAAATTATTGAGTAGTTTTTAACACTTTACGCCGTATTTATCTAAAGTAACTGATGTAATATTGTGCTGAATATTTTATGCTTACTATAAAGAAATATAAAAAAGCCGGATTAAAATTTAAAATTATTTTAGTTAATTTTTTTCAATTACTTCGCAATTTTCAATAGTTGATAGTTTATGTTTAATTAACCTCACAATCAAAAACGTACACAAAAGATTTTTCAACTGAATGTAAAAATGAGTACTGACACAGTAATAATGTTTATTTGAATATGATTCGAAGTAGGTATAAACTTTATATAACAACGCCTCGAGGAACGTTCTTATTTTGAACGACGGACGTGTGTTTAAGTATTATTCTGATTTCTATATTTAAGTGGAACAGTATCTATAATTGCAAATATTTTCATCCATATTTAATAAAGGAAAACTTAACTATCTAAGGAACTGATTAGGAATACAAATAAGAGATCAGATATATACACGACTGTGCGAAGTTTCGAATGAACATTAAGTTTTTGATATTTATCGTATATTAGTTAAAGATGTATTTAAAGTTCCTTCTCACAATGAAACTACATAAGTTAAAGAAATATATACAACATCTGTACCCCGTGGCATGCTGAAGAAACGGTATGGAAAAAAAAATTATATTTCTACCCCCTCTTCCAATTTAATATTCCTGGAACCACTTATGTAATGGAATTTACCAAAAAACGTATTTTGAAAACAAATAATACTAATCAATTACGCAATTTTCAAAAAGGAAGTAATAAAAAATATAGATTTTACTGTTTAACCATTATTAATTATACATTGGAATCAGTCTTTGTTTCAGCACAATTAGTTTGATCTAACATATACAATTGTACAAAATTTTTCTTCACTTGATCAGGGTATCAACAATTCAAAACAAAGCACGAAACTTAAAATAAGAAAATCAGTGTTCTTTCTTGGGGAAAGGAATGTTTCATACAGATATAAATTGATATTCACTGGAATCGACATTTTAAATTTAAGATTTTAATAGGAAATCATGTTTTTTACCATAACTATATTTGTAAGCAACGTTTCGTTGGCTGTGAGTTTTCTTGGGACAGTCCCATTTTCACGCTCTTTCATTCCACCTCTGCTCCAATCCCTTCTCAATTTAGCTCCACGAGCACTAAACCGAGTTGCTCACGGTCTTCCGTATGTCTCAGCTCGTTCAACCCAGCTTCTGTAGGTTTCCATGTTGCAAAACACAAGTGGTGCATATTGCGGTGTACTGCCGCATGTCAAGCTGGGCATCAGTTGATCAACAGCTGAAAGCCCCAGTGATAGATCATAAATGGCAAAATGTTATTAGCCGTACTCTGTTCATACTTGGACCACAATAGGAGAATACCAATAGCTCTTGCTTTTGCCATCAGTAGTCCATCAATGTATCACTTTAGAGCCATCAGCTGGCCTACAGAAGGAACACCATCAGTGACCCAAAAAAATTAATTATTATTGTTTTGTCATTGCTGCAGTATAGCTGGTGTGTCATACGCGAACCAATACAACTTCCTCTGCTTTTAGACATCAGTCTCATATCCATCAGGATTTCATCAGTACGCCACAGTAGGCACGCCAACTGCCTTGTTGCAAGCAGTTAACAATAAGAGGGCCGGTTTTCTGGGCCAGTAATCACTAACAGTGCCCGCAGTAAAATCACTGATTGCCGCCTGTGTATTGTTGCATGGGTTTAAAGGCTGTTCACGATGAAGCGGAAACTTTTGAAATCAACCTTAGAAAAAAGTCACTACCTCTACCGGCATATATTTTAACCGGCGCACTGAGCGACATGCACCCAGTAAAGTTGGCAACGATGGATGGAAAGTATTTCCATATCTTAACGTTGGGATAAAAAATGCTGTGCAACCATTTGTGATAATTAAAAATATTTATTTCTCCTTCTTTTTTTAAATGCATCGAGTTGTAAAGATTAGCAGATTTGTAAAATAATTACTTTTCCAATCAATTTAGTTTTAATTGACCGACGCATGAATAAAGTGACGAGTCCAATGGCAATGTTAATTTTATATAAGAAGGAACAATACGCAACGTGCATACAAATAGACCTTAAGCAGGGCTTTTAAAATTGCTAATTTTACTCTGGACAGCCTATACAAGTGTTGCCGTCCTGTTGCAGGCTTGCATTGTCCTCGCTCTGCTGGTTGTCTTCGCGGCCGCCGAAGAGTCGCAGAAGGAGAAGAGAGGAGTGCTTGGTACAGCCCTGGGCTACTCCGGCATCCCCGCCCTCGGCTACAGCGGTCTGGGATACTCCGGCCTAGGATATTCCGGTCTGGGATACTCCGGCCTAGGATATTCCGGTCTGGGATACTCTGGCCTAGGATATTCCGGTCTGGGATACTCCGGCCTGGGCTACGGCCGCGGCTATGGCTATGGATACCCTTACGGATACTCCGGCTACAAGTGGTGATTGCCTATCGCTGGCGCTTTTACATCGTTGGTTACCTACATTTCGGCTCAAAATTGTGCAATTTCGCTGTAATTAATACAAGTTTGTCAAAAGTCATGTAAGCACTTGGCATAATAAATTTAATTCCCCTCATAAAAATGTATTATTATTTTTCAAAAAACCCTAAACCTAAATACTAGTGCAGATTTGTTTATTTGTAAATATACATATAACAGTTCAATGACATTATGCATGGTTGCACACATATTATTAAACTATTTTCTTTACTCTTTAATATTCAAACTTACCCAGCAGTACATATTTTTTCTTCTGACCATCAACAAAGAAGTTTCATGTATTGTGCTTCAGTAAGAGATTTATAAAACAAATAACACTGGTAACCTTAAACATATATTGTAAAATAGAAACTGTAATTTTCACAGTTTAGTATTTTTTTAAACTTACAAAATGATAAAATAAAATAAACGACAAGTGGTGTGAAGTTTCTTCTCTTTTGTAATACATAAGTGTACCAAATCGACTGACGAAACTGAAAGGGATGTAGGTAAACGGGGAATAAATTTAGAATAATTTTTTTTCCTAATCTATCCTATTGCTAAGTATTAAATGTACGACCGAAGGTAGAGTCGGGTTCCAATTGCGTATCAGGACAAACGCCTTACGCCTAAAGGAGAGAGAATAGCATACTAAGGAGGCTGGGATCGCGGCACTGACGGATTGGGTAGCCATGGCCAGCGTTTGGGGCCATGACTACCTTCATAAGTGTACCTATAGCTGCATAGACACGGTAAAGCCTCTCCCGACAGGAAAGAGTTCAAAAGTAGAAGTATTAAGAAATGCTACAGGAGATAGCAGGTATGGAATCCATTCTGATTTAGTAGGTAACGAAGAACTCGTAAGGAGGTGACGGGGTTTATGGTCCAGCATGTTAGAGGCTCATGCGCCCTTGAGGTGGGATTTGCCATCCATATTTCTGCACAGGCCGCCTGACTGCCCGCACAGCAATATCGACAGCAGTGACTTCAGGCAGGGTCCTTAAGCTTCCAGCCGAGGCAGCTCAGTCATGGCACCTACTCCATCTTCGCTTTTCTGCGCCACAACATCAGGAGCTCCACATCGTGGGTGGCGGTGAGGGGGGGGGGTTACGAATCGGGTAGCCACCCCCTCTCCCTCCTCAAAAATCTCCCTCTGGCGTAGGTGAGCAGCGCTCGGCGGGACATCCAGCAGCTACCAGTTGTGGAGGCCAATCCGCTGCTCCACGAGTGAAGGCTGACGCCATTGCTTCCAAGTTCCGATGCTGTTCCATTCAATTCCACACGCATCCACAGTTGACAGCCCGCAGAATCCAGCAGTGAGGTTGTTTGTCAACTTCGCATGTTTCACCACCTCTGGATTGCCCCCATTCTCCCCGCCTTGATCGCTGGGCTGCCCCCAGCAGACGCGCGAAGCCATCTTAAACTGAGCCACCCGGGTTACCGACTTACACGACCTTTCCGCCACGGAAGTTGGAGCCCGAATCTAGATTACGTATTTCATCCACAAAAACTTTAATGGAAATGAAGCCGTTCAACCTCTCGTACGCCTGTCAGTAGACAACCATAGGTATTTGTTATCTAGTTGTAGACCTTCCAGGCACTTGTAGATGGTGTTATTCCATATCACCAATTTTGTGCAGACTTCGGTATAGTAAGACAAGGTTACTTTTTCACTTAGGGGTAATATTAGCCCGAATTCTAGGTACACTATTAACTACTTTGACTGTTGGAAACAAATATAATTTATTCTCTGTTGTAGTATAATCAGTATAAATTCGTGTATTATATTGTAGTATATTTAGTAATAATTAAATATTACTTTCCAATACTAAGCCATATTTACCCACAAGGGCCAAAGTAACTCCACTTTACGGTAAATAGTAACCAATTTCCAGCAGTCATGTATCTGCCGGGCGGGTAACACGCTGTGTATCTCCGACATTTTTGTTACTCGAATTCGTGACTTTTTCCGTCCAGAGGAAATGCTCAGTTGCAACCGGGCAAAAATTCACTTTAAATACTGATTGGCGGCACATTGCTTAAATCTACGGTGATAAGCAGAGACTGTTGTACCCAGTTTATAACGCGGCGCATCAACAGCACAGCAATGGATGTTCACAACACGCGAATTACTGCTCCACAAACTTAAGTGAAGACCTAGAGACTGAACGCTGTAGCCACATTGAGTGTGGCACATGTGGAGTTGTCAAGCATAAAGCATGTTGGGAGACTCGAATAGGGCAGTCTGTTTCACATAGTACACGCCTAAAGAATTTTTTTTCACTTTATGAGGTGTCTGATACTACTGTGGTACGTCCGTTGCATTGTGTGGTTTCGCTGTTGGAGTTGTTATTACTGACAGGAGGTTGCTAGAAAAGTCTTCAGTTTTCATGCGACCTGCTTATACACGTCCTTGAAGCTGCTATGAAGATAAGAAAGAAGGAGCTGGATGAGGGAGATGTTTGTAAGTTAGTTGTGATGTTACCCCTTGCAGTGTATGTAGCACACACAACTCACGTGTGATGATAGTTGCTTATAACAGCGATGTGCCTGGTACATCCACCATACCCTCTTGCTTATGAGGTTGCATTTTCTTGTACGTCAAGTTGCAGCTCACAGACTTGCAGGAAAACTTTCGGAAAGTAATTTTAATGGTTATCTAGAAGTACATCAGGCAGTGCGCTTTGGCCCACAGCCCGTCCCTTCGTCGTTCTCAAAAAAAAAAAAATTGAAAAACAATATTTTTTTTCCGTTGTGCCTCGTCGCTCGGTTACGGCCACCTGCTGCTGGTCTGGTCAGTACAAGACGTGAAGTGGCGTAGTTACACGTATTTACAGTCCCCACTCAGCTGGCTTTTTGCAATCCCTTAAACCGAAGTTGAATCATAGGGAAACTACTCAACATATAGACTGATTAGAAAGTTGCAAGAAATTTTGTTCGCGATTCTCGCGTTCGTCGAAAGCACGAAAAAAAAACACATTGAATAAATTCGTGCAGCCGATGGGCGCTGCGTAAATTTAACAGTAAATGTTTGAATTTTGTAAGAAAAAGAAAACGTCTAATGTTTTCACAGTTTATATGTCTTTAGGAACTATTTTAGAATTAATGGCATGTGGAAACTCTTATATTTATTGTGTAAACACGTTTTACAGATGCTAGCAATATATATATTGTTAACACAACATAGAAATGGGTTATAAACAAACACAACCAAAGTGAAGGTCGTTGCATCAGAATACTAAAATTCGTAACGTAACACTCAACGACATAGGCATGGATATCAGTTTACGTGCTGTAGTTAGAACCAAATTTCCCTTCAGAAATGGGGACGTAAAGTATGCCAATACAGTGTTGGCGCTATCAGCTCATGCTAGTTAAATGGTTTTAGAGACTTAAAGTAACAGTGTCGTTGTGACGTTGTATTAAATAAGTGAAATGGTTATTTGTGTAGCAACTACGAGGTCTCATTAAAAAAAGATTTTTGTCGATATAAAAAATTGGCTACGTTACCAATATCAACAAGTTAATAAAAGCAAAGTAAGTAATACATTATTGCTATTGCTTATCACCCACTTGATTTAAATTAGCCTACGGTGATACATGATCTCTCAGTACCTACGGTGCGGAAAATATGGTTGTCATTAAATTAATTAATCCAGCACCAAAACTTTATCTATAAAATCAGTAACAAATACTATATAACGCAGCGTATTCCTTATTTTTATTTGTAAACTCCGAGAGCAACTCTAAATGATTTTGATGATCTGGAATTTGCTATACGTGTTAATCGGAATCAAAGGTATCCGCCGTATCCAATTCCCGTAACTTTAAACTACTCTACATATTAACTTATAATGTTCTGATTTTAAGTTTACCTTTTCATTTCGATATCTGTAAAAGTTTTAAACCAGTTATGGGATCAGACATTCAAAAGAAAATATAGTTTTTGTAAAGGTAAAAGTATCGAACATATAGATAATGAGATGATGATGGGGTTTATAACTGTTTAGTTTTACTAAGAAGGCAGCTGTGTGCGCAAACATTTTTCACAAAACATACGCTGACGACCACATTGTAGTCCACTATATCTCGTATTTTCGGGTAGGGGGGTGGGGGGTAAGATATCACATACCGACACGATGGATAAGAACTGGGTTAGTAAAGGGGAATGGTTTGAAGATGGCTGCATCCATAGCACGGGGCACGCTTCATCTGCCGGCCCGCCACTGGATGAAACCAATACTGAACGAAATTAAGAGCCACATGGGATTATTGCTAACTTTGATAGGGTGGAGGGGGGGGGGACTCTCGTTCTTTTGGACTATGGTGACTCGCCATGTGAACTCGGCGAGACAGGTAGCCAGCCATCTTCCCGGCTATATCCTGTTGGCTCTCTTGTAAAATTTGCCCCTGCACCATGTATTTACAAAATATAATTCGGTTTTTAGGCGTTCTTGTTAGACAAATCTATAAACCATGGACTTTTTGAGCATAAAAATTCGTAACTTTTTTCTATCAAAGCCTTTTTTTAACATTAATGTATAGCCTGTTTCCTGGAAAGATTATAAAATTTAATAATTAAATAAGAAAATTACTGGAAATACTTGTTATATTTGCGTTGATACAGAGCTTAAGAGTATCATTTCTCCCATTTTTGGTTTTGTTACAAGTTTATATCTTTATAATTTACTTCAAAACACTGAATTTCTTTAACATGTATTTCCCTATACCCAAATCTCATTGATATCAAACCACGAGGTCTTGAGAGCCGATGATGGTGAAGTGAGGTGAGCAACAACGGGATGCAAGGGAGCGGGAAACGGAAGACCGCAGAGAAAACCCGCCGGCCAGCGGCATCGTCAGGCACGAATCCCACGTGTGACCCCCGCCGGGAATCAAAAACCCGGTTCATCTACAAAACCACCGCGGCCCCGTCGCGTACAGCAGCATCCGCTGTGCGACACATCTTCGACGTGTTCTTAAAGTGAACGACTTTTTATTTCCTGACAGGCCAGCCAATAAAGACTCGTAAATCTTGCAAATTCCTTTGGCACCGTGCTAGACATTACAGTCCTTTCAGCCAAAATCATTTGGTCATTGGCGAGAAGATTCGTGCTGAAGTTCTCATCACTTGACCACACTATTGCTTCCTTTTTTTTTTTTTTAGTATCTTACAGGCACGCAATGCGCCTTGCAACGGAAAAATAACATAAAAACAATATTTTGATAAGTTTACACCGTAAATTTCCGAAATTTACTTGTATCTGCCCAAGGCACAGATTGAAAATATATTTCAAGTTATTGTTGTTGTAAGACACACTCGAAAGTGGTATAATTTCTTAGGGGTAGAAGAACTGAACTGGCTTGGCGAGGTCCCAGTAACTATTTTCAGGTTAAAATATCCCTAATAAATTTATTTTTCGCAAAAACAAAAGACTCTGCTAATAACATCTTGTATTAAAAAAACAAGTGCCTGAAAAATTTACCCTACCGTTCGCTACGAAACACAAAAATATTCGTTCTACAAATCTCAAAAATATTGCAGCCACATTATTTATATTCCGTAGTAGGCATGCTACAGTTTTAAGGTGAACTAATGTGAGCTAAGTTAGTTACTATTTTTTGCGTACCTACTCGCCTTTAACAACTAAGTTTATGCGGATAAGTGAATTCCAACCAAAATTGTTCCACCTGTCCGATATGCTATATCTTTCCAAGGTAAAACCATGCAATTATTAAGTGAAAATGATTTGACGAAGGAGTGAAATGACCTTGACTGGAGAGGCGCTGTTTTAGACATGCACGAAACCCATCAGCTTGTCTCCATCTAAACGCAAGCACCGATCATAGCTGAAACCTGAGACTGGCACTAGAAGATTCATTTCTCGTGATTTGGGGGCCGTGAAACTAGGTTAGACGTGCCGTGAATTCCACTCAAAAACATCACTCTGTGAATGGAGCGTGATGTCACCAGCCCATAAAGTAAAGCGTCAATTACACCAGATAATAGCTCGGTTCCGCAATCACGACATGATGGGGGTGTGTCACTGGTTCCTACAAAACTCGAATGATGTACAAGTCACGTTTGACCCAGGATTTCACTGATAAATATATGTGGTAGAATCGAATGGAAGTTGTTTAGAGAGCCAAATGGCATATTTGAATAGTTGCAAACAAACATGTAATGTGAAACAACCAAATTATAGGTTTGATATTATAAGTTTGTTTCAACAACATTATACACCCTGTTAAATCAATGTAGTTAACTTGCTTACAGAAACTAATAATTTTTATAAATCATATACACCTGATAATTATGTTAAAACATTTACATGTTTTTGGTGAAAGAGTCATGCAACATTAGCACCTGTCTAGAACGAATGAAAATATTGCCAGGTAGAAAAAAATGCATTTTTTTAGCTGCAATTAACAAAAGAATTAATAGCAAGTCAGTATAACATGATTACAAGAGAAACATAAACGCACACCTAGAATCTAGCTCTTGTAAGACAGGTAGGATAGCACCAATAATTATCACCAGAGTGGGACTAGAAAAT
Source organism: Dryococelus australis (assembly GCA_029891345.1). Taxonomy (NCBI): domain Eukaryota; kingdom Metazoa; phylum Arthropoda; class Insecta; order Phasmatodea; family Phasmatidae; genus Dryococelus; species Dryococelus australis. Next base: position 39,246,194 of record CM056993.1, read on the forward strand.
GCTTTAAAGTTAATCCATACCGACAATCGGAAAGCGAAAAATAAAAACAAAAATTTTTCGTGTCATAAAAACTGTTGTAACCTTTTCAAAACACCACTAACTATGCTGCGTTCTTGTTTCTTCGTCAGGCGTGATGTACTGTATCGCTATCAAGCAATTTCATTGTTCAGTTTCACATAGCCAAAACTGTTAAATTTGCCTTTTAAAGATAGTCGAGCAAATATACAGCTGATTTAAACAAATTTTTTTTGCAAAAGCAAGCATGCAATATGTATTTTAACATAAATATACTATCTTTGCAGAATCCAAATGCAGAAATAGTTGGACGTAGAATACATAAAAAAATACGACAAAATTAAAGAAACATATGTTTGATTTTAACAAACGTACAGCGTATTATTTGGTAGAACCATAAAAATTTGAACTGTCACTTTAAATTTCCAGCATTTTATTTAACCATGGTTGGTTTGAAACAACCAAATTAATACCACCTTAATTCATTTGGTTGTTCAGTCAAGTTCTTTTCCTCAGTGTAGAAGTACATGCTTCATTGTATATTTGACTATGCCCTATTCGCACATTTGCTAAAATTGAAAGTTGACGTTATTTCCTCGAAAGTTTAATGGAAATGGTGTTGCAAAGGAACTATAGAAGAACCTAACAGTCAATTCCATTCCAATGGACTGCATCCATGACCAAAAATAAACATAAATCAAAATTGGCAATTGGGGTCCATATCGAGCAATGATATTATCTTTAAAGTTTAATGGTAATCAATGCATGGTATGGACAAACAATGCATATTTTTAATTATGCTTGTTTTCGACCACGGATGAAGTCCATTTTAATGTTTGATGACAAGTATGTTTATCTGTTGATTCCTCTGTGGTCAGTAAACGAACTTACAGCACCATTATGATATGATTTTGGACTATTTTACTGCAAATTTATTACGTCGAACATTCTATACCTACACACAATAACAAAATGGAACCAATAAACGATGCCGAGAGAAGCTGCATATATTCGTACTTATATTTATAGTATATGGAAACAGAATAACATCATTGACGTCAGAAAGATAATACAAAACACTCCAGGTATGCTACCATTAAAATAATGCATATATATATATCATTACGACATAATCAAAAATATACTAATATGTGCGTTAAAGCCGTTGCATAATGTGTGACAGGGAGGGCGAAAGTTGAGTGGGAGTGGAGAAATTTGGGCGGCTCTTAACATTGACTTCTTGAGAGCCGATGAGGGTGAAGTGAAGTGAGTACGGAGCAGCGCCGGAATTCCGGTGTGTGTGTGGGGGGGGGAGGGGAGATCCCAGTGTAAACCCGCCGACCAGCGGCATTGTCCGGCAAGATACCCACGCTTCGAGAATGCCGGGGCGACGCCGCCGGGAGTCGAACCCGGTTCGCCAAGCTGCGGAGGCCGCACCTCTCAGCTTCAGACGCAGGAAATGGATCCAGGCAGGCGGGTCCGCGGAGGCACAGTGGTACGTCGCTGCGCCTGTCTTACCTCCGCGGTTCAGTACACGACACGACGAAACTCGCCCGCACACGACACGACACGTGTGTCTTGTGCAGTGCTCGCAGCGGATCGAGATATTTTCATGGCCAGCAAGTTCTCCTGCTCTGTCCTCGATGAGACACGCGTGGAAACGTTTCGGACGACAGCTACTACCCGGTAACGATCTGCGCGATATCGTGGACCAATTATATGAAATGTGGCCAGACTTTTTTCTCGGGAGAGACTACGATGGATGGACGACTGCCGCGTCGAATGCTCGCATGTAAAGGCTGTTCACGATAAAGTGAGCACTTTTCAAAAGAACCTTAGAAAAACGTCACTGACCTTGCCTGCATATATTTTAACGAGCGCACTGAGTGGCATTCGCCCAGTAAAGTTGGTAACGATGGATGGAAAATAGTTCAACAACTTAAATTTTTTCCTTCGCTTTTAATTTTTTTTTATGCACCAAAATGTGAAAATGATCACATTCGAATAATATTTACTTTCCTAATAATTCCACATTTTTACTTGACCGACACATGAATAAAGCGATGAGGCCCATATAAATGTTAATCCTACATAGGGCGGAAGAATACACAACGAAGAAAAAAGTAGCTCTTACTCAGGGCTATCAAAAATGCTCATTTTACTGTGAACAACTTATACCTATCCAGGCACTAGAGGGGCCTGGAAAAGCTAGTAAAGATATTTAACTTCAGCTCATGGCCTCTAGCCTCGAATCTCAACAGCTGCGAACACTGATATGGTCAATTATGTTGTGTATAAGAACCAAGATCAACGGGAAACTATCTCTGTAATCTTTTAATTATAATAATGACCACTAGACAGGAGTGGTTTTAGAATGCAAATTACCAACAGCTGATTTTTCTAGCGGTCCAACTCCAAAAGCACTTTAGTAATTAGTTTAAATTTCGGCATCCTCATAAAAGTTAGGAAAACGCAATTAACTTATTTTCCATAACACAGAATATATTGATAGGAATGAAATACTAAACGCATGCAGTGACTTTAAGAACCCATCAGTAAACATTAGATGTGAAACTTACACCTGTAATTCCTTTAGTTGAATTTTTTTTCATTGAAAAGCCCCTAAAAAGCATTCGTACAACATCATCGACGTGGGTACACAAAGATTTAAATAAATTATTTTGCTCAGTTATCTTCAATTTATACCTTATTATTTACATGAAGTATTGTACTTTCCAGTTTATTTCATTACAGTAAATATAGTTGATGGTTTTCAATCGACATTTTTTGTTCATACGAAAATCTGCACTCCTCGATATTAATTTTGAATTGGTGCTGGGTGATGTAGGCAATTTTTTAGAAACCGACTTATGAGAGAGTAATCTTAGCGAATACTCATTTTATAAAGCCTTTTTCAGATGACCAAGTGTGTTAAATTCGTGCCGAGGAAAGGTACAAAAAATCTTTGTGAAATTTCTAAACCACGGATTTTGTATGGTAGCTTCAAGAATATTGTAGCTTTCATCGGCTAGTCTAAATTACGGAAGTATGCATTTTATAGTCAGAAGTACATTAATACCAGTCTTTTTTATTGATAGATATTATCATATTTGAAAAATCTTTGACATGAAAACTCCACAACTTTATAGCACACATGTTTGTTATTCTGCGCGAAGTCGTGTTTGGAAGCAGAATGAAGTAATATTACTCGTTGCTTGCTTGATGACGTTAGCACCCATTAGTCACTGCGGAACATACGTTTGAAAAATGTTTAAAGCATTTCATATGTTAGTTATTTAATATGTATGTACAAGTCTTGTATTTACAGTAACTGAACGAGAGAATTTAATATGCACTAGTAAATGCATTATCAATTTATTTACCCTATAATCGCAATATAATCCATTAGTCCAACGTCCACACAAAAGTATTGCTAATCATCGAGATCTGGTGCCGAATATTCTGAATTCAAATTCTACTGAAGTTGAGACTACTTTAAAAGTTACTAACTAACGTTACTCGGTTACAAAGTGACAAACGTTTTCTCGAAGCAGCGTGATGCTTGACGTTAAATAAGTTATCTAACAATGTAGCTTGAAACTTCGCAATTTTGACATCGAAATTTAAACATTTGTTACGACCGACGATGTAGTATACATGTTTCATCTTTTTTTTTCCAACTTTAAAAATTTATTGCTGGTTAAATTTTTTCTAAATACTGTTGCTATGGTTTTCAGGCCCTTAAAATTAGTAACAACATATTGTATACTATCGTAAAAATATAAGCCATGTTGAAAAAATTGAATCCAATCACTATCACAGAAAAAAATTATGAAACACACATGAATCAAATATATGTGTAAAAGCAATTTTCTCAGCGTGTCAATAGAAGTAAATTAAACCTCTCAGTGTTCAATTAGAGAACCAACCCAGGTATATAAAACTCATATGTGCATATATAATATCCCTTATCGAACACAGACCGACACATAATATGTTTTATGGACAGATATACACACTTCCGAAAGAGAAATAAAGTGCTAGTGTCTCTTAAAACTTGTCCTCGGTGTTATTTGAAAGCAATAAATTGTATCTCGTTTAAAGACAAAGTGGTTACCTGATTTGCGCAGAATTGTTTATATAAATGTTTCTGTATGTGTTTACTTATGTGATCGAAGACAGTCAGCACTCTTGTTCAGGATGCAAGGAAATAAACAACAGTTATGTGGGGAATAATTTATATTTATTTAACGAAATTTACATTTTTGAGTTTTGATGTCCAAAATTGACCTGCGCGTTCTTCCGAACGCACCGAGGTATTTTTTCAAGCAGAAAAGCTGGCGAGTGTTGTGGAGATGCTTCCTGAGAAGCAGCCGATCAGTAGTGGTACCCGGAGTAGCCGTAAGGGTATCCAGAGCCGTAGCTGCCGTAGCCGTAGCCCAGACCGGAGTATCCATAGCCGGGGTAGCCCAGGCCGGAGTATCCCAGGCCGGAGTATCCCAGACCGGAGTATCCCAGACCGCTGTAGCCGAGGGCGGGGATGCCGGAGTAGCCCAGGGAAGTACCAATCACTCCTCTCTTCTCCTTCTGCGACTCTTCGGCGGCCGCGAAGACAACCAGCAGAGCGAGGACGATGCAAGCCTGCAACAAACAGCACATACATCATGTACATATAAAGGCTTTTCACGGCAAACCGAAGACTTTTGAAAATCCTGCTGAAGGTTTTCTTGCATGCACAATTTGTATACTTTCGTCACAGGTAAAATTAGCATTGTTGGTGGCTTAGTCACTATAGCCATGTGTACGTCAAGTGAAACTGTTAACTTATTAGATACTAAATATTTTGCCAAATCGCTCATTCTTGCACTTATATGCATAATAAAATAAAACGGAAACGAAAAAAAAAATTAGTAATCACAAATGTTTACCTAACTTTTTTAAATTCGAAATTAAGATGCAGAATTACTTTTCATCCTTTCTTATAATTGCACTAGGTGCCTGCCACTCAGTTCATCTGTACAAATGTATGTATGTTCGGAGTAATGGCATTTCTCGAAGGTTGAGTTCAAAATAGCTCAATTAACCTGAAGAGCCTATTGCACTCGCCCCACTTAGTGATTTGAACAGTCAGGCTTTCTAAAGGTAATTACAGCATTCGGTTTCAATCCCCTGTGTGTGAATTTCCTCACAGTTATTTAAAGCATTTTTTTAAGTTTACTTGATAATGCAATAAACGCATTAAAAATATTATTCACATATCATAAGTGGTGATCAGAAACTTTAAAAACACTTAACTGGTACAAAGGACAGGCATCGACTTCCAGACGTGTATGGCTTGGCAGAGGTTGTATTTCTGTATCAGGAAGTAATTTCCAAATTCTATTATAAAACTTTATGTTGTAGCATGTATAAACCATTACTAATAAAATACCGTTGTAGACTTCTCACATAATGCGGTAAAAGTTTTAAGCGATAATAATTAATTTTGTATAACTCAATATATCTCCCACGCTCTACATCATTATTATAGTCGATAAGCTAAACAAAATATGTTGAACTAGTAGAGTTGATTTCTAATTAGTTGCGTTGATAATGAAACAGACCATCAGTTATGATGGTCACCAGTTTTGTAAAAAAAAATTTTACCCTAGTCACGGGAACATTAAAATTGGCAAAACGTTCAGCTAAGCTTTGAAGGAACAGCCAACAATTTTTTTTTTTTTTTTCAAATAGACCTTTATAGAAGTTAATTTTTTTTTATTCTGGAGGTTTAAAGAGGAAGGGGAGGAATATAATAAGTATTGAAAAATTTCAAAGCTTTCTGAAAACCGGGCACGCAATAGCAAATGCCAACAATTATTGTCAGCTGTTGAAATGCAGAAGCGAAATCTAAAGACTTTTCGGGAGGGATATGTGATATGCGCACGTTTTAACTCTTTTATACTTTGACAACGAGTCCTTTGATACCGTATTCCGAAAATTTAAGTGACACAACAGAGTAAAACGCTATCACTTTTAAAATAAGATTGAATATGCGAATTAGATTTCTTATAAAATTTCTTTCCTACTGTGATAGCGTCATTTATTTACACATTCACTGTTTGGTTCGTGTAGTCACAAAAAAACTTTTGAAAATTCTAAACTCAGCCACAGAGTCATTTGAAACCACGTCAGAACTGACGTAGAATTTTCGTGGCAGGTCACTAACAACCGTCCGTTTATGAGTCGAATTATCAGTTTTGTGGTCTAGAAAACTAGCCGGAATTTTTTTAATACGATTAACAGTTTACTGAGTTCAATATCAATGCTATTATTTTATCTGAGGCGAAGTAAGAGCTAATGTTGTAGGCCTAAATGTAAAAACTTTACAGGTCGACAAAAAATGTTTGGGAATTCGGGAACGTTTGTGATAGAAGAAAAATTTGTTTCAGCTTCATACAAAAAAAATGGTAAGTGACAGGGAGAAAAATATTATTAACACGTTCAACACGGTGTTAGTATGTCATGCGGAGATTCATTTACGTGTATTCCATCGCTCTTAAAAATTCATACATTCATATAAAACCTTTTATTCTGATGATCATGTGATAAGTAAAGTGCATGTGATGAGCTTCATACAATTATAAACATTATTTACTAATTTCGCTGTTTTATAGGTGGGCAAGAATGAGGCCACGCTTTTAAACACAGTGTTCCAGTGATCAGAACACGTATGAGTAGAGACCTGCCAAATTCGCCTTATTATTTGCCATCAAGCTAAACTTCACAGTACTACATATACTCAAGCCTGCGTCGTTTCTCCATTGGCTGCTGTATAAATGCGAAGTCACTCCCTTTCTGACTTGAACTGCACGTGTTTGGGTTACACAAATATGAAGCGTTTATTTACCGGCGCAGAGCTACCCCGAGGCGTGCGAAATAAAGAAGCATGGTCCAATGTAGGCCTACATGTGTTTGAAGTTAAACGTGTCCCCAGATAATGACGAGAATTTTGCGGGTCTCTAGTGATGAGCTTTACCGGGGTCGTGTGAACCAAGCAAATGGAGAAAGTAATAACCAAAGGCCAAATAACACGTACATATGGTATATTTCGCACCCATATTGTTGCAACTGGCAATTTTGTACGGTAATTTCGCCGGGTGTTGAAAAGTGTTTATCCATGAACACAGTGGGCTGACTTACCAGGACCTTCATGGTGGCGGAGAGGTTTGATGTGAGTCCAGCTGAAGACTTGAGGAACACTCGGAGAGAGAATGGTGCCGTGTGGTGAACGCGCAGGCCCTTATATACCCGGGCGGTCGACAGCTTTGCCCCACTCACTCCCACGACCCGCAGACCCCTCGAACCACGTCAAATGTCGGCCAGCTTGTCGTCGAGCACGCCGCGCAAGGACGCTGGAGGATGTGTTTGTTGTTCCCGCCACACGAATAACTGGCCGAAGGTCGTCGCCAACGAGCAGCGATCACTGGAATTAGTCACCGTGATAACGACCTGATTAATGCTCTCGTTTTAGATCCGGAAAAAAAAAAAAGTATCTCGCAAAAAATTATCGCCGACCAGGAAAACTACCACGTATATTAATCTCCACCGGTCACTATGACCTTTGTCGTTTAAATCACCGTTTCTGGTACATCCGTGTGCGCACCAAGTACCTTGATCTGTTAGTGTTGGCGTATCCCAGAGTCTTAAATTTGATTATTTGACTGTGGCAGGGTGGGAAAAAAATTGGAATCCTTGGGTTATTCATAAACAAACTGCAAGTATACTTTCTTTTCAGACTAAAAATAATCTCAAGATATGAATCAACATTTTATTTAGCGTTCTATGGTATTAATGTATCGCTGTAGGGCTGCAGGTAGAAACGAGGAAATTTTCAATTATTTCTACCTGAATTCCATAATTTCGTGGTGCTGTTAGTAACGTGCTAGTCCACATTCGAGATTACTAACTGAAGGAAGTAAATAATAGGACAAATCACGGTCGGTGCTGTGAAATATTTAAAGTTACCACCAAAACATACAGCGCCTAATCCAGGGCAATTCTACTGGCTATTGCTAGCAAGCCAGTGTTTCATATTTGTAAGGCACAACAGAAAAAATTTCATATGTTAATTATGTATTTTACAGGGGGAAATTCAAAAAGTACCTGTCAGGACAAAAATTTCCTGTGTTCCAACGCCCGGAACGAAAAACCAATGTGCAACTTAGGGGGGGCTAATCAATTTAGATCTAGTGTAGTACTTACTTGTACATAATGCGCAGGGAGCTTATTTTCGTCTGGTACTGTACACTTCTTTTCTGTGAGTAAATGATTCGTATATCGTGCTATTGGTCCAGGCTATGAAGGTTCCATATTACTGTAGCTGAACACGAATAAAATAATTCATTGTATATGATAATGAAAGAAGTGATGTGTTGGCTTATGGAAAGCTAGAATGAAAAAAATATATATATTTTCAACGCTTGAAGTTATAAATTTAAAAAAAATATATCTGAAAGAACTGACCACTGAAGTGTGATCAGAATGCCTCTAAATGTTTAAAATAATGGATTTTATGTATTCTCACTTTATACCAGTAAACTAATCTGAATACGGCTTGCATATTATACTGACATAAACTCACTGTAAAAAACTTAACATTTTGTTGAAGTAATAATGATATGACAGGATGTATATATATATATATAGTTTGTTTATAATTATTATGGTACAGAAATATAAATTTAGAATATTTTGTTTTAACTTTTCTGATTATTTCAATTTTGCTGTTATTTTCAAATATCTGTAGATTCAGTGTTAGGCCAGGCCATCCTTCCATTTATAGGAAGCATTAAATAAATTATTTTTGGAGTTACGTTCATATTGCTGGGTTACCTAGGGTAACACTAAAAATTAACTCGGTGATGATAAACATAATATTTTTAGTTCTAGAATACTCTCTTGTTCTCCCTAAGGAGCCAGACATGGTGCAGTTTTGCTTGACAGAAAAAATTATATATAGTCTTAATAAAGTTGGATGAGCCATTAAGCAGCATGAAGAAATGTTGGTAAAATTGTCAATGGAAACGGATTATTGAAGAGATCCCATGAGACTTCTGATTTTTTTAAGTTTTGGGGTATTTTGAAGCTTCCGGCGTCACCTGGGAAAGAGTCTTTCCTGGTATCGGAATTGATGTTTTTGACGACGTCCACTTTACAGCTACCAGCCTGCAGCCTACTGTAAGGTAACCTCGTCCAATTATTTCGATAATAATTTGAACTGTCTCTGCAATAAGTAGATTTTAATTCTTCAAAAACGTAAACTTTCGTCCTATATCCCAGTGGCCAAAAAAAAATCAAAGTGCTTACCACTAAAATCGTCGGCAAATAAAATATTTTTTTTATTTAAGAAACTTTGGCACATATTTAATAAACATTCAATATAAAAGAGTGAGATTCAAATTAATTAACTGGTTACAAGTTGTATTAATTTACAATTATCGCTCTAGCTTTCCGTTTATTCCCCTTAAACCCAATTTTGTAAGGAAGTGTGTATACAGTACCAAAATGTTCCATATCTTTACACTAAATAAAACGAGCAGCATCATAAGGTTAATTTACTCATAATTAGATCATGTGTTCACTAAATTATAAATTTGATTAAGTTAAAATAATTATTTTTCTCCTTTTATTGCAAATAGAATATTGATTATGTTAAAATATGTTTGAAGTCCCGTGGGATATAATATTTCGAAAGAGTTTATTATGTCCATATTGTCTTATAGGCCACATTACAAAATGTCTGCTCTTGGCGCCCACGTTACATTATAAGTTCCATTCACATTGATTTACAGTTAAAGTAATTTAATTTAAAAAAAAAACGAACAGTTTGTTAAAGAATTGGCAGCCCAACTGTGGGGCTCGTAAAAAGTTTTACCCAAGAGTAGATGTATTTCAAAGATTTAGCGCACAACGTGGTGGCCGTGGTTCCTAAGATACAAAGTTCCTAAGTTCATCACGTTTGGTCAGTCATAAATGTCAGTCTAATTTTACTTGTTAAAGTTTGACGGCACAACGCGGTGCCCTAAAATTAGGAAAAACAGGACAAGAAAGTATTAATAGCGTTATTAAAATATACGTAGATACTACTGTGAGCAATGACTAAAGAAAATCGAGAATCTTACTACCTACGCATCTCTATGCATGTGGAGAGCACGGAGGAAGAAAATAATATTGGCGTGTCAATCCTTGAAGTAAACACGAACGGAAATGAAAGCGAAGAAAGTGTCGTAAATAATTTACAGCTATTTTCATCAGGCGACTCAATTGAATCGAACGTTTCACAAAATGGATTACCTAGTGACAACCTACCACTTAAGGTCATAAAAAGTAATGAAACGACCGCTAGCAATAACAATAACCTATTCATGCAAATTCTTACGCAATTGCAAGAAATGGAAGTTTCACAGGATTCACAAACCATACAATTACAGGAGTTGAGATCTGAATTGTGTGACTCACTTAGAACACAGGATACGCGAATTGACGGAATTAATAAAAGTATTTGCAATTTGGTCAATTAAATGGAAGAGAAATTTACCGATCAAAATGAGCAAATTATTTCACTTAAAAATGCGCAGTTTAATCTGGAAAAGCAATTGGCGGAACAAAATACGTCACTTATAAACAAATGTGCTAAGAGAATTCCTGAGTTTACTGCCGAGAATACTGCTGTTTTGATTCATTTACGAGACGATGTGAACGCAACACATGAAAATTTCACTCAGCAGCTATCTCAGGTAGGAACTAAGATTATAGAAATTGTAGATAGAGTCTTACAACTGTCGTTATTAGATACAAATAATTTACTATCTGCTTTAAACACTCAGTTAAATCCTTTAGAAAATTATCTTGAAAATCGACACAATTAAACCGAAAAGGCACATCATTGCACACACAAGAATACAGAAAAACAGATTTCCGATATAAAAGAGCAACTATCTCAAAATGACAGGAAATTGGAAGGCGTGCTGACAGGGTTGCAAGCAGAGCGGGAAAATGAGACAGAAAAAACAGTGCGCACAGCTGATAATCTAGGTCAAGGTAGCAGCGCGCCCTTTCATGCCAGAGATAGCCCCTCACTGAAACCTCAAGTGTAGGCAATAACGAAGCCTACCTCCGCTTTGATTCATCAACCTGCTAAACAGTGGTCGGAGGGTGTTCCGGTATTTTATGATTATAGCAAGGAAAACCCAGTTACTTATTTCAAATATCTTGATGAATATGCAAATATGTTTGGGCTAACTGATGCTGATAAACCTATATGTCTTATGTATCAGCCTGAAATCCACAGCACTGTCTTGGTGGGAAGTTATTCGCGACTCCACACGCAGTTTTAATGACTTTCGTTCTAAATTTCTAAAACAATCTTGGAATTCCAAAATACAAGGACATTTGCGAGAAAATTTGCCATTGGAGAAATTTGACCCAAGACTCGGAAAATCCTTACAGGAGCATTTCCGTGACATCTATGAACGCTATCGTTATCCCGCCGCGCGTAAGGAAGACGATGAGTTGTATTGCAAGCAATAAATAGCTTAATGTTAAAACACATGTTCAACGCGATGCTTCTAAACCAACAAAATAACATTTAATTCAAATAAATTATTTTATGAAATTATTTTGCAAGATTATGATTTATGGTTTTTAATGTCAAGAGCGTAAACATTACTTGACATTTTTTTTTTAACTGCGTTTTTGCTATGCTACCAACTGGTATGCGCCATAATAAAAAAAAAGGCAAATAATATCACCATAGTAGATATATGAACACGTTGACTGTGGAAAACGCTTCTGTCTTCCGAATTATCGCTGTTTACCTCGTTTAACACTGTCCATTTCTCGATAATTAAAATGGAAATCGATGGTACGTGTGAAAACGCACATTTAAATCACATCCCACATGGCAAACAGGATTCAGTCCCGCTCATCTTGACGCGCATTCAAACAGCCAAATTTCCCAGTGTGGTTTGTGCATCGCAAAATATTCCCAGGAAGTTTCATCGCACACGTCATAACAACATTTTATTCTAAAAATCCGGTTTTACAGCATGTACACTGATTGTTGTAAAGAGATATATCATTTTTCGATTAATCGTTTTGTTGCATTCGATTTCTATTCCCGACATATTTTATATTTTACAAGAAATTAATTACTCCTTAAACTGCAAGCAAAATTTCGCGAACTAATTTTCAAAACCTTGGTAACGTATCTTCGTATGATACTGGGTTTATGTAATAGCGTGATTATAGTTTTGAGCTCCATAAACGAAAGCAAGTAGCCTTTCTGAATTGCAGAAAACCATGTAATCAGTTATTTTCTGTGGGGATATCAAACTACAAAATAACCATTTTCAACTAACACCATTCCATAAAATAGAGACTGATTTTCAGAAGTTCCTTAGTAATGGGAACGATATAATTCTAATCATCATACCAAGCTATTGACAACTGTACACGTGTTTTTTTAAATAAATACCTCATATCATAAACATCAGTGGAAATATGATGTAGTGAAATTTTGCGATAGATAAAATAATCAAGCAAAATCCATAAATGGATTAACAAATTTACACATTTTCTTAGTTTTCCTAGGTAACCGAATTCCGCTCTCTGGATATTATTAATAGAGAAATACATCAAATGATATTTAACATTTGGAGAGTGAGAGTAAGAATGTGCCATCAGCTGACATCATGTCGTGTTTTGCAAATGTGTTATCGGGAGCCGTATTTGCTAAGGTAACGCGTTTTCGTGTTATGTTAGAAGTAAATTGTATTACAGTGTAGTGTACACGCTGCACTATAAATTGTATTACAGTGTAGTCTACAAGCTGCACTATAAATTGTATTACAGTGTAGTCTACACGCTGCACTATAAATTGTATTACAGTGTAGTCTACACGCTGCACTATAAATTGTATTACAGTGTAGTCTACACGCTGCACTATAAATTGTATTACAGTGTAGTGTACACGCTGCACTATAGTGTACAAAAAGCTGAACTTGTTAAAAACTAGTATCCACTACAGAAGTTGTCATATATGTACTATTTCCGTTGCAAATAAAAAATATAAAAATTTTTTTTTTGTGAAAGTAAAATATATCTCTAAAATTTATTTCTTCAAATTACTTGAAATATAGTTAAGACGTTTATTTTCAATAAACATTTAAACATATTTCCACTCAGGATGCTTTAGAAAGCATATTTTGCTAGAAAAATGTTATTAAGGAAGGCAATGACGATATCTAATATGGTATTCTGTAAGGAATTACTGGTAATATTATTACGACATTTGTTAATATTTGTTTTATGTACATTTATTTCAGTTTACAAGATGATAAATTTTGTGATGGTGATAACCTTGTTTAAAACTAACCTTTATTACACACTTTCAGGATAATTACTCTGATAATATTCCTCGGCAAAGTTTTCTTTTTATTTCTTTTGCTAAATGTGTATTTCGAAACTTCTAAAATGGAAATACACTTGAATTCTGATGATTGAAAATAGACCTATGTTAACTGATGTTATAGCATTTCTAATATACCAATTCTAGCAAAATATTTTATATTGTTACAAATGTACGCATTATTCTTTTATATTAAATGAAAATCATATCTATTTGTCAGTTTTGGTAGGGTTGGCCCTACATTTAAAACTGCGATAAGAGCGTGTTCGACACGCATTCGAATGTAAACTGGAATACGTAAAAATAAACGATAATACAAACATTTATTTATAATTACTGAATGAAATGATGTACAACATTTGGTGTAGTATAGGACTGTTATTTTTTACGGTATAGAGCAGAAGTTTCGCGTTCGGCATATGAAAATAATATAAAGAAAGGCGTCTAAGACAATAATCACTTGGACAGAAATGTGTGGATTTCTCTCTTCAGGAATGCTCGTTAATATTTCTATGGAACATTTTTTTTTTCAAATGGCAATCGATTCCTTGAACATACTACTTGCAAATAAATTATACAACTATTTGTTAAGGACTATAGAAAGGTCTCCCAGTGCGCAAATTTCCGAAAAAAAATCAAGAACAAATTTGGTATTATTATATATTGTAAAAAGTATTTCATTACTTTTCTAGTGACAGTAAATGCTTTTCATTTGGACGTTTATGCTCTGTCCTGTAGCACAATTGAAGCAATCCGATGGATATCAAATTTCTAGTTACAATACATTATAAAGATCGGAATTTTCACAGTGGTTCCATTACTGCGTAAGAAAGTATGTGTACTGCTTCATTGCTTATTTTATCTGTATTATACGAGGAACACAAAAGCACATCATGATATACTGGACAATTTTATGTTTATCAACAGATCAACGACTTGTTCAGTTGTTAATGCACGCTTCTCAGTCTGAGATATTTGTAACATCGCTAAACACTCAACAAAAATACATTTTCTGGAACCGAATGATACGTTCGTTCCAAGTAGTAATACACTTTGGTCCAACGATTGGTATTTGGTTGGAAAAGTTGGCAATATGTTATATAAATACAACGTTGGCCCAACATAATATGCCAACCAAACATTTTGACTCGAAAATTTTGATGAGATACCTTGGAAAAACATACATCTACAACTCTCCCTATCAAAAATGTTAGAACATGTCGCAATAACAATTCTTGAAAACTTTAAATTGGTTGGCCAAATGTTGGCAACAAGTTGGTAGACATAATGTTGTGTATATTTTTATATTGGGCCAATGTTGTGAAATCAACATTTTTTGGCAAAATTAGGGAATAAATATTCTTAATTAAAACAATGCTTCTATCCTGCATTTTATGAAATACGAATGTTTTTCACGATACTAACCACATTTCTTTGAAATATATGTACTGTAGTTGGTTTTGTCTTGTGACAATGTCCGAAACCAAACAGTTAGTGATAGGTACATTTTTTTAGTTCGACCAACATTGTGTAACTAACATATTTCCAAAAATGCTCGGTTGTATTTGTGGAACAAAAAAAAAACCAATAACTTAAGATATTTGCTTAACATTTAGGTTTTTAAAACAATTTTTTTTATTTCAAATAGAATTTGATGGTCGAGTTTGGCTAACTGTTGGGAAAAAGTTGGTAGATATACAGTTGGTAATTTATATTAATTTTTATGTTGGGCCAGCATGGTGCAAACAACACTTTAATGAAGAAGTTAGAAAATAATGAAACTATTTCCTCTATTGTAGGAGATGAAATTGTTATTCACGATACTGAACATTTTTCTATGAGATATGTTTAGTTGGTTTTATGTTTGGACAATACTGGGAACCAACACGTTCATAGTAAGTACTTTTTATGTAGTTTATTGGCCGGTATTTCCAATGTAAGTAACATATTTCCAACAATACTCAGTATTATGTATGGGATGAAAAATTATCGCTAATTGTTCATGTGTGCTTACCAGTTAGAATTTTAATACACGTCATTTTTGTTTAAAATGCGTTATCATGGTCGTAGTTGGCTGATTGCTGGCAGCACGTTGGTAGACATACGGTTAGTAATTGGCATCAATTTTGTATATTGGGCCAACATTTTATAACGAACATTAATATCAAAATTATGGTATAGTTGTTCATAATGGAAGGAGGTTTCTGAAATAGCTTTAGAAAGAAATTTAGAATGGTGTAGTGATTTAGATTTTGAAGACTAGCCTTCTAGTCGTCTTTCTGGTGCCAGTAGTACTAATCTAAAGTAACTACATTGTTTACCGTGGAGGTAGCTTACAGAGAGTGTGTAAATAGTAGCAAACAAAGGTTATGTTAGTTTAATGATTGCTTATCGAAGATAAACAGGTTTTTATGATTTTGAAGACTAGCCTTCTAGACGTCTTTCTGGTGCCAGTAGTAATCTAAAGTAACTACATTGTTTACCGTGGATGTAGCTTACAGAGAGTGTGTAAATAGTAGCAAACAAAGGTTACGTTAGTTAGTTTAATGATTGCTTATCGAAGATAAACAGGTTTTTATGATTTTGAAGACTAGCCTTCTAGTCGTCTTTCTGGTGCCAGTAGTACTAATCTAAAGTAACTACATTGTTTACCGTGGAGGTAGCTTACAGAGAGTGTGTAAATAGTAGCAATCAAAGTTTACGTTAGTTTAATGATTGCTTATCGAAGATAAACTGGTTTTTATGATTTTGAAGACTAGCCTTCTAGTCGTCTTTCTGGTGCCAGTAGTACTAATCTAAAGTAACTACATTGTTTACCGTGGAGGTAGCTTACAGAGAGTGTGTAAATAGTAGCAATCAAAGTTTACGTTAGTTTAATGATTGCTTATCGAAGATAAACAGGTTTTTATGATTTTGAAGACTAGCCTTCTAGTCGTCTTTCTGGTGCCAGTAGTACTAATCTAAAGTAACTACATTGTTTACCGGGGATGTAGCTTACAGAGAGTGTGTAAATAGTAGCAAACAATGGTTATGTTAGTTTAATGATTGCTTATCGAAGATAAACAGGTTTTTATGATTTTGAAGACTAGCCTTCTAGTCGTCTTTCTGGTGCCAGTAGTACTAATCTAAAGTAACTACATTGTTTACGCTTACAGAGAGTGTGTAAATAGTAGCAAACAAAGGTTACGTTAGTTTAATGATTGCTTATCGAAGATAAACAGGTTTTTATGATTTTGAAGACTAGCCTTCTAGTCGTCTTTCTGGTGCCAGTAGTACTAATCTAAAGTAACTACATTGTTTACCGTGGAGGTAGCTTACAGAGAGTGTGTAAATAGTAGCAATCAAAGTTTACGTTAGTTTAATGATTGCTTATCGAAGATAAACTGGTTTTTATGATTTTGAAGACTAGCCTTCTAGTCGTCTTTTTGGTGCCTGTAGTAATAATCTAAAGTAACTACATTGTTTACCGTGAAGGTAGCTTACAGAGAGTGTGTAAATAGTATCAAACAAAGGTTACGTTAGTTTAATGATTGCTTATCGAAGATAAACAGATTTTTATGATTTTTTTTTGTGATTGTGTGGAATTAAAAGAATTTATGTTTCGGTAGTTGTTGGTTACTCTTAATGTGGTTAATCTGTTATGATTAAGTAATAGTTATAATTGTATTTTTGATCTAATGTTGTGTTTTATGATTAATTTACTACTTAGTAATGCCACCCTCCACTTTTGATTTTTAGTGTTATGTCGTGGCCTAACCTAAGTTTGCCCTGCCTAACCTAATCTAACCTAACCAAACCTAATCTAACCTAACCTAACCCTAATATTTTTAATAAGATACACATAACCAACCTTACGTTTACCTGTAGACCTATAGTTGGCAATATAATTTCTGTAAACTATTTCGGAGTACATATTTATGTTTTATGAGTATGTAATATTCCTCCTTTATGATTCAGAAAGTGAAAGTTTAAATATGTCTTTTTAGGTCAGTTAAACAATAATAATGGCCGTGTAACGTATGCTATCATAGGATAGTATTGATTTTTTTTTCGAAATAAACATATATATATACAATTCTTTTGATTTGCTTTGTGTTTATATTTTTTTTTAAGCACAGAGGGTATTTTGAGTAACAGTAGTCTAGTGGATAAGACGTCCGGTTGCTATTCGAAACGGTGTGGCTTCGAATCCTATATCTACTAATGGAAATTTCGGTCATAATATGAAGCTGTATGTGATGCGTAATAATATGGTCAATGCGTTTTTTTTTTTGTTTTTTTTTTTTTTTGTGATCTGTAATATACACTTGATAAACCAACGTATAGCCACCAAAAAGATTTTTTTTTTTTTATTGATATAGCATGGGTTTGAAAGAAAGAGAATTTAGGAAAGCGCTCAGAAAACCATACACTTTCATTGGCCCAATAATGTAGGTTGAGCGTCATATTTCAGCTGGCAGCCAACGCAAAGACACGCGTCGGGCCAACGTGGCCCGAGTGACATTTTGACTTTGTGCGAACTTACATTTTCCAACGTTGGCCCAACGCCAGAGCCAGATGTTGGGCCAACGTGGGCCATATTACCTACGCATTGGCCATATTACTTAAACATGGGCCATATTACCCTCACTGTATAAAAAGTTTGTACGTTTACAAAAGGAATCCTTGGAAAACCAGTTTGAATTCTTGTGGTGAAATGATAATTTAGATTTTTTTTTTTTTTTTTGCAGTTTGAAATTGCGCA
Organism: Dryococelus australis; assembly: GCA_029891345.1. Taxonomy (NCBI): domain Eukaryota; kingdom Metazoa; phylum Arthropoda; class Insecta; order Phasmatodea; family Phasmatidae; genus Dryococelus; species Dryococelus australis. Next base: position 39,264,403 of record CM056993.1, read on the forward strand.
CATTTTTTTTTTTCATTGACAATATAAAGTTGTGCTTTATACTTAGTTACTTCAATACCTGAGTAATTTCCCCTGCACTATGCTTCATGTTACTTTCAATGAGAAAACTTTCACTTTCTACGGAATCACGAATAGGTGGGCCATATCATATACATGTGTTGGGAATATGCCCGGAGGTAAACTTTTGGAAAATTCTTTTTTATAAATGCTTAATGCAGAGAAGATCATTGTTAATGCATATTTTCTGATAGTCAAGAAACTGTATTACAATACTGCCCAGGTGTTTGCTACTTCCTCTAATAAATAGCGACTGTCCACATTCCCACACCTTAAGTGGGCCATAATACCCTCTTATACCTTACATATATAAATGATATGATATAAATCAAGTTATTCAATTTCCTTTGTGGAACCACGATGTTTACGTCAAATATTCTCCTCTTCTCGCGATGCACCCGGTTCAATTCCTGGCAAAGCCGCTCCCATTTCTTCGTCTGTGGGAGAGTTGGCTGTCGTTGCGTTGGCTGGCGGCTATTTTTTCCGTTTACTCCCGTTCATCCACTACTGCATTCCATTACTGCTCCGTTCCCACCTCACTTCATCACCACCGGCACTGAATACCTAATTAAACACAGCCTAAATTTCTCAAACACTTATATTCTGAACGTAGTCTTTCTTAAGTCTGGCCAAGAAAATAATTTTTGTTCCTTGACAAAGAGGTTGCTTGAGTTCGTGAACATTTATCGTGATTTCACATAGTAAATATAAATTATAATTTATAATTTTCTAATTTCTTTTATTTTTTGGTAATTTCCAAGCGATTTTAAGCTGTTTCTAGGAATAGCATCGGGAAGGAACATGTATCAATAAGAGCAAAACGTGTTGACGGCAAAGTAGGCACTTTTGAACAATATATGTGATAAAAAAAACATTCGCATAAATACACACATGCTGCAGTACACATCGACATGCGGGCTGCCAGTTAAGTTGATACACATAAAATGAAAAATATTCCTAAAACTTGAGAAAACTACCCTCAGTTCAATAGCTTGGGGTCGACTCCGCGAGTTCCTGAATGTGATGCAGGTGTTCAGCCACTAGGCCAGTCAAGCTCACTGCACTCATCACTCAAGATACCACACGAAGATTCCCCAAAACATCATCAGCGTTGTTTGATTGTAAAACAAAATAGTTCAAATCTCTTGTACGAAATACTAAAAAAATGTAATGTTTAAATTTGCGATCGTTTGTTTGAGCATGCCAATAAAAGTATGTCTGAATGGTACTGTGGCCTAACGACAGGTACGGCTGGCATCTATTCAGCAGTTTATGTATGTTAATTATGTCATAAAAATTGAAGAAAATGTCCATACATATCAACTCATTAAAAATCCATTTATTTAAATGGCCACTTCAATATACTTCCCCTACCAATGGTTTCCACTAAACTGCTCATACACTCACACACTTCACTCTCCTTAATTGCCTAAATTTGCTGTAAATTTTTAGCTGAATTTAATTTAAAATAAAGTCCAATTCTAAGAAACTGAGTTTAACGTCCTCTTAGTTATCATTTAAAATACTTTAGGTGTTTTCCACTCAAATAATAATAAGTTGATGTTAAAATGCATTAAATGTAAAAAAACATTTCCCCCGCCAATTCCGAACATTTCCATTAGCCGTAATGCAATATGAAGACAGTCTGTATTAATTTAGGTTTTCTTGCAACACATGTTTCAAAATAATTTCACTATGCAAGTAAACATAATAAAGAAGAACAGATTCGCTTATAAATTGAAAAAAAAAATTATTATATATTTTTTCCAGAAGCCGATATCATCCTGAAAACAAAGTGATACTCAGAAGAAAAGGCTTGTTATCATCAGGGCAACATTTTTTCAGGAAATGTTTAGATATTCAATGATAAATTTCAAATAAAGCACAAAGGGTTCGTATTAAGCACGAAAATAAGGAGATCTTTGTTTGTGGTGAAATTTAGATTTATTTGTGTCAAACATACAACAATTTAATGTTTGATGGTCAGGTTGCAGTCCATTTCAAGGTCACTGCGCTGGCGGAAGGTTTGGAGGAGAAATGTCGGCGACTTGTTGCGGCACGTCAGCGGCCGATCACCATGGGTAGCCGTAGGGGCCTCCGTAGCCGAGTCCGTAGCCGTAGCCAGGGTAGCCCAGGCCGATGCCGGAGTAACCCAGGCCGTGGTAGCCGACCGCGGCGGGCCAACCGTAGCCCAGGCCGATGCCGGACACGTACCTCTTCTCCTTCTGCGACTCCTCGGCGACCGAGATTACAACCAGCATGGCGAGGAACACGCAAGCCTGCACACGACACACGCGGGGGCACACTTCAGCTAACTGATCTCAAGGTTACTCCGAGAAAAATGGTTTCGTTGAATCAAGCAAGATTTGTTTGGTGCGACCAAATTATTTGTATGTTTATAGGCAATGAAATATTTCGTTGCTGAAAAACCAAATTATCTTGCTGCTCTCACTTGGCTGCGCCGAACTGTAAGATTTGGTTGGCGTAACTAAAGATTTATTTGGCTACACGTACACTATATATATATATATATATATATATATATATATATATATATATATATATATATATATATATATATATATACCAAATATTAGGCAACGTGTGCAAACAAATATTTCAAATTTTACAGCTATACTTGTCAGTTTCATGTTGCATTGTTTTATTAATGTGTTTATACGATTGTCAAGCATCAATAGATGCACTGACAAACACGGTTACATTCCTAATTTTCACAAAAACACAAACAAACTCTCGAGCTGTATTTTCGTACGAAGGTAGTCAAACGAGTGGCCAAAGAAATATATACAGTTGATTAAAACAAAATATTTAGTTGAGAAACTAATTATTTTGGCCCAACACAGAGATACGGATAATTAAATAAAACTGTGCGGAGTGTTTACCATCTCAACTCGACGCAAATGCACATGTTACAAATGTAGCAAGCTGTAAGAGCTAAAACACCGCATCTTCTAATCAAAATACCACCGCTACGTCCAACTGTAGGACGAGCTTCCTGTCCTAGAGTCTTACGCAGTTGAAGGTTGGGGGCAGAGAGAGCGAACTTCCAAACGACCTGCGCGGCCTAACCCTATGTTAAGCTCTCCAGCCAATCGGAGCACAGGATATGAACCTGTTAGCCGATCGCGAGGCTTCCTAGCTAACAAACTAAAATGACACACTCCTGATGGTCAAAAGTCCCTGTTTCACAGAGTTACGGGTCTCGTAGAATTTAATCAACTAAATACAAAAGAAATTCCCTGAAACATTCACAATAAAGGTGAGACAAAAAATTCAAAATATTACTTATTAATTAAAATATAAACAAAAGAAAATCCAGCTCTATATTTCAATTAAGCATGAATTATTGCCATTTGTACATCTAAGTTTAAATAGCTTAACTATAAGAAAAATGAAACTTAACAGAAATTACGAAAATTAAAACATATGTTAAACACAGGTAAATTACAAGTATTATGCATGACAGAGTCCAATGTGTGCAACAAACATTAATTATGAAAAATAGGTGCATATCGTGAAAAATGTTACGTTACAGTATTTTTTTTTTTTGGCCCAACACAGAGGTTTTGTTTATTCAAACATATATATTGTCAGACGAACAAAAGTAATTTTGTTGCTTTTCAAATTTTGTTGCTCAACGATATATTTTGTTAGCGCAGATAAATTTTATTAGCGCAACTAAATATATATTTGGCCCGATGCAGACCAATATTTTGTTTGATTTTCTCTCAGTGTAACCGCATCGGCGCTTATTTGGACGGATCAAATCCAAAGTGGTTGTCCACGCTTAGCGGGGTACTTACGCAATCAACCTTTGAGAAATGTCATTGGACCTAACTGCACATATTTTAACGGGCACATCGACTGACGCGCGACCAGTAAAACTGGTAATGTTGGAGAGAAAGTAGTCCCATGTCTTAACGTTCCATTAAAAGTGTTGGATAAATTTAGGTAAATACTAAAATAACTGGTTTTTGCTTCACAATTTTTTAACGCATGTACGTGTAACAATTGGAGAATTGGTAAAACTATTTACTATTATATTAATTACACAGTTTCACTTGGCCGGCGCATGAATAATTTCATCAGGTCCATGGCAATGTTTATTATTATACATAAGGTGGAAGAATACACGATGTACATACAAGTAGATCTTAGGCAGGGCTATCAAAGGGGTTCAGTTTACTACGAACAGCATATCAGTACAAATACGTAGTTATGAGAGAAATTAACGTTTGTTAGCTTTACCTCGGCTGCCATAACGACGTGATGCCATCTGCTGGTTCTAGAGTGGAACTACGACTTACGTCGCTGTGCCATGATTCGAGGCTGGTGTATCAGAACTCGAAACATGGCATATACTGATTTAGTTAAAGGGCGACGTAAACCACTTCGACTTTCGCTCGTCCATTTATATTAAGAAAGAACGAACACTAAAGTGGTTTTTCTTTTCCACAGATCCACGGTAACGTTCGTACAATCGTTTAGGAATGGGCGAAACGCGTAGTAAATTTTCTAACCTTGTGTGGCGGTGACCTTCAACATTTTCTGTACCTGCAGCCTTTTATACGGCAGGGTCACAGACCAGAAGCTCCGAGAGCGGACTGCCGTGGATTTGGAAAATTTATAGACGCTTCATAAGAAACATTAAATTGTGATCTCGGCTAGTAAAAAAAAAATAATTTTAAAGCCTATTCCTAAAACTTTTAGATACGTTGTTTTCGAAAAGAATTTGTCAGTTCATATACGAGTACAAAATAATTTCGCACATCAGGGTACTAAGTTAAATGAAAAATATAAATATATTTTCTTCACTACCGCTATCCAAAGCAATCGCCCCTTTACTTCCACCAATATAGGAGCAGTCAACATGCTAGGAATTCTAGCAAGGTATAAGAATACGAATTCCAAATTATTCCTATTCTATGTTATTTTGTTGCCTAAACAGCTATTTAGACTGCTCATTACTTAAGCGTAGCCATAACTTGAAATGTGGCAGTTAATGTAAAAGCAGAACAAAATTTACAGATTAAAATATTTTTAATGCTACCATAATAAGTGCCCTCGTAAAGCAGCCTTTTTTTTTCCCCGAAGAAAGAAGATAATTCCGAGATTTAATTTTCTTTCCTCTCGTAGACTTGTCTCTGTGTGATTTACTTCTATCAGTGAATTTACTAATTGCGAGAGTACTTTGTCTTTGATCATATCAAAAAAAATTTACTCCCTAATTAGTTAGCTTCTTTATGGCTAAATAATCATTACAAATTTCCCAAAAAAAAAAAATCCGGAAAGTATATTTACAAATATAAACACAAATATTTCATTGCAAAATTAATTTCTAAGTGTTACATCAATCTGCGGCATTGGTACATAAACTTTCTGCAATACCAGGCTAGATAACTAACGAACATAGGAAGTCAGATATGTGAGGTTTATTGGGAAACGGACAGAACAATTTTCAGTCAAACTTTACCTTTTTACCGAGACATTCGACGTGCATGCAGTATATCTTTTTCGTTATTCCGTTAGTGAATATTTATGACTATCTGAACATAAAACATCTTCTGAATTTCATTCTTTCAAAACTTTCTTGTAACGTGTTGGAATAACCCAGCATAACTGTTCGATACAACTTATAAAAACCTTTGTTATGTTGCATGAATAAATTTTAAGTACATACTAATATTAGGTTACATACCTAGCACATCCGAAAACAGCATGATTGAAGACTGACAAAAATGAGAGCTGGAGTTTATATACAAAAATAAATAACGTGAATTTATAAAGTATTTCATAGTTTATTAAAAAATATGTTTTTTTTTATAGTGACTATGAAACTTTTCCTTCGTCACTTCATAACTTTTATTCGGTCTTCTTATAAATGCGAAGATCTGCAGTACTTAAACATTAGAAATATTTATTTTTAAATATTCTATTGGGATCTTGAAATTTTCGATTGAATTTGAAAAATTTTACATTTCTTACATTTCCAATATATTTGTCCTCACGGCTTAATACTTTTGGTCCTCATTCCCAAATCACAGTTTAATACATTTATCCTACTCTTGGCTTTTAGAAGATAAAACACTATTCTAGTTGCAATCAGTCATTGGATAAGAAATTCATTCAGACTGTGGTTAAAATTTAATGACCTAGTCCGCTACACAATTTCGCATAAAAGTAGAAAAAAAAATTGTATATGTTTTACCTCGCGTTTTAACAAAAATTTTTCCCCGGAAGTAATATTCATTCCACATTTTTCGAGAAGATGGAAATAATAATAATTCAAAAAAAGGAATTGTGCATTGAAGAACATTGTGTCAGTGATGTGAAGTATCATGAAGAAACGCCATTGCCGTTTTAAAAAAAACATGCTGGAAGTAAATAAATTTATGTAACAAGATTTATAGCTTAAATGAAAAATTATAAAATACATGAACTATATAAAGCTTTCATTGCTGGAATTTAAACAGAAAGTTATACTTGTCAATATAGTTACACCATTCCTAGTGATTTTGAAAGCATGTTATCCAGAAGATACCCTGCTATTCACTAAAACCATGTGTTACTACGATGAGTGGGTGTCTGCTAAATGGCAAGATTATAGTCCCCGTGTAAGTGGCTTCGAAAACCGTTGTATTAACAATTTATTGTCTATACAATAAAATTAGAGCAAATTTGATGCTGAAATTTGGAGGGGAAAAAAAACATAGCTTTTGTACGGTTCTCAAGATGAACACGCTAAAAAATTTTTAACTGGTACACACTAACTCATCACTTACTTGACTGTAAGCTAATTTAAGGAAGTGAATTTGAGTTGAAATATTTTGAAATTAGATCTGTTTAAAATTCTGTGCCTTCGTTTAACATGTATGGTTGTGTGAAATTGCTCCTCAAGATAGTAGGAACCCACGAGGAGAGAAAACCTACAAATGAATACAGAGGGTTTTGATAACCACCCACCAAGAAAAAAGCATCTGTACTGTAAATGTGTGACTAACTTGTAAGTTATGTTGGTGGAGCAGTGGTAAACCAATGGACTCGCATTTGAGAAAATCCGAGCTCGGATCCTGTCATACTGGCTTCTCTTTTCCGCGGTTTTTCCCGAAGGGCGATAGTTTATTTAGTAGAAGCCGTGGTTCTTCTCCGTTTTTGCGTCTCTTAGCAACTTGCTCCGTTTATAATGAGACGTCCAGCCCTACACTGTAAAACATTTTCTAGTAAACTTTCTAAACTGTAATGCAAGTTATTATCCTATAAAATGTATGGCAATAGTAGTACGTTTCAGGCTGAATATATGAGAATGTTAAGTATCGCTACTTCCCGAACAACTGTAGGAACGTTGCCATACATGTATGGTAAAATATTTTGCTATTCGCGCTTTGTCACTGTATGTATACACTGATATGGTAAATTTACTAAAAATTTCTTAGAGTGTACTTATACATGACGTATGTGTGTCCAGCATACAATGCATAGTTAGATCGGTGGTGAATTGGAATACACAAAGACTAAAGTGGCCGCGGTGGTGAAGTGGTTAGACTACTCGCCTCCTGCCTTGGGCGAACCGGGCTCGATTCCCGGCGGGGTCGCTCCCGGATTTTCGCATGTGGGAATTGTGCTGGACGATGTCACTGGTCCCGCGGGTTTTCTCGGGTATCTCCCGTTTTGCCCCACCCTTACATTCCGGCGCTGCTCCGTAGGCTACTCGCCTTAAGTTTGTCCCCCTTTCCCCACGGGGAAACTTAGCACTGGAGAAATTTGTTTTACGTTTTGCGGGTGGAAAGGGCACAGGGTATAGTTTGGCGAACCTGCAGAAATCTTTATGGCATTGCTTCTCTTCGTGTTATCGCCTCTGTAGTCATCGGCATAAAATAATCACTTACTGTAATTATATATGCAATAGTATTTAAGGCAGTGAAGCTGCAACGAGTTCAGGAAATTTTAAATGTTATTATATGCGTTATATCGCGCCAAATATTCCGATAAAACCACTAGGAACAGAAGACAAAGCGAGAAATCTGCTAAACACAAGATAAAAAGTATCCATACAAGTTATGCATCGGCTTCTCCTCTTTTGCAGAAATTCTTCGTTTTTGTGTCATTATTTCGGATTCATAGTAATAACTGACAACGTACGACTATAGAAAATTTAGATTTTACGAGTTTTTATTATTTATGTGCTTAATTTTCACTGCGTGATATATGTTCGTTGTAAAAAGCCAATGAGTTCCTGCCTTTTTGCAAGTAGTAAATAACACGTAGTAAAAGAAAAATTTGTTAAAAAATTATTTAGATAACTAGTAAATTGTAAATTTCCTACAATAAAATATTTCCAGTGCCGTAAACCGGGGGTGCACCTGCTGGGGTAACAGTCCACCACTTAAAATGATATTTTATGTGCCATTTGGTGAAAGGGTAGCAAACATTTCCTGGTAGATAACATTCCAAATATCTAATATATACACTGTAAAATATGTTTAGCGTCACTACTATACAAATTCGGGAACTTCCCTATGCATTTGTCTGTTTCCTGAGGAAATGTATAGGAACGCTACATCAAATATATGGAGGGGGGAGGGAATACCATTCCCGCTTTCTCACTAAGCACATACATTGCTATGATAAATTTCCGAATAATTTCTTAGAGTGCAGATATAGTCCTCGGGTTCTTTCCCAAATTTAACAAAAAAGAAAATTTCGAGTGTTGCAAGGTTACCCTTTGCAGGCACAAAGTTTTCAGTTATATATAGGCTGTTCACGGTAAAGTGAGCATTTTTGAAAGCCCGACCTACGATGTACTTGTATGCACGATGTGTATTCTCTGCCCTATGTGAAATTAACATTGCCAAAGGCTTCGTCACTTTATTCATGCGTCAGTCAAGTGAAACTGTGAAATTATTATAAACGTAATATTTTACATATATGATCATTTTTACACTTCGACGCATAAAAAAATCTGAAAGCGAATTTAAGTTATCACAAATGGTTACCTGGCACTTTTTATTTAACATTAATATGTGTAACAATTTTCCTTCCGTCGTTACCAACTTTACTGGTCGTGCATCATTCAGTGAGCCCATTAAAAAATATGAAGGTAGGAGCAGTGACTTTTTCCTAAGGCACTTTTTCAAAAGTGCTCACTTGATCGTGAATAGCCTCTACCTATGAACCTGATATGATGTAAAGAAAACGAAGCAGAATGTCTGCGTGATAGTTAGGCGAAGGTGTGAGGTGACTTACCAGGACCTTCATGGCGTCTGCCGACAGGGTGGTTGTAGCTCAAGAGGACACTAGGGAGAGCGGAGTGATGGCGACGCAGGCAGACCGCGGGTCTTATATACTGCGCGCGGGCCGATGTCTCCTCCCCACCAAAACCCATTACTACAACGGCGTCGTGCCCGAAACCTAGGCGAGGAAAATGTCGACGACGTTTCTAACTCTCCCCGGATCGGGTGGCAGGCAGCCTCTCGAAGGACGCCCACGAGCAGGGGCTGTCCTGCCCGCGTCGTGGGGAAGGGCCCCCCCGAAGGGTTTCGTGCCCCCCCCCCCCGTGTTTACGTCGAGCTGTCGAGTTGCGGCCAGCCTGGGGTACCCTTGTGCCCTCGACGTGAGTTAGAGGGATTCGGCGCGGAGGGACGCTGTCCTTTGTACCTCTCGAAAAGCGAGTCTTCGTGGAAGTCACTTGTGCTTGCAGGACAGCGTTGGCAACAGCCCGTCACAAGCCCGTCCTTTTTTCCGATGAGCGATTTACAACCGTTAACTGTAAAAAAAATAAATTCTGGTGAACTTCCTAAACTGTTTTTGAAGTTTTCAACCCACATGGTAATATTACTACGTATCAGGCTGAAAATAAGGAAAATATTTGTTATCGCTGCTATACACATTTGGGAACTTTCGTACAGAACCGTAGGAATGTACCTTGCATGTATGAGAAAATATTTTGCTGTTCGCGCTTTGTCACTGTACATATACACTGATGTGATTAATAAACAAATAATTTCTTAGGTGTAGCTGCGCGCAACAAGTCTCCGTGCCTAAATATTCAACTGCTTTACTGCCAACACGTCTAGCAAAAACGGCATGGATTGGATTTGAGGCTAGAACAAGCGAGGAGGGAAACGTTGCACGCAGGCGGGCCCCTTAAGGCCATTGGTGCATGAAAGCAGTGTATTTATATAATTTTGGTCATAACTTGTTCCACAGCGGATTTTCCAAATTTATGGCTAGAAAAGATGTCAGTAACAACTTTTAGCACCTTCTTACATTGTTACAAATTTATAGAGACGGCCATTCATAATAATGGTACACATGTAAAAAAATTATGGTATATTTCTAACAAATGCGTAAAAATCAACTTTCCATACACAACAGTTGTTTGAATGTTGCACTACTGATATCAAATACAAATGAAATACAACCTCTAATTTTCTGCTTTCGACTTAAAACTACGCGCTACAAACTCATCATCTTTTACTGTACTTTAGAGTCATCAGCTGCTTATATTTATTGTAGTCAGATAATGGTACATAAGCGTACCAACCAAGACGACTTCATCATGGTACGTAGTACACAAGTACCATGAAAATGGTACGTCCAACATCACTGGGTGACGGTGACCCAGCGACGACAGAGTGGTGTGTGTCTCTGAGGTAGAGTGCCAACCCTGACTGCGCCGTCAAGTAAGCAAGGGTGGAGTGTGAGAGTAGCGTACGTGCTTAACATTACCAAAACTTGCCGCATCAACACTCTAATCATCCAGTGCAGTATGTTAAAATTACAACCGTAATTATGATTGTGACACTTTCGGGCAGCCTGGCGCGTGAATTTCCCCGGCGCGTTCGGACTGTACGTGAGTAGACAAACCCTCCTTTACTTACCGACTGGAAATAACATTTGCAATTTGCACACTCTGTAACACTGCAGAATGGCAAAACACAAATACAGTAAACGAAATACATACATCTTCCAAATAGGAACACAAGGAAAATAGTACTCTGCTCGCTACGTGTGGTGATACCAAGCAAACACTTTTTGAAAATCTGTGAATTTAATTATTCATTGATTTCTCATTAAACTGCCAAGAAGAGTATATATAGGCGTTAAGACAAACATTCAAACATAATTTAACGTTAGTGTGGCACTGGACAAACATTGAAAAGTTTGTGAAGAAATCCCGTGGTCATTGTAACACTAGCATCCATTGAGATGGTACTGAAATCAGCTTTTACTTTGCCCAAAACTGGAGAAATATTTAATATAATTTGAAAAATAAATATCCTGATAATGTCGTTCTACTAGCTCACGTAGGCAAGAAACTCGCTTCAAGTTGTCCTTAGTTAAAAATTGGAGAGTCAGAAAACTTTCGGAGAATTTGTATTAACGCTTTTGCTTGCAAATTAATTGAGCAGTATCCGACAAGAAGCAGCGTCACTCTAGACGCTCAGGAATCAATAGGCTAACAGCTGACATAGTAAGCGCTTGGGCTTACGGTGCTATACTACAGTCAGTCCGTACGTATCTTAAACGCAGCCACGGAAGTTTTAGCTATCCTCACTGAATTATTACGCGGGCGGCGACCGACAGACCTTCTTCAGCTTGCTACCCTCTTCGTCTGTTCCAGGCAGCCTGTAATTCAGGGGCGAACTCAACTTATTACTTATAACTAGGGACGACACGCAGATTTCGCGGAAATATTTCTGCACGTGCTATATTTCAATACCCTTCCAGCGTACCAGCAGTTCCCTGTTGCTTATTGGCGGCGTGTGTCTGTGAGAGGACATTTTCTTAGATGACTGGCCAATCGTAATTAATTACTCCGATACTGTGCTTCTCTGATTAGTTGGCAGACACTTAAGATGCGTAACTCCCTACATCACCTAAACACAAAAGTGGATCCGAGCTAAAGTGTTATGAAATACAACTGGTCGTGCAATCTTTTCGCAAAATTCGGGTGTCCCTACTCATAACAAAACTAATCAAATCACCTGGGGGTCAGCTGACCCTCGCTGGCTGACTAACGTCGTGTACTAAGATGGCTTACTGCCATTTAAAAAAAAAACTTACTTCAGAATATTCTCCAAAACTGACCAATAAGGAGAGGGCTAGTTCGAACTAATTCATCGTGCCACTTAAAAACTGTATTAACGGTCCAATAACACCGACTTTTACTTGGAATTCTAGGTATAGGCTGTTCACGATAAAGTGAGCACTTTTTAAGGCCCTCCCAAAAGGCGTTAACAACTAATAAGTATATATTTTTGCAGCCTCAAGAATTAAATTTTGATGGTAGTGAAATGTACACACTGTGTTTATTGGTCAGATTGCAATATTTATATTAAAAAGCAGCAGGAAGATGGAAATTGGATGAAAGGAAAAATTTGGAGGACCTTAAAAGTGCTCGCTTTACCGTGAACAGCTTACAAACATGTGTACTTAATGCAAGAATGGTAAGATATAAACTTGTGTCCAAAACTAAAATACAGTTCCAAAAAATTAAAAATTATCTTCTCAGACGAATTTCGTCTTTAACAAAATAAATAGTGACTCCAAATAAAATAAATGAGAGGAATAATACTATAACTGGCAAACACAAAAAAACCCACATATATTTAAATATTCTGTTTTGGTCCAAAATGTGATGTTGCACAATATTTTCTGTAATGTCTTAATTTTTTTTTTACAAAAGCGTGCCTTGTAGCATTGTTTTTTTTTCATTCTTATCGTAAAACATAGAGCTTACTCATTTATTAATTACAAATAGGCATAACCATGTAACAGATTGGTACGTTTAATATGGCCGTCGTAAAATTACGTACACCGTTCATGTCACGATCCTTCAAGACATCGTATCGAAGATCTAAGCGAAAACGACCGGGTCACGTAAATTCACTAAAATAAACTTTATAATTTACATATATAAACTCGCTGAATGAACTATGTTAAACTATGGCTTGTAGCTTAGCGTCGGCTGTTGAATTTTAAAGAACCGATTAGTGTTTTGATGCCTACCGGTTCCCTAAACGATATCACAATCTCTCGTGTACATCATGATGACATAGTTTAGACGAGGCTTTTCAACAGGTTGTTAACACTTTTATGTATGTTAATCATATGTAAAATTAATTATTTATTTTCGACTAGCTCGTTTAACGAATCACAGCAGGAACGTGGCTGTTCGCCTACGACCATGCTCAGAAGAGCTCCATGTATCCTGGAAGAGATATTATATACGATCCCCTTTTTCTTATATCCGGCAAAGGTGACGATAGAGTTAAGACGGCAAGTTTACAGAAACGGCAATATATTCTGCAGGCGACATCCTTAAAAGCGCCGTGTGAACGCTAACTCTGCAATAACTCAAACAACCTCGTCCCGAGGAGATACGTATACGCGCGGGCGTAAAAAGGCAGAAACGCGTTCTTGTAGGCCAGAGTTGACCAGTTAGAATCCCACTCCGAGGCTCGTTTTCTGGTTTGGTTTCCAAACGGAAGCTTGCCACGCTTTGCCAGTAGGAGCATTTCGTCACGATACACTACACAAAATATTTCAGCTGACATATTGACGTAGTTGTGTCGTGGTTGCCTGGAGTGTTTGGAAAGCTCCGAATGTTTACTTCATAACTGTTTACTGTCTCTTTCCTCATATAGGGTGTTCACGTTAACGTGAGAACTTTTGAAACCCCAGTTACTTTTTCCTATCAGCCATTATTTTTTTTTTATCCTTCTATCACTTTTTTAAAATAGATATTGCCTTGTAATTAGTAACCACAGTGTGTATGTCTCACCAGACTCGAAAGTTAACGTCTAAGGCTACAATGAAATATATTTATTGACTATTATGCCAAATGAGAGAGCTTCAAAAAGTGCTCAGTTTACCGTGAACAGGCTATAACGTAAAAACTGTCATTCCGACCCAACTTACTACTAGTATCTCTGCTTACTGCTATCTGTATAAATCAAGAAGAAACCTATGCAGTTGACTAAGGATTAAAACATCACCTTTCAACAAAAGAAATAGATTTTCAAACTACTGTTATATTCCATGTCGAGTATTTAATTATAAGAGGTGTAATATGAGAGCGTAATTTAACCATGAACAGTGGATACTTGTTTGCGCAATTGTTAATATTTTACTATACATTTCACGACCCGAAACAAATTTTATAGCATCTCATAGTACGTTCTTCAAAATTCATTATTACGAGTAGCAGTTTTTGATAGGCGCCATTAAAAGGAGCACGCTGAGAGAAAAAATGTGTTCTTTATTATTTGCACCACATGCAAAATGACATGTCAAAGTCAAAATGTTACTGGTTTTGTGATGTCCAACTAAAAAATGACTATTTGCAGGAAATTTTAGAAGGGTGACTGAAAGGTATTGCCTTAATTCATGTTAAGGTATTCTTAGCAAAAAATTTTACGAAATTTCAGGGGTACCCACAAATAAAATATATGCAAGTATTTCCTGGTTTTCTGCAAATTTGGGAAATTTGTAAAACATTTCTTTGTGTGATTTCATTGATGTCTTGAAGAAGCTATTGCCATATTCTTTCAGCATGAAGTATCACATTTCTGTACGTAAGTAAATTTCATTTTATTTTTACTTACCTAAAACAGTAAAATATTCAAGATTTTTTTAATAGGGAAAGTATTTACATATAATGCATAAAAGTTCAGCAGAATGTGGTAAAAATATGCAATACATTTTTTTCGTGGCCGACGTGTCTCATAGTCACTCAGACTTAGAAGTCCTTCTTACGTTCTGTAGTGTCATTTTATACGTGAAATATTAACTGTATTCTTAATTTATAATAATATATTACGATATATTGTGAAATACTCCCGCTTAACATATCAGAGTTTTATCGCTCTTCCAAGGAACAAAGGATTTCTTTCATAAGAAATTTGAATTAACAGTACGTTTACTCAACTTTAATTTTCGTCACATAAAAACGGATTTATATTTTTTGTCTATTTCGTCTTACGGTTTATATTTTTGGAAACAGTTTCTCTGTATATTATATTCATTCCTCAGTCGGTCGTTTATATGGTAACTCCTAATATCCCAAGTAGCAAAATATGTTGGCCCAACGGTTGGCATTTGGTTGGAAAGGTTGACAACAAGTAGGGTTAGAAAACATACATAAATACAACGTTGGCCCAAAGTAATACGCCAAACAAATAATTTTATTCGAAAATTTTAATGAGTTACCTTAGAAAACCATACATCAACACCTCGTTATATCAAAAATTGTCAGAACATGTCGCAAGAGCAATTTTTGAAAACATTAACATGTTTGGCTAAATATTGGCAACAGGTTGGTAGGCATACTGTTGGTAATGTGCGTGTGTTTTATGTTGGGCCAACGTTGTAAAACCAAAATTTTTTGCAAAGTTAGGAAATTTATATTTTTAACTAATTAAAACAATGCCCCTCTCCGCATTTTATAAAATACAAATATTTTTAAGTTACTGGCCATTTTTCTATGAAATAACTTATGTGTAGTTGTTTTTATGTTGGGACAATGTTCGAACCAAAGAGTTGGTGAGAGGTACTTTTTTTTAGTTGGGCCAGTGTTGTCTAACTAACATATTCCAACAATGCTCATTAGTATTTTTGGAATGAAAAAAAACTTTTGATGGTTGCTTAATAATTAGATTTTTTAATTCCATAAATGTTTTTGTTTCAAATTAAATTTGATGGTCGAGGTTGGCTCAACGTTGCCAGCAAGTTGGTAGATATACCGTGGGTAATTGGTATTAATTTTTATGTTGAGCCAACATTGTACAACCAATGCTCTAATGTCGAAATTAGGGAATAGTTAAATTGTAATTTTTTAATGAAAACAATGGCTATTTCCTGTATTGTATGGGACGAAAATGTTGTTCACGATACTAACAATTTTTCTATGAGGTAAGTTTAGCTGGTTATAGGTGGAACTTTGTTGTCAACCAAACTGTTGGTGTATGGTACTTTTTCGTTAGTTGGGCCAACGTTGTGTAACCAACATTATTTCAGCTATGCTCCATAGAAAGTTTGGAATGAGAAACAAACATTATTTTCCATGTTTGCTTAAACATTTAGTGTTTTAATACATGACGTAATTCTATTTAATATATTTTGATGGTCATGGTTGGCTGATTGTTGGCAGCTAGTTGGTAGACATACCGTTTGTTATTGGTATGTACTTTTATACTGGGCCAACATTGTACACCTACATTTGAAGGCAGCATTAAGGAATAGACATTCTTAATTAAAACAATGCCCTTTTCCTGTATTTAATGAATTGCAAATGTTTTTCACTTAACTGGCCATTTTTCTTTGAAATAGGTTTTGTTGGTTTTATTTTGGGATAATGTTGGAAACCAAACAGTTAGGTATTAGTAACCTACATTTTATTTATTTTATTGGCTGGTTTGACCAACGTTATATAACTAACATATTTTTTTTTTTGTTTCAAATAGGCTTTTATACCCATGGTTGAGTGATTATTGGCAGCACATTTGTAGTCATACAGTTGGTTACTGGCATGAATTCTGTATATATAGGACCAACAACATATATTCGAACTTGAATATGATACATACCTATTTCTGCACTCAGAATAAGAAGTTACAACAGACCGTTAGATATCGAGTAACAGTAGTCTAGAGAGTAAGATGTCGGGCTGATAAGCCTAGGGCGTGGGTTTGAATCCGGTATCTACCAACGGAATTTCCTAGTGGTAATTTGAAGTGGTAGGTGATGAGTTATAACAGTAACGATGCGTTTTTAAATTCTTTTGTTATTGGGTAAGATTTATTTAAAACACTGGTAACCAACGTTAGTTGAACGTTGTTTACTAGTTATATAAGAGAAAATAAATTATAAGAGAAAATAATACGATTTGGCAAATTATCGAAATATTACGAATAACTAGCGCCATACCAACTTTAGTTAGTGGTTAGGTTTATGTCACAATATGTTGGTGATCTGTAGTGTGCACACAATAAACAAAAGTAAAATCAACAAACAGCATTATGGTTTATTGATTGATATGGCATATGTTTTGAAAGAAAGAGAGTTAGTGAAAGCTTGCAGAAACCATGCATTGTCGTTTGCCCAATAATGTAAGTTGAGGGTCATATTTCAGTTGGCAGTCAACGCAAAATACACGTTTGGCCAACGTTGCCCTGAGTTACATTTTGACGTTGGGCCACCTTCCATTTTCCAACATTGGCCCAACACCAGAGCCAGACGTTGTGCCAACAAAAAGTTGCTACTGGGTATTTTATTGGTTACAAACATTCAAACAGATAGGCTAATTCGTTACTAAAGGATTTTTTTTCTGTTTATAAGTATGTACACGTATAACCAACATGAATATATGTACCATTGGAATCGAATAACTTATCAAACCTGTGTTTTAACACAATGTTAAAATTTAGAGCCAAACTTTTTTCGGTAAAATTAGTTAAGTTCATACTTTTCTTCGAAATTATGATATGAAATTAGTTTTTATAGCTCGTTAGGGTTTTTTTTACCCGCGCAATGTTTTGAACCTTTTGTCTGACCTAGATGGCAGTATATGCAAAAAAGTAACCTTAAAATAGGCTATTCGCAGTTTATTGACAAAGATTATTACTTATTTTACTTTGATATGTGTAAAACCAAATAACGGATTCCATGTGCATTAATTGTAACATTAAACTTTCATTAAAACCTTAGTACATGGAACTCCTTTTCCTAACTCGCTGTCAACCATGCTGGCAGTACTCACTTCATTGTTTTTTTTTTTATATTGACATATTTAGGGGCAGGGATATTGTTCCAAGTTATATTTCATTTGTACTCAGTTAACAGAGAAAATTTTATATCGTGCTGTTAAAAATATGGCCTCAAAGCCGGCTTGTAAACTTACTGAAGAAAGATAGTTGGATACGATATTTCGTGTTGTTGGATCTTGGTTAAAACTCCTTTTTCCACCACGTGTAGGAGTTTATATTGCTAACGACAGTGACTAGCTTGCTATATACACGCATCTCATGTGACATTGAAATTGCTCAAAACAAATGTATTTCAATTCCATTAAGACTTATTTTACCGTGTATACAATAAAACGCAACGAATCTTATTCGGCAGACTTTTAAATATTACATTTTTCATAAGACACCAAGAATCACATGTACGTAGGCAATAATCAATTTTGGCTGAGGCTCTAACAATATAAATGGATGAACTACTTTAATAACAATTCTCGTGTAAAAAATATTTAACTATTCACACAATGTTGTATAAAATGATAGTATTTCTAGTAACACACTTGCCTCGACTCGAATATAAGTCAACGATGCCCCTTTGATGTAAAGTTGCTTTAATATGACTGTCCTTGACGGATAATCATGGGTCCGCGGTGGTGCAGTGGATATACTACTCGCCTCTCACCCAAGGCGAACCTGGCTCAATTCGTGGTGGGGTCGCCCCCGGATTTTCACATGTGGGAATCGTGCTGGACGATGTCGCAGGTCGGCGGGTTTTTTTTCTCGGAGATCTTCCGTTTACCCCGCCCTTGCATTCCAGGGCTGCTCCAGACTCACCTCGCTTCACCCTCAAACGCTCTCAAGACCAAATTTTTCCACTCACTAACTCACACGGATAATCATCGTGTTGTCACGTCGACCTTTTGGATTTCATTGTTGACTTCTAACTTAAATCTTTGTTCAGAATTATTTATGTTTTTATATTCATTGAAGACAACGCGCTGAAATTTTATTCTGTTAGTCTGTGTTGTTTTTTGCAAGCATTGCTTTGGTTTTCTACGAAGTCCACAGCAATGGAATGCATTCTAATTTAATTACCAGTCGATAGGGTTATGAGTGTTAAGTTATGCCTGTTTTTTTTGCGAGAAGATTTCAGGGCAAGTTTTGTTCCAAAATACTTTGGTTCAGAACCACTTTCGAGATTGGATCATTTGAATTTTTACACACCTTCTCTGTCTGTCCGCAAATCACGGACGGTCAGTATCGGAGAAACTTCATTCTGATTGGCTCACTCATGTAAAACACTGTCTTCACACAATGAGAAACGGCCAACAGACGATTAAAGACCACAAGTGTGCACATAGGATATTTTAGTCTGGCCTCTGCGTGAATTTTTTCGCGAAATAAAGGTGGCCCTAGCTAAGTATAAATACACTGTTAAAATTGTCCGTATATTTACGGAATTTTTTACGAAAATGCACAGTAAGTATTAGGAAACGCAATCCATAGTGACAAAAAAACGGAGTTAAATGCGTAAATACAAAATACAGAAGATCTCCGTATTTCCTATAACTTCGGGTTTCAGGCACGAACAATGCCGAGTATACACGAAACTTTCTTCGCCAATGTAACACTTAGCAACACTTAAAATACACTAACTTTAACACAAACTAAAAAAGTTGCATATGTGACTAATATAGAAATCCAGAAGTTATACATCACCACGCGAACATTGTAGGTAAATGGTTAGGGTCGTGAACCTTTCAATTTTTTGACTCCGGTTAAAATCTTGCTTAAGTATAAAGCATTGTAGTATAAAGTATTGTAACCTTTTTAGATATCTTTTTATACCCAGTAGAACACCCACATGATAAAAATTAAAAAAAAAAGATATTAAAATTATTTAAACTATAAGTACAGAATACTAACTACGAAATTAACGGAAAGGTTCCGTGCATTTTACTGAAAGTCCGTTTTTGAAAATCAGTGTGTCCGTAATTTTACGGATAGTTTACGGACACCTCTGGATAAATTTTTACCAGCACTTTTGCGTAAAATGTAGGATATTTTTTTAAACAGTGTATGGATAGATGGTATTTAAATATAAACGAGTTTTATCTCCTCAAGCATCGTCAGTCAGAGAAAGAGCTCGCAGCGGTCACTTATAAGAGTTGGAGCGAACCAGATTAGGTGGACGCAACGTGTTAGAAACACATGTCTTTCTCGGCGCAAGGTGGAAGAAAGGGAAAGGGCGAGGGGGGATTTGAGAAACGAAAAGTTGCGTGGGCCCCACACACACACACACGTGTACCTGACTGCAGGGAACGAGAGCTAGGTCAAAAATATTTAGATTCCTTTCTGCTATTTCGTCCGGCCTGCCTGCTGTCCCAGACTCGCCATAATTATTCCGCCGTGCATAAAAATTACGCAACGCTATTGCTTTTTTGCCTTTGGCCACGCCCCCGTTCGTGACGCAACGCGGCGATAAAGTTCAGGGAACGAGAGAGAGAGAGAGAGAGAGAGAGAGAGAGAGAGAGAGAGGACGTCTGTAGATTGTCATACGTCGTAGTCGAGTTGCCACGTTTGAAAGTGGCTACACGAAATAAATTTAATCCATTTTGTCGGCTGAGTGGTTTAGTCACGCTTTCTCCCTAAAGGCGATATTGCACGATACCATATTCCGTAAAATCTGGTGCAATGTCCGTCATAACGGCCGGTATACAGGCCAGTGTGGCACCTGTCATGGCATTTCCCGCCTTGTACGGCCAGATTTCATACCAGGTTTGGTAACTGGACACGTCCTGTTTTTCGTAGCAGGTCCCATACCAGGTTCCGTACCTCGCCAATCACATTGCAGTTCCAAAATGTAGGGCGCTCCCCGTGGCTTCTGCTCGAAACGAGTTTTTTTGAAGAAACCGAAAAGGACGCCTCCATCTTGATTATACATCCGTGAGGTTGAAACTCTTTCTAGTATATTTAAAATACAAGGACAAATAATACGTGGCTGTGAAAACTTTTAATTACTGTTTAAAACCGTTCTAAATACTTAAAACATTACGTACTCTACCAAAATATTAATTCGAACTATTTACTGTACATCCGCAGTGTAAGTTTGAAAAATATTCGCTTTACTCGGTAAGAGCTGGTAGTATGGTGGTCAAGTCTTGGCATCCTGTAATAAGGTGTATAATTTGAGCGTGTGTTCAAATCTTCGTTGGGTCTAAATATTTTATCATGAAATTTTACATGCGAATAATATCCTGTTACGCAAAGAAAAAAACTATATTTTGAAACAGTAAATAATTTTCGTCAAAATTTAAAACTCTCTCGTACTCTAGTGACACTTCACATCATTTGAAAGAAAATAAATAAAAGTAATCAGTTTATGTAAAAGGCGAACAGTAATATAGCATTATTAAGATAGATGTGCTAGCTAGATTTTTCATAGGCCTAAGCAAATTACTAACTGGTAGTAGTTCTACGAATGGGGTTCATATTTACTACAATCCACACGCTGCGCACCCACCGAGGGTGCCAAATGCTAGTACGCGAACTACTGTCGTGTAATATGAATCTTCCATGGCTGATCATATAGCGGCTGGTATACCAGCTCGTACACCAGGGCTTGTAGAAGCTTGTACAAGAACAAAGTACAGGTGAAGGTATCGGCTTAGCCGCAGTGGAGTCTCGTTGGAGTGGAGTGGACAGATTTGGGTAGCTGGTAACAGCAAGGTCTTGGGAGCCGATGAGGGTGATTGAGGTTAGTGTGGAGTAGAGCTGGGATGCATGCGCGGAGGAAACGGGATATCCCCCGAGAGAACCCGCTGAACATCGGAATCATCCAGCACGGTTTCCACATGCAAAAAATCCGGGGGTGACCCAGCCGGGAATCAAACCGGGTTCGAAGAGAGTAAGGCGACAATTACCTCACCGTGGCCTCTAGTCTAGTTGGATCCAACAGGAATTCTGGGGGAGGGGCGGAGAGAAATAAGAATGTGCGGATGGATGATGAAAAAAAAAACTTTTGGAAATGGAAAAATAAAATTAATTTCCCCTTAGTCTCTAATACAACTTATTGAATACAATGACAACTACATTTTATAATATAACTTATTTTAGTAAGGAAACCCCAGGGGAACTTGAACCGCAATATTTAACGTAAAATTTTGGGGAAATGAGTGTTGAATAGAGAATAGTTAAAATGTCGCAGTTCAATATTGTTACAATAACATGTCTTCAAGCTAGATCTCAAGAATTTCATATGTAAAATTAATTTTTGTCCAGCTCGCATCTGGGAAATCATGTGTTAGATCCTATCTGAGTTGGGAGTGGATTTTCCCACATGAATTTCTATTCTCATTTAGGTGGACATGCAGTCCAGTTCCTTAATATGAACATTTCAATTCTTGCCCATTCGAATAATATTCATATTTTTTAGCCTGCATGTGAAAAGTAAATGATATATGTCATTCTATATGTTTTTGTCGTACATAATATTTTTCAATAGGCTCGTTCACCAGTTATTTTGATCAGAGTAATTTTGTTAAGTCTAAATATCTTCAATGTTTTTAATGTTTTATGGAAATCCCTTTAGTGTTCGGTTTTATAATTAACTTTAAACGGCAGTGTTAAAGATGTTCAATACTAACATTAAAATTCACAAAGTAATTCAAACTAAATATATCTTAAATTACAGACTGATATTGTTTCCAATAGCATTGTGTTCCATAAATTGTGGGGTCCCGAATCCCTTCAAATTGTCTAACATGACTTTTACTACGAAAACTACTTTCGTGACCCATGAGTATATACAATTATACACGATGAAGCGTATAACGTCTATTCGTGATACATGATTACTAACGGATACAATTACAATTTCACCGTTTCACTGATACATTATTCACCAATATATCTCGACACTAGGCCTAGTTCCACATTCCCCATGAATTATCTTTAAATAGGGATTCCCTTCTTTGTTTCCGTTAAACTTTAGTTCGAGAAAAATTCGTATATTGTCATTTTGTTAGTAACACCATTCTAAAAACTAACTTAAAACGTCCCAAAAAATATCCTGAATAAAATATTGCAATATATATCCTTACGATTTGATTTTAGGTATTTGAAATTTAACAACAAAGAAGTGTTAGTATATACAACACCTATTATTTAAAAATGAAAGAGGTTTGCTGTAGACCTCTAAGTAGCTTGGTAAGGTATTTTTCTGTTATTTTATATTCGTTTTCCTTTAAATTCCCTAGTTACAGACGAGGAAGCACAGACATTTTTGAATGCACAAAAAATCTATCATGATAACAGATTTTTGTGCAAAACATGCTAGCAATACAAAAGGATATTGATCTCTTCTTCTGTAAGACGTCTCAAAGAAACTATTAAGAATGCTCTAAAATTGTTCGTCCATAATATTTCCTGCGTCGTTATTTCAGAATGAAACAGGCAGATAACTGGGTCTATCGCACCATCCTTCTCATTTCACATGTAAATGCATACATTTTTAAACATTTTAATTTGTGAACTATTTATTGTTTCATTTCGGTAAAAGAGAATTTAGAATCATTCTTTTGGGTATAAAGCACAAGTGTGCATGTCAATCTTGATTGTGACTGGATGAAAATTTTTGGACGTTCGCCATTGCGATGCAGATGTCTGTCATAGAAAAACATCAGACATGTGCATTGCAATGGCGAATGTCCAAAAATCTCCATCTATTCGTTTCCCTTCATTCCACTATTCAATCAAAGATCACAATCTTGATTGTGATTATTTTTCGTTTGTGTTTTAATAGTGAGAAGATGTATCTTCAGTGTAGTAGCAGCGTGTCGTTGGCTATCTTGTCTATATGATTAGAAATACTATCAAGAAATAAAACATTTAATTAAAACCATAAATAATTCATGATTTTTTTTCTGAAATTATTAACGTATGGGTTTGAATCGTGGTGGGGGAAGTAGGGGTAAATTTATACTACCCAATAATCAACCACGCTCTGATAACTCACAGAATCAGGTTGAAACTGTACTTCATAATAATATCTCTCGCCGGTGTCGCTTTAAATTTCGTTGGCAAATCAACTTTCTTTCCTGACATGTTGGCTAATTCAGTTTTCAAGATTTACTTTTAACATTTTAACATATATTTAAGCCAAATGCGACTTTCGCCCTGAAACGGAGGTGATCGTGATTTTCAATATAGATGTCGTAAATAAATCTGCGAGAAGAAAAAAAATTGTTTTCAAAACCTGATTGTATACCCACACCTGTTGCTGGGACACACGTACGTAATAGCTACAGAAACCAGTCCGGAGATCATATTTGAAAGTTAAATTTGACTGATAGTAAGTGCTGAAATTCGTCAAACCGACTCTTTTAATTAAATGTTGGCGCAACTTATTTCCGAATATCGCATATCGCGTTGGGAGAATTTGAAACGAACGCGATCATCAAAGAAAATGCTAATCTCTCTTTAAATTGCAGTGTTAAATTAACAGCAATTGTTTTATACGACGTGATACATAAGATATAAAACTAATGTCCATTTGCCATCAAGAAGGCGACAAGCATTCCGTGTATATTAATTATAACCGTACTTAATAATCACATGGATTTTTTTTCGGAGAGAATTTTATAGTAATCAATGTGAACGTGTCCAGTGTGCGATATAGAATAATCCACCGTCAAGTTGTTAGAATCATTAAAATCATTTTTTCCCGTAATACCTGTTCTGTGATATTTTCCTTGCGGAACGGATCCAAAAATCCTGTTCAAGAGTTACGTGAAGGTTACAGATCGCGTTCCGGTGTTTGTGTTATCGTGATAATTTCCTCGTATCAGTTCTTCCGTCTTTGTTTACCTCCCTGAAGAAATTTAATTACTTATATTACTTTTCATCCTTTATATAAAATCGCTTTACGAACTTTAATACATATACATTAACATATTGGAGTAATTGAGAAGCGACACTTGGAAGATGCCGCTCCGTATGATTCTACATGAGTCCGAAATAATTTTCATAATAATAATAATAACCAAGCCAACAACACACTAACCCGAATCAGTGAAAATGGATCAGATTAGTGAAAACAGATAAACGCTTATGGCTTAGAATCACTGGCTCCAAGTTCATGCCTCTGATATAAGTATGTCGGTCGGAATCAGTTGTCTTACATATCATTTTGTTTCGCTGTTTTAATTCGCTAATTGAAATATAGTGCGTTACAATTTGATATATTTCTTTTAGATTACGACTTTATTACAATTTGCATACGAAATATCGAAAGACAAAACAGAGCTAATTTTGATACATTTTTAAGTCCCCCAAAATCAGTGCTATATGACAATATGGTAGGCCAATACGCCTGCGCAGAATTACATTTTCAGCTGGTACTGTTTATTTCATCACTACTGGTTCCTACTCATTTCCTAAAAACCAAACTATTCCAAGAACTATTTTGTAGAGGATTTCATTGGTTTCGTAGCTTGAGGTCACAAAAAGTTTAATTTACAATTATAATTATTTCCGCTTTCCTTTCGTGATTCAACGTGTGAACTACAACGCGTCGATGCTCTGATCCCCTGTTGCTATCTTTTACTCTAACTAACTTTATAATGTTCGTGAGGAAACAAAATGTTAATATTCTGCTCGTGTTTGGCAACAGTAGCAACAGCAAAGAACAAAGTTAAAGATCGTAGTTGAAGGACCAAAAACCTCAAAATCTTGGATCGGAAGATTGGTTTTTGTTATTCTAAACCTCAAAAAAGAGCACAAACTTTTTTTTTTAATGTTCAGAGTAAAAATGTGTACTCACTAACACAAAATACGTAAAAGAAACTAGCACGCAGTAGTTAAAAAGAAAATATAGATGATATCTATTTTTCATTCTTTTTGAGACATAATGGTAACGAGATGTTAAAATTGGGGTATTCTCTTATTCATTGTTATATATATAATATTAACTATGGTTTAAACTACCCTCATTCCCACTGCGTAACGTGAGTATTCACTAGTATAGGCTGTTCACGGTAAATTGAGCACCTTTTAAGGCCCTCCCCACAGGCTTCAACCATTAATAAGTATATCTTATTGCTGCATCAGGGATTAAATTTCGAGGGTTGTGAAACGTATACACTGTGTTTAGTCGTCACAAAGCAATGTTTATATTAAAAAGCAGCATGAATATGGAAATAGGATGAAAGGAAAAATTTAGAAGGGACTTAGAAAGTGCTCACTTTACCGTGAACAACCTATAGTAAACGAACTGTGTATGCTTATACTCAAGCAAATGGATTGGAAAAATTGCCAAGTTCTACTGCTCAAAGCTTAATGCTTAATTTTTGCATTTTTAAATTGCATAAAGCGCCATAGTCCCACTCCATGAATAAAATCTATGCTGGTCAAAACTGACATTGGTATAATCATAATAAACAATTTTTAGCTTCACTTTCTGCACTCTTGGATATTAAATCTGGGTTCATCACAATATCAATTTTGACATGAGGCGGAAATGCACATGGTTCGCTGGAAGATAATTCTGAGCAGTACAATTGAAAGTGTTCAATAAACCATTAACCATTTTAACACGTTCCAGCTTCGTGACGCTGAGCGGAACCATGACGAAATAATGAAGTTCCGAGCCATTCCTTCAGCTTAAATGAACGTGGTCGTAAACATTGGTAACCATTTTCAGTCTTATCGCTAGCGCACTCTCAAAGACGCTTTCTCCGGTCGTATTACTTCGACTGCAGCCTGAGGCGAAAGGAACAAGTGTTACGATCGTACATTGAATAAAAAAGAAACTTTACATAAGTCAAACTCCATTTGTTTCGCTAGAACTTAGTTGGTTAGTAGCTGAGCACTCGTGAGATCGCTATTCTTGGCGCGCTTGAGCGCAAAGGTGCACTAAGGACAAAACTGCAGTGCGAATTGAATGCATATTCGCCTCTACGCGGAAAATACCGAACTATCATGGAGCACTGCAACCTTGCAGCTTACAACAATTGAGTTCATGAAACAACCGGAAATTTTATAGCTTATTATATGTATATAATTTCTCGAGAAAAGATTTCAAAACCAGTTGTACTCGAAAACACTTTAGTTTAAACGCGCTTTCGTGGTTGGCTGATTTTAAATGTCACTTTTATCGAGTGTCTACCCGCGAATCATGGATGCCCAGCATCGGAGTACTGTTTTCTGATTGGCCCAGTCAAATTAGAACATATCTTCTCAAGTAGACACAAGGTCTATGACTAAAGGAAGTTGTGATTGTGGACATGGGAATTGAAGCATAGCATACACATAAATATTTCCGCAAAAAATACGTGGCATTTGTATAGTTATTGTTTTTACCAGATTTATAATGCCTTAATATTATCCTAAAAATAACTGATTACCTATTTTCGCTTTATAAAACTTTACTTTAGAGAATAAATGAGAAAATATCACTCTGCTGTTCGTAGCCACAGCCCATACTAAGGAAAAATTCACAAATTTAACTGTTATAAGCTGTTCACGGTAAAATGAGAAGTTTCGGAAGCCCTGCTTAAGATCTACTTATGTACACGTTGTGTATTCCTCCGCCGTATGTAAAATTAACATTGCCCAGGGGGCCACAACACTTTATTCATGCTTCGGTCCAATGAATCTGTGGAATAATTAAGAACGTATATACTTTACAAATCTGCTCATTTCTACACCTCGATGCATTAAAAAAAACATAAAGTGAAAGAATTAATTTTAACTTATCAAAAATCGTTACCGAACACTTTTTATTCGACGTTAAGATATGGAACTACTTCCCATCCATTATCAACTTTACAGGGCAAATGCGACTCAGTGCGCCCATTAAAATATATGCTTGCAGGGACAGTGACTTTTTTCTAAGGCTCATTTCTAAAGTGCTCACTTAATCGTGAACAGCCTGTAAAGTCTTAGTTTTAAGGCTCTTCGTAAATATTTCTCTGAACGGCGTCGCAGTTCTCTCCAGGCTAATCATACTGCGATTGTTTAAGGACGTCTCCTACCTGGAGCTACATTCTCATTTGAGGGCTCAGAAGTGCTGGTTTTGAATGGGCTACATTAGCACGTACGCCATCGCATCTACGCGCAAGGCACTATGTATTCTCACCGTGTTGCCGGCACCTATATAACTTGGAGCGGTGGCCCTGTAATTTTATTAGTGGAAACTCTGTAACAAAGTTCAGTACAGGCTCATGTCTTATTTTTCGCTCTCGTCCCGTAGTACGTTTTAAGACACACCAGTCTGAAAGAAGCCATATGTAACGATACCGGAGGGCTCCGTTATAATATTTGTAGCGTACATGACATTCGGATTACCACTCCGTCCTCGTTTAAGTATGTTTTCTTTTCGTGCGTAATAATATCGAGGACGCGTGTATTAGCTTCGTGAACAATGCATATTTCATACATTTTGCAAAGCAGTTCAAGCACCAGACAGGCTGTCGCCTTAATGTGAGCTTAATTCGCGACTTTTCTCCTCACTCCCTTTATAGCTTAGGTTATGACCTGACACGGTATATGAAAGTAAATAAAGTACACTCGGGCTGTCATCCATGCCGTGGAGTATTGTCTTCGCAACGACAGTGTCAAAGTACGCGTTCTTTTGTGAGAACACCTGCTATTATATTAATTTATATTCAAGTGATGATAAGTTGAAACGCTCCTTAAATCAAGTCGTCAAGTTATCTGTCGTGAGTCCACGCTTGATTCAACATTTTAAAATGTCCTTCTTTGATTATTTTTTGCTGTTTAGTTTATATCCTTCCGCAATGTGTGAATACTTAACGATGACGATGGTTTAATTTCCATTTACCGTTCAAAGGCCCATATGAAATTATCAGGAACTACATTTGTTAACAAAGTTAGTTATTAATCTCTTGAGTAAAAATTTTCAAAAGAACTATTTCAATGGCTTCCTATTGAAACGTTCAACTATAAGTGAGACGTGTTAGGATATAGAAATTATAATAATTCGCCACCAATATGAATATAAGGAAGGCCTAAATATCAGATTGTCCAAATAAAATATTTGCAGTTACGAGAAAAATTTATTTTTAAATGTGGAGTTCAAGATTGCTTAATGAGCTGTAAATGAAGTGCTATTGAATCATTTGCCACCCATCGTAAGTATTATGCTAATGATGGCAAAGAGTGGGGGCGGAAGGCATACGCAGTGGCAAGTGTGTAAACTTATTTCTGCCAAAAAAGTAAGAATCGGGAACTAATGTCGCAATTGATCACTTTGCAAAAATATGAATACAGAATGTCGGCCAAAATGAGATTAAAACTATCGAGGTTATTTTTTTTTCAGATAATTTATGTGTTCTTATTTAAAACTCGTGCTGTTAATATTTATGGGTTTGTTTATTTTTTTCGTGCTGGACGTGAAAAAAAAAAAAACTTCTTTCGAGGTGGCTCGCATTGTCAAGATTCTTAAATATCAAAGACATACATTCTCCTTTGTCTCTGTGGTGAAGTTATGCTAATGAGCTACCGTAAATGGTTGAGATATTGATGATTTGCCAAGTACACAACTTAAAGGAAACAAGGTTTGGTCTGTAGAGTGCTTCTAGGCTCTTTTCCTTACTGTTAAAGTATTTATTTTTTTCACTTTTATTGTACAGTATTTAAGTGAGCTTAACTTTGTTTTTATACAATTGCTCTTCTGGACTGCTGGAAAAATAAGTCGAAATCGTTAACGCATTTATCCTCAGGCAGGCATACCCCAACACATTATAATTCTACTTACCAAGTGGGGTGTCTCAGTGGTAGCTTACTGCACACGCATTCGGGAGGACCCGGGTTCGATTCCCTGCCCATGGTTTCCCGAAAGCACTCCAGGCGAAAGCAGCCTAATGGGTCATTAGCAAAGGCCATGGCCGATTCCTTCTCATTCCTTCCCCAATCCCTTTTCCCTGTGCAACTTGCACCTTCTCTAATGACCTCGTTGTAGACGAGATGTTAAGCCCAACTACCTACCTATTATTATACTTAAATTAAATATTAGTATATTCGAATGTTACAGGGCAATACCCGTGCAAATATGTGTTAATAGATATTTTTGAAGTTGTACGATTAATTGTTCTTAACTGCATATCCATAATACCTCGCTTAAATTAATTTGATGAAACGCGGGTATGCTGCTATTAGGCTGGAGTTGGACATCTGGAATAAAGAAAATTAGGAGAAGTTAAATAAATACTTAACACTACTTACAATCTTTAAATTATCATTGCCATGAAAAATACTATGACTGACTTGACAGTTTTCTTGTTTGCTGAAACCCTGCATTGGACGTCGTTGATAAACTATAAATACTTAACATTTACACACGGTTATTATCAAAAACTATTTCGCAAGTATCAAGACACCGGGATTAATAACGTACATTCAAAATATGAAATTCCCATTATTTTCATTGGTTTTAGTTTAATTACTCTACGCCGATAAGAAATAAAGCTAAAATCCATACTATTTAAACTAGATAATATGCTTTTTAGAAAAGGCTCCAATGAAATATTTTACGAATATGGCGACTATTTTGAGAATTTCGTGGTGTTGTAGTTTACCATGAAGATAATGCGCGTTTGAACATCTTTTGCTAATTATTTTAAGCTATAATTCTGAAATAATTAAAATGACTCCACATGAGTCAGGTTTGTGGAACGCCCCAGTAGAAATCATTTACAGCTTCCTGTCGATCTGGTAGATTTTTTTGATTTACTTTATTGTGCTATACCGTAGTTCATATTGCGTTACAAAACTCCGGCGCGATTGCTCCTCTTTCATACGACATTGGCTCAATGAAGGAATTCGATTACCCCTTGTTGAGGTCCCATATGGAGGTCGCACAAGCTATGTGGGGAAACAACTCTGATGGATAACGTTTAATTATTTCACTATGTCACGTATTAAAAACCTTTGAATGTACATCCTGTTACATTTTAAATAGTAAAACACTTTACGTTTTACGTTAATACCTTAAACTGCACCGGGGGAGCGCTTTACGTTAAGTTACTTTTTACCTGCAAATATTTATATATTATCTAATAAACTATTGCCACGAATAGAATTAAGAGTCGTTCTGTTAACTGCTGGAACGGCATTAACTTTTTTGTTACCGAAGGCTGATTGCTATTACGGCTACGGCGGACGAAACCCCATCTGCTGGTTCATGTTGCTACGTCGTCAGCTGGATGTAGTAA
The DNA here is from genome assembly GCA_029891345.1 of Dryococelus australis. Classification (NCBI taxonomy): domain Eukaryota; kingdom Metazoa; phylum Arthropoda; class Insecta; order Phasmatodea; family Phasmatidae; genus Dryococelus; species Dryococelus australis. The sequence continues at coordinate 39,295,460 of CM056993.1, forward strand.
GACCCCGAGCTCGACCCTTCGGTGGCCTTAAATATTGCGGCTGTTTACAATACTTGCGTTTATTTGCAAACTGCCCCGCGGCTTGTTTCCTGATTGCCGCGGCGGTGCTACGTTTCCGTGATCTCGCTCTCGTTGCACCTGGGATGGTGCGTTCATGCGAGGAGCTTAGCTAGGGCCTGCCCACGCCATAACACCGCGGAAGATGCCATTCGTTGTTGAAACCCTTGTTCACAACAACAGAAACCAGAGCTAATGGCGCAGAGGTAAACTTTGTACTCGTATTCGGGAGAACGTGGGCTAAATTCCCGGTCCAGTCATTCTGCTTTCGGTTTGCAGTGAGTGAGTGAAGAGATTTGACCGGCTCTTAATATCGAGGTCTCGAGAACTCATGAGAGTGAAACAAGGAATGGAGCAGCGTCGAAATGACCAGCGGCATCGTCCGGCACGATTCCCACACGCGGAAATCCGGTTCGCCTAAGTGGGGTGCGAGTAGTCTAACCACTAAACCACCGTAGTCATTCAGTTTTACTCACGAAATCACTCCAGGCGAATGATGGGATGGTTCTATTGCTGCAGGACATGGTCCATTGCTTCAATGTTCCCGCTTCCCAGAGAAACTTGATCCGTCTCTAATAACCTCGCCTGATAACGAGGTAATCGAAGTAGACTTCCATTGTCTCATCTGAAGCAGGGGACATATTCCAGGCCCCGAAACGTCCTGAAAACATATTCTATTTTTTTGGTTACCATTTTTCTTCGTTCTGTGTTCTCTCTGTTGGTTTATCTATTCTTTTCTCTGGTTTGTTTTTGGGTTTCTGTGTTGTTCGTAGTGTTGATTTATTTTCTTTATAATCTGACAAGGAATACTTTTCCTGACGTGTGTTTCATTGTGATTTTTGTCCTAGTTTTCTGTGGGTTGTCTGTTTTATTGTTCAGTTGTGTCCCCTGATTTATGTTATTTGCACTCTTTTGATCACTCGGGCGGTGTTTTATTTATCGTCATCGTGTTGCGTTTTCTTCTGGTTTGCTTTAGTTGTCTGTCCTGTTTTTTTAATAATAAGTTGTTTGTCCTTATTGTGATTTTAATTATGTACATATTAATATTTCATTGACAAAGAAGCAGCTTTTTGTAATGTTCTGTCTGTGGTATTGTAAACTGTTTTTTTTTTTTTACTGAGTTCTGTGTGTGCGAAATTTTTTATTTAGTCTCATGTTCGGCAATGGAGACAGTCCAGTCAAACCATCATAATAACATGAACTCACCATTGCCATTAAGCTTTAAAGGAAACATCAGCAAATAGTTACTAGCAAATAATATTATAATTATAACTTTTTTATCCTTAACTGAAAGGGTAAACAGACTCTCAGAGGCCACTTTTCACTTTTTTAAGTAAACTATTTTAGATAGTGTACTCGTATCATCAACTGGTTACATTTTTTAATGCGTGTGACTTTAATGTGGCTAATTATATTTTATATTAAACGTATATGTTGGGGTAAAGCGTGCCCAATGGTGGACTCTAATATATTCAGTCTCGTCCCTGTATTTAAATCACTATCAAATGACATCTCGTTACAATATGATTTACAACTCGTTACAGAATGTTAGTTACTCTTTAAATCGGAAGAGCTCTCGTTATGTTTACTTGGTTATATTGTGTTAGATATTATTGTGATTTGTTATTAAATTACTTGTTTCTGCTAAGGCCACTCTGACCAGTTTGGTGTGGTCCGACTTCACCTTGTCCATGATGCCGTAGGCTGAAGACTAGACGCATGTCGGTGGACGGCACGCCACCATCTCTGGACGTCTCGCTGACGCAGTGTGACTACGACAAAGACCTCGTTCGCCGCGTTTCCAGTCGTCATATTCGGCGCGCTCGACCTGCCTGGCGGGGTTTGTTCAGAAGAGCTCAAGGCTTCGCTCCACCTCTTCGCAAGATGTTTGTGCTACTGCGATCGGGATAGCATGCCTCTTGCTGCAAGTAACAAACTGCTTTCATTTTCTCAAAGAGCCACTAGGTGCAAGCGGTAGTTCGTGGTAATTTTACGTACATTATGTCTCTTTCAGAACCGCGAGAGTTACGGTTATATTGCGCAAAATTCCGTGCCATGATTCCACAATATTGAGAGGAACGTACACGAAGTCATAAATGATGCATCGATTTAATCGAAATACAATTTGCCATGCAACATGTGAGAGAAAGTATTGTTTGTCGTGTGGCATTAACTTAGTTACATAGTTTATCATTATTATTATCAACCCTTGCTCTATCTCGAACGGCGTAAGTGGTAGAGTGGTAGATTGCCACGTGACTGCAGCGAAAGTCCCCTTGAACGCACGCTCGCGTAAAATTCATCGCATGAAACAGCTAATAAGAGAGATAAAAACACTAAGCTTTTTGAAGTTGAATGTCAATTGTATGATTGAATTTATTGTATTCAGAATTTATTTCGACTTGTCTGTTAACTACCCTATAGTGAGCACACAACTTCTATAAAACGTTGGTTTTATCATTTTATTTATTTTTAGTTTTGGTTTTATTAGTTATTTTGACTGTGCTTTGTTGCGTTAAAATTTCTACAAAGTTATTTTGTGCTGGCAGTAAAAACTACAGTAATCTCGTTGATGTTTCAAAATTATATTTTACAAATGTTGCCAAATTTAAGTGACAAGTTGAATTATTCAGTATTCAGTAATAATTCAGCATATTGATACGTCTCCGTTCTTGATTCAGGTGGCTCAGAAACTTAATATTTCTAATGAAACAGTTGAAATAACGCAGTTCTTCAAAAAACTTATTAACTCATCATTCATTATCTATAATATAAACTAAAAGTCAACTGCGTCGCATAACTGCATGAAAAACCAAATAATTAATACTTCTGTAGCAGACGGCCATTCGTCCAGCCTCAAAAATTATATATATATATATATGCTGCTCTATCGCTTTTACAACTTTGCATTAATCATGAGGTAAATCGTCAAAGTGGAACGAATAATATTCCTAGAAGATAAAATACCAATAGACAAGGGAAATATATTAGCATATATTCAGTAGTAGCCTGGAGCGGCGTAATAATACCATTAATCATCAAAGAACATTTAGAATGCAAGGTCAAGAATAATGGAATACTTGGCGATGGCGCAGATATTTGGGGTTTCCACATAAGGCTAGTAGAATTTTACAAGAAGACCTACTTTAAGGTCACCAAGGTGTTATTAATTCCGTTCATATTTAAAGAAAATGACCTAGTAGATCACACATGTATTTTACATGTTTTATTATAGGTTCACGCTTTTTTTCTGTCCGGAGCTCTAAACCACTCTCACGATTTTCGGGATAAAGTTAGTAAAGAGGCAATAAATGTAAAGGAAACCTTAAGTGCAGTGTTTAACAATTGCCGTCAACACGCTCCAATACGATGACAAAGAACGTAAATGATTCTGATCCAGTATATGATTTATGGCATGCGTTAAATAGCGACTTGTCTCACACCAGATCAGTTTTTAAACTGCCACTTCTCACAGAAATTTCACCTTGTAATTTTTCCAGAGTCCTTATTAGATTCAAAAGTATGCCTAGAGTCCTATTTCTTTTAAGATTTTTGAGATCGTATCGTACTTATTTAACAATATTGCCAACCGTTGGGCCACTTATATAGAAACTGTGACTATTTTCAATTATCTTCTCATATTTTGAAATTAATCTTTCAAAATTCATGCCTTATTATTCATGTTTGGTAGTTGCGTAAATAAACCGTACCTAACAAGCGTTTTATAATTCCTATAACATTTAGGTTTTTGTACTTTACTTAACATTAAAATGCCTAATTTTTTTATCTAAACGAAAGTTTCACTTTAGGGACACCCGATTTTTGCGAAAGGAATACATATCAACTTGTATTTATATACACGGTACCTCAGATCCACTTTCGCTATTGGATGGTCTGAACTACTGTGCATCTTAGGTGCCTGCCCGCCAGTCACAAATTATCATTTCTGCTATAACTAAATTCTCATTGGTCCAGTCAAACACCACAATATCCCCAACATGAGCACTCTGCTAATAACGGAAGGAATATTACAGGTTTGGAAGTAGGATATTGAAATCCAACTTCCTTGGAATGCTTTTCGCGAAAATTGTGTGTCCCAATCTAAGAATAATAACTTTTCTGTCGTAGTGAATGTGCAATGAAACAGAGAGAAAATACCTATGTTTGTCATAGCCAGTGAGAATTGGTTATTGTGTAAATTATTTTTTAATCAGGCCTTAGTGAGTAATTTTTGAAAATTACGTTTTTTTACTGCCTAAGTTATGTAAAACTGTAGAAAAGACATTTAAAGTTATGAATAAATTATTTTTTCTGATTATTTGTTCAGCGTACCAATAGACCTACGGTGTGCTTTATTTTTGGTAAATTCTTTACAGTATTGTAGGTTTCGTTTATATTTGGCCCATGAATACGTTGTAAGTATCGCGGAAGTAGAACCTTACACGGCATCAAATAATTGAAAGTATCTGTGAGTAACATATTATAATAGTTATGTCTAAACCAAATGTTGAAAAATCTTTATTATTGTTTTAACTTTGCGACGTGGCAAAGAAATCTCTCGGGTTTGTTTCCCGGTCTAGACACCCGCATAAATTTTTCCATTATTTTAATCATGCCAGGCAAGCCATAGTTGTTCTTTGATAAAGCCCTAGCAAATGATTACGTATAACTGATCCTCCAGTAATTGGTTACGTATTAAATAACCTTGCTTTGGACGAATCTTTGTTATTCAGGGGACTGACGTCATCAACATTTTCTTGCCAATTCGTGCAGATATTTTGCAAAATAAAAAATAAAAGTAATTGTTACCAGTAATGAAAATACAAGCCGTACTAACGGAATTTCTTCAATTATCGGCGAAGAGAATTTTGTTCCTCCAATACTGCTCGTTTTCATAATACGTTAATATCAGCCTCGGAGCTGGGTTTTTAGGTTATTACAAGTTTCCTCTGCGCAACCAAAGGCCGTAGCCAATAACCTTTCTAGCTTAATCTTAAATAAGGGTTTATCGACTTGACATCTCCAAAATTTGTGTAACTTATTGGACACTTTCGGCACAGAATTACCAGGTCTAAATTGGCGCGTAATTGGAGGCGGAGAACGTTTTGACCTGAATACACAAGCGAAGGCACGCACGTGCGCGATAACACACACACGCGCGCGGAATATAGGTTATACGTGGTATGCAGTGTGTCCATATCCATTCTTTGATTTCTGGCTGAGTAATAAAGACAAATTAAGAAATAACTAAATGACCAATTAAAGCGACTTTCTACGACCGCACTCGATAACACGAATACGTCTTAAATTTTAATAAAATCTTGACTGACGTTCGAGCAAGATAATTTACTCGGGCTTTTGCCTTAGTTTTCGCGCACGCATAACAGGACTTGCGAAATATAACTCGCTCAGGTCTAGCTGAACAAAAGTTTTAATAATAGAATATTAACTATAAGGAATTATTAGCAGATTTCCCATGGTGCAAACTGCAAAGTTTCTATCTGTACATCTATGGAAGCGTTCCTACACTTCATGAGGAAAGAATGTGATTCGTAGTGAATTTCCGAGCTTTGTATAGTAATGACGTTCACAATTCCTATAAATGCAGAGTTTTATGTGGTATTATTTGCACACTGCATATAAGTTTAAAACTTCCCAAATATTATAGGCAAATAGCTAAGAAAATTACAGTTGTGTATTTTATATCTGAGGTATTTATTTCGGCATAGGCCATTATAGAACTTGGTCTTTTGCAGCGTGGGACCGAGAACGCAACACGAAACACACGAATACGACAAATAAATAACCAATAGAAAAAGTGAAAGTTATCTTTTATCGCCTGGCATAACACAAAGTTTTCAACAGAAAGAAAGAGTGATGTCTAAAGAAACGAGACAAAAAAACACATGAGAACTGCAATCGAATAAATTACAAAGATGACTTTATTTAAACACATAAAAGAAAGAACAGAATATTCATGGTTACATCCAAAAGTTCCCGAAGCCCTGCTAAAGTTATACTTTCATGATATTCCTCCGCCTCATGCAAACAAATATTATCTCCGTCTAGAAAATTACACAAAAGGGACAATACCCCGCATTTGTGCGCATTCAGTTCAATAATATTTTGTATGAGAACTATTTCTTACAAGGCCATTAAAACATGTAATGCTAATAATGAATGTAATATTGTACTATATAATTAAACAAACATTATAAGTGTAGATTAAGACAAAATAAGTTACTTTAATATTAATGGAATTATAAAACGCTTGTGACACATAATATATTCAAGAAACAACCAAACACATCATGCATTGGGTGTATTCTCAAAGGTTTAATTCAAAAAGTGTGAACCTGCAGCGAACATAACGGATACAACACAGGCAGCACATAACAGACATCTTACGCCGCAAACAGCTGTGAAATCTCAGATACTGATTTTTTTTTTTCAACTCATCAAGCTGAGATTGGACTAGTATCGGTGTCTCCGATAATTATTCAAACAAAGATTACTAGGCATGTACTATAACATAGTACATTTGCACATTGAAAAAAATTCTTTGTGCGGCGTCCACAAAACATTGTGTTGGTATTCGCCGTGCTAAATTATTTTGTGAACACAAACTCCAAAATAAATTCTTAGTGGCCACACAAGTTTAGTGAGGATAACTAAAAAATGGTGTGTTCACCACAAAATAATTTTGAGTGTAGAGCACCATCAACTTTACGTTTCAAAACGTGTGTAGTATTGATTGGTTAGTATCACAAGAAAATATATTTTATAATACATTGCAGATATTGTATTCTGCATTCTAATAAATCTATTTTAACTTACAAAAACTGTTTGTAAAATACGCTTTTATTTACATTTCCCGTTCAAAACACTATTCTTGATCCACTCGGTGGTGATTCAAACAATAAGCGGTACCATTTTAAAGTTTGAGATTTAGCTGTAAAATGTCGCAAAGTTTTTTGTTTGCTATCATATTCCATCGATATAGCCAATGTTAACGGGAATAGTCATGAGAAAATGTGTAGCCACACAGACCAAAATTTTTTCCGCGTATGTGCTGCAGTCAAATGGAGTACTGACATCAACTGAAAGAGCAGATGGCAACCCTAACAGGACTTACTGTTGTAGACTTTTCACTCTCAGATTTTCAGTGATTCTTATTTTGACTGACGAATCAGTTAAACATAATGAATCAAATATAATAAACCACGTATATTAATTGAAATAATAAGACATAAGTAATAACACAAATTACATATTTTCAATGCATGTTCCTTTTTTATAATACCATTTACGAAGCAACATAATCATCGTTTTAACGATCCTAATGTCAATTAAAATAAAAACGAAAAGAAAGGACATGCAATTTAAATATACATATTTTGGCAGTGTAATCTTTCATACCTAAAACGAATGAAAGACGGAAAATCATAATGAAAGACTTTTTTTATGCTTGTTTCTCTAGCTGTAGATACAGTTTTTGTAGCAAAGCACTTTGTCACAAACTTAGAAAAGAAGTATACTTAAGGAAATTAACAACAACTATATTTTAATTCTTCCCGTAGTGATAAGTGCTATGACAATTTTCAGAATAGTAACCTGGCTTGGTAGCTCGGTTGGTGCGGGCGTTCTGTGTTCAAGTCCCGGGTAAGGCATGGGTGTAAATTTGCGTCCCCCTTCGTGAGGCATGCACGTGACTTAGTACACATTTGTCAAGCCATTTACGGCTATCTCCATACCCTCTGGACCACAGGTGTCCTACATCAAATAGCTCGTCTCGGAGCCCTGTACACTGCTTTGTACAGTTGTAAACACTTATCGTTTACATCCTGTATATATTCGAGTGGGGCCATTTGTTTATTGGCTTCCGCAGAAGTAAGATGCCATTTTCGTTTCGAGTTGGTGGGCCGCGATTGAGCTGTACTATCGATAACACGCGAACTATGCAGGTCTCTATACATGACATAATTAGAAGACAGCTGAACATGTCAAACATGGTGTTTTTTTTTTCAAAGGTTTGATTCAAAAAGTGTGAAGAAACAATGAATAGACTATGGAAAGCATTTGCAAGTAGAAGGCTAACATGTGGACATTCGGGAGTATTCGGGCGTTGTGCAAGTGATACAGCCCAATACAGAGAGAAAAAAAATAGTTCATAAGCACTCATTCAGGAAATAATCGTAAAATAACCCATGAAGTAACGGTTATAACTAATTGGCTCACTTTCTCCTACCTTACTATTTCCCAGTTAATTTATTACCGCTCCCCCTGTCCTCATACGTCAACGAAAGCGAGCGAAATCCCGCTAGTGTAATCGGTCCTCGCAAATTTCGTAACCGTTGTGTTGGCAAGCCTATTTCGGCCAAAGATTCACTTCCCTCGTGAAAGTGTTGCCAAATGGTCATGTATCACAGTTCGTTCCTTACAACTCGGCCAAACCAAATTGTACTATGGCTAATACTCGAGTTCGTCAGTGTTAGCGCAAGGAAGTAGATGTATATTGCCGATCCTGGACCACCCCTTGTTTTTCATCGGAAATCAAGCAGTTTTCCGCCAAAAGCAACCAGATTTAAGGCAGAATCAAACAATGTTCTCAACTGCTACAACCAGCAGTTCCAGGTCCTAAATAAGCAAACAAATTAAGCCAAAATCATGCAAAAACAAGCAAATTTTTCCAATTGTCCCCAAAATGAGCGCTCAGGATTTGGCACAACGTAAAACAAAGAAAAATTATGCAAAAATCAAGTAAATATCTCGCTTTTTAAGCAATTATCACGTTTTATAGAAACGTAAAAAAAAATTCTTTTTCTTAAATAATTTTCTTAATAAATAAAATGGAAAACATGCTCGAAATAGAAAATAATAACACATGCAAGCAATGTGAAATGTGTGGCAAAGGATTAAACATAGAAAGTTTTGCACCACATAAACACAAAAAGATAAATATTTTAACATCTGTAAAAAACATTATGGTGAATATACTAGTAGTCGTTATGAATTAAAACAAGACAGAGTAATGTGCGAATGTGGAAAATATGATTAAAATACATCTCTCAAAAAGCATAAAAATAGTAAATTATACAATACAGCATTAGATATTCTAAACGAAAATCAACATGATAATTATCCGACAAAAACATGTAAAGTGTGTAATGAATATATATCTATAAATTTATTTTATCTTAATAAAAATACTAACGACAAATATCCAATCACATGTAAAAAATGTTTTAGTGATTATATGAAGAATTATCGTCATAACAAGAAGATAAATACGGTTTCCCAGTAATTTAAGCACTTTTCGATTTATCCCGTATATCTGTTTTTACATTTAATTTATACATTTTTATTTCTTATAAGTAGATAATTATGGCGGCAAACAATATAGCAGTTGAGCTGGGCGATAAGACAGTACGGGAGTTAACAATTATAGGTAGAAGATTTGAAATTAAATATTTGCATCATCTAAGGAAAGATGATTAAATTAGAACCTCTTATAACATTAATTATTGATGGGCAAAGAAGAAGAAACTCCGAAAATTTGCCATTTTCTTATGCCAATATCAATGGATTATATAAGAAAGATAGAAAGAAATTGAAAAAAAAAAATCCATTCTCTAATAATCTATCTTGTAAACAAGAGAAAAAGGAATTAAAAGAAATATTCCCATTTTCTAATAATGTATTTGAAAAACCTAGAAATAAAAGCCAGCGGTTAAAGAGTGGATAACAGAGAATCATTTTACAAATTTACCTTTAGCTGACGTCGGTATCAAATAATTATATCCCGAAGATAGAAAGGTATGGGAAATAGTATTTCCATTCTATAATATTTTATTTGTTAGCAAAAGAAATAGAAGAAGAACCAATAAAATTATATAGTTAATGAAGCTTTTAAAAGTAGGATATCAACATATAACATTGAAAATACCTTTAATTTAGTTGAGCCCAATCAATTTTTAACATCAGTAAAAAATAAGGTTTTTGAGACAATATGTAATCATTTTAGGGAACTTAGAGGGGTGAAAATCAGTATCAAATTATATACCAATAGCCGTAAGCAAGATAATAATCACGTTGAATTATTTATATTTCAATCTCCAAATTATACAGTATTGAATGACGGAGATATTAAAAAAATTTATAAATTCATAACACAAGAAATAACTTCATAACTATCTGAATTTCAAAGATGATGTTCAGGCTAGACATTAGATAGGGAATACAATTAGATATAAATAAGTATAATCCATTAAATGGCTCATCGTATATAGAATTACCAGAAGTTATTAAGCATAAAAAAAGCATGTATTAATGAAAAGAATAATGATCAAAAATGTTTTCTTTGGACAATAAAATCTGCATTGTTTCCTGCAGACAGTCATTCGGATGGAGTTACTAAATATAAAAATGTAGGGAATAATATCGACTAAATATTAGATAATTATGAATATCCGATTAAAATTAATGATATACCTAAAATCTAACAGCAAATTGATGGTGTATGTATAAATGTATACTCTATTGAAGGTAAGTACTCCTCAGTTTATGCATTGACACATACAACAAGTAAAAAGGGTAAGCACATAAATTAACTTTATTTCACTTATGATAAAGCAGATGCAGCTGTGCGAAATTCGCATTATTTTTGGATAAAAGATTTATCGAAACTGCTTTCAGCACAAAAAAATAATCAACAGCATAAAACTTATCTATGTGATATGTGTCTTCGATTCTTTTATTCTCACAAGAAATTAAGTAAACACACAGAAGATTGCTCTAAAAATGAAGCAGTAAGAGTCAATATACCTTCGAAATGAGAGAAAATATTTTTCAAGAATTATAAACATACAATGAAGATTCCGCTCGCAATATATGCTGGTTATGAATCAATATTGACGAAAAAATCAACATTGACGCCAACTCAAAGATAATTAAGTAAATTTAACTTTAAAAGAAAATACTCAGTTTTAATCGAAGATGATATTGATAATGGCCTTTATAAGGAGGTCCTTAAAGAAAGATATAATCTTACTAATGTACAAATGAATAACATTAATTTAAATTTGAACGACGAATCATATACTCTGGAAAATAACATGCATGAAATATCTGGTTTTTGCTATTAAATTGTATCTTCTTATGGTGATTATAAACCACGAGTAGTTCATCGAGGTCCAAATGCTCATAAAATTTTTATACAATCAATTCAAAGAGAAGTAGAAGAAATTGGGGCAAAATATTCACAAATTGAACTAATGCATCCACTAACAAAAGAAGAAAAAGTTTTATAATGTAAATAAAAAATGTACTGTATGCGAATGCGTATGTACAGAAGAGAATACAAAAGTATGACATCATGATCACATAAGTGGAAACTTCTTTAATCCTGTATGTAATAATTGTAATCTACAATTAAAATTGTCCAACTTTGTACCAATATATTCTCATAATTTAGCTGCATATGATGCACATTTATTTATTATAGAGATAGCCTCAGATGAAAAATATACAGATTTAGTAGCAAATAATGAAGAAGAGTTTATTACTTTTTGAGATAGAAAAAGAAAATTTTTTAAATTAAATTTATAGACTTATTTAAATTTATGGCTAGTAGTTTAACTAAATTATCATCAAATTTAAGTAAAGATAAAATGAAACACACACAAAATCATTTCCCAAAAGATAAAGTAGATTTAGCTATAAGAAAAGGTGCTTATCCATACGATTATATGGACAGTTGATAAAAATTTAACGAAACCGGTCTTCCACAAAAAAGTGAATTTTATAATACACTAAATGAATCTAATATAAGTGACGATGATTATCAACATGGAATACTTGTATGGAGCCAATTTAATATGAAAAACCTTGGAGAATATAATGATTTATATTTTTAAAAAAGAGACGTGTTATTATTAGCAGATGTATTTTAAAATTTTAGAAATATGTGTATAAATGCATACGATTTAGATCTGTCATGGTATTTAACAGCACCGGGATTATCTTGGCAGGCAATGTTAAAAATTACCATAAAACCCTTAGATTTATTACACAATTATGATATGATTTTAATTATAGAAAAAGGAATTAGAGGTAGAATAGCGCAATGTGGCAAACAATATGTTAACGCAATAAATAAATATTTTGATGATTTAGACTCTAATCAAAAGTCCAACTATTTAGCTTATCTCGATGCTAATAATTTATATGGCTGTGCAATGTCTCAATATTTACCATATGGTAGTTTCGGATGAGAGAATTATACAGCACTTCATTTTTACAATGAACATATATTAAATTTGGATGATGATTCTGATGTTGGATACATATTAGAAGATGATTTGGAATATCCTAAGTAACTACATAAATTGCGTAAATATCTAACATTTTGCCCAGAAAATAAGGTAGTTCCAGGAACAAATCAATCTAAATTATTAACAACTTTATATATAAAAGAAAAGGATGTAATTCACTATCGTAATTTGAAACAATGCCTAAAGAATGGATTAAAACTGATTAAAATACATAGAGAATTAAAGTTCAATCAATCTGATTGTCTGAAGAAATATATAGATCTGAATACAGAGATGAGAACTAATGCTAAAAACGACTTCGAAAAGAATTTCTTATAAGCTGATGAATAATTCTGTGTTTGGTGAAACAATGGAAAATATAAGAAATAGAGTGGATATAAAACTAATGGCAACCAAAGAAAAATGTGAAAAATTAATAGCAAAAACCAAATTTTAAGAAAAGTGCTATATTTAATGAAAACTTGCAACTATACATATGAATAAAACATGTGTGAAATACAATAAGCGAACTTATCTTGGCATGTTAATTTAGGACATATCGAAAGAGCTAATTTACGATTTTCATTATAAAGTTATGAAACCAAAATGTGACAATAAAATTCAATTATGCTATCAAGATACCGATTCATACATTTATCCAAATTACTATATATATATAACTAGCTTTTACCTGCTATTTCGGGCATGGCCCCACTTTCGGGTGATATACCGACTGGGCTACTGCAGCACCACTATATGGTTCTGTACCCACTGAGCTACTGCAGCCCCACTATCAGGTTCTCTATCCCCTGAGCTACTGTGGCCCCACTATCGGGTTCTTTACCCACTGGGCTATTGTGGCCCCACTATTAGGTCCTCTGCCCAATGTGCTACTGCTGCCCCAATATAGGGTTCTCTACCCATTGAGCTACTGTGGCCCCACTAACGGGTTCTCTACCCACTGAGCTACTGCAGCTCTTGGGAAAAATGAATGATAGACCAAAGACAAAAAAGAAAGGAGAAAATTGTAACAATGCTTTTTATGGAGTAATCCTAAGAAAAGTTTCATCCAATACCTATGTACATCCCTAATCATAATTTTGTTGGAACTGTTTGAGATATTTTACTGGGGTAAAATGTAGCCTATGTCACTCTCTGGACCTCCAACTATATCTATGCCAAAAATCACGTCGATCAGTCCCTACATTTTGACATGAAAGAAGGACAAACAAACAAACACAGCTTCGCATTTATATAACAGTAAGGATGCCACAAATAAATAAAAAAGTTTTAGGAAAAATAACAGATGAATGTAATGGTAAAATAATGAAAGAATTTGTTGGTTTGCGATCAATAATGTACACATGTAGAGTTGACGATAAAGTAAACAAAAATCGAAAGGTGTAAAGAAATGTGTAGTTAATAAAAGAATATCATTTCATGATTTTAATAACTACTTGTTAACAAAAATACAATATAGAACAATGAATTGTATAAGAAGTGAAAAGTATGAAATATATATAATCAAAGTTAGTAAAACAGCATTTAGTCCTAATGATGACAAGAGAATTGTTCTAGAAAATAAAATGGATACAGTGCCATATGGTTATCGAAACAGATAATATTAAACATCTTTAATATCTAAAACAATGTCGATGTCAGCACCATCGAAAAAATCAGTTTATCATTTTAATCTCTAATTTCCTAAACAATATGACTAAAATTTTCATTATTAATTTTATAAAAAATTGGATATGCGGGTTCATAACTAATAGAATCACTAAATCCCTACATATTTTTTGGTGGAAAACCGGCTATCATATATGTTTCTAAATGGTTTGATTCATCATATTTGATAAACATACCATATGCTAAGTTACAGTGAACATTTATTGTTTTAAATGGGTCAAAATTAGGTAATTTAGTACCTACAACAATTTTGTCTTTTTCAATAAGAATATTGCTGTGAAAACAAAGAATACCAGATAATCGATGGTAAAATTTAATATCGTACTTGAATTTTATAGATATTCTGTGTTAATTCAATGTTATTTGTTGAAAATGGCTCAATCGAATTTACAGTTTCTTTTAATGATTTAATATCGTATTGACCTCTAGGAATAGTTGTAACATCATTTCTATCAACATACTGCCCAAATCAGGTGTCGGTCTTTTAATGCGTGAAGATAATTCAAAAATTAAAAAGAATTGTGAATTATTGCCTGGTAATATGAGGGCAAAACAGTAGGTCCAAGCAATAATGTAAAAACTAATTTGATGATAAATTTTATTCATAATGTAGGATGGATAAATTTTAATAAATTGTATGTTTGTCCAAAAAATTTAAATATGCCAAATATATGAAGTTACAAAATTATTTTAATTTGTTATCCAAAAAGTTTAAAGTTAAAGAAAAAATGCCTTACTTTTTAAATAACAGTGATGAAACAACTCCTTTAGATCAAGACATAGTTCGCGATTATTTTACTAGAGGAAGACATTAAAATTTAGATGTAATTTTATTTAGCTCAAACTTATTCAAAAGTACCTAAACAATTGGTAAGAGATAGTATTTAAACAATTTTTTGTATATATAGAAAAGCTGATACTAATTAAAAACGTATTTATAATGATTTTGTTGGTGGAGAAATGCCTTATGAATAATTCATAAAGAAATTTGTTCAAAATATTGGGACGAAGATTATGGCTTTTTTACAAAATATTTGAGTAAAAAAATAAAAGAAGAAAAGTGTAGAAATAAAATTAAAGACTTTATTATATTTTAAAACATTTGTATGTAAATTAAGACTTATACAATTATTCTTGCTATCACTAAAGAAGTTTTGCACTGTCCAAAACAGAGAATAAGACAGAATGTGTCATCAATTTTTAAAATAAATATGCATATCTAAACGACGATGCAAATTCGCATTCAAAATTGATACTGAAAAGTTCGAAAGTTCTTTAAGAATACTTCAAGAATATTGTAACACTTCTTCAACTGATGGTAAACTCGATGACGAACTGCTTAATTTAATCAATAAGCCATGAAATATATATCATCAAACAAATTGAATAAAAATGTTTTAAAATTGTATTTTGCACTTGCAATTGATTCAATTACAAAGTTAGCCATAGAGGATTTTACAATTTGGCAAAAGCATACAAATTTGATATTTTCTTGTGGCAGAAATTTTACAGCTATACTTATTTCTTACAAAGAAGGTCAACATAGATATCAGTGATTCTGTGGATTTTGTACGTATACATTATTTCAGCATGGTAGTGCACTAGAACATGCATTTTTTTTTCAAATCTACAAAATAGTCTTGTTGAAAGTCATATCACCAGGCAGGAATATTGGTATAGTGATGGAAAAAAATAGTCCTGAAATTAAAGTTAATGTACTGACTATTTTGATCCACGAAATATGTCATGCATTACAATTCAACGTACGAATGATCAAATTGCGATCATGAATCTGATTCTTAACACTGATTTGTTTGATTTGTAACCATACGACATTCTGAGCATACAAAACTTTAATGAACCACCTCAACTAAATAATTTATGACAAAGAACCTATTAATTTATACAAATACGGACATGTAAAAATACTTTTGATTATTGATGATGAATTGTATATTTTTTACAATAAAAAAGTTTGGACGAAAAGTTCGAATGACAACAAAATAATCAAGAAGCCAATTTGGATAGCAAAAATGTTTCCATTTTAACAAGTAATTTCAATAATTTATTTATATATCAAAGACCATCAGGTGAGTTAGTTCTGTTTGTATATTGTGAAATTTATATGGGTAATTACTCTACCTATAAACTTATTAATGGATATCCAAAAGAAATTTCTTCAATTGGAATAGATGATAATTATAAAATAAATGCTGTTTTTAATTCGTATTCAGGGAAAACGTTTATCTTTTATGAAAAGTTGTATTATGCTGAAATATACACATGCCATTTCCAGATAAAAGAGAGTGGTCGAATTAGAGATAAATTTCCGTATCTACCAAATACGATAGAGTCTGCTTTCAGATATACAAATGGCTTATTATATATTTTTTCTAATGAAACTGTTAGCAAATATAATGAATTTACAAGGAAATTGACAAGAATTTGTAAAAATAGCATTTTCTTTGTTTGGTATAAAGTGTGAATATTATAACAAAATCATAAATAAAATGAAATATATTGTCATTGACTTAGAAAATTTACCTCCTTAAGAGCTATATAATTCAATGAATTTGGTTTATATTTTTTAATATTATTTTATTTATTTTTTCATTTTCTTTATAAAAAAGGATACTAGTAAAAATACATTACAACTCACCAATTTCACTTGTTTATAATTTCGCATATAAAAGTGGAGTAAATTCCAGACATAATTAATAACAAACTTATTTACAATAGTAAACAAGTTTCTGTGATTATTTATGAGTTAAATAAGCCTTGTTTTAGAGGAAAAAATATTGCTGAAATATTAGAATATCAAAATATAAAAAGGGGCTCATTATAAAAAAGTTACTCCAAAATTTAGGAAACCATTATCAAAAATAGTTGATATGCATAATGCATACTAACTTGGCTACCAGGATTGTAAAGCAATTTCTAATTCATGAACATGATTTTTATGAACTTATTTTTCACTCGCACTGTAAAATTTCTAAAGCTTTTTAAACATGGATATTTGAAGATGTTATTCCTTCAATTAGAAAACATGGTGAATATAAGATTCAAAAAAATCCAATGCATTTATACAAAGGGCAGATAAAGCATTTAGAAGATATAAATATATTTAAAGATGAACATGTTGAAAATTTAAGAGAATAAGTTCATGTGGCATTAGATCTAATAGCTCGCAGAAATGCCGAAATCAGAGAAATAAGTACCCATGTTGTACCACAAATACAAAATCAAAATTTAAATCTAACTTTAGTTCTTTTTAAATTATTTGATGATGACTGTGAATATGATTGCTATGCCATTAGAACTCAACGAAAAAATGTTCGAAAACAATTGTATAGAATTAGAGATGGACATCCAAATTGCAAACAAATATTGAGATTTTATAATATTACAAATTCTATTAATTTATATCAAAGAATGAAATAAGCATTTAATGTACACATTTAGTGTTTTTGCAACTCTTTATATATTGTTGGTAATAATTATAATCAACAATTGATCAATGATATAAATAATCTTTATTGAATTGCATAAGAAGCAAATTTATATTTTTTAAATATACAGAACAGCTGTTTTATTAATCCATGAGTTATGGGAACTATCAAAATACCTCCTTTTTACATATATTTTACTATCTTTAGTTTTTAAGACTTTATCAACAAAATATTCATTTGGATAGTCAGTTGTCATATTTTCATATTCATAAAAACTACCCATTATTTTTTCTCCTTTAGAGTTTTCAGCTTTTAAGTTGGTATATCATAATTTAACACTTAAAAAATAGTAAATAATTATGTTGACCAATTACCACTATATAATTTTTCATACATTCGTTCCAGTTTACTGACACGGATATCATCACCAACTTTGTATTTCGGTTTAGTAATCATGTCTAGAAAATATATTAGCATTAAATTTTTTTCATTGGTCTTATTAGCTTCAATTGGTTTCATATCAATAGTTCTGTGCTTTGTGTTGTATTCTTTGACTAATTCTATTACATATAGCAAATTATAATTGCTATTTAAAGCAAATTTCTTTCACATTTTATTGTTCATTGTAGAATTAAATCTTCTAACTAGATTTGCTTTTAATTTGCTTAAAGAAGAATAATGATTGATGTCTTATATTTGCATAAGCTCTTTAAATGTGTTGTTATAAAATTCTGAACCATTATCGCTTTATAAAGTATGTGGTTTTCTTTGCTTCAATATAGCTTCTAAAGCATTTACTGCATTTTTATCTGTTTTATCTTTAATAGGTACAGCAAATGAAAATTAAAAAAAACCATCAATAATTGTCATAATATATTTTGATCCATTGTCTATATGTGATATTCCTTTCAAATTGACAGTATTCTTCTCTACAAGATTAACATGCCGTAAATCATCAATACCATATGAAATTACTTTTATTCTAGAAAAATTTCTTCTTGCAGACTTATATAATTAATTGATTATTCCCTCTCTCGCAGTGGGCAAACATTTTTTTAAATTTTGATTTGTTAGAATTGTATATAGAGCACTTACTTTTCTGAACAAATCGTCTGTTTTTCGTATTTTTAGTTGATATATTATTGTTCTTAGTGGCTTTCTAGCACTTCAAACATCAAGTATTCTCCATTTAATAGTAAAAAATATATAGCTCATCTTTTTATTTCACTGATATTCCTATTGTCACCACCTGTCCAAGAGCATAGAGAGATGTTTTATTTTTTCATTTTAAAAGTTGAATAATCGCCTTTGTTAACATCAAAGCACTTGCCATGATCTATTTTTTTATTACTCTTAAAAACTGCCAAATTATCTTCAAACACAAGAATATCCTTAATTATTTTATAAACAGTACAATCCATCAAAAATGTAAAGAAAATTGTATCATTATCTAAGTGGAAAACATTAGTCATTTTATTCCACTCTGCATGTAAATAAAATATAAAAAATTGGTTTAAATTTCATACTTTAACATCTAATTCTTTATCAGAATCTTCTTTTCTTTTTTCAACTTTCAAATCAACTTGTTTAACACATTAAGTCGAAACTGTTTGGATTAAAGTTTGTAATTTAAATTTAATTCTTTATCAACAACTTCTTTGCTTTTTTTCAACTTTTGAGTTAAATATATCGCAGTAATTTAAAACTAATATGTTTAAAATTTGTAATTTATCAACCATTTCTTTATCGAAATATCTTTTATTGATAGCATCTTTGCCATCTACAATATCAGACATATTATTAATTTTACGATTTTTAAGAGAAACGTAAACTATGTTGTATAAACAAAAATATTGCTTATTTGGTCTCATAAAGCAGAAACAATGATTATATTTTGATTCTACAAATGTTTTTAAAAAAGAAACACTAGTATTGTATTTTGAACCTACATCTGTGTTTAAAGCGTAGTCAGAAACAATAGTTTTATATTTCAAATCTACTTCCTTTTTAGTGCCTGCTTTGCATGATTTACAATCAGCAATAGTGTTACTGATTTGTAAATGTATATCTTCTTTTAAAGCATAATCAGAAACAAAAGTTTTATATTTTGAATAGACATCCATTTTTAATGCATAATGCATTTTATAGCAAGAATAATTAGACAACATCCTTATTATCGACAGGTTTACCTATATTAACAATTCTACTTCCTAGAAAAGAAATTATAGATTTTGTAAAATTAAAACAAGTGCTTAGTTTACTTTGTAAAGTAGGAACACTCGAATTGCATTTTGAATCAACTTATGTTTTTAAATCTTCAGTATACTGGTCAATGTCTTCATTTAAAGATTTGATCAATGGTTTTCCAAAGATATCTGTAATTTAATAACATAGGTGTAGAACAATTAAACACAGATTTCCACAACTAACTGAATAAAAATTCAGAATTCAATCATCGTTGTAATTAACATTTCTGTTTTTAAAGTAATTAATTAAATTAGTATGAATATTGCCTCCAAATGAATCAAAATAGTAAACATCAATATTTTCTTTAAAGTAGCAAACCCAATGAGTACCAGGATTTGCTGAATTGTCAAAATTTACTACATCACATTCATTTTTGTGCATACATTTCGGTATTTCGTCAATTACATAAACACTTTTGCTTTTTCTAGTTTGTTCAACATAATTATAAATTGCAGTAGCTCCACCAGCTAAACCACCGAGCAGCAAGTATGAGGGGAATAATTCCTCCGTGATGTAAACCACTTCTAGTTTTTACTTTGGCCAACTTTTCGACTGTTTCCACTGGAAATATTAAATTGAAACTTTTACCTTCTTTCAGTTTCTTATTTTTTCTCGCAATTTGATCATTCGTTAAAAATGTATCTGTACATAAATCTTTTAATTCTTCAAATTAAATAAATTCAATCGAACATTTTAATTCCCCTACCTAGTTTTCTTTTTGTAAACATAGTTGAGGCAACAGCATTATAAGCAATTCTTTCTCCAATTGGAGTATTTTCGTTTGACATAATCTCTTTAGCTTCTTTTTGTAAAATTTTATCAGCATCATGTCAAGATTCTAAATATTTATGGTATCTATAAGCAATATCGTGATATTTGCATGCTTCATCTAATTTATTTATTCCTGTGTCGCCTGTGTCTAATCTTTTATTTTGTAAATGGCGCACGATAATTATAGCAAGGCAAATGCATTTTAGGCTAATTTAAATTGTTTAGTGCCCAATTTATAATACCTTTACCATGAAGTTCAGAATTCCAAAATGAATGTGGAATTACATTTAAAACTCTTATTGGATAAGGAATTCCTTTCGGATTATTTATAACAAAATCAGATAACTTATTGTTTAAGATATTCATTATACTTACTTTTTCATTGTAATAATTGTCATTTTCAGCATTTTCTTCATCATAAATAATTAACAATCTATCGATTAATATTCTAACATTTTCCGTCCAAATATGTTCTTTTGGTAAACTATTGTATCTTTTTATGCCATCGCCAGTTCTTGGAGAAATCTTTTTTTCTGGTGTGTTAGGTGCTTATCTTGATTGTGGTTTTTTTAATATAGTTATTATAAATCGGACTAATTATATTACTCAACTTCCAACCAATACTTGAACTTGGATTAGTCCTATTCTTATTATGTTTATATTTTTGGAGTACAGCATTCGTTAATAAAACAATTCCTGTGTAATTTTCATAGTCTTTAGCAGTGTATTTACCTTCAAAAGCATTCTTGTCAACTATCTGTTAACAAATTACAAAGCCCTGGTGTTAAAAATATTCTTTATCATTAACAAATAATGTATCAATATTTATCGTTAATTGTGTATCACAAATGTTAAAATTTTCTCCAACTCCACGTAAACCGTATTTTTCATTATTAACATTAATTCGTTTTGCAATTTCTATTCCGAGATTTATAGTAGAAACACCTGCTATTGGTGGTAAGTTTTTCAATGGTACAATTACAGTTTACTCTTCCAAATTATGAAATTCTTGTTCTTCAAATAAATGTCTTTCAAACTATGTTTCTTCTGGTGTTGACGGATAATCTAATTTTTACTGCAACAGGGACTAGCATTGTTGTTCAATTTTGTGTTTCTTCACTTACTTTTTATATTTTTTTTTTAACCAATATATCGTAATTTGTCGATTAATGGTTGCTCTTTCTTCTTATTTTTTCATATTCGTTTTCATGATGCGTTTTGTATCTTTTATATCTTGCAATGAGTAATTGAACTCGAGAAACTCCCTTCGATTCTGCCATTTATATGTGAATTTTTTACTTATAAATGTGTTATAAAAGTTTTGAGAACTTCTAGAGCAAACTTTTCTCCCAACTGATCAAACTAGAGGGAATTAAAATGTTTACAATAATAGAATCGAATTTGATATTCCAATAAAATATGGCTTTTCTTTCCCAAATGATGCTTATGTTTATGAACAATTTAGTTTGGTAAAGAGAGATAAGGTTGGATATGAGGCAAAATATGTTGAAGAAGACAATATTAATGCTTCCTTTCCAATTTTCTAGAGTAGAAATCTCAAAACATGGAAATATTATTGAAGCTGTTGATAATCCAGGTGAACAAAATTATTTAAATTATACTGGTGTTGATAATCTGTATCGAGATAAATCTGCTTCTAGTGAAAAAATGACAAAGGTGGTTAAAACTGTTTCTTGTGTTTAAACAAATGAAATAATCTATCCTCTTAGATAATTGTTTGGTTTTATTCGTGACAACTATGAATTTAATTTATGAAGTTTATTGGAAAGGTGGCTATAAAATTTCTTTTTTCGTAATTCATTTGATAAGAACTGTTTATTTATTTTTTATGAAACTTTTGATAAAGATGATAAAGTTACAAAACATCGACCTGATTCTGTCAAAATTGTTATTGAAAAATTTGAAATTATGTGGCCTATTATTACATGTGAATCGAACATGGCTATTGCAATTAAAGAAAAATATATATAAACAACCTAAACTAACTATTAGTTTTGATTATTGGCAATTCTTAGATAAAGAAGTTCCTAATGGAACAAATATTTTTAGCTTTGATATAAAAGATCACTTTAATTATTTACAATTTGACATGACCGATTTTGTAATTGTAGGCTTTCAATTTAAATACAAAAAATCGTGCTGAACAGCATAAACACGTTATTATGTTTGGTCATTGTAATCTGAGAAACATTTATGTTTAAAAACTGCAGAAATGAAATTTTCCTAAAGAAAACTGGAATCTAGAAATTGAAAATGGTGTTTATCTTAAACAATTTCTCGCTTATAGAAGTTTTAGAAATCCAAAAACCAAACTAGATACCGGCTATAGAAATAATGAACTTTATTATAAACCAACCGTAAACTTTGATGGCGATATTAGTTACTATTCATTTTGTTGGAGGGGGGGGGCAGGCCATCATGTGTTATTGATTGTTCATGCAGAAAAACAAACGTAGTTAAAGGAAAAACTAGTACATACATTCGTGTTGATTTGAATAAAAAATTTGAAGAAGCAGGTACCATTTATGTTGGTTTTAATTAGTAAACGAAATATTACTTATTATTATTTGAAAGAAAGAATTACTGAAGATTTATAAATTTTTAATATTATGAAATGGAGGAATCAACAAATTGTTCCGATAGTTTAAAACAATTTTTTGAGGTTATAGTTGAGTGGTTACGTTTAAAACTTTTAAGATTTTTTGATCAAATAAAGATCATTTTCATAATTCAAAATAAATTTCTTTTCCTAACAAATAAAATTTAAAATGCCTATGCTACCTTGCAGTTTAACAAACATTTTAAAATGTGGTAGTGGGTCAAAAATTCCTACCTATAGATTAGATAATGCATCTAAAGATCTTAAAAAATATGGTTCGCAAATTTCAATCAAATTTACAAAGCTTACAATTATTAATCTTAGATTACATTGAGGATAAATATGAATTTCGAAAAATTGGTGGAAGTATAGAACAAATAGAATATATATATATTTTTTAATTAGTAGAACTTCGTATATAAAAAGTAAAGAATAATAAGATAATATTAAATTATACTTTTGCTTAATTTTGCTTTGTTTTACGTTGTGCCAAATCCTGCACGCTCATTATGGGGACAATTGGAAAAATTTGCTTGTTTTTGCATGATTTTGGCTTAATTTACTGGCTTTTTTTGAGGACCTGGAATTGCTGCTTCTAGCAGTTGAGAACATTGCTTGATTTTTGCTTAAATTTGCTTGATTTTGGACGAAAACTGCTTGAGTTTCGGTGAAAAACATAGGGGTGGTTCAGGATCGGCGTTATACGTCTACTTAAGGACCAAGAGTATTAAGATTATTTTTCAAATAGTAATTGCAGAAGACCACGAACAAAGGGTAAATTTATTTATAGAATACAATTCTTCATAGAGTTAATTATTTTAATGCACCGAGAAAAACAGAAATGAGGAAACTAGAATTCCCTGTGTTTTCGGCCATATTTATTTACAAAAAATTGTCTTTCATAAATAAACTTAAAATATGCCTTACCAAATTCGAAAGAAAGGAAGAATTGCAAGAAAATTTCAAATCAATCAGGAAAGAGTTCAAATCATAAAAAAAAATAACACCCTAGTAAGTCTTACACGCATTATAAGTGTATATATATTATAATATATATTTATATGTGTTTTGGGTATACTTATATACATTTTTGTCCATTATTTTTATATAATTTAAATGTTTGGCTTATTGCAATTTAAATTAAGGGAAGAAGTGAAGGGTGTGTAATATACTGTATGTATTTTTGTTTAAAATTATAAACAGCATTGCCTTTTCAGATCGGCCACCCAAAAACGAATTTCAGATATTACGTATTTCAAAATCTGGGAATACTGATAGCCAACAAACACGGCTGAAGTCATTAATTTTGTTACGTTACGGCATAAACCTACCATGACTGATTCCAGTATAATTTTTGCCACCCTGTTGTGCAATATATTATTGTGTTAATCGTAGGTGTCATATAGTAGCTGATGTCTGCAATGGCATTTAGTATATCTTAGTCTTATATTTAGTGAGGTACGAAAATCAACCACATAATGTCTTTATTATTAACTTCTACAATGTTCTCGTACAATAATAAGAGAAAACAAAAATCTTAATCGCAGAGGTTAGCCTCGAACTCGTACACTTTTCCCAATTGTTTCAAGAATTGTTGTTGAACTGTTCTGGCATTAGTTAAGGCAGTCCTAAGGACTCGAACGCACGAAATTTAGTACGTCAAAAACTACCTACTACTGCATAAGTCAAGCTTCAATACCCAGGAGGATTGTTTATATCACACGGGTTGTTTTTTGCCTCAATCCTCGTATAAGGTTGACTTGTGCAAGAAACAACACAAATGAATCGATCCGCGCTTCCTGTATTTATTGGTGTTTCCAAACTTTTTCTGTGGTACTGTATCACGATACTTCCACGTCTGGTGTATAAACAGTGAACCTGTTCGTAGAGGATATATTTTTAATTAATTAGTTATCAACATTTCAATAAACTATACTGTTTCTAGCTGTATTTTATCTTGAAGCAATACATTTTTACGTAGCATAATATTGTTCTGTTTCTTTTTCTGCAAGTAATTCCTATAATTTTAGTGAGTTGTGAATTTATTTTAGATATAACAATTAATAGAGTTAAATTCTATTCGATTTTTTTTTTCTGGGAAAATTATGTGTTACGTATTGTGGGCCAACAGGGTAAGGGGAATGAATATTGCTTTGTGGGTTTTACGACGTGTAAGCTGTTTGACTGCTGTTATTATCTTAGTTGCAAATATAAAACAACCAACTAATCATTATTGGCTATTACAAGTCACCGAAGAATGTTACAAAAATGATGACACCGAAGTATGACAAAGAGGCTCGAAAGAAAACCAGAAACGAAAGAAGAAAATGTAATAGCCGTACGTGTACCAAAGAGAGCGAAACGAGGGAGCATAATTAAGGAGGCATGATGGCGACATAGAAGACGATGGTGGCATTTCACCTAGCTAATCCGCAGCTAGTTGTAATAATTAAACATAATTTTTTCTTAATCTCAGACTTTAACTTCTAACTCTGTCTCTTCTTCGGCCTAACTGTAACGTATCTATCAATAGTTTATAATTTATAATTTAATGGTAGCGTTGAGTGTTTTATTTCTCGATCTCGAACCACATTATGGCTCCACGTTTTAACATATTCTATAATGCTAACATTTTACATAATCTTTCAGGTGCTCTCGCATTTTACAGTGCCTTTTTGGGTAGAAACTTTATTTTTCAGAGAAAATTAATTCCAGAACTTTTGCTATAAAGAAAGACCTGTTTGGCTCTGCCATGTGTTAGTATAAATGTAGTGATGTTAACTTATAACATTTTCATAAGTTATATGTTCCAGAGTTCCATAAATATTATTCACTCCAATTGGAGTCAATGTAAACTTGAACTCTAAAATATTAAAACGCTTTATATAATACTAGTATATAAATGTCGAGTTTAAACAGTGTAGTAAACGTTTAACTATAGCATGATTTCCCAAACATAAAATTTTTGAAAAATATCTGAAAGATAATTTGTAGTTTAAAAATCAAAATGCCTAAACTATGAAGGACTTACGTTGTTTATGCAAATGAACACAAACAATAATTTCAATCCGTTAGCGTCAATAATACAATATTATTATCCACAACCTTTCCGAACTTTTGTCCTTGGAATGTCACCTTTTGTATGGTTGTAAATTTTGTATATCGGATGCAATGGTAGACAGGAGAGTGTGTGACCATGCAGTCATAGGCTAATGCTACCTTAGCGACTCATGTGAAAATATTCGGGTGTTTACCAATCGTACACCACTAGTTCGAATTCAAAACTTTTTTATTGTTTTCTTATATAGTCGGCCTGTTTCATCAATTAACCAGTTAAACATGCCAAACTACCATCAAAGTGTCAGTTTTCCTTATTCTTGCATTTAAAAATGTACTCTTGAAAAATTCGATATATGAAGAGTCCAGAAACAATGCCGTTTTCATGTTTATGCGAATTATTTTTTGCAATATGGTTTACAAAGAAATACTCCCCCACTATTTTAAACTCGGTATATAACCCTACATTTAGTGAGCCTCATTAAATTATGCATCCAGTTTTAACGGAAGTTCATATACAGTACATGTTACGGAATCTAATCTAGGATATAAATAATCGTTTGGCGAATAATACGACTTTAAGTGCAAATGAAATAATAAGAAAAAATTATTTACTCAGACGAATGTTGTTTTGGGTTTCGTACAGGATTAACTTTAGTTTATTTACTGATTTGTACACTTCCTAATAAAAACCATATAACGGATCGAAAGTGTAAAATTTGCAGGAATTAAATTTTTTAAGCATGTGAGATAAAAAATTGCCATTTATAAGCGTATGATTTTGTAATTAATAAATTTCCCATTGGTTACAAAGTGTTTACTTACTCTGTTTGTGAAAATGCATTCCGTGCAAAAGATTATGGAACACCAGGGAAAAGTATTCCGGCCAAGTGTTCTTTGTGAATTGGTTGGATAATTTTTGGCAACAAATGCCTTAAATTATGGTGTAATTCTGTAGAGCTATAAATTCACTATCATAAAAATTGTCTTTTTTCATCTTGTTCTAAAATTGTGTCTCCCTGATGACCATTATAATTAAGAGAGAAGTATAAGTGATACAGTCAAACTATCGTGTAATTCAGATGCATTCTTGCATGCACGTACATAATATCCAACTGCAGTTTTACATGCACATTTGTATAGTTAAGCGCTACGTTACAACTATGAAGCGGTCCCCTCCAGGATGAGTCAAGGAGTGTGTTGCTTGTTTACATCTGTCAGTACTGGCCCATGCTACCAGAGCACCTAACTTAAAATCATATCTGCACATTATTTCTGGGAATTTCTGTGTGTCTTACCATTGCATCTGCTATATCACTCGAAATCGAAATCTTTGCACGTATTTTCAGATGCCGTTGAAACAAATGTGTGTTTCCAGAAGGAAAAACATATATATTATTTAATTATATCTGTCCACACACGTATTGCAAACGATCACTTTGCGGCAAACTACTTGCCCCAGTGCTTAATTTCATTATTCGAAAACGGCATTTCTTATCTGCAACCGTTTCGAGGGTGGCCATGTTAGGCGGACCATCCTGTATATATGGAGGCCTATACATTATATACAATATATATAATATATATATGCAAATCGGTGCTACGCGATTACAAACATTTCAGTTAGTCCCACATCGCATGGACCACGGCATGACTTATGTGTAATTTTGAGTTATAACTGAAAATAAGTAAAATCTCAAAATCTTATGTAAATTACAATTATTATTTTTTTTTAATCCCTGATGAAATTTCTATCAATTATATTTATAAATAGTTAAGGTTTTGTAATCTCGCATACAAAGAAAATCAAAGCCTTGGTGCCTAAGACATAAACGCACACGAAACTGACAGATTCCTTTGAATTTGAAAGCCAACTAGAACGAGAAAATAATTGCAAAGAAACGATTTATTTTTGCAGTATTTTCAGAGGTAATTTAATACACTCAATACATTTTTTTCAATCAGTGTGAGTACTTTCGAATGCCTTAAAGAATTACTTTTGTGCCGGGTGCAATATAAGATTGTAAGGAAATATATCTAAGCAAATAATTATTCCAACAGAAATGAATGTTATCGATTTGTTTCAAAAAGTAAAATTTCGTTTTCCATTGCTGTGTAGGAATTTCCCATCTGTACTTGTAAACAATAAGTGGGTTTTATATTTTTACGAGGCCATGCAGGAATAAGTAAACATATCTTAAATAGTAAGAAATTTTATTGATGAATCAGTGACTGTACATTTTTGAGAAAGAGGGTATTTTCCAAACGTGGTTGTGTGCATGTAGTCAGCACAGTATGATGTTCCAGGCGAGATGTGGACAGAAGATGTAAGTGGATGCCATTGTCAGGAGAAGCCGATCAGTAGTGGTAGCCGGAGTAGCCGTATGCGGGGTAGCCATAGCCGCCGTAGCCGTAGCCGTAGCCCAGACCGGAGTATCCGTAGCCGGGGTAGCCCAGGCCGGAGTATCCCAGACCGGAGTATCCCAGACCGGAGTATCCCAGACCGCTGTAGCCGAGGGCGGGGATGCCGGAGTAGCCCAGGGAAGTACCAATCACTCCTCTCTTCTCCTTCTGCGACTCTTCGGCGGCGGCGAAGACAACCAGCAGAGCGAGGACGATGCAAGCCTGCGCACGAAACACAGTACCATCAATCTATTTCACTCGACCTCCAATGCATTTAAGCTCGAGCGCACGGTAAATTGAGCGCTTTCGAAAGCCCTGACCACTTTGTTCGTGTGCCACTCAAGCGAAACTGTGAATTTATTAGAATCGTAAATATTTTTTAAATTTTTATTAATTCGTACTCTTGTATGTATTTATAAAACACATAGGAAAATAATTAATTTCAGTATTCACATATGTTTACCTGACACATTTAATTTGACGTTGAGACATGGAACTACTTTCTCTCCATAATTGCTACCCTTTACTGGGTATACGCCACTAAGTTTGCCCATTAGAAATTATTCAGGATAGGAGAAGTGGTATTTTTTACCGGTTGATATAAAAAGTGCTCACTTTATCGCAAATAGCCTTTAGTCTAATATATCAGCTGTTCACGGTCAACTAAGCACATACGAAAGACCTGCTTAAGGTTTACTTTTCTCCTCATTCTGTAATCTTTCGCCACGCTATAGCCCTAAAGACTTTATATATGTGCCAGTCAAGTAAAAACATGTAATTATTAAAAAAAGTAAATGTATTACTAATAGGCTAATTCATAATCTAACATGTAAGTTTAAAAAACGTCCTACTTGACATGCCGTAAATCGAATCATCCAACTCGAAATACAACGTCCATACTTTATTCACTGCTAAATTAAGTGGGATCCTACATGCCCGTGTGTACAGTATCACACGGACAGTTAAAGGGCAGCGATATTTTTTCCAGAGGTTGATTTTGAAAGTGCTCACTTCGCCGTGGACAGACGGCATTGGGCGATTAAAGCTATCAGTAAATGTATAGTGAGAGGAACCAAAATGTTACCCTCGTGTGCACTGCAGCGAAGAGAATCACTGACACCGACTAAAAGCGCATATGGCAAAACATAATAGGACTTACTGTTGTTGGACATTACTGTCTGTGACCGTTTCCCAATAGCTGTAAATATCCTTCCGACAGCAAAGTACTTTGTTACCGACTCAGAAAAGAGGACGACCTCGGCAGATTAACGTCAAAAATATTTCATTTTTATTCTTCCCGTAGCGACAAGTGCTGTAATAATTTTACAGAATAACTCTGAGGCTAGTATCAAAAATGTAGTTGCTGTTTTTCTGGAAACTGGTTCTCACTGTAGAAAACCTAGTGGTCACTTACGTTCTGATTTTTCGAAATGTATGAAATGGTGCTCCCAAGAGGACAAAGTGTTAACGTAGACCCAGCAAGGGCCTGTTTCTCCTAAAGATGAACAATTAAAAATACCCGTATGTATACGGAACTGTACAGTAAATATGCGATAACGCAATCCGTAATGACTAAAAACGCAGCTCTCTCTCTCTCTCTCTCTCTCTCTCTCTCTCTCTCTCTCTCTCTCTCTCTCTCTCTCTCTCTCTACACACACACACACACACATATATATATATACATATATCCATATAGCCTCGTGTTTCGTGAACGAACAATGCCCGAGTTTGCACGAAGCTCTGTTTGCCAGCCACTGTAACCAGAAAATTATAGTTTCTATGGCAGTTGGGAAACCAACGGCACTTGGATATATTCTTTCAAACATAATAAAGTGGTATCAGGTGTCTGTAACATTTAACAACACTTAAGATACGAAAACATTAGCAAGAAATGAAATGGTGCTAATGTTACTGTCATAGAAAAAAGTGTTAGAAGCTTTATAGTTACCAGAAGGACGTGGGTAAGAGATTCAACATTTCCAACTATAGGTTGTTCACGGCAAAATGAGCAATTTTGAAAGCCCTGCTTAAGGTCTACTTGTATGCACGTTGTGTATTGTTCCACCTTACGTAAAATTAACATTGCCATTAACCCCATCACTTTATTCATTCGTCGGACAAGTGAAAGTGTGAAATTATTAGTAAAGTAAACATGTGATAAATCTGCTCATTGTTACACAATGCGGCGTTAAAAAAAATCAGAAAGCATAAGAAATAATTTTAATTATCACGAATGCTTACTTAACACTTTTTATTCGACGTTGACATATGGAACTACTTTCCATTCAATGTTACCAACTTTACCGAGCGCATATCACTCAGTGCACCCGTTAAAATATATGCAGGCAGGGGCAGTGATAATTTTTTGACGTTGATTTCAAATGTGCTCAATTTATCGTGGACAGCCTTTAGTGGGTTGTACTCAAATCACGCCCAGTTAATCAAAAAATTAAAAACACCTTTTTATCCAGAGCACAACACCCGCATAACGAAAATTATTATTTGTTTTAATTTTTAGTTTTTTAAAACTGGAAATGCAAGAAAAAAACAACTGTCATATATACGGACAGGTTCCGTGAATTCATGTAATGTTCGGTGATGTTTACTGCAAGTCCGTTTTAAAAAAGAACGTATCCATAATATTAGCGCGAGATTACGGAGGGTTCTGGAGAAATCATTACAGATATTTTTCGGTAAAATGAAGAAAACATTTAAGAGTGAACTTGGAATGGTGTGATAACGGAATGCAAGGGGGAAGAAAACGAGAAGCATCCCGAGGGAACCCGTCGTATGACAACAAATTGCGAGATCATTGCATTTATTTTATAATTAATATGAATGGAAACAGATATAAAAATAGTTGCGTTGGCAATGCCTAGTACAGAGTTTTGAACAAATGTCAAGTTGGTAACGTTCGGAACACGATACTTGAAGACACATTGGCCACAAATTTCATTAAGTGGGACATCCGAAAAAAAAAAAAAAAAAAAGCTAAGGCTAAGTAAGCATTTAAATTCTAGCAGTTTATCAGGATATTCACTAAACAAATTAAACTCAGTTTCTGATTAATTGAAACCATATCACAAATTTGACCCAGTACTATTTCAGGAGTTGTATCATATTCTACAAAATTTTTAAAAGTCACACTATCTCAATAACGCCTTTTTTTAAACTACTCATATTTTAAAAATAACTTAACTAATAGATTTATGAGTTATAGTCGTATGTGTATTTATTATGTTCGCACTCATCTATGTTAATTTCACCATCGGAGCTCTAAGTTGAAGGTACAGTTTAAGAAAGTTCACTTTAAAGTTAATTGTTTTTTAAGTTGTTGAAATATTTAGAATTTAATGGACCAGTTTGCTTCGATACTGAGAATTAAAATACGATCAAATAAAATTAACAGTATACTTGATAAGAAACAAATTTGTTTCACTGTTCATTTGAAATCATTTACTCCCCAGGCGCGTTTGGT
This sequence comes from Dryococelus australis, assembly GCA_029891345.1. Classification (NCBI taxonomy): domain Eukaryota; kingdom Metazoa; phylum Arthropoda; class Insecta; order Phasmatodea; family Phasmatidae; genus Dryococelus; species Dryococelus australis. The sequence continues at coordinate 39,327,542 of CM056993.1, forward strand.
TATGTGGTGATGTGGCTAGCACGTATTCCAGAAGCCCAGTACTTTATTCCAGTCAACATCACCGGGATAACCTTCCTAGCTGATTTCCTCCCCCAGTAGTATAAAGTGTTCGAGCAGTAGTTTTGGATTATATAAGTACTTTTAAAACCTTAATTTATTCTCGAAAACCATTGCTTAAATTTTCAGCACATCTGATATCTAATATTTTCATAAGACAAGCGACTCGTTTCGCTTCGTGGATCAAGCTATATCTTCGCATTGACATCACATAATAATTTATATTACGCCTTTGCTCAGTCCAATCCGAATGAAGCAAAATAAGTTGTCTGCATTTATGAGCAATATAAATATGCCACGTGAAATTAGATGTTGAAAAAATTAGTTGACTATACCTAATTGAGGGTTAACATTAATGAGAGTTCGTGCCAGAAATATTACTCGTTACGGGAAGTGATATTTTCGAAGCTTCATTCCAAACAAATATTAACATGAATTGCCAATTATATTTTATTATTTAAAGAAATATTGTTTTTAATGAGTTGCTTCTCTTGGTATGCGCAGTAAAAATAGTTTTTTTTTTTTTTGGCAGGCACAAAATCGTTTGCCGGCATTAGCACAAGCAATTTTTATATTATATTGAACTCAACATTCTTTAGTAGTAAGTACTAAACTTTCGTGACCAATAAGTAAATTACTTTCTGGTGACTAGTTACTATAAAAAATTTCCTAGTAAACTTCCTAAACTATATTGGAAGAGTTTAACCTATACAATGCATTGAAATACTACCATATATTAGACTGCCAATACAGGGATGTTTATCACAGCTACAATACGCTATTGGTAACTTTCCTATCCATTTAACTGTTTCCTGGGTAGTAGGGACGCTGCCGTTGATGTATGGGGGAAAAAAAAACTTTACCACTCGCTCTTTCTAACTATACGCACTGGTGTGGTATATTAGCGAAAAATTTCTTAAAGTATGCAAAAATTTTGGTAAGCTGACTTCCCTGTCAAAAATGGTTCGCTGTGCGGTTAACACCACGAGTCGACGAAATACTCACCAGGACCTTCATGATGTCGGCAAAGGAGTTTCTGTACGTCTTCTGTGCTGATACTCGTGGAAAGGAATGGTATCGAACTGGAGCGGCCCCCGTGTTTATATACCCGCACGACACAGGCACTATCCCCATCCCACCCACGCCGATCAACTTCGAAAGAAACAAAAAAAAACCCGCCGGTAACGTGGACCGCGCATTGTCAAGGTAATCTAGGTTGGTCCCGTATGTCGGTCCCAGATGTATGGACTGTTCAGGGTTAGCAGAGCACTTCTGGATTCACTACTGGCTCCTTGTGCACGCAACTGAGTAGCTTCCAAAATTTTCCTACCTACCAGCAACTAACATCCTAGTATTACAGAGTGATCCATGTATTGTGCACTAAGTGTATGTCCACTTGTGTAGGCTCCATTGAGACTCTGGCTCCTTGTGCTCGCTACTGAGTAGCTTCCAACATTTTCCTACCTACCAGCAACTAACATCCTAGTATTACAGAGTGATCCAAGTAACTGCCCCTCTATCGCACTTGCATTAGATTCAGACCCAGTGCACACAACTGTGTGCGTGTACCGGGCTGGAATACACTCTGGAATTTTTACAAGGAAATTCCTTGGGAAACCAGTTGCCGAGAAAATCCTATGCAGAACTACTAACAGTTTTCTTCAGCCACGGCGGCCGAGCGGTTAATCTGCTCGCCTCCCACCAAGGCGTTCCGAGTTCAACCCCCGGCCGGGTCACTACGGATTTTTCGCATGTGGGAATTGTGCCGGACGATGCCGTTGGTCGGCCGGTTTTCTCGGGGATCTCCCGTTTCTCCCGCCCTTTCATTCTGGCGCTGCTCCATACATTACCTTGTTCACCCCAATCGGCTCTCAAGAACTCTATGTTAAGAACCGTCCTAATATCTTCACTCACTCACTCTTGCAAAATCTGCAAAACATTTATTTTAAATATTACAACTGATAGCCTTGTACTACAACTTACATTATTGAGAAGTGTGCATAAAATAATTTTCAAAATATAATTTTCGAAAAAAGAAAGTACTTCGCCTGCACGGGATCATGAACCAACGCCCCTGGTATAGCTAGACCGTAACCTTAACCACAAGACCATTAAGACTTAAGAACTTAAAATTGATTTTTATATTAAATATATGTGCAAATACTTACAAATTATTAACGAAATCACTTGATTTAAAAGAATACATTTATATTATCTTAAAAATTTCTGTGTAACTAGGAAACATTAACAGTTAATGAGTAATATGGTCATGTTTGACTGAAAATGTCATTTTATTATAACTATTTGAGTTGTTTGAAGTGTTTTACGTTATTCAAACTTTCAGAACATTTCTAATACACACAAATATTTATTTCGCACGCGACCATACTTACATCACCCGTAGTTTTTTTGCAAAAAACAGCTATATAAGGTTTTACGTAGTTGCGTGTACGCCATTTTACTGAAGCTCGTGGACAAAGGTAAGTAGAGTAGAAACATTTCTTGAAGTATATTACAAACACTGCCGTTTTAGTTCTACAAACGAGAAGTTTTATAAGAGAGGTTGTTGTACTGCTCCAAGCATTTCTAAAATCACAAACAATTACTCAGTACAAATTACAAATTGGTTTTTCAGTGTACTGCGCATTGTGAAGCACAGTGAACAATTATATCTTCCGCGTGGATGATGATTCGCAAAAAGTCTTACTGGTCTAGCTCATGATTGGTTCTTATAAATGTAGCCTACAGCTCATTGGCTGTGACGACGAAACAAGTGATGTGTCGACTAAGTACAGCACGGATCGTAAACATTTTTATTTGCAACACCTGAAACAGCAAATTAAAGCGGGTCTGAAGAACTTATGGCCGCTGCCAACCAAGCCTACCCATTAGAGTTTAGACGGGGTATCAATTTTGAAGAAATTCTTCACCAGTGCATACATTTTAAAGATAACCGTTTCAATCAAAAAAAAATCTATGTTACATTTTTTGGGGAATACTGGAACGTAAAAAAAATTGCCAATTTCTATGTTAAGTTTTTTTTTTAATTAAAATTAATAATTTATATTTTACAATAAAATTTGAAGGAATTGTAGTTTTTTTGTAATTTACTAACATGCGAGTGTTTCTTTAGCAATATAAAATAGAAGCATTTTGTTTGAAACGGTTATCTTTGAAACTGATGCATGAGAAGTAATTTATTTACATTGCTCCCCCATTTGAACTCCATGTCTGCAGTCTTGGCAGGCTCTAAATGAAACGCACCCAGCACAGCCTGGTATTAACGGAAGAATCGTAGTTCCGTGTCTTAACCCTTTCAGGCCTACTTTAGTTTACGGTTTCGGGCGTTGCAAGCAGGTAAAGGCTGTTCACGATAAAGTGAGCACTTTTGAAATCAACCTTAAAAAAAAAGTCACTGCCCCTACCTGCATATATTTTAACATGCGCTCTGAGTAACATGCACCAAGTAAACTTGGTAATGATAGATGGGAAGTAGTTCCGTATCTTAACGCCGAATAAAAAGTGTTAGGCAACCAATCATTTATGATCACTTAAATTATTTCTTTCGCTTTCTGTGTTTTTTTTAATGCATCAAAGTGTAAAAATGATATGATTAGTTAAATATTTAGTTTTCAAATAATTTCAGTTTCACTTGACCGACGCATGAATAAAGCGACGAGAAACATGAGAATGTTAATCTTACATAAGGCGGAATAATACACAACGTGCATACAAGTAGACCTTAAGCAGGACTTTCAAAAGAGCTAATTTTACCGTGAATAGCTTATAGACAGTTTGGCTTAAGATTTATTTGGACCTGCACGTTTTTTGTGAAATAGTTGTTTGCGCGAATACGCGTATCTCTGTAAATAAATGTTATGAAAATACGATTTTTTGTCAGAAAATATAAAGAAAAAAAATTATCAATGTCCCTATCGTTTTACTTTTGTCATATTTAGTATATTCTCGGAGAAAAAAAATTCGTGTAGGTGGTCAAATATCGCATTTTCAAAGCTTGCCTGTGCAGTTTCCTCAAACGACAAGCACAAAGCCACGGCCGTAGTTTAATCTGTGGGCTTACATCGCTTGTAATAAAACCCCTATGTTACAGATCTGAATTGCACCGCGCAGCGCCACGAATGAAACACTGCACGCCTTGCGCGTAGGAGCGATGCGACACTAGTCGTGCGTGGTAGTGTCGCCCGTATCGATCCCTCACTTCCTGACATTGGCAGCGCAGCTCCAACTAACTCTTAACGTCTCTTCGACAGCGAAGTCATATTAGAGACGATGCAAGTTTCACACCGAAGAGGGATTGGGGGAAGAAATCACATGGATGCGGCCATGGCCTTTGTGAGAGACCCATCCCGGCATTCGCCTGGAGTCATTTCGGAGAACCATGGGAAACCGGAAATCAGGACGGCCGGACCGGGGCTCGAAACCGGGTCCTGCCGAATGCGAGTCGAGTTACCACACTGTGACACCTCACTCGGTGTGTTGCAAACAGAAAATTTTGTAATGCGTGCTGTACTTAAGTCGACACAAACACGTGTTTCGTTGCCACAGCCGATGGGCTGTAGGTTATCTGTTCGACTGCAGTTATACGAACCAATGATGACCTAGACCAGTAAGTCGGTTTGCGAATCATTTACCCACAGGTAAGATCATTGGCAATTGATAGAGACCTGCAAAATTCGCGTTATTATTTGAGGACGGAATAGACTTCGAAAAGTTATGCATTTCTGCTGGTCTTATTACTGGACTGCAGTTTGCCTGATACGTCCCTGATGTATTTGAACCAATAAGAAACAATCAACCCATAGTATAGCCCAATCGCGTCCAACCAAGTCGAAAGGTAAAAAAGGAACCTGACTTCTGCGGAAGCCAATAAACAAATGACCCCACTCGGAATATATATATGACGGTGAAGTTCATTGTGCAGCCAGAAAATAACGCGGATTTTGCAGGTCTCTTGTATTTGAGCTTCGCATTACGCACCTACACGTGAGTAATGCACGCAACGGTGTACACTGGGTCCGAATGAGTTCACTTTAAATCAGAAGTGTTGTGTGAAATCCCGTGGATAATGGATTAGTTTATGTTCTGCTTTCTGTTTTCATAATGCACATAAGCGTGAGAACTAACAAAACTCCCAACTATTAACTCGCTCGAAAATTTCGCGCTCTCGTTTGATCGACGCATTAATAAAGTAACGACGCCCTTGGCAATATTAATTTTTTTACGTATGATGGATGGACACACACCATGCGCACTCTAAAGCGGAAACTGCTAAAACTGCGTAGTGTCATCAAATTCGACTGTGGGGTTTGTTGAAACTGCCCCGCAGTCGAATCAGTGAAATTTTATTTATAATTTCAGTTGCTGGTGTTTACTGATAAAACTATACTGATTTTATAGAGAGCTAACTTTTATTCATGGACTCCAGAGGTGTTTAAAAGAGCAAATTATTAGAAATACAATTGTGGTTGGAATTTGACATTTATGACATTTTAAGCAGCTTAATTCAATGGGAAAACGTTGCGAATTTAAGTGCTGAAAAATATTTATATCTTCAAAAGCAACTTTTTTTCTCTACTGCTATCGCTTAAGGGAAACTGCGTCTGAAAGCCCCAAAAATGATATTTTTCAACCACTTGACTATAGTTTTCGAATCAGTTGTGGTATTTAAATAAAGTAATTTTACAATCTAATGTTTTGCTAAATCCAATTTGCGACATAACATTTAATAAAATAAAATTAATAAAGTTATATTTACTCTCTATTGAACGAAGAACAAAGTTTATTCTTACGTAGGGCCCAACTCAATATAATTCGTGAAATTTTACACAGCAATTTTTATTTTATGAAAGGGACCGCGGTGGCTAAGCGGTCAGACTCCTCGCCTCCCACCAAGGCGAACATGGTTCAATCCCCTGCCGGGCCACTCCCAGAGTTTCGCAAGTGGGATTGTACCGAACGACACCGCTGGTCGAGGGGGTTTTCCTCGGGGACCTCCCATTTTCTCCCGCCCTTTTATTCCGGCGCTGCTCCATTCTGAACTCATTTCACCCTCATCGGCTCTCATGACCTCGCTGTTAAGAGCCCCGCCGCCCCCCCCCCCCTTCAAAACTCAAAACTCTGTTTTACGAAAATTACAAGTATCCCATTTACCTACATACTCTGTTAAAATTTTCCGAATATTTACAGGAATTTTCACGGAAATGTACGGAAACGCAATCCATAATACCGAAAAACGGAGATGAGCTTCATACATACAAATTACGGAAAGTCTCCTTATTTCCTGTAGCTTCGAGTTTCGGGGACAAACAATGCCGTCTACACGAATATTTTTTTCGACACGGTATCCAGAAAATTATCGTTTCTGCAACAGTTAGGTTATCCACGCCATTAAGACCTATTCTTTCAAGCAGTAAAAAGTAGCACCAGGTGTCTGTAAAACTTAGCATCTCTTAAAATGCACTAACTTTAATAGAAACCAAAAACGTTGCTTATGTGACTGTAGTATAAATACTTAAATTACATCACGTTAGTCATGTAAAATCTTTAGATAAGTGTCTTAAGTCGTAGACTTGAAAATTTTTTACTTAAGTTCAAATCTCGATCAAGTGTAAAATATTTTTACTTTTTTAATTTCTTTTTTTATACACCGATAATTAAAAGCTTTTTCACTATCTTTTTTGTTTTAAACTGCAAGTACAGAAAAAATGACTAGCGAATTAACGGAGAAGTTCCGTGAAATGACAGAAAGTTTTGCGAAATTTGCAAAAAGTCCAGTTTGAAATATCAATGCGCCCGTAATTTTACAGACATCTCTGGATAAATTTTACCAGCACTTTGCCGTAAAATGAAGAAGGTTTTTTTTTTTTAACAGTGTACCAAACGGGGAAACCCGGCACACACGTGACACCGCTACCTGGCCGGGAAAAATTTTAGTTGCCAAACTATAAAGCATTCCGCTTCCCATCAACCTGGGTAGAATAAATCTCAGCAGGGCTTTCGAAAGATCACGGTTTACCGTGCGTGGACAGGCTGTGAAGCCGGACAAAGGAAAACCAAGGTCGTGCGCGGTTTAAAAAAAAAAAGACATGTGCGTCCAGGTCGCAGCTGAAATAAGGCGTGTAAATATAGTTCCGCCCGCCACATGTGTGACGCCCCAGGGCTGGCTGGGAACTTGTTTGACCATGGGTTGAAAATCGGCGCCGCTGGGTACGAAAATGCTTTTTGCACCTTCGCACGCCCAGGCAATAATAATAATCCCTGGTAAATTAACGGAAATTTTTTTGGATGTAAACGAACTAATAATAATGACGTAGGCTGTTCACAGTAAAATGGGCACTTTTAAAAACCCTGCTTAAGCTCTACTTGTATGAACGATAGACATTCTTCCGCTTAATGAAAATTAAACTTGCCATGGGCTTCATCACTTTATTCATGCATCGGCCGAGTGAAATAGTGAACTTATTAGAAAAGCAAATATAAATAAATAGCCCAAAGTAACACTTCGATGAATTAAAAAAAAATAAAAATAAAACAACGCGAAAGAAATCATTTAAGTTATCACAAATGGTATCTAACATTTTTTATTCGACGTTAAGTTATGAAACTACACTGAAAAAAATATTTTGTGGCGGTCACAAAATTGCTTTGTTGGTATTCACCCTGCTAAATTTTTTGTGGTGTACACAAAAAATCTTGTTGTTGCCACAAAATAGGTTTTTAGTGGCCACCAAACTTTGTAACTACTAAAAACCTTATTTTGTGGCAGCTACAAAATTTTTTGTGTACACCCCAAAAATTTGGCAGGGCGAATACCAACGAAATATTTATGTGGCCACCACAAAATATTTTTTTTAGTCTACTTTCCATCCATTAATACCAACTTTACTGAATGAATGTCTCTCAGTACGCCCTTTACAATATATGCAGACAGGGCCGTGATTTTGACGTGAATACGTCTTTTAATTTGCGACCATAGTGGGAGGCAATCCAAAAAATCCGATGATAATAAATCAAGGGATAAAGTTTGGCATTGCAGCTCCGAATCTATCGTCTACATTCAAAATTCAATTACACCACTCGATTGCCAAACGATCAAAGAATATGTTACGTTGCGTGAGGACTGCGAAGCAGCGCGTGGCGTTCTGGTTAATGTCGCCATAAAACTGATGATTTGAGATATGCATTAAGTTCATCAGCGGGTGTTGAGCGAGGTATAACTGGTAGAATTTGTCGAAAATCACCAGACGGTAAAATGAGTGCGCCACCAAAGAGCTGTTTATTTCCTCTCAAATCTTTTAGTGTACGATGAAGCGCTTCCAATGCTTTTCTATGCGTTATAGTACAATAATCCCATATAATGAGTTGACATGATTGGAGTACTTTACCCATTCCAGAATTTTCGCTGATATTGCATGTGGGTATCTCAGTGATTTGCATATTCAAAGGCAATTTCAGTGCTGAATGCGCTGTTCGGCCACCATCCAAAAGGGTTGCCGCAATTCCAGATGATAGGATTGCCAGTGCAATATTTTTTCGTGATCGTATGGTTGCAAAAATAACTGAAATAAGAAAAGCTTTGCCTGTGCCTCCGGGCGCAGCGAAAGAAATGCTTTGTGATGACAATTACAAATTCACAATCAACACCACTTATTATGCTGCCGCTAAACTATATGGAATATAGTGATATATTAAATACATTTGTTATTCTATAAATACCGGGTTCGTCAAGGCAATGTACCTAGAAATTACATATAATGCGATTAGGAGATTAGGTAAAGTATGAAATGATGGACAAATAAAATATCTTTTATCTGCTCAAAATCAACTATATTCAAACGTTAGTACAGTTAAATGTAACGTGAAATTACAAATCAGTAATTAGTCTTGTTTATAAAAGTAATATTAAACAATGTGTGTTTAGATTAAATGTCAATCAACAACCAATTCCTTGTTCTGTTCTGTAGATTGTAGATTTGAAACGGAACAAATTGTCATATCTTTACTAGGCACGTCATCTACATTCATCATCTGTCTTTTGTAAGACAATAGCTAGAATAAACTCATTTGTTGAAACGACTCACGCGCCACCTATTGTAAAAATGGTTGTACTAATCGCAATCGGATGAATGGTATATATACATAGATACACTAATTTTTTGAAACGACTCGCGCGCCACCTATTGTAAAATGGTTTTACCAACTCAGAAACTATCGCGGGCTTGCGCACAACAAATTACCAAAGTTTCATCGCAACCAGATGAATGGTATAGGAATCCATACGGGACAAACAAAGAATCCATTCATATATAATATATATAAATTTATAATTACATCTAAAAAATTAGATTTTCGCGGTTTCTTAAATTCACAAATTAATAAGAAAAAACTTTATTCTATGAACAAGCTGGTTATCACTGAAGAAAGTGCCGTGAGTTACTCGAAAATGTCACAACAGAGAGAAGTATTTGATTTTTTAAAGTTGTTACGCGTAAGAAAATATTTTCGATATTTCCATCTGTGGCTACCCCTCATTTTTTGTGCACTATCATTTACGGGGAACATATAAGAATAATTTAAGAAAATCAAAAACTTCTTTTGTACTATTTGCATCTTTGTAAGTGGTTTAGTAATCCAAAACGTCAGATTTTTCTTGTGACATGGTGTTATGCGAAAACCATAGAAATGAAGCATAAAATAATGAATGTAAAACAATGTAGAAATAAACGAAGTCCGCAAACTAACTACAGTATAGCGCAATTGTACTGTATCGAATTATTTTCTCCAAACCGTTACACAACTCAGGCAGAATTTGTTCCAAATTCGAAATGAGGAAATACTTGCGATGAACCACTGATCTCAAGGCAGCCAGGCGCGATCGAAAACGTGGTGAGTCGTGTTTAGTTATATGTACCTCGAGACAGGGAATGTTCGCGTTTTAAACGACTCGTAGGCTAGACTCCACTGCCCTGTGTATTTCCGAGCCTCATATTTCTGTTCATTGGCTGGCTGCTGCCCCAGTGTGTAGTCAGCGCTAAATCAGACCAGGTGGCTCAAGATTCGGCACTAGTTTCCGTGTAGGTCGGTCATTGGCTCAGAGTTCACCTGGCAGTGTCTAATCAACTGTGATCTAGTTGCAAACATTAACAAAAATGTACATGCGTTCGAAGTCTAGCTTGTCATAAAATGAATCCGCGAAATTTTCAAGTATCCAATCATACCTAGGGACAGGTGTATTTCGCGAAAATATTTATGGCCATGTTAGACTTCGATATCCTACAGCCACAACCACAACCGCCTTTGGTTATTGGCCACGTGTCTGCGTGAGATGACCTGCTCTTATTTGTATGGGCCAGTTAGAATAACGTACTCCGATACTGAACGTCCGTGATTCGCCTACATATACTTGTGGCACGTGGTATTTAAAAACATCCAACCACGGATGAGCGTATGAACAAAAGTGTTGTAGAGTACAACTGGTCTTGAAATCTTTTCGCGAAAAATACCTGTCTCTAATTATTCCCCACACACGTCTTGAGTAGAGTTGTCTGGGTGGGTAGAGAGCGTCGGCAAATTTCGAGCCATTAGGTCTGTGGGTGGTATCGCCTGTTTATGACATTCTTGCTCAAAACACTGAAGTAGGCGGCCTTGTTATCGAGGTAGCTAACCTGTTTCTGCGTAAAGTAATGGGAAATATCTTTGTATTTCAATGTTCTGTAGATTACTATGGAACCATTTGCGGAACTCCGTATACAGGAAAACGCTTGAACGTTGTAAAATGATGAAACGAATAATAATGTCAGCGAGTATACTTCCAGTGATTACGTGTTAGACCGGTAGGTGTTGGCAGAGAGTTTCTCTATTACTCTGAGAATCGTTTGCTTCTGAACTGGTTTTATTTGCACAGTACGTAATTTCGCGCATACCAGAAGCTTGAATTGGATTTCCGTATTTTTATGATCACCAGTTTAAAAAAAAAAAGTTAGATATATGATTTTGTGTTTATCTTCACTGTAAAGTTGTTTCTAATAAATTTACTAAACTGCAATGGAAGGTTTTTCAACACAGACACAATATGGAAAATTTACCCATATCAGACTGCAAAAATTGAAATGCTACTTTACACAGTTGGCAACTGCACTACGTATTTCACTCTTCCGTGAACAAGATGTAGGAAAGGTAGTCTATACGCAATTTCTTCATACTTTTTTAATGAACTTTTGAAAAATATCGCTTCATGTATGACGTGGTTGGTTCTTTCCTCAATACTTCATTTATTTTTTTACTTGCATTTTATCTATAAATTATAAACTTTCATTTATAATATATTCTTAATATTATAAAGAGTTAATGTGAGTTTGTTTGTTTATATATAACGGCTCATCTCGGAGACTACACTGCCTATTCTTATAATTATTTCACTGTTAAAAAGCGGTATTCTTCCGGATGGGGATAGGCTATGTTTAGTTTAAAAAAATTACTTGACAATTTTCACGATTTGTATATCAAGTGGGAGAAAAATGAGCTACTTGGATGCTTTTTAAGCATTCTCTACTAAAACCATTAAACATAAATTGTAAACGTGTTAGAAGATAGTAGCGGGTAGTCGCAAGTAGTCGCGGGTAGTCGCAGTTAGTCACTGGTAGTCGCATTTATAGGTATGTATTTCAATAACTCCATAATACCTGAGCGAAGCGATGGCGAGCTGATAGTTAAATTGAATAAAAACGGAGAGAAAATATGTGTTTTGGTAATGCCCAGTAACAAATAGTTCTTATGAAAAATATTGTTAAACTGAGCGGTAAACTGGTTTTATCAGGGTACCACCCGGTGTGAGTTAGATTGGAGCAAATATATCCGTAGAAAAAAACACACTGCTATGATGAGCAATGTATCCTGAGAGTGAACATAGTGCTCGCTCTCAGGTTTTTGTGACTCAGAGTCTGAGGCACTCTGTGACGTGGGTTTGAAAAACTCAACGACAAAGGTACCGAGTGTTAATCCCCCTCCTCCTCACAATACCCTCACTCTCTCAACATGGGCGGGTGGTGACAATGCACTAAGGCATAAGGCAGTTAGTCAATCGGTGACTATAGTTCACTGTGTGTTGCTACAAGTCCTATAGCCGGCTAAGACGTTAATGCAGAAAAGGGTAAAGACGGTACCAGGTGGGGCAGTGATTTCCGACCACTAGCCCCAGCCAGAAGCCAGGAGCCTCAGAGGTTGAGACCTCGCGCCAGTAACACTGACCAAGATGGCAGCAGAAACCTCAACTGCAAGGAAGTTCTCCTGGTACTTTGTGTTCCAGGAGCCTCCAGTGAAGCCCTTTAAGGGATCAAGTACAGAGAGGAAATGTTTCCTGAACACGATCACCCCTGTAAAGGGTGTTGACCTGAACAAGGACACAAGCTGGTCCCAAGTGCTTCCTCCTACAAAGCAGGAGCTTGTCTGTATGCGAAAGGTCTACCCACTGGTAATGAATCAGGAGGATAAGGCAATAGAAAAGATGATAACTGGCTCTCATGCAAAGAGTCAGAAGATGACTGAACAGCTTCTGGCAGCAGCTGAAGACGTCAGCGGCACACAGGAATTGGAGAAAGAGCATGAGAAGGAGAAAGAGCAGGAGGAGGACAATAGTACTAATTCAGAAAACCCTGAGGTGAGAGGGCCCCCTCAGGGGGATGCGGTGGGGCAGACCATGTCATTCCAGGAAATGCAGATAGAGGCATCTGCAGCATTATAGGAGGTGATAGAGTATGCAATGGATGACAAAATGGAAGTAAACGAAGAATGGGCAAACTTTCTCTTGCCTAGGGTGATGAGGATGAAAGTGTTGCTCGATCTATAGCTGTTGAGGAATGCTGAGCTGGCCTCAGAGAATAATGTTTTGAAGGCATTTCTCCAACAACAGCCAGACAAATGCAACCTCTAGTCAAGCCACAGACCTTCCCTGAAATAGTGAAGGAACAGAAGGAAAGAAAGGAGAAGGGGTTGTAGTTGCCCTTGGAAACTCAATGGCAAGAGGTAAAAGAAAGGAGATGGACTAGCAAGTGTACTGTCCTAATTTATCTAAAGACAGGGAATGCAAATCAGAGGAGACGAAAGAGAAACTCAAGACCATGGTCCCAGTCAAATAAAAGTTGCACATCTACACTGTACGACAGGTAGCTAAGGGAGGAATACTTCTCGAGGTAGAGGATAAGGAAACTCTCCTCAAGTTGAAAAACGAAAAGAGAATGGAAGAACTAGGACTCCGGATAGCAGATCCAAAGAGGAGAGGCCCCAATGTGTACATATTAAATGTTCCACATGAATATGGTAATCCTGAGTTTCTGGACACCTTGCGAGTCCATAATTTTAAGGAGCTCCAGATCACAGATGAACAGCTTCGGAAAAACGCCACAGTGCATTTCCGCATGGGACCCCGGGAAAAGGAAAAGGTAAACATAGTCTTGGAAGTATCTCATCCCTTGCGCAAGATGTTGGTGGACTGTGGCATGGTGTACATTGAGTTTCAGCGATGCAAGGTACGGAATTATATAGTCCCAGCACGTTGCTTTGAATGCCAAGGGTACAGGCATAATAAAGACAAGTGTAGCGGAAATGGTCTGCTCCTGCTGCGCAGTGAAAGGGCACAAGTTTTCAGAATGTAAGGGCCAAGAACGCCCTGGCCAAATGTGCCAACTGTATTAAGGAGACGCGAAAATAAACTGACCATAAGGTTGGAACTCCGGACTGTCCAGTATATCAGAGACAGATAGCACTGGACCTCGATAAAACCCAGTATGAACAGTCGCCTCGCGTCGCTACGGTTGGGGCAGGTTAACCTGGAGAGAGCTGCAGTTCCTACTGTGGAGCTGCAAAGAGTCGTGAAGAAGCAACATCTGGACATGGTACTGATCCAGGAACCTTGTTTACTCAGAGGGAGAATACCAAGTCTCCAAGGTTGGTTCGCTCTTTTCCGAGAAAATCCGATGGCAGGGATATGGGTGTGCAACCATAAGATAAATTATATCCCCATGGAAGCTCTGTCGACCATGCATCATGTGTGTGTCAAGGTTGAAATGGGAAGGAAGGGTTTGATTATAGTCTCATCATACTTCCAACCTCAGGATCCATTGAAAATACATATAAACCTGTGGGAGAGCATACTGAACAGAGCAGAAGAAAGGAACATAATATTTGGCGCCGACATCAACATCAAATCGGATTTATGGAATTGTCCAAGAACGGACGACCATGGGGAGGAGGTCAATGGGTATCTCATGGCGAGAAATCTGTGGGTTATGAACACACCTGGACACATAGCGACCTATGTGTCGCCTGCCCACAGTACAGAAACGAATCTTGATGCTACCATAGCGATGATGCGAGCGGCTGGTTGTGTTGGGGACTGGAGAGTGTCCAATGAGGTCAAGAGTGACCATAGGATCATCCTGTTCACCATCTGGATAGATGGAATAGGTAAAGAAAGACCTGAGAGACCCCAATATGTAACAGCTAAGGCAGACTGGCTCCTCTTCAACAGGCTACTGCTCTACGGTTTAAAAACCTATAAGGATACTAAACAGCAAATGTCGCTGGCTGAAAGAGCCCAAAGGATGGGGGAATGGTGATGAAAGCTTGTGAGGAAGCAATCCTTTGAACCCAGGGGAATGTTGCTCATCATCCCTCTGTGGGATGATGAGCTAGAGGCTCACAGAAAAGAAGTGAAATACCTCAGGAAAAAGTTCAACAGCACTTATCATCCAGAGTACAGACAGAGAGCTGTGGAGTGATACAATGTCGCTAGAGTGGAGTACAGGAGAGTGCTAAGGAAGAAATGACAACAAGCTTGTAAAGAGCTTGTCACAGATAGATGGAATGAATACCTATGGGTTCTGGTCTACAAGGATGGTAACAGGAGAGGTCAAAAGCTCAGAGGAGCTCCCTGCATTCGAAACCCATGAACGTCTACTGCAGACCTCCGAGAAGATGACGAGGCACATGGCAGAAGTCCTGTTGCTGGATCATACCCTGATAGGGGAAACGGAGTATCGCCTCCAGATAAGGGCTGCACAGCAATTGCCCATGGAGACTGAGGATAGTGCACCCTTCTCTTTGCAAGAGTTGGATAACGTCGTCAGGAAAACGAAGCTCAAGAAAGCCCCAGGGATGAACAGAATGACGGGGGAAATGCTCCTCTGTTCATATCTGGTTATTGATCTTGTTTAATGACTGTCTACAGAAAGGTATTTTTCCTACAGTGTGAAATAAAGACCTTATAGTGGTCTATAAGGGGGGCGGAAGAAACCCAAGAATGGCCAAATCTTATAGGCCTGTAACCCTCCTGCCAGTATTGAAGAAAATTTCTGGAACAAATAAAAAATTAATAGTAGGCTGATGGAATACCTTGATGAGTTTAGGGTATCCATACGAAACAGTCTGGTTTCATGAAGGGTAAAATTACAGAAATTGTGGTCATGGACATGGTCGATCAGGTGAGAACCTACGACCAGCAATACATCCTGGCGATATCCTTGGATTTTTCGGTGGTATTTGACGTGTTGTGGTCGCAGATTCTGCAGCAGCTGCGGTTGTTGGATTGCCACAGGAACATGTATGGAATAATAAATATCTTCCTGACGGTCCGTATGTGCGCCTTGGATATGGGGATGCACAGAGAAGAGAAGGCACTGACTAAGGGCTGCCTGCAAGAATATGTCCTTGGACCAATTCTCTGGAATGTGATCTTCGAGGGGCTGCTAAGGCTAGACCTCCCGCAATGCCGCATGATTTATGGTTACATAGATGGTGGGCTACTCCTAGTCCTGGCCTGGTTACAGAGAAAACTGGAGGAGAAAACATACCTTGCCTTGAAGAGACTTGAAGGCAGGGGCAATAAAGTTCAAAATGGATTTCTCGGTGGAAAAGATGAATGGAATTCTTCTAAAAGGCAACCTAAAGTGAGCTACAGTGATCAGGTTTCGGGGCAGAGTGGTAAAAATGGAAACTGAGATAAGTACCTGAATGTAATCCTAGAGAACCGTCTTGTGTCCCATGCTCATGTACGCTATACTGCGAATAAGGCTGTGATGATATTCCAAAGGTTCAGGGCAGTTGCTCCTGTGAACTAGAGACTTGGCAATTGAATATTGAAACTCATGTACCAGTCAGTGTTCCTGCCCATCCTCATGGACATGTGTGGGGAGTGGTACTCGTAGGCAGAAAGGGTACATGGTAAGAGAAAGATAATCATAGTGCAGAGAGTGGCACTTTTGGGCATCACGAAGGCATATAGGACGACTTCAAACTAGGCCTGCAATTGGTGGCTGTGGGAGTCCCTCATGATCTGCTGTTGATAGAGACAGGAGAGATTGCAAGAAAGAAACTGGGAGGCATGCCCCCGAAAAATTCCGAGCAAGGAAGGAAGCCACAACAACAGCATGGCAGACTAAATGGGACAAATCCGAGAAAGGGAGTGTCACCTATGGGATTTTTCCAAGTGTGCTGGGGAGGCTGCATTTCGAGAAGTGGCTCAATGTGGCCCACTATTCATCGCAATTTCTGATGGGACACAGAAACTTCCGAGAGAAGCTGTCCTCACTGGGCCTGATGGACGACCTCAACTGCATGGTGTGTGGGTGCTGGACACCCCCTCCAATGCATTGGAGTGCCCAAAGGTGGAAGATCTGAAAATTGAATTTGAGGGGAACCATTGACCTATATGCCTCGGGGACATGCTCCAGGGCCGGGACCAGGATAAGGAAGTGCTAGGATACCTTACCAGATTTGGCAAACGAAGGGGATAGTTCGATGTCTGGAAGGCAGGTCGCCAGTTGAGTGACAAATTCGGGGACAGTCCGGAGGAGGATCAGGATGACGATAACTCTAATCATGGGTGAACACCTTTCCCAAGAGTTATCATACTGGATGAGTGTAAGGAGGGCCCTCTCGCTTCGCACTCAACAACAAGGACACAGGAACAGATTCCTGTGCCTGTACATGGATTTGACAATAAACTGGGAGCCTCCAGCAAGAAACAGCAGAATGGGAATAAAAGGGAACAATAACCCCCCTCCACAAAGTCTAACAAAGAAATGGAAGAACAAAGAAAGGAGAAAGAGTTGCCCAAGTCCAGGTCCTATAACCAGAGGTGTAGACCTGGAGCAGCAAGAGACCTATGATCAGGGTAAAGATGAATAAACAGCGAACGATATATGGCCATGTGCTTTGGAGCCCAGTGGTGTTCATTCGGGAGGGCTTTGCTCGCGTTACTTAGTATGAGCAAGCTCAAATGAGATAACAGGAGAATAACTGTCTGTGCCATGAACTGTGCCAGCATGGTATGGGAAATGGAGGTACCTATGGAGGAGGCTCAAGATAGACAGCAAAGGGAAACCGAGGCCTATAGGAAGATCATCCTTCATAAGCAACTGGTAAGGAGAACAGAAGCAACCCCAGTCTCTGAGAGAACAGTGACAGTTGACTGGCTGGATGAAAAGAACATGGTGGATGCGCCCATGCAGGCTTGACCTGCGAGGGCGCACCCGAAGGACCCACTGCAGCAGTATGACGAGGTCACACGCAGAGTGCATCTGCCTCGTCTGGAAGAAACGAACACCTTGATGGCAGCACTTGCCCTGCGCGGAACGCGATTAGTTAGTGAATGTGTGAGTAGATAGTGTAGATCTGTTTTTGTCTTTTGGACAGCATGGCGGTTTCAAAATTGCATTGTTCCCGATGGTCCCTCCAGATCGAAGAGCCGATTTAGCTTTTTTTTTGTGGGGGCTAACGTAAAGCTAGAAAGAAGCGCTCAAGGTATGACCTTTTAATATGTATCGGCCACCTAGAGGGAAGGTTTGGTGAGGCCAGCGCCAGTTCCACTGGAAACTTTGTTAAACTGAGTGAGCACGAATGCGGTGCGGTGTCCCTTCGGTGTACTTCCCTAAACTTGGTTAGGGCCGAATCTTTGTTTGTATTAGGCGGAGGAATATCCTAAAAGTAGTTCTTAAGCATGGCTTCAGAAAAGTTGGAAGTAAACGTGAATGTACTTTACCTCGGATGTATGGGAATAAACATCTTCATTCTTGCTTTCTCAATATGTGTTTACAATGATGTAGTAAGGTTTAAAAAAATGGTCTTAATGATGTACAAAAGCACCGCACACTTCAGACGAACCCTCATTTACTTGAAACAATATCTCGGAGCATCTCTAGCTTCCAATAAAGCTGAACTATCGTTTTCAGGGTATCGCATCTCGAACTATACTGACAGGATGCACGAGACACTAGGACAGAATACGTCATGGTACTAAGCTGCAGGCATTCCGTCAACAAAAATTGCGTCCGTCATTGGTTACATTTCCATAGTTATAATTTCCACGAGCAGACAACTGCCCACCAGTTCAGCGCTTTGCCCTCTAGAGGTCATACCGCATAAGAAGCGTCGGCAATCATCGCCCTTAGACCTTCATCGGTTCTGTACCTCACTGTCACATACAAATCACTAAGTAGAGATTTTATATGTTGTAGTCCAATTGTCCACAATCATAGATTTGTGGCACAGAATAAAAATCTGTGGCCAGAACTGTACACATTGAGGTTCAGTGCCCATAGAATTAAGTAACCCTCCATGGGTAGTTTGATTTGCGGAGATTTGTAAATTCATGAATAATTAATAGTCTATTCCGATGTCTCCGGATACCAAGCGTTAAAGCTCACTGGTTTAAATAGCAGACTTTTAAGTCAGTATGAGGAAATTAATGACCAAAATATGACGTGGTTCGAACAACTTAAACCATAAATTAATTCATGCGTGAAAGTTAGAATCATCTTAGACTTATTCCACTGACTCATGATCAGTTCGACTGAAATGGAACTTGTATTAAATGGAGCCGGTTGTATCGCTTACCCGAATGAAGAAACATGAAATGCCAACCTGGAATAGATGGAAAGAGATCAGAGAGAGAGAGAGAGAGAGAGAGAGAGAGAGCGAGGTCTTGGGTGAAGCGAGGTGAGTATTAAGTAGCACTGGAATGCAAAAGCGTGGAAAACTGGAGATGTACGAGAAAACCCACCGACCAGCGCCATCGTCAGGCACGATTCTCACTTGCGAGAATCCGGGAGAGGCCGCGCCGAGTGTCGAACCCGGTTCGCTTTGATAGGAGGTGAGTGCTCTAGCCGATGCTCCACCGCCCCCCCCCCCCCGGAAAGAGGTATACGGGGCAAATTGGAAAGAAGAAAAAACGCACGGATGCTTATCTTTCAGACTTTATACACGTGGACACCGCTTCGAAAACATCTGCAGACTTTTGTGGCCCAACAAATAAAAATTATCACAGACGGCGCCCAAAAAAACTTTACTTTAAAAAGGTCGAAACGCTTACCCTTTCAGGTTTTATATTTTAGATGTTCAGTATTTTTTTAATCAGTTTTTGAAAATTTAATTCTCTCTGGTCACGGGTTTTCTGGGTTATTTTTGAAAAAGAAAATGCAAGAAATTGAAAATTTATTTTGAATGCACTTCATTGAAAAGTTTTGATTTATGTCGTATGAAACACAAAATATGACGTAAGAAAATACCAGTAGCGGTTCGTGCT
Source organism: Dryococelus australis (assembly GCA_029891345.1). NCBI lineage: Eukaryota > Metazoa > Arthropoda > Insecta > Phasmatodea > Phasmatidae > Dryococelus > Dryococelus australis. The sequence goes on from CM056993.1 coordinate 39,347,196, forward strand.
ACAGAGCTTCAGAGCTGAACCTTCAACCCCCCACCTCCCTCCGCCACTCCTCCGAGTTATTTATTAATTATGTTAAACAATTACTACCGTCGCAGCTCCTTTCTGTTCAAAAGATAACAGAAAACTTATATTATAATGATAGTTTCGAGCTCTCTACTCTGCCAAAACATTCCAAGTCCATAACCTTGAAAAGTAAACACACAGCCAAATCAAAACTACTGAACCGAATTCAGTCAAACAAACTGTTACATCATCACACTCACTCCAACAGCACAATAATGACAAAGAAATGCAAATTTGCAGAACAAAGCAATCGTTATATCAACCACAAATGGATCCGAAATGAAAGGTACGATTAAAACCGAAACACACTGCTGGGCGGCGTGACTGGGCTGCAGGGGATGCAGCACCGTCCGGCCTCTGTAGCGCATGCGCACGGCAGAGGATGGGTACGAGAGGGTGGCTTGTCGGCGATAAGGGGATGTGTCGCTCTTTGCGAGCACGTGGGCTGCAGGGATGCCAGCCCGCAGGGTGTCGTGGGACGGGCAACTGGTGCGCGCTTTTATGTTGTTTTGCTGACGTCAAGCTGGTGATTACTTCAGGTGTGAAGAGAAGCATTCATAGGTTTGTAGCTATGCTACTTTCACTATATCTGAATCTAATTTAATATGAACAGAATAAATATAGTGGATTCACAAAGCTATTTATTTTTCTCAACTATCTGTAGAGGATAAAAATTAAATTAAAAACAGAGGACGACCTAACCCTGGCTTACATAACAATTAATCAGCTGTTATCAAGTAAGCAGCAGACAAAAAAAAATTAATCGTTACGTGTATGATAAGCACAAATAGCTGTGTGGATGTGAATAAAAATGATCTATTTTGTTTCCATGAAAAGTACGTTAAATTATTTTAACTTATTTGATTAATGTGCTTATTTGTAGTGCTGCAAATATCTTATTTTCAAAATTCACAAATTATAATACCGGGAATGTTTAATTATTTTGCATTTAAATGCAGAATGGGTAAGGAAATTACCATGTTGAAATAATATTTTATCAACAATGTCTGGAAATTTTTGGGAGCTGGCTCCCAATCCAGTAGAATCGTTTTAATCTTAAGTAGGCGCGTTGGCTCTTAACACGATCAACTCATTTGTCGTTTACAGAAGGTTCGTACTCATTACTTCTGCCAAAACATGACAGAATAAGCAGTACTTTACAAATAAACTAAATTCATCAAGCGAGCATACTGTAGTGTTTGCGAATGTTCCTCAGTGCGCCGCATTGACTTTAACGAACAAAGACGACACTTTAATCGCACTGGTTTATAACGTTATACAGCTATAATGTAATCCATCACATTGAAAGTATAGGCTCTACGACTTAGTTAAATGTTTGCTGTAGAGTGGAAAATAATTCTAAGAGTTATATTTCAACCAAACGAGCAACTTGTTTATAGATTTTGCAGTCTCGGCGAAATGAATCGATACGGTCAAAATTATTTTAAAAAATCTGTATGATATTTTAATGTGTTCAAACACCACCTGTGCTTTTCAACCGAAAAACTAACCGGGTATGCTGGGCGAACTCTGAAACCAGTATTCTGAAGGTAACTTCTGAGTGATCTCGGAAGCAGGAATTCGTTTAAAGCTGTTCGAATAAGATATTTATGGGCCCAATAAGTACCTCATCTGCATGCGTAGGCGTAATGAATGACTCATGGTTGCATGTTTTTTTTTACAGGCCAATGATAATGAGTTGATAATTTATAGCACACCGAGTATTCCAGTTACAGTCCACTTGGTAGGTCAGATACGGGACACGTAAATAAGTGCGTTAAGTTCACGGCTCGCGTTAAATCGAGTTTTATTGCACAAGAAATAAAGCTGCTTGAATGCCAAGGTAATCCCGTGCCTGCAGCTATGCTAGTGGCATTTGGTCTGAAGAATCTATCAGAACATTTCCATTTATATAATCGTCTGTATGCCGTGGGCGTGTGAGAGAGAACTTTTAAGGAAAGATCTTGGGTCTGCACATGCGAAAAAACTGTATTTTAAAAATCGTGATACGTGTCTCGAATTAAAGGGTGCATGGGTTTAGGCATCAAGGGCATTAAATGGTGGCGTGGGACGGAGAATAGTTTTAAAACTGGCCGTTCTTGTGAACGCAGGAGAAAGGTTAGGAAAATATTTTGTCGAAACAGGTGTTAACGTCGAATGAAAGTTATTATTTTCGTTGTTGGTTTTTAACGGCCCAATTCCATGTCATGAGGCTAATCTGGTAATAACAACGTTCTCTGCCGATATAAATTTATGTAATCCATTCACGTTTACTTCCAACTTTTATGTAGCTCTGCTGAAGTTCTACTTCCAGGATACTCCTCCGCCTCATGCATACAAAGCTAAACAGAGTACGGAAAATTACACTAAAGGGGCAACGCACCGGATTCGTGCACACTCAATGTAAGACTATTTTACATAAGAATTATTTCCTACTAGGCATTACCAAAACACTTATTTTCTCCCTTTTGACGTGAATACGTCTTTGAACGTGGAACCACAGTGCGAGGCAATCCTGAAAATCCGATGATAACAAAATCGGGGGATACTGTTTGGCAGGTTCTGGGTTCGAATCCCGGGTAATGCATGGGTGTTAATTTAAGTTAGGTTATAAAGTCTGTAAGCTGTCCCCTGCTAAGCTTTCAAGCATAAAACCGGGGGACGTTAAAAAGCCCTTTAAAATACAATACACTTTTGCATTGCAGCTCCGAATCTATCTGCTACATCCAAAATTCAATTACACCACTCGATAGCCAAAGGATTAAAAAATATGTTACGTTGAGTGATAACTGCGAATCATTGGAGTGGGGAGGGGAGAAGCGGCGCGCCGCAATTTCAAGTTCGTTTCGCGCGCGTCCCGTAACTTCCGTGTAGTATAACTTTGCACCAGCAGATGCTACGACGCTCTTTTAGGTTTAAATTGACAACTCTTGTCAAGATCAATCGATTGAGTGTATAAAAACATTTTTGTGGCGTGGTTGTGGTGAAACTGTATACTTTAAATGGAAAAAAAAAAAAAAATTGAAAACCCTTTACACAATTTTTTCATATACTCGTCCAAAAGCCAAGTATAAATTCGGAAATCGTATACGGTTGGAAAGAGCATCTAAGAAGCAATCCAGTGATACCCGTGAAACTCCTTATGTTCGAGTGAAGCGGTGCCGGGAACGTAAAATAATCATCAAGGCGTCCGAGCGCGTCAACATTGACGTATTCACGCAAAAAAAAAACGGCCGTGTCCCCAACACAGCCACACCACGTTTTTTTTTTAGTTGTATTAATTATAAGTTGAATATAATAAGTTATAGAAAGAATATGAGTAAAAGTTCAATTTAATTAAAACAAGGTACTTTTATCCTAACAGATGTATAAAATGCTTGTAATACGTGACATATTAAGAAACAACCAAATACGTCATGCATTGGGTGATTTCTCGAATGCATGATTCAGAATGTGTGAAGAAAAACGCGAATAGACTATATCCATACGACATCAATGACCCAACAGAGATTCGAACCCGCTCCCAGTGAGTATTGCACAAGGCAAACAACGGTCTGAAATGAGGATATACTAAGGTATATACATTTGAGGTGAAGCAATTTTAACAGTGTGTTGAAGAAGACGAGCGTTTGTTTAGCATTTGTGTAGTAAGTTTTGTAAGTAAAATTAACTATAATTGCACAGTCAATGGTAATTTCTTTTATGTGAAAGGTATGTTCCGCTCGAAGATGACTGAGTTTTACAGTGCGTGTCTCACACTCATAGTGATCAACTATTAGACGTGTTTTACTGAAACTAAATTTCTTTTTCTTTTGTATTACTAAAATTAAAATTTAAGAATTAGGGTCATTTTTTTTATATCGTTAATAATAAACTATACCTTGGTATATTCTTTTAAGCTTTTCTTTTAATATTAGTTTAAAATTAATTAAAAACTTAGGTAGATTCAACCAAATATGTGTTTTTTCTGAAAGTGTCCCATAACGCTGTGAGAACGTACCATTTTATGTTGTAATAATAAAAGTAAAGGTTTGATGTACGCCCCTATAACTTTTTCAATGTTTTGTACCAGAATGTTCATACCTAAAAATTACCGTGAAAACACCCGTTTGAGCCATTTCCGCTGTCCCAAAAACATGTTTCGGAGAGAAATGGAGGAACTGAAAAACGTATACAGACGCGTAACGTTTCTTAAATGCTATTCGTAAGCAGATCTTACTCGCACACTTTGGACGGTTTTTTAATAAAATATTTTATGCTGGAACTCTGCACACCGTTCGGCGGCCTACCCAGGCGGCCACCTTAAGAGAGAGATGGACCCACACGCCCAAGGTCGAGAATAAAAATAGTCGTATTTGCGAAGCGTTTATTTCGTATTGCCGCAAACAAGGATTTCGCAAAAAAACGCAGAGCTCCATCCCACTCAACATGTCACTCAGTGGTCACGTCGACGATAGAGGACATGTTGCACTTGATGAATATTTATGGTCGGCACTGTTCCTAACAAAGAAGTAGCGGCCAATGTTTCAAGCGCATTCCTTCCGAGTAATCTGATTTGTTGAGGTTTCTGCTCGTCTCATTGGTGAATGGTTAATGCTGACCTCAAATAACACGCAACTCTTTCACTAGCAGCGAGAAGTACGCTCGACATAAGTACAGGGCGCATCACAAAATTAAACGATTGCAACATGGGAGGTTCTGGAATTCATTCGGGACTAAAATGGTTGAATATAATAACACATTATGTGGAGAAGTCTAGAGATGGTATTCATTGGAGATAATATGTACCTGAAGTGAATATGTAACTTCAGTGAATAATAATTCATAGATTATAAAAAGGGTTCTTAAATTTAAAAAAAGGGGGGGGAAGGGGAAAGTTATGAGTGAAGAAGTTTGGACGGCTCTTAACATCGAGGTCTTAAGAGCCGATGAGGGTGATTGTGGTGAGAATGGAGCAGCACCGGAATGAAAGGATGGGGGAAATGGGAGTTCCCCGAGAAAACCCGCCGACCAACGACATCGTTCGGAGTGACCTGGCCGGGGATTAAACCCGGATCGCCTTGGTGAGAGGCGAGCAGGCTAACCGCTCAGTCACTGTGGCCCGAGAAACGATATGCCACAGACAGTTAACTAATGAGAATAAATTAAAGGAGAATAAGTATAGAGATTTCTCGCTTAGACGAACGCTTTTCAAAGACGTGCTCTGTTTACCCTGTCATGTGTATGCATATTCTTCCGCCGTATTTACAAATTAACATTGCATTGGACCTAAGGGCTAGAATCCGAGAGGTCAAGTCACTCTGATATGTTATTCCTGCGTCCGAGGTTTTCTGAAAATTGTATAACGCAATAAAATAATAATTCTTTTTTTCACATTTATTTGAACACTACAAGGCAGTAAAACAAAGAAAAGATTTTTGCACAGATGACTAGATTACTGTCAAGATCTTAAGTCTCCATTCACGTTAATATGAGTACAGTCACAGACAAATATTATTAATCGTTTTTTTCCCTTCAAATTTAGTCTGTGCAGGTTTCAAATAAACGGCTAACCAGATGAACATTACGGATCAAATGCTGCTTCTAAAGTTTGTAATGAACCAGCATGTGTACCGGTTCGCCTCAAATACCAGCAGCTGCGCGCGCCAGTGGTTCACTTTACGGGATTTATTTCCTTTTTGACTTTTAAGAAAGCCTCATTTCACCCGTTGTCTCAAGGCTAGCGGGCGTGGTCCCAGAAAAACTAGGCTAATAAACCTGACACCCTGGGGCATCTCTGAGAACTTGTTTCCCGCCAGAAATTATAACAAAAGCTACGCGGCCAGAGTTTGAAAGTGCCGTTATTTATTATTATTATTATTAGTTTATAGCAATAGAAATTATCTGATTGATTCGTTTTTCATTTATAAGTTTTTCTGAATAAATTCGTTTTAAAACAGTTTAAGTACTGGCTCTGTAGGGCATCGGTCATTATTTCGCTCATGTTATTATAATAACCTAATGCTAATAGCTTACTATGCGAATTAAGACAAATCTCATGATAACTATGCATAAGATTATTAATGTCGGTCATTATGACCTAGGCCACTAACTCGTTAGTTTCTTAGTATGGGAACTTCCTGGTATCAAGTCACTGATATGCTCGAAGTGTTGACACTAAGGAGTAATCTGGCACTACGATAGCATTCTGGACATGCGTTTCGAAACATCTTGGTTCGATTCTTGGTCCGATCATCCTGTTCTGGGTTTTCCACCGGGTTTTTTTTTTTTTTTTTTTTTTTTTTTCGAAATCACCAGAAGGCGAATGCCAGGATGGTTTTGCAGTAAAGACCACGGCTAGTTCCTTTCCAGCTCTGCACTCTCTGATCAAATGGTCCCCACTATAATGACCCTACCGTCGACTAATAGTTATAGTGGAATCAAGGTCACTTCCAACTTTTCTGAAGCCCTGAAGTTTAACCGAGTCTAGAAAATTACATCAGAGGGGACATTGCACCGCATTCGTCCGCACTCAGTTTAACAATATCCTGCAAAGAACTATTTCTTACTAGGCACTAGAGGCTGTCCACTGTAAAGTTAGCACTTTTGAAATCAACCTTGGAAAAGGGTGACTGTCCCTGCATGTATACATTTAATTTGGTGCACTAAGTGACATTCACCTAGTAAAGTTGGTAACGATGGAGAGGAAACTAGTTCCATATATTAATGTCGAACAATAAGTGTTACGTAACCATCTGTGATAACTTGAATTATTTATCTCGCTTTATATACATTTTAATGCACCGAAGTGTACAAATGAGTATATTTGTACAATATTAACTTTTACAATAATTTCACAGTTTTCCCTGACCGACTCATGAATAAAGTGATGAGGCCCATGGCAATGCTCGTTTTGCATAAGGTGGAAGAACACAAAAATGTGCAGAAAATTAGATCTTAAGCAGGGTTTTCAAAAGTGTTCATTTTTCCGTGAACAACCTATACCAACACATAGGACAATATACACACTCTATTTTTATTAATATTAATTACTAATGAAATATTATAATTTCTATATAAAGAAAATAAGTAAAAGTTGAATTTAACTAGAAATAAGATACTTTAATGTTAACACGATTATAAAACGTTTGCGATACGTGGTATATTTAGGAAACTAACACGTCATATATGGGGTGATCTTTCATGCGTTTGATTAAAAAACACATATTTGAGCGTTCATTTAACTGTTTTACTATTTGTACGAGACACCTTATCAATTAAAAAGCAATTAATCACACCTACCAGTTCCGCACTACGTGTACATCTGGCGTAGAGAATAATAACAAATATACTATTGTCCATAGCCTTATATCATAGTTCATAAAAATTAATCTTATATTTTTTTCTGGTTATTCATTTAGTTTATATTTATGTTACCTAAAGGATTACAAAATGGGCTCATATTTCAATCATGGAATAATAGCTATAACAAAAATGTAATAACAACTTAAATTTCACAGTTGTCATTACAGACTGACATCATACTGACTTTTTTCCACTGAGAGATTACAACTGATACTGACTGAATTTCGTCGTTACGAAGCAGTTGGTATATCGGGAATGAGAAACAGTTTCTGATGTAGCCAAAGCAGCTGAAATAGCGACGAACCTGTAGTTAGAGATTACCTTTTCAATCACATTGCTGGGCGCACAAGTGCTAAGGACGATGGAAGGTATCCCCTGGAATTAGTCGACTTTGTACAATTTGATTAACGGTGTTCATAAACTCAGTCAGAAGCGGTCGTAAGCTATCCATCATTGGCTGAGACTCATCGAACTCCTCGAAATAGGTAGCATTCTGTTTTTTATTATTTTACTGCAATTGGCAGAGCACTTCTCGTTATATTATTCCCCGCAGAGTGAAACCATAAACTGCATTTGCAGCTCTGGTGTTTAAAATATTGTCTTTGAAAAAAGCATTAAACAATTAACAAGCAAGGCACGCTATTTCTAGAAATACCGTATCCAGTAAAGCCTGGTACGCACTGTCCCCAAGTCTATACCAAATTCCTAACACATTTCCTATACCGTCTTACACATTTAAATAAAGCGTAACGACAACCTTTATAACTGGATTCCAACAGTATACGATTGATGTATTTCGACTTGACTTTTGACGAGTATAGGCCGGCATTGTGTTCAGTTTTCTTAATTTTTTTTTTTACTTTAAACGCATACAATTTCACCGTAACCACTCCACACAAATGTTTTTATACACGCAATCGATCGATCTTGACGATGGCTGTCGATTGAAACTCAAACGAGCGTCGTAGCTTCTCCCAGTCGAAAGTTATGCTAAGCGGAAGTTATGAGACGCGGCGAAACTAACTAAAAATTGCCACCACCCCCCACCCCCACCCCCCGCAGGACACGATGCTTTGCAGTCCTCATTCAAAGTAACATATTCTTTTATCCTTTTGGCAATCGAGTAGCGCAATTGAATTTTGAATGCAGACGATAGATTTGGATCTGCAATGCGAAGCTCTATCCCCCGATTTTGTTATCATCGGATTTTCTGGATTGCCTCCCAACTATGGTCGCAAATTTTAAGACTTATATACGTCTAAAGTGTGAAGAAACCGCGAATAGAGTGTACATCGTCTTGAGCCGTTTGGTCGCAACACGCGACGGGACGGGAATGTCGGTCCGTCGGGCGAAAAACGCGGTGTCATGGTGACCGGCAACACTGCGTTCCAACACATTGTTTCATTGTTCTCGCCGGAGCTCGAGGGTGAGGGGGGGAGGGGGGGGGGGAGCACACGGACACTTGGCTAGTGGCGTCGCCGCTGGAGCTTGTCCGTGCGGCAGCCTATCCGTTGCCGACCTCTTGACCGACCAAACTGCCTACCAACAACACAAAATTAAAATACGATCCGTTATCGCACACAAATAAGGCGTAGATTGTAAATGGGAAAAGTGAAGATAAAAACGTAGATTTCCTTGTAGAAGTAAGATATTCTATTAAATATAACAAATGATTTTTCTGTTTGATAATATTTTGAATGGGAACTATTTCTTACTAGGCGTTACCAACACACCTATATTCCCTCTGCTTTTATTTATATTAAATTTAAATGGAATATTGCATTTTACAAATAAAATTTAAGTAAATATTAAATTCATCCAAAAATAAGAAACTTATATGTTTACGGAATTGTGATACATGACTACTTAGGAAACAAAGAAACACGTCATACGTGGAATGGTTTTTCAAAGGTTTGATTAATAAAGTGTGGAGATACTACAAATGTACTACTGATGTGTCCTCGGTTCGGCCCGCTTGTACTAAACCAAGCAGTAACTAATTTCCTTTACAGAAGGACCTCTTTGTGACCACATTAGGTTCTAGTATTGCCAGTGGTTAAGCGTGCTGACTGTGGAGCGGGCTACGTAAAGATGCGCATTTATGAAGCAGCACTCCTCTAAATACATATCCCTCCCGCCTTAAAGAGTGCCCCTGGAACTTATTTATAGTAGTTGCAAAACATACCTTGAGGGGGAGTTGCAGTTTCTTTAGTTCAAAAGGGTACTTCGATGATGGACTGAGTGGTTTGCGCGTTACGAAAACGTATCACCCCCCCCCCCCCCAAGTGCACATCCAGTGATAACTGTGGCTTCGATTACGTCTTTTTGCAAAGCCTTCACTTGGAACCAAGCGCTACTGCAGCGTTTTGGTGGGTTAAGGTTACAGCAGTAACACTAATGGAGCACCAAAGTTTGGGAGAACCGTGTGTGGTGACACGCCAGGAGGGTTGATAATTCTGATAAGCCCCAAACTGCAACATGCTACATTATTCATTTCTACCTTTGTATCCACAATATATATCATATCTGTACTCCGTTTCTACCCCCTTCGAACAATTTATGGAAATTACACTGTAAAATCGAAATAGTTAAAACTGCTCCAAACTAGTGCATTTGACTGCAGATCTGTGAAACTGCTCACTCTTCAATCAGTAAAATTGTACTAGTGTTTTTAGATGTTGGTAATCACTGATTAAACAGTGATATAGGCTATTCACGGTTAAGCGATAATTTTTGAAACCCTAGTAATTTTTTCCTTTCAGTCCTTTTTTTTTTTATCCTTTAAACCACCTTTCTAAATAAATTCTGCCATGTAAGTATTAAAAACAGCGTGTATATTCCCCTGCACTCGGAAGTTGAGGTCGAATTCTTAAATTGTATGGTATAGGGCTTTTTAACGTCCCCGTTTTATGCTTGAAGGCTTAACAGGGAAGGACTTGCAGACTAACTTACAACCTAACTTAAATTAACACCCATGCCTTACTCGGGATTCGATCCCGGACCCTCCCGCATTCCAGTTCGGTGGCGCACCAACCGACTGCGCCAAAGGAGGTCGGCTCAAATGTTTAAAGAAAATATAGTTATTGACTATCATTCCAAGTGAGAAGGCTTTCAAAAGTGTTCATATTACCGTGAATAGCCTATGTGTATTTTTAAAGGCTGTTCACGATAAAATTAGCACTTTTGAAAGCCCTGCTTAAGATCTACTTAAATTCACGCTGTGTATCCTCTCGCCTTATATAAAATTAACATTGCCGTGGGCCCCACCACTGTAGTCATGTGTCGGTCAAGTGAAAATGTGAAGTTATTAGAAAAGTAAACATTTAATAAATATGCTAATTCTTTCACACCGAGGAGTTCAAAAAAATAGAAAGCATAAGAAATAATTTAAATGATCCCAAATCGTTACCTAACACTCTCTATTCAACGTTAAGATATGGAACTACTTTCCCTCCATCGTTACCAACTTTACCGGGCGTATGTCACTCAATGCGTCAGTTAAAATATATGCAGGCAGGGGCAGTGACTTTTTTCTAAGGTTGACTTTATCGTGAACAGCTTTTACCTCGTGGTACTATACTGGAATGGCAGTTGAACCTCAGTGCATACTGTTACGATGGTAGAACTGTAGAGACGAGGGGTGTCTGAAGAGGCGCGGAATGTCAACATCAAAGCAGAGCTGCCAAGCGGGGAGAGAGAAGTTAGGCCAGGAGGCGAAATATAAGGAGACCGGTCAAGAAGGGTGTGTTCGTTCATCGCCGCGCGGCCCTGGCAGGACTACGAGGCCTTAAGGGAACTTCATAGTAAAACTGTTTCTGTAACATCGTTGTTTGCGTTAAATCACGTGTTTCAGTAAATAAACGTTCTAATCTAGGAGGAGAATATTTGTCAGGAAAAGTAACAACATACTGTGTTTCTAATGTCTCACATGTGTTCCGTGAGAAACATTTTAAAAATAAAGAATATCTGAAAACAGCTCAAAACCGCATATTCGGAGCTTACCCGTGCAGTTTTCTTCAGAGGGGAGGAGAAAAATACAAACGTAGTTTAACCCTTTGACTTTCATCGCGCGTGATAATTTCCCACTGTTACAGATTCAATCAGCGAGAAATTCGATTGGAGTGGATGGACACCGAAGCGCTTGAAGATCAGCGTATGCAGGCCCGGCGTGACCTTGGAGCGTTTAAATAATTTGCTAGGAAGTCGCCTTAAGGCGCGACGTGTGAGGAGATGGCCGTCGTCGTATTCCGAGCTGACGGTGTGACGAGTGAAACGCTGGTGAGTATCCGCCGAAGGGTGCGTGGCTTCAACTATGGCTGGGCAGAATGTGGAGTTGAAACAATCATAAATTTCGTGAGCATTTAAATTAGTCAGAATAATGTGTGCTCAATAATAAATCACGTAAATCATTTTAAGACCTTGGAGCTTAGTGAAACGCCTAGTTTATTATAGTTCTGCTTGATAATTTCAACCACCTCACCCTTAATATCAGAGGTGCATTAACTGGACAGCCGTTGGGTAACACTAGGGTGAACCAAGACTATTACAATACCACTTTTTCGCCAGAAGAAAACAGCTCATTATTTGAAGATTCAGTGAAACAATTCTACTGAATTATACCATTGTTTATACATAGCATATGCTAATTGATTAAATTGTTACATCTTAAACGTTTTTCAGTGATCGTTAACACATTCTATGGAAGATTTTCTTAACTATTTGCAGATTACATTCGAAGTTACAGAAAAGAATGAATGGTTTTTTGTCTTCTGAGCATTTCTAGTTGTACCGATACTTGAATCATATTCGTGTTACAATTAATATTACTGTGGTGAATAAAAGCTCAGGTATGGTGAAAAAAAATACAAATAAATGGCCTCGCCATTTTTAACATATGATTTTAACAGTTCTCTGGATGATTGGCAAGTTTATAACTCTGACAGTTCTGTTTGAAAAAAAAAAAACTATTAAATGTTGAAAAATGAATATTTTTATTCTGCAACTGGAATGGGCACTGTATCTCAACTGACACTTCATCGAAAATGACGTATTAAATTATTAACCACGGAATTAAATGTAATTTAAACACTTATACAAAGTTTATAAGGAAAATAATATAGCTCGGTGTATTTCACCGAGAGCAAAGTCTACAAAAATATGCTGTTTTTAATTATTGATCCTGCTCAGTTCTGACAACTTTGTTCGTGACTGTAAGATAAATTAACTTTAGTTTTCCTCATTAAGATACATGTTTCATTTATATTCATACTTTTTTCGTTTGATAAGTTTTTTTGTTTGAGGTTATTGTTCTGGAAGGAAATTAATATCGGCAACATATAATCGAAAATATATTCGAAATTCTTTCACATGTATATGTATTTGAATTTAGAAAAGATCCCAAACCATTTTTTAAGTTACTTTTATAGTCAAGCTTTTGAACCATGGGCATAATAATATATATAGGGTTATCCTCAATACATCATACTGAAGATTCTGCAAAAGCATATTTTACCCCTTATCGTTAAGGAGGTTAATTAAAAAAAAAAAAAAACATAAAATTGATTTTTGGGCATTCTTATAGCTGGCCTCAAGAAACTAAGAGAATAATGGCACCTTATTGCCTTATACTCTACAAAACACTTGACACCTTTTCACCCTCATAGGGGCTGAATTTCATAAATATACTGATATTATTTCTTCGTTATTTGTATAGACTAACTTTCAAAGATATGGTCACGATATCTCATCTCGTTAATGAGCTATTGAGGAGTCCCCGAAAACACATTTCACGTATTTTCACCTTCTTAAGTGTCGGATTTAATTAAATTGTGAAATAGGTTTTAAGGTAGTTGCATGAGCTAACCTTTTAAAATATGAGCAAAAATATCTCATAGGGTTAGTGAGTTATTGAGAAGTCTGTGGAATCGCATATTTACCAACTTTAAACCTCATATGGGTTGAATTAATACTTTTTTGACCTTTTGAAGATAAAAGCAGAACGTTATCTCATCGGGTTAATGTGCTAATGAGGAGTCCTCTAACAAACGTTTAAACCCCTTTTCACTCTCTTAGGGGTTGAATTTCGAAAAACCCTTTCTCAGCGGCTGCATGCACCATAAGGGGAAGCAATTTCTAAATTTACCTACTGTCACGTCCAGTAGCTAAGTACTTATCATTATAAACGACGACAAAGTAAATGAGGCCGCATTATAAGTAATTTGAAAAAAAATTCGAGAAATAACAGCAATGTAATGAGATAGCTGACGAAAAAGTAACGGGTAAAATTTTATTCCCCGCAAACAATGTTTGCAAGTTATATTTGATACATTTATATTATTTTTCAATAGTTTTAATCGTTATACAACCGACGAATTTGGCTACTTTCTTTGTTCTGCATTCTGGTGGTACTCGTAACTTACTAAACCCTTCCAAAAACATCTAATATAGCAAGAAGTAAATTAATTTTACATTTTTATTCCATATCTTTAAAGGAAACAAGTAAAATCTGTAATATATTATTAATGGATATTAGTTATTATCATGGTATAATAACATAACAACTTTCAACTGGCTATCAGATTGTGAGATGAAAGAGGTAACAACGTTGAAAAGTCAATGATGTGACAAACACACCCGTAAAGAAATGCCTTGGAGAACACCAGTGAAGAGTGACAAATGTAACTGATGTTGGAACTACCGTAGTTATAAAGACACAACGGGCATCATCAAACCAGCTGAAGTTAAAGAAAAATAAGGCACATAGTTCAACCATAAATCATCAGTTTCATTCCATATTGTAATAAGAACCTTATCTCTCACGAACATCTGTGCTATACTCATCCTTGCGGTCTGTCCAGGGTGTCTATGGTTGGTATAGTGAAAATTGTATGATTCCCGGCCTATCGTTAGTAGACAAATTCCCTATTCAAACACATTTCGGCTGTCAGTTGTTTCTCTCGTGTGACTTAATATTCCATAGGACTATGGGCTGTTCACAGTAAACTGAGCACTTCTTGAGGCCCTTCCAACAGTCGTTAACCAATAATAAATATATAAACTGTGTTTATTGGTCACATTGCAATGTTTATTTCAAATAGCTGCAGGAAGATGGAAATTGGATAAAAGGAAAAATTTATAAATGGCATTAAAAAGTGCTCATTTTACCGCGAACAGCCTATAGCCAATCATAATATTGGGACGTGTTCTGTTATTTTGCGTAGTGAAGTGGCAAATTTGTATGGTCGTGTGATTGTGTATATATATATATATATATAACCATACACACATACAGTGTATATATAGATATATATATATATATATATATATATATATAGAATGTCCTGAAAGTGTTTTCCTGATTAGAAACTTTATTTACATACGCTATATGTAAGCTAGAGACGTGAGGTTGGTGCCAAAATATTGACAATCTAACCAATTCTTTGTCGCAGGTTTCAGTGAAGTAGCTATAGGCTGTATTGTAGCAGTTAGAGTGTCCAGGAAACCGGACATGTTCACAAATCAGGAAAAAGCTCAGCGTGTCCTCTGGTACCACGAGACCCAGTCACCAATAACAGTGCAGAGGAACTTTCAGACAACGTATGGAAATATGCCGTCCAATGTCAAGAGCATTAAGACGTGGTATGACGTTCAAGAACACAGGATCTGTTGCTGGCTTACCGAGAACTGGACGACCACAAACCAGCAGTGAGACAGTTTTTTCGTGCGAAATCCCAAGAGACCAGTGCGTAGGACTTCGCGTGAATTACAGATACCTCAGCTGAAAGGGTGTAAGAAGTGAGACAGTTTTTTCGTGCGAAATCCCAAGAGACCAGTGCGTAGGACTTCGCAGGAATTACAGATACCAAGAAGTTCTCTTCACGACATCATACACAAAAAGTTCTGTTTCATTTATACAGAATGCATATTGTTCTGACATTGTTGCCCAATGACGCCAAACGTCGGTATGACATTGCAGTCGAAATATTATCACGTATTGAGAGCGATAATGGATATTACAAACGTGTTGCTTTTCCTGACGAGGCTACCTTTTTTTGTCAGTGGCGTAGAGAACCGGCATAACATGCGTATTTGGAGTTGAGGGCCCCTTGGTGAGGTGTCAGAATGCACCGGAGGCAGGCCAAAGCTGAATGTTTGGTGCGCGTTTTTGTATGACTAAATCATCGCATCATTCATTTTGGCCCAGGGCACCATCATATATCCAGTGTATCTGAACATTTTGCAATTATTTGCTGTTCCTCAGTTACTCGAGTATCACCCAGATGTCATGTTTCAACAAGACGATGCACCGCCCCATTTGGGTTTGGAGGTTCGTGCCTATCATGATACGACTTTTCCTGGACTATGGATCGGTCGTGATGGCCCGACAGCTTGGCCTCCATGCTCTTGTGATGTTGACTAATGTAGTGACAGAAACTGAATATCAACTAGATGTGCTACGTGCTACCAAGGGTGCTCGTGTGGAGAGTTACTGATGTGATGTGTTGTCCTGTTCCAACAAAGAAATGGTTAATTTGCCAACATTTTGGCACCGGTTCCACATCTCTACCTTTATAGCTGTTATAAATAAAGTTTATTGGCAGGGAAAGACTTTTCGGAAACTTTATATGAATGTATGAATGCTTACGAATTATAATTAAGTTAGTTCACTTAAAACTGGAAAAATTAAATAATAAATACCACGTGTGGTAGGTGTGATATTATGTGTGTTGTGTTGGATTTACCTGATGGTATTAAACGATACCTTTGATAAGCTTAGGATGGAGCAAGTGGTGTAATTTAGTATGTTATATTTTTTTTAATGTTATGGACTGTCTCGCTGTGCGTTAAATCATTGGTATTTACGTCGCGTGTTTATGGAACAACATCAACAACAACGAGTTTATTATTGCTTCAGTCCCCAGCGTTAAGCCATCACTGAAGTTAAGATGTAATATTTCATAATGTCTGAGTATTTAGTGATATTGGCCCGCTTCATGAAGCCTCCTTACACAGGCCACCCAGGTGCCCAGCAACTACCTCAGCAAGAATCGCGCTGGACACCAACCAGGGGACCCCCGGTCTCAACCACACCAAAACTTACCAGTATCCGCAATATTGGTCGTATTTGAGAATAAATGTCGACTATCCGTTCTATGGTCCGGCTTTGAATACCGCCTTACAGTCCTTACGGACTGGTCGGAGTGAATGACCAGTTGATTTTTCTCAATGTTTGAGTATGTGTGCTGTCTTGACCAAAGCACGCCGGTGCGATCTTCCAACCGCAGCCCGCACGAGTCCTTTCCCACCGTGACCAGTTGCCAGGAGAATCCTTGGCATGGGTTCGGAGGTCACCACATGCTACTCCTTCCTTTCCATGACACTTGTGGGTCTCCCCGAGGCCCGGTTTACCGGGAAAGATGTGCGCCAAATCCCGCGCATAATAACGGCCCACATCCTTTCCGGCTCGCCAAGTTCCTTGTCCATTACCATTATGTCTTCAGATCCTTCACTAAGGCCAAGACATTTGGGCACCAACGGTCTGACCGTAAAGGAGTCAACCATCCCGCCTCCAATCAGAATCGTCACTATCTGCCGTGACTGCGCCCTTCTGAGAGGCAGATATCCCTTTTAACTATAGAGCTTGGTGTAGGGAATACCACGCGTAGACCACGTTTGCTGACTCTCGAAAGAGTCACCTAGCAGTACCATGAGGAGGCGTGGGTACCAAAGTCAGCATAGTTTAAAGTCTTGCGCATAACTGACTGTTACCGCAACTATGTTGCATGTGGGCTCCAATTCTAGGATTTGACTGCAGCCCCGACATCTCATTGTCCATATGCTCTCTCTAAAGGCTGGTATTCTTTTTCACCTCATAATAGGGAAGTCCTATCCCTTAGTCTCGAGTATTCCCGCCGGGCTCGAGCCACATACGTAATACTCTCATTACGCCCTTTAAAGGCCGGTTTGAGCTGTGCTATTCCAGCATCCATGCCAACAGAGAATATTTAGTCATTCCACCTGTCATCTGTCACGACTGAATCACCGAACACAGCCACATGATGCCGTTGGCTATCATGGACAGACTCACACCCATTACAGGCCGGTTTCTCCACCAGACCAAGCGTGTTCATGTAAACGAGTGAAGATATTGGGGCGGCTCGCAACAGTGAGGTATGGAGAGCCGACGAGGGCGATTGATGTGAGTATGGAGCAGCGCTGGAAGGAAAAGGCGGGGGAAACAGCAGATCTCCGATAAAACTCGCCGTCCGGCGGCATCTTCAGGCGCCATTCCCGCATGCGAAAGTCCGGGAGTGCCCCAGCCGGGGACTGAACCAGGTTCGCCATGGTATGAGGCGAGCAGGCTAACCGCTCAGCCACCACCGCCAAGCGTGTCTCAAAATGAAGGTACCATCTGATTACATTAGTTTCCGAATTACCGGGAATGGCGCTAATTAATAGATACACCAGGGGACGGGCCCGCGGAACCCGCGGGCTAAGCCACCATCTGTGAAGCAGGTACATTCGTACGAAATAATAGTTATTGTGACAGTGTTTCCTTGGAACTCCTGCGTGTGATCGCTAGCGCCAATCGGCACTCACTCACACAACCGGTTCTATAGTTGCAATAGGGATATCGTATTTATGGTACAATGTTGTATGGGAATGCCGGCATGTGTTCGCTCGCATCTTCCGAATCTACTTAAGACTTAAAACTTAAGACTTGAGGGTACATGACAAAGGGGTATATGAACTTGCGTACGATAATTATGGTAAATCCGAACCCAACTTTTATGGTATACGTGAACCTTAAGCTGGGGCACAAAAAACCCTCCCACACAACCCTTGTAAGGGGGAGGGGTTCGGTAACCATAACTTGCCCCCTTCCCCATGGTGTACTATAGATCCCCCCCCCCCCCTAGACAACCCTTCTGACCCCCCACCCCCACCCACTCCCCCCTACACATCAACGTTTGGGCGTAAATTGGTATACGCGGGAACTATCGTTCTTGATTTATAGTATAGAGGTACACATGACTATAGGCTATTCACGGTAAAATGAGCACTTTTGAAAACCCTGCTTAAAATCTACTTGCTTGCACGTTGTGTACTCTTCCTCCTTATGTAAGATTAACATTGTCGTCGGCCTCATCACCTTATGCATGCTTCGGTCAAGTGTGAAACTGTGGAATTATTTGAAAAGTAAATATCTAACAAATCTGCTCATTTTTACACTTCGATGCATTAAAAAATAAACAGATAGCGAAAGAAATAATTTAAGTTATCAGAAATGGTCACCTACCACTTTTTATTCGACGTTAAGATACGGAACTATTTCCCAACCATCATTACCATCTTTACTGGGCGCATGTCACTCAGGACACCCGTTGAAATATATGCAGGTAGGGGCGGTGACTTTTTTCTAAGGTTGATTTCAAAAATGCTCACTTTATCTTGAACAGCCTCTAAGCGCGTATTGTCGCCCTTATACCGGTTTTGTCTCCTCGCTAGATGTACTTGACACATTTAATATTACGGCTACCATGCACAGTTAAATATTGTCACAATTGTGATTAGTCTTTAAAAACAATGTCAACGTCCAGCGCGGACGAGGTTATTCTAATATATATATATATATATATAATGTCAACGTCCAGTGCGGACGAGGTTATTCTAATATATATATATATATATATACATATATTTATTCACTAATCAGTAGACATGTACAACTGTATTCTGAAACAAAGAAACTTTGTTCGTTATAATACATCTGTAAATAAAACCATAAGACATTTTAATAACACCATGCCTGCTGGTGTAAGTATGTATGTATATTTATATTGCTATATACTTTCTATTGTGTGTATATATATACTATTCATGGTAATGCGAGCTTTTTTGAAAGCCCTCTCATTTGGAATAATAGTCAATCTTTACACGTTGAATTTCGAGTGCGATGGAATTCACACACTGTGTTTATCACTTACATGGCAATATTTATATAAAAATGTCGTTAAAGTATTAAAAATCGATGAAAGGAAAATGTAACTGGGCTAGGACCTCAAAAGTGCTCACTTACAGATTTACGACGTAATTTATTTTGTTCTTTCGAAACCAGGACACGCGAACATTTGGTCAGCTATAACACGGTCTGAGTGAAATGTGTGAGCGCTGCTGCCATCTATGGACACGATCTGGAACTCCCACGTCGTTTGAGACTGCGCGTCGCCTTGTAGTCGTACTAATAGGGCCCGGAGCGAAGCAGTGACCTTCGACAATTCTCGTTTCGGGCGGTCTGGCCTTATTTGGTGTCACCTGGAGTCTACGTGTAATAATCCAAACATTCCGTGCACTTTCCCAGCATGCAAGTTGCTAGATAGGAAACAAAAAAAAAAAAAAAACTATCTTGAACTTTCAATAACGGATTAGGTCTAGAGATATTATAAAAAAATTACCCCTTAGAAACGCAAAATGTGTCTGAACCTTTTCTATAGGCTGTTCACGGTAAAATGAGCACTTTTGAAAGCCCTGCTTAAGACCTACTTGTATGCACGTTGTGTATTCCTCCTCCTTATAGCCCATCATATTAGCGTTATCAAGGGCGTCTTCACTGGTCGGTCAAGTGAAACTGTAAAACTATTAGAACAGTAAATATTTTACAAATATGCTAATTTTTTACACTTCGACGCATTAAAAAAACTTGAGTACGAAAAAATTATTTAGGTTAACAGAAATTGTTATTTAACACTTTTTATTCGACGTAAAGATACGGAACAACTTTCCCATCCATCGTTACCAACTTAAACTGGACGCCTGTCACTAAGGGCGCCCATTAAAATGTATGTAGGTTGCAGTAGCGACTTTTTTCTAAGGTTGATTTCAGAAGTGTTCACTTTATCGTGAAGAGTTTTTTAACAGGGTTACCATGTTCTGAAACACAAAATGTGGACGCCCCTAGGGATACCAGCTAGTTCGTTTTTTTCGACTGTTGGACATTTGAGTTAAATAAATACTTTTAGGCAAATTATTTCGTATAAAAGGAGTCCAGCCTATATGATATGACATAAAGAATACACATGACACTAAAATACAAAAAATATATATATTGTTTTGATCTCTAGCATTATTTTAGTCAGATCTTCCACAACTAAAACAAGGGCTTTTTTTTTCTCGGAGTTTATCTGCAAATACTAATTTCCTCTTCGTGACGATGAGAACGCATCTTAAGTATTTAAAAAAAAACAGCTTTATTCCGGTTTCGATAGTCGATTAGTATTCCCAGAAATCAAGCGACTGGGTTCCAAATTCAACTCTTGATGACGCCAACACAGAAAGATAGCTACGAAAACCTGAAAATGCGGGCAAAAAGGAGGAATGGTAAAAACGTATGCGGACAGTGAAGCTTAAACCTAAAATGCTGACGTGTCCCGATAAATGATAACCTTATATTTGTGATATTGTCTTAGACCCTGGTCATCAGTTATGCAGAAAGATGATATCGGAAAAATAAATCCATAATGTCGACTATTGAGGGGAATGGAGCGAAGAAAAAAAAATATATACTTTTGCCTGCAATTTAGTGTCGGAATTATTTATGTTACACTAAGGAAAACGTGTCAGTAAACTGAGGCACACATAAAAAAAAAAGTGCAAGCTCCTTTATGCGATGCCGATGCACATTAATTTATCGAAATAAGTGATGCGTGAAGAGATTTGGGCGGCACTTAGCAGGCGATGAGTGTAAAGTGAGGTTAGGATGGAGCAGTGTCGGAATGAAAGGATGGGGGAAACAGGAGATCGCCGAGAAAACCCGCCGACCAGCGGCATCGTCCGGCACGATTCCCACAAGCGATAAACAGGGAGTGGCCCCGCCCGGAATCGAACCCGGTTCGCGTAGGTGGGAGGGCGAGCAGTCTGACGACCACTGGCCGATTTTATTCAGGAGCACGCTTGCCTGGTATACTATGAGTCCATAGAGTGAGTTAAGTTCTATTTCATCCTAACGATTGAAAGTTATCGCAGTTAGTTTATCTACGAAAATAACTTTCTAAGACATGATGCATATTACAGGCTCTACGTTGTATCCCTTAAACACAAATAAAACCAATGTTTTTTTTTTCAGAACCAGAGATATGACAAAAAGACATAATATGAATTTTACATGAATGTTTTGACTATTATCTAGTGTAACTATTTTCCTCTAAATTGGTGCATACAATTTTTAATGAAGTTCTTAAAAGCTTAGGTGGCAGGTAGGTATTGACGTTTCGTTGACAGCACTGGACTTGAACCCAGAAAACCTGGTACCATAATCCAGCATGCAACCGACTTTATTACGGAGGTAGGATTCAGGCAATCAACTTCGGATGTAATCGGCCTAATTTTAAGGCAGATAGAGTTTACTGATCTGGAATATTTACAAGGAAAATAAGTGCATGAGCCATTTAAATTAGGCCTGCGTTCTTTACATGGCTTACAGTAGCGCTGTGTGTAAAATTAGGTGAAAATCGTTTAATGGTTCCCGAGTTAGGGCATAAAATGATATTTTCTCATTCGGCAGTATAGTAAAATAAGGTAAAAAAAAAAAGAGAGACTGTATACAATAATTCTAATAAATTATACGAAACAAGGTTAGGTTGAATTTTGTTGAAAGATTCAATGGATATGAAGAATTTATCAAAGCAATTTACATGACCGTGTATATAAATATATTTTAATGCAAGTAAGAAAGAATATTTTCGTTCGAATAATGATAAAATATTGTTACTAAATTTTCTTCCAGTGCAGGATCCGTAATATTTTGAAAATACTTGCTTATATCCTGAAATAATTTCAGTATGTTTTTTTTGCGTATTGTCGCTCAACTGTACATAACTGTCCTCATTTGTGACGAAGAACGAAATTTCATGCATTTAATTACATCCTTGAAAAAAATAACATATATATACGGTAAGCTTGCAATACATTGTGGAATAAAAAAAAGTAGATCATGTATGATAATGAATGATGAGAAACATAATGTACTCCTACTTTTTGCTACTAGGTAAGCAGTATCACTCTTAAGACTATAATATCTGCTAGATGTATGGTTTCTCGTTGTCGTACATCTTTACCGGGTAAGACTTTTCATCGTGCCTGTTGGGACGTTTTCTAGTATGTTTTGAATATACTTTCATATTTTTTAGCGTTGAATTAGTCTTGCCAGAAGGAAGTCATTACATCCTGGCTGTTTGCAGATGATTTTACTGTTAAATAAGAGTTCACCGAATCCTTATATGAACGTTTAAGAATCACAGACGTACCGAGTCTGAACTGAAGGTCAATGTTTTTGTTTGTACAAAACCAAGTCGATTGAAATTCTTAACCTTGTTGTGTTGTGAATAGTTCGCTGAATAGCAGTGAAAAAAAATTAACTGTTGTCGTCACTACAAAACCGTTGTTTGAACAAAATTTTGTTATTTCTTTTGCAGAGCGAGCAGCCGTGGAGAGAACTGGGCGAGTGTCACAGATGAATACGTAGCAATGCCATCCGGCCCGGCGGAGATTTCTCGCAAGGTGCCGTGTTTCCGTTGACAAAACGACTGGTAACAAAGCGTAGCCCGTTAGATCGCGGGGTGGGGGACTATATAACCACGTGGCGAGTCCTAGTATTGTCAACATTACCAGCATTTCTGGCGCTGGAGCTGGTCGGGGCGTCTGCGATATGGAACACCTGGTGAGTGCAGTTTCGTACACTCGGTTAAGCTTCCTTTGCACGAGTGAGTGAAGTGAGGGAAGAGATTTGGACGGCTCTTGACATCGAGGTCTTGAGAGCCGATGAGGGTGATCGAGGTGAGAATGGAGAAGCGCCGGAATGAAAGGGGAAACGGGAGATCCCCGAGAAAATCGCATTTAAGTCTGTTCGCGTAAGGGTTACCAGACGTCCTATTTTACCCGGACATGTCCTTTTTTTTTAGGCCTTGTTAATTGTCCGGCCGGGTTTTGCAAAAAAAAAAAAAAATCGAAATGTCCTCTTTTCCAATAAAAGCGAAAGACAGCGAAGCTTTACTTTTTTGCAGGTTTTTATATCGTTAAACATATAGCGACGGTACCAACGAACTCCCTGCACAAGTGCAAACTTTTTGGCCATATTACACACAGGCCTATATTACGTCTTTATCAACACTCCTATCTTTTTCTCTGCCTGTTTTTTTACATGTCTAAATTGAGGAGTGCCTAATCCATTCCAAATTTTACAATTAATTGCTAGGAAGTAGAAATCTAAAAGAACAAATAAAATTTCTAAAGAAATTAAATAGAAATATATCTGAACCTGAGCAGTGCGAGAGTTATTAACTGCCAATTAAAAATAATGTGTGCCCAGTGCTTGTGTGCAACTGCGTTTTGTGTGAATAATTATTATTTGGTTACAAAATATTGTATCGTGCCTACAAACTAGATTAAATCGGCTTTCATATTCAGAGAGAAAATGACTATCGCTCTATCTGGTTGCAAAAAAAAATATTTTATAGTCATTAAAAAGCTACATGTAACCGATTTGTGGATACAATTTTGTGACATTGTAATATGCAACTGAACTGCGACACGATATAATGTTTTGTAAATTTCCATTATAAAATAGTGTGTCCACTTTGTTCGTGTCATTTTCTAGCAAGTGTCCACTTTTTCAATGCCAGTTACCAGAACATGTCCACATTTGAGTACCACGTATATGGCAACCCTAGTTCACGATAAAGTGTTCACTTTTGAAATCAACCCTTTTGAAAAACGTCGCTGTCCCTGTAAGCTATTCATATTAAATTGAGCAGTTTTGGAAACCCTCTCGTTTGAAATAATAGTCAATATAGGCTGTTCACGATAAAGCGAGCACATTTTAAGGCCCGTGTAAATTTTTCCCTTCTTCCAATTTCCATCTTCATACTGCTTTTTAATATAAGCATTGCAATGTGACCAATAAACAAAGTGTATACATTTCACCAACATCCAAATTTAACGCCTGAAGGCTGCAATAAGATACATTTATTAACGGTTAATGCCTGTTGCGAAGGCCTTAAAAAGTGCTCACTTTATCGTGAACAGCCTCTAAATGTACTTTATTTTAGTCTTAGGCGTTAACTTCTGTGTGCGGTGGAATATACACGTTGTGTTTATTACTTACATGGCAATATTTATTTTAAAAGATAGTTGAATTATTTTTAAAAAATCGCTAAAATTAAAAAGGAACCAGGGCTTCAAAAGTGCTCTCTTTGCCGTGAACAGCGTAAACCTGCGTGTATTTTTAACGGACACGTGTATTGGCATGCGCCCCAGCAAATATGGTATTGGCGGGGTAAAAGAAGTTCCATATATCTACGTTGAATTAAAAGTGTTGAGTAAACATCTGACAATACTAAAATGATTTATTTTTCTCTCTGGTTTTTTAATACATATAAATGTGTATGAATTGTAAATTTGGTAGAAGATTTATTATTATTATAATTTTACAGTTTCACTTTTCCTGGCGCACGAATAAAGTGATCACGTCCACGGCAATATTGATTTTACATATGGCGGAAGGATACACAATGTGCTTACAAGTACATGTTAAGCTGGGCTTTCAGAAAGTACTCATTTTACCGTGAACAACTTATACATATACTCTATTTGTGGTTTCTGCGCACTTTATGGATCAAACCTTTGAAAAATCATCACATAAATGACGTGCTTAGTTGTGTCCTAAATAAATGGCATGTGTCACCAGCGTTCTACATTTCTATTAAGATTTATTTTTGATTGAAAAGGACTTCTACTTAAGTTCTAACTTCAAGTTATAATATTTCATTTATAATCACTATATATAAAACGGGGATAAAACAGGCGTGTGCAGGCAATGCGCAGTAGGAAATAGTTCTCATGCAAAATGATATTTCACCGTTTGCACACGAATGAGATGCATTGTCCCATAGATATAATTTTCTATTGAATCCGTTAAGTTTTGTTTGCACGAGGCGGAGGAATACCCGAAAAACAACTTTAGCAGAGCTTCAGAATTGTTTAAAGTTACCGAGAATGCACTATAGCGCAAAGTGACTTGTTCATATTATTCGTTGTGTTACTGTAGGCCTTTTTTTTTTTTTTTTTTTTTTTTATAAATTCGTAGTTTTATTCATACTGAATTTAAGGAAGGCTCGTCTTTGATAAGTTGTATTACAGTGATATAAGCCACTCACTGTAAAGTGAGCACTTTTTAAGGCCCTCCCAGCAGGCAAAAATTACCAAAAAATTATATTTTATAGTGGCATCGAATGTAAACTTCTGAGAGCTATAAATAGTGTACAGCGTGTTTGCTAGTCACATGAAAGCTTTTTTTAAAATAACGTTTGGCGAAATAATACAAATAAGCTGAAAGGAATTGCTAAGTACGGCCTTAAAACGTGCTCACTTTAATGTGAACTGACTGTATCAAATTAGACGTATCTGAGATGTGGACAAGGCTAGGCAAGTATGTGTACAAAACCTTTAAACCGTTTGTCTCTCTCGTCTGAATTGATATATATATATATATATGTATATATATATATTTGTGTCCATGAATTATTTAAATGGCGGAGGTTTTTTAAATAGCTAGTTTATTTATCATTGAAATAGTCACAAATGTAATAAAAATCTTCAAAGCCAGTTGCAAACTTACGGCATTACACAATTTACAGTCCGGATATAATTTAGTAGAAATTGAAATGGAGCAGAAGAAAAATCATTTATTGTATCTCGTTGGCTGACATTAAAGTAGCATTGATTTGGTTTGAGTTAGCTGCGCTGCGTGTACCTGAATATAAAGATAACACAAAGTTAATGCAACTGGCTCCACGTCAGCTTCAACGTGAACCGGCCACTGCATGTAATCGGCGATAAACCGAGCTTTTAGAAAAACCTTACTTGATTCCGTATTACATCCCACATTGTAGCCTTCCGTGACGTGTATAAACGAGCACTGCAATTGGCCTTAGAACTGTGGCCTTCGTGACGTGTATAAACGAGCACTGCACTTGGCCTTAAAACTGCGGCCTTCGTGACGTGTATAAACGAGCACTGCACTTGGCCTTAAAACTGCGGCCTTCGTGACGTGTATAAACGAGCACTGCACTTGGCCTTAAAACTGCGGCCTTCGTTCAGCGGAACAAGTGACACTTTGAAATATATCGTCACAAACGATTTCACGTTGCCTGAGCATTGGACGTTAAACCAAAACTATTAATAAAATATTTCAGTTAAGCTATAAGCGAAGTGACTTAGAATGCAGCACTGAACCTGTCTCTGCAACATTCACAACTCAGTTGAATGTATTTAACGCGGTGCAAAAATTTTCACACAACCACGGTTTATGCTTGCATAAGTAAAGATAATGCATATAATTCTAACAGTGTAAGATGTTAGGGTACAATTGATGTATTTAAATGTTTTGATTAATTTTAATTGGTCTACTTTTTATTAAAATTAAATGTTATTTCCATTATGGATGCTTCAAATAGCGGTTTTATTTCTCTAAAGTGATGTATTCTTGTAGAACTGTTTCCTCATACAATAAATTTACGGTGCCTGATAATGTGGTGTAGAAATGCGTACGAGCATATACCTGTTCAGATAGAAATGTGTGTTTAGTAATATTCTTCGCCGCTGTCTCTCACTCAAGTAAACTGTTGTAATTTTAAGAGACTCCGGCGGCTCTAGTGAGACATGTCTCTCGGCTTCATGCGTAGGTAACTCGTGATAGTGTTGGTCTGCAAACCACTCTATAGTTTATCCATGGAAACTTCAAACTTTCCTGAAGCCCTGCCGAAGTTCTACTTTCAGGCTTATTCCTCCATCTCGTGCAAAGTTCTAGAAAATTGCATGGAAGGGAGCGCGCACCGCATTCTTCCGCATTCCGCTTACATGAGAACTATTTCTTGCTAGGCATTACCAAAACACCTATTTTCTCTCTGTTTTTGTTGATATTAACTCCTAATGAAATAGTACAATTTATAAATAAAATTTACCTAACTGTTAAGAAAGGTTTGGAAAGAAACAATATAAGTGAAGAAAAGGCAACAGAGAGAGAAATCTTAAAGAGAAAAGTGTTAAAAATGGAAGGATTCCAAGGCAGGAAGGAAAAGAAAACAGGCTCGAAATGGTCCGAGGAGAGGAAAAAGATACATAGTGAGAAGATGAAGGAGTGCTGGAGGAAGAAGAAGGAACAACAAAGGATGAAGCATTGAAATTGGTTCGTGGTCCCTTGAAGACAATAACGGGAAAAGAAGAAGAAAATCCTTTCATGTTAAGATAAGTAGGTACAAAAAGTTCATGATACATGGAATATTTAGGAAATAACTAATAACCTCATATAGAGTGTGATTTTTCAAAGGTGCTACTCAAAAAGCGTGAAGAACCAGTGAATAGACGATAACAGTGGCTAGCCCTTTGACCTTCGTTCTTTTTTTTTTTTTTTCCGAAATTGTTTATGCTTTGCTGACCGATGGTGGTTATGAATATAGAGGGAGTATGGATCTATTTTTCTGCTAACGCATTATCAAAATCAATGCGTATATGATTTGACGTTAGAACACTTATTTTTTTATATAAACCCGTGCTTTGAGTTCTCGGTACACTTTCTCTAACGTAGTTTTAATGCAGGTAGATTATAGTAGAAATTTTCGAAGTATCTCATTCACGTAAATTGACGAAAAACTGAATATAAACGAACGCGCTCATCACTGCTGAACATGTGACTTTTATGGACGGATTCTCCATTGGCGAGTCAATTTGGGGTCATGAGCAAAAAAATCGGTCTAACTGATTTGTGGTTATGGGTTCGCATCCAGTGTGACTTATGGATACACCTGCAGTTTGTAGGCGTGTTACACGGTTTTGTTTAATATTCCTAACTGTTCTGTGGTTTGCGGAAGTACGTAAAATCAGGACAATTAATTATTTAAGGTGCGTAGTCAGTAACACTATTATAATACATGTGACAGAAATATTTAGTTATTAAACTATTTAGTTTTTATTCCTCAGACCCTTACGGAGTCAATATAATAAAAAATAAGGTAGGTTTAATAAACGACTATAATTTTTCTATTTAGTGAAGTGGACTTAATGGAATGCATTTTCTTTAAGTTACGAAATTACACTTATCTGGAAACAGTCGATTGGCCGCATTACTGGCTGAAATCAATGGTAAGTCTGAATGCTGAGAAAACACAACTACAGAAGCGACTAGTCTCTCTTCATGATCGGTAGATGTGTACCAACAAAGACTAAAAAAAAAAAAAAAAAAAAAAATTAAAAATAATGATTAGTTGCTTGAGCTTAAATATAGAGAAAATGTGAAGAGACGTTACGATATCGGTATTGTTGCAGTAGCATCATGTACATATATCGTGCATCCTTTCTAGTTGGCGCAACAGATCACGCATCACTGGAATTCACTGAAACGAAATCGCTGAAGGTTAATGACTAATAAAGTACATCGGTTCCACCTCGGTATTTCCGTGTTGCGCTGGTTAGGGATTGAAAGGTGTGAAAAAATATATTAGTATTTGTTGATTCAACGTGGGTGTATCCGTGGTCTTGCAGTAATTGCACATTCGGTAATCATTCTGTCGCGGAAAAATATTTGTTCACTTATGAAGATTACCAGTAATTATATACGTATTACAGTCTAACAGCAGTACATATATGACATAAAAAAATCCTTATAAGTTACCAGTGCCAGTTAACAAAGCTGAAGAAATATGTTGGACAAGCTATGTACTTCTGTGATGTGGAGTTCGTTATATTTTCATTCAGAAGTAAAATATTTTCTCACGTAGATTTATATTTGCGATAGCCAAATTAAAAAATTTTTGAGCGTGTACATGTTCATTCACGAGAATGAAATCGCGATATTTTTATTTAGCTACGAATAATCGTAAATAATTGTTGACAGAACTTGCTGAAATATTTTTTTTTTTTTATAACATGTGTTACGGGTTAGTCTGAAATGAGATTCCGTGAAGTCGCAAATTGAAAATGTTCTTATTTTCTGTTTTCCGGTGTTCACGGACTCACCATATGTACTTTTTCAAGTTTGTCGGTTTCCAACGGATGTATGTGTTTGTAGAGCGTATACTCGCGGACAGCCAGCAGAAGAAGAGAGAAACAGATGGAATGTACTAATGCCTAATAAAAAATAATATATTTTTTTATTATTAGCGAGGTTAGGTTAAGATAAGTATTTTAAGACTTGCAGTTTAAAAAATCAGATGTATTTTAAAACGTTGCATAAGTAATATGTAATTTACTAGTGACATTTGTTTCAGTGGCTGCCATGTTATACATTTTAATAAAATAATGCACAATACGAAGATGATTTTAACACTTATAGAAACTAACCCACAAAATATGCATGTATATTAATTATTCATTTCTAACGTACCATATCCGTATCATTTGACGACATATATGTAGCATTGGTTCGAAATTATTAATTTATTACATATTAATTACGATTCTGGTACTTCTTTCTCTCGTAAAAATTTATATGAATTCTCAGAGAGTCTTTCTTTGGGAAGGGGATACATATTGATGAATAAACTTATAGACTAAGTACTTCTGTGTGAATTTATCATGATAAAATATGTTCGGCATTATGTTGAATTTAACTTAAATGTACAATGTATTTACTTACTGTAGTAAGAAAAAGAATATCTAATAGAAATTAGTGGCTAGTATTTTTCAAATATTATTTATTAAAGTAATAGTGGCCAGATTATTTGGGCCACTGTTACTTTAACCATCAATCACAATTAGTAATAAACGACTGATTTAAGCAAATTTATGTAAAGTTAATGTGTTACGTCATGTGGGTTATGCATATTTCAATGTGGATTCATGAAGTTCACATAAATGTTTCGCATTACTGTATTATCTGTTCTTTCCCATGTGCATATTAGTGCAGTGCAGGAATATCTGCTCACTGATTTTTTTTTGTATTGTACTGAAAAGGGCTTATTAACGTCCCCGCTGTTATGCCGGAAGGCTTATCAGAGGTCGGCTTACAAACTAACTTATGACATAACTTAAACTAACACCTAAGCCTTACCTGGTATTCGAACCCAGAACATCCCGCGCCCCAGGCCGGCGATGCACCAACCGAGTGCACCACGGGATGTTGGCACTCATATTCAGTTAAATACACAAGTGATAAACTCAACTTAAATCAGTATTAGAGACTATTAACTCCTCCTCTTCACATCTCTGATATCTAGGGACGAAATCAAACCTATTAAATACAACGTTTCGTTTTGTGACAACTTCGTTCTACACAAGTTTGAAATAGCATTTTGTACTTATTTTCTTCTGTCTGTTGTTTTTGGATTGAACTCATTAACCTTATTAGTCTCTTTAACATCTCCAGTTATATTTAGCCAAACATTAATTTGCTTTGCGCCGTTGTTTATGTACTTGTCTTTAAACTTCAATTATTGGGTTTATGGCATTTGCAAACCATAAAGTGAAATTTCACAGTACAGCTGACGCTGAAAGCTCACTTTATCCTTAGAAACACAATACTATCACCTAAATGAAGTAATGTGACCTATAATTATATGGACGAAAAATGAGCACTTAGGCAAAACTACAATTGTCTCTAGCGCATTATCCGAAATTTGTGTTTGGTGCAATTAGAACAACATTGCAGTAAACGACTTACTGGGACGAACTTAGCTCTTAAAGTTGTTATCATCTCAAATGAAACATAAAAATATCAAATATCAATATTTAGAAGTAATGTTTTCTGAAACAATGGGCGACCTGAAGGAAACTCATCAAAAGACTTAGATTTAACTACACGACAAATTTACTTATCGACTTATGGAAAAAAGAAACATTAAAAATCTTAACAATGGTTAAAAATCATAACAGCTTCATTCTTAAAATAAAATATGCTTGAAGAGAGAAAATATAACTATATATCAATAACAGCGTCCGCAATAAAGAGAGATTAATAACATAATATTGCTGACTCTTATAGAAACTAACCCACAATATCTGTACATTATTCATTAATTTCTGACATGCCATATCCGTATGACGACATTATGTAGCATTATGTTCGAAATGATAAAATTATAGCATATTAATTTCAATTCTGGTAGTCCTTTCTCTCGTAAAAAAATTATATAAATTCTCAGAGAGTCTATTTTTCTTTTTTGTTTTACAAAGTATAGATTATCTAATTATGTTTTTCCTTTTCTTCTAACAGGTATTAACTCTGTTCCTGCTCATGGCCTGCTCACACAGCGATGGCACTGTACCGCTCACCAGGATAAACAAGAGATCCATCATGGGCGGCATGGGAATGGGAGGGATGGGAATGGGAGGGATGGGAATGGGGGGTATGGGAGGCATGGGTATGGGGAAAATGGGCATGATGTCCATGGGAGGGATGGGAGGCTATGGTAGTGGCTTGGGTTGGGGAGGCATGGGAGTAGGAATGGGTAGGTTCAGCAGAATGATGGGAATGGGTGGTATGGGGATGGGAGGGATGGGAATGGGTGGTATGGGAATGGGTGGTATGGGCGGCATGGGTGGTATGGGCGGCATGGGTGGTATGGGCGGCATGGGTGGACTTGGTATGCATAAAATGGGCATGATGGGCATGGGATACGCACCAATGTATTCCTACGGCGGGGGTAAAGGATTTATGGGATAGTTTTTCTTCGTCGTGAGACTACATTTGAATTTAAATGCACTGTGTTGACCAAAGCCTGAAGCGGATGTACGACAAAGTGGCACAAGTTTGAGTTAGAGATTTTAAAGTCATTGTGCTAGCAGGAAGAGGACAAGCGGTGCAAGAAATGATGATGGCAAAATAAAACTTCTATAGAACTTCATAGGAAATGTGTTTTAGTGAAATTGAAATCGTAATTTATCAGTATCAGTAAATTGTCCTTTGTAAATGTGCTAAAATTATGTAAATGTACATAAAATTGTGACATGTACATCAGACAAGTAGAAATTAAAATTTATTTTCCTTTCGGTAGAATTATTATTTTTTGTGGTAGTTTTCTAAAAAAAAAAAAAGTGATACAGTGTTACTTTATTTTTGCTGTTAAGTTAGCAACTCTTGTTTGAAGAGTTCTAGGCTATTTTCAGGCACGGTTCTGTTGTTCGAAATAATTGTACTGCAGTATTATAAAATGTATAGTTGATTATGAAAATGGATAAATTAATAAGACTTTAAAGCAATAGTTTTAAATCGTTCGCAAGGTACTGTAAACTTCCATTAACCCATAAGACCACTAGCATACCTTCTTTGTAATCTTATAGAATTAAATTCTTGCACAAAATTTGATCAATTAAAATTTTATTATGATCGTTTCTAATGATAAATGAATTTCAAAATCACAAAAATTATTTAAATGCTTATAAATTTTTAAGTGCCAGGAATGTTCGGATATAGACACGGTAAGAAATTAATCTTTGTTTTAGTGAAATAATTTTATTATTGTGTCAATAAGAAAGGTTTGTTGAACACGAAAACTTAAAAACAACTTCCAAGTAGCAGATTGAGTCGGACGTGTGTCTGAGTGAACGTTACAAGTTAGTTCAAATGTTTTGGAATGTTACACTGTTTATGAGACTTGGTAGGTGCAAGAATATAGTAGCAAAACAAACTTGTTTCGTAAATGTTGCATACCTCAGGTTAATTCACTATTTTGGTCATTTTCAGTTGATGGAAAAAGTGACAGACTTGGAAAGTGGATTCTACACATATAAGAGTAATTTGTTGTTGCAACACTATTAAAATACAAACACCTTAATTTTTTTGTTATTTGTGAGCCGTCAGTAAATCATGTTGCGGTTAGTTAACCTTACAAACTGTTAATGTACTAATGCAACTGTAATATGAAGAACTTTTATAAAAAAAAATGCTAGGGCTGCGGTTGTGTACTGGCCAGACTACTCGCCTCTCACCTAAGTGAATCAGGTTCAACTCCCACGCATGTGGTAATCGTGCCCGTACGATGCCGCTGGTTGGCGGGTTTTCTCGGGGATCTCCAGTTTCCCCCCGCCCTTCCATTCCGACGCTGCTCCATACCCACAATCGCTTCACTCTCATCGGCCGCCCATATCTCTTCACTCACCACTTGTGACAGTGCTACCTCCTTATTTTACTGTCAACTTTAAGGTGGCGTAAAAATTTGCGCGCTAAAAAAAATTGGTGTCGAATTTATGTCAACGCCTGCGTCAACAATTTTCTTGTTTTTCCTTTGCTCTAGAACAACATTCTGAAGTAAAATAATACTACCTGTAGAATGAAATCACGGAAGGGGAGAATCGAACCCACAGCCTGCAAGCGCGGTGATCTACCCTTAATTATGTACCATCGCCCCACGAAATCCTCTATTTTAACCTAAGTTGCCGAGTTTAACATTAGTGGTATTCCAGGACACATAGCGGCAAACTGCAGCAGACACTCGTTATGTGGGTGTAGTGCATCGTGCTCTGAAAATATATGCATATTTGGCACGCACCATCTTAGAAGCGAGACGACAGAATGTTCCATCATGAAACAACAGAAGTGAATGTCACTTCAGAGTATACTGGCGTTGGCTGAACATTACTTCTATGTCGTAGCAACACAAATATTTAGCCCTCCCTGTTATTTTTAGCGTAACATATTTGGTTTTTGGAAACAGCACCTAGTTCCTTTGTTAACGTAAACACTTCAACAGTATATTCCCATGACAGTAGTGTGTAAGCGGTATATTTACTAACGTTATCACAACATCATAAATATCAGTACAACATGAAAGTTCAAACATAGGCATCAAAATAATAATTTTTGTAGCAACACCATTGCGCTTGTTTCCGTGTGAAATTCAAGGCCAGGTAACTTTCAAAGTCTGCTTTTTTTTTTTGTAGGGTAAAACTATTTTAATTAACTACGTTTACCAGCTAAAATACTAAACTGTTTGATGTAAAAGTTTAATTTACTCTTTTATTACTTCGAGATAAGTGTTTTGAAATTATTAAAACTGCTTTTAGTAGAAACGTATAAACTGCTGAACCATATGTAAATTTCGAGAAAATAGTTCAGTAGGTTTTATTGTATATTAATACTGCAATACAATGATATGTTAGCCCCAGCAGCTTTATCAGCTTGATTTATGGTTGAATCAAGTTTGTCATGAAAAGCTTCCAGCCATGTACAGAGGTTAGACTGCTCGCCTCCCACCAAGGTGAACCGGGTTCGAATCCCGACGAGGTCGCTCCCGGATTTCCGCGTGTGGGGAATCGTGCCCGACAATGCCACTGGTCGATGAGCTTTCTCGGTGATCTCCCGTTTCCCCTCCCCTTCATTCCGGCTCTGCTCCATAATCACCTCGCTTCAGCCTCATCGGCTCTCAAGACCTCGATGTTAAGAGCCGCCCAAGTCTCTTACACTCGCAAGCTTCCAGCCATCTTGTTGCGCAAGCCAGAAAGTTTGAATCAAGGTAACTAGTCTCCACACAATAAGCTCGATGAGTTCAACTGGAATTGTTAAGCTTGCCTTCGCAAGCTGCAAGTATTACTCGAGCCATCTGGCAACTTGTCATTAGAAAATATGTGCCAGACGTGAGAAATTAGTCTTGACTCAAGCTTGGGTCACAAATGACTATACAAGCTTGCTTGGCAAGGCAAATTCGAGTCAACTCGCAGGCGTATCGCAGAGAACTGCACTAGAATACAAACAGTGGACTCAACAGCATGAGTCGTAACTTTGGATTCATGGTAGTTTCAGGCAATGCACGAGTATAGAAAATTTGCTGTTATTTTTTAAGTTTAATGGCAATGGTGCGGTGAAACTGAATTCTCGTTGTGATTGGATCTTCAGTGCCTAATTTTGCTGTCTTCTTTTGTTTCTGTTTTTGTGTTTGTCTAACTGTATCATTGTCTCTGGTTCCATATCTGTTTATTTATATTATCTCGTTTCTATTGCATTCGTGGTACTCATCCATACATCGTGTTATTGGTTTTTGTTTTGTTTACTCTTGTCGTAGTCACTGTAGGCAATGGAGATCCACTCGAAATGCGTATTCAGAAAATTAGTACTTTGCGAGTCGTTTAATACTTTTGTGCTTAATTTTTAATTTTGTGTTTTCTGGCACTTGTAAAAAGTCAGGGACATATTTATAATTTTTTATCATTTTGTTCCTGGCTTTTTGCAAGCGGGAAATAGCACACGGTAAATATTAGATGCAACAATATTAAACAACTTTTGAATTGTAAATTGTCTGTTATCAGACATTTACAATAATGCCATTGAGGCAAAAATAATGACACGAAAACGAAGTATTTTGGAACATAATAGGTGATGCCGAGCCTTACATGCACTCGGCCACTTTCGGCCATGTCCTTCCCCTGAATTGTTTCGGTGGCCCAGTGAAAGGAAGCGTGTCTGATTGTCCGTCGCAGCAGCTGTTAGGAATGTGTTTTGTTGGGCAACGCTGCGTAGCGATTTGCCCGCGGACTGCTCCGGAAATTACGACGTGAAAAAAGGAACCGCGGTGGGTGGGGGAAGGGGGGGGGCAGCCACACGCTTGTTTATTCCACACCAATCACCGCTCGGTAATGAAGGCAATAGACCGCAGGTTCCGTACTTTACGCGCGCAACAGTGCTCCAAGGAGCGGAAACTATAACTCACGCAAACTCATGAATATTATGCTTATATATTCCAAGCACGTATAAGCAGATAACTAGCCTGTGTCGCCTCTTGGTCGTATATAATTACTCGTGTTTTAGTTTCTCGCATTTAGATTGCTGTGCTGTTTTATTATTTATTTGACTCAATTCCTTCATGGATTTTTTTTTGGTCTTTTTACATACGTATTCTTGACTACAGCATACCTGGCTTGCATTCTGTCGTGTCTGGTAGAACTGTTGTGTTTGAGTGCATTTTTTTTTTTTTTTGTTATTCTGTTCCATTTTGTACCTGCGTATTGTGTAAGTGTTATCATAATGTTTCATTTTTCAAGCAGGCGTCTAGCATGTGTTGATTTCTATGCGTTATATGTGGAAAGTATTTTTTTAGTTATGTTAAATTTGAAATGTCATAAAATCAAACTTGTAAAGATATCAAAATTAACATTTTCGATGTAGAAAACTCGTTCTTCGAATACAAAAATATATCTTAATGAGTTATTTGTGTAATACACCTAACATTTCCCAATACTGTTAAGAAAACAAAAGGAAACAAAACCTTTTTGTTTAATTTCAACATATAAATTAAATTAATGTATCATCAGTTAGTGGAAACCAATTTTGTTAAAATAAATATATAATTGCTGTTAAATTTATTTGCAAAAATAATTTGTGTGCTAGTGAGTTTAAATCCTAAATATACGAACTGGCCAGTAATGGGTAACTATAAAACTTGAGTATCATAACACCTGCTGCTCACCAAAGGTTCTCACATAATCTCTAGAAATGACTCATTTATTCGCCGACTATACACGGCGTTGTATTTAGCGCCACCCTGACTAAATATGTGGTTCAGCTGACTTTCAAATTCTTAAGTCACTAGATAATTAAATCACGTGGTCACGCGGAGGAAAAAAAAAAACGTAAACAAGATGCGCTGCGATACTCATGCGAAACGCGTCGCCCGAAGCAGAAACAATGATGCAACTTACAAGCAGCTTGCATTGTTAGCTGGACGCAACGCGGGATAATTGAGAAGAATTGTATGTGACTTCAACCAAATGTTGACTTTTTTAAAATTACATGAAATCAAATAGATATTATATATATAGGCTGTTCACGGTAAAATGAGCACTTTAGAAAACTCTGCTAAAGATCTACTTGTATGCACATTGTGTATCCTTCCACCTTACGTCAAACAAACTTTGCCGTGGACCTCGTCGCTTTATTCATGCGCCGGTCAAATGAAGCTGTGAAATTATTAGCAAAGTAAACATTTTACAAATTTACTCTGTCTTACACTTCGATGCATGAAAGAAACAGAAAGCGAAAGAAATAATTTAAGTTATCACAAATGGTTACCTAACACTCTTTATTCGACGTTAAGGTATGGAACTACTTTCCATCTGTCGTTACCAACTTTACTGGGCGCATGCCACTCAGGACGCCTGTTAGAATGTATGCAGGTAGGAGCGGTGACTTTTTTCTACCGTTGATTTCGAAAGTTCTCACATTATCGTGAACATACTTTGCCATGGATTTCGTCAGTTTCGGTCACATATAAATGCGAACTGCAAGGACGTAAACGGTTCGGAGAGCGTTGAATGACCTTGTTCGCCATAGACGTTAAAGCTGAAATTGGATGAAGAAAAAAAATCATTAATCTGTTGTTATAGGCATAATACATTAAAAATACATTTTATCATGTTAGTAATAAACACAGTGTGTATTTTCCACGCCACTCGGAAGTTAATATGTAAGGCTAACATAATATGTTTTTATATCTAATGACTATTATTACAAATAGAGAAGGCTTTCAAAAGTGGTTACTTTACCGTGAACATACTATATTTACCATGTGTACTAGTGCTGTTCTTGCTCGGAGAAACTGTTGCGTACCGTAGAAAACCGCTATTCAGTCACCGACTGTACCTCTCACGATCTGTAAGTCCATTTATATGGCGGGTCACGGCAGGTCAATGTTGGTCACGATCGGACCACTGACCGGGGTCTCAGCTATTCTGAGAGTGGACTTCGACTCCGGCAAGTGTCCGGTAATAGCCCACCGGAAGGTTTGGCAACTCGCGTCATACACAGCAACTCCGATACAGTTCATTCCCGGCTGAGTCAACTGATTCGTAGAGCGTGCGTAGCAGTTGGTCTTACTTCGAATCTCCTGCGCTCCTGCGATATGCAGCCGATAATGGTGCAGCGAGACGGGCGTGGAGCAGCCGCCGGGATGCAAGGGCGGGGGGAAACGGGAGATCGCCGAGAAAACCCCGCCGACCAGCGGCAGCGTCCGGAACGATGCTCGCGTGGGAAAATCCGGGAGCAACCCCGCCGGGAATCGAGCCCAGTTCGCCTAGTTGGTCAATGTGCTATAGGTTGTTCACGGTAATCTGAGCCATTTTGTAAGGCGTGCTTTAGTTATAATTGTATGCGCAAGGTGTAATCTTCCACCATTTGTAAAATTAACATGCCGCCGACCTCCCGTGGCGCAGTCGGTTGGTGCGCCACCCATCTGAGGTGCGGGAGGTTCTGGGTTAGAATCCCGGGTAATGCATATGGTTAATTTAAGTTAAATTGTATGTGAGCCGTCCCCTGCTAAGCTTTCAAGCATAAAATCGGGGGACGTTAAAAAGCCCTTTACATTTACAATTAACATTGCCATGGACCTGCTTGCTTAACTGATGCGTCGGTTAATTTTAAAACTTCCCTAATTCTTACACTTATCGCAGGGCAAAACAAATAGTTTCAGTATTCTGAAATGTAAAAAAATTAATTTAACTTCAACTTTAAAACCACGTGACTACTTTTCATCCATCGTTAAAGGCTGTTCACAATAAAGTGAGCAATTTAGAAAGGAAACTTAGAAAAAAATCACTGCGCTGGCAAGCATATATGTTAATGGGCGCACTGAGTGACATTCGCCCAATTAAGTTGGTAACGACGGATGGAAAATAGTGCCATATCTCAAAGTCGAATAAAAAGTGTTAGGTAACTTGTTGACAACTTACATTTAATTCTATCGCTTTCGGTTTTTTTAACACATTGAAGTAAAAAATAAGCAAATCTGTAAACTATTTACCTATGAAGCCCAATGCAATGTTAATTTTACATAAGGCAGAGTGGTATACAACGTTTATACAAGTAAGCAGGGCTTTCAAAAGTGCTCATTTTACGGCGAAGAGCCCATACCATCTCGACTGGGTGCACGCCAGTCAGTGTCCGTTAAAACGTACGCATTTAGGGGCGGTGACGTATTCCACGGGTTGACTTCAAAAGTGCTCGACTAACTGCGAATGTGCGCGCGATGCGTTCGCTACCGGATTATGATTCGAGATTTTTTTCCCGCGGCGACGATCGGGGACAAAGTGACAAAAGTTTCTTGTCAATAACGAAATGTTGGTACTATTACGGCGGAATGGAGCTGTCGGCATGGCGCCAGCTCGCGAAGGTAAAAGTTACCAAAAAGGTTTTAAAAAATCACCTCCTCATTGTCCTTTTCGTATCATATTCGGGCTATATTCCAACAATATTAGATATAAACACCTTCTGATAACATGTTATCTCTTAACGGAGTAAATTGTTCGGACAAGCTCTGGAACCGGAAAGGAAAAGGCCATTTCCTGTAGCACTGCATTCGCCTTGGTTGATAGCCAAAAACACGTAGAACCGAAATAAGAGTATCTTTACCGAGAATAGAGCATCGGTCCTAGCTAATTGAAGTCCATTTTGATATGACTATGCCATAAAGACATGAAATAGGTGTTCGTAAATTATTTCCTAAATTTAGCAAACAAATTCCAAGCAATTTTTTAATATTTTGTGATGTATAAATAGCCATATAATTTTTAATAGAATAAAGAAAAACATTATTTTGTATTTGAACGCAATAACGTTGAACTTGCAGTCGTAACCTGCACGTGGATTTTTTTTTCCCGTCACGGTATATAAAATTCACAATTTTTGTGTTTCTAACACGCACAAACAATAAAAACGAACTTAGTCGAAATCGGAGTAGTCATATTACAATAAAATATCATGAGTTAATTGAAGAAATCTTTTAATAACGCTATAGGATTTTTTTTTTGCATTTATAAAATATTAATAGCAGTATAAGATTCTTTTAAAAATATACTCCTCTAAACATATTTAAAATTAATCAAGACTTGACCTTTTACTACCGCTTGTGGATTTTTTGTAAATTTTCTCGTTTTTCTACTTGTATAGTTCAAAAACAATATAATTGTGATTTTAACATGCCAAGACGCAAAAATAACTGATTATAAGTTTTTTTTATTAGAGAAAAGTGTTCCTACAAGTTAAGTATACAGGTTTAAATCTAATTCGTACAAACCAAAAAGATTATTTTATTTCGAATATTGGTTTCAAAAAGATGATTTTAATTGGTCAACCAACTGTCCTGGATTGGAATGTAAAGTATTTGAAGTAACTTACATATGTCTACTTTCCTAGAGAGTAACTGTTATATTCCACCTTCTTAAAAGACCTTTACAACTTGTTTGGAACTGAAGGCACTTTATTTGAGATTTTAAAAGGTTCAAATTACAGGTAATGTATTGAAGTATATATATATTCAGTTTTCATCGGATATTAATTTTTCCACTTTCTAACGAGCGGACGAATTTTTGAAATCAAATTCATGTAAACAACATTATAAGTCTGTCTGAAAGCGTGAGCATTTTCTACTATAAATTTTTGTACTATGAACTTTTTGATAACTAAATGTCGAATGATCTGTTTTTGCAGGTTTCATCAAGTGAAAATTCGCATTTTTCTCTGCTCAAATCAAAGACTCGAAATTTAATAGACCATCTATAAAAAAAAATTAAACTTTCTGATTGAATTCAAACCTGTGGCCTTGGTACACAGGGGCAATCCCTTTCGGGTAACAAATTATAATAAATCAATGATAAAATCTTATCGTCAATACACATCGTTTCAAATATTATTTAAATTTTGAAGTAATTTTCTTTGATTTCGATTTTCGGCTTGCCCAATATCTGGACTGATTTACTGTCTCTTATGGCAAGACGTTGCGCTGATACGCACGGAAATATACTAGCTATTTTCAATCAGACTGGAAATTTCTAAACTGGCAAGACCTACATCCGCACCACCCACGGGTAGCGGCCAACCCGTTCTTGCAAGACACGACGAGGATTAAATAATAATAATAATATTGTGTAGTAGGCCTGGAATCGACGCCATCAATCTTGGGCCCTGGGGGCAGTTTTCAATCTAACGGAAATATTCCCCTTCCATCTTTTCTACTCCTCCCTCCCCCCTTCGACAAATACCCCGCCGAAAAAAAAAAATGCCCCATGAACGTCGTTAACTCTTGTGAAATCGCATTCGGCTGAGAGAGGGCATTTATTAGGGCGGATCTGATACATCGTTGTCTGATGCGACCGGAGAGGAGAATTTCAGGGAAATTAGTGTATCTCAGTTGGAGGTTTTGATCCTCCCCAACCGCGGCAGAGCCTTTCTCTACGCGATGTCGTTGGCTTCCTCGAAATCGAAGTCGTGCTCAGAGGCTAAGAGAAAGTGTTATTATTAGTTTGAAGTTATAGTTATTGTTAGTTTGAAGTGTTATTATTTTCCTATACAAAAACAGAGCCTACATGAAAATCATCCCCAAAAGAGATACGTTGAACGGTAATGTGACACTTTATTTTTCGTTGATAATTCACTAGACCCTAAACCGCGTTCGCTATGGAATATACATATCGCAGTAGATTTACCACAAAGCTTTTTTTTTTTTTTTTTTTTTTTTTGGGTTCTGTGAACTGTGCAAAACTGTGCAGTTTTTTTTTCCCCCACGAACGTAGATAATTTTTGCAGCTTTTGGGAAATTTAACACCTGAACAGATTTTCGAATATCAGTACGATCTGTGATAACAATACATGGAATTTTCTTAACAAGACGTAAGTGAAATTAATTATACTGTTGCGGTATACAAGCGCACATATCTCGTAAATAAATAAGAAAATGGACAAAGAGTTATATATTGTGTCAGGAAAAGCATTATTATGAAAATAAATATTTCTGAATTTTAAAAAGGTACATGATGTGCTAAAAATTCCAAAGCACAAGATTTAATTTAATTTTTTTATATCAACGAGACATGCACATGTAATAAGAAACGCTTTATATAAAATAACTCCTTCAAAACATTGCGTTCCAAAATTGTATTATTGTGTAAAACAATTATTAATACGTATGAAATAATTTATTTGCCGTTTACGTAGCAAACTGGGTGTCAGAAAATTATTTAAAAGAAAAATTTTACCCAGCAAGACTCTTATAAATCTGCATCGGCTTGTGAAAATAACCAGCTTCAGCGTATAACTGGTCGTGAAAACTACTTTTTATAAGGCTTCACTCCACATTCAAGAATATTTTACAGGAAATAAAGCTCATACATCTCTGGATAACCATTCGATGAGGCGATGAATATTGTTTATGCGGATCAATTTCATTAGAAATATTGACATAGCTCTTCAGCACGAAATTTATTTTTAATATAATTTAATATTATCAACGCTCGAGGTTGTACCAGCTATAAAATAAGCCGCAGTGAAGTGATAATGATGCCATAGCTATATTATTAATATGTTTCACTCGATCACTTCAAGGAAACGAGTGTTGAAATTCAGAAACGAATGCGTTTTCCCACAACACGTGGTGACAGAGGGAACTAAATTGAAAGCTAAGCACATTATAAACTACGTTTGTACCCATAGGCTAGTTAGTGAAACGTATAATTTCGCAATGTAACATCACCCTTTGACGGGCGGGAAATTACTTGAACGTTCAATTACGGTGGAAGACGAGCTAATATTCATTATCTGCACGTAAGTTAATGTTAATTCGTCGCCGCAGTTTGCCCACTTCCATTAAACGAATGGTTGCTGTGGTGAGGTAATCCGAGAAAGACTGAGGTAGAGGAGCCCCTCAATTAAGTTACCTGCCATTTACCAATTGTACTGTGTAACCACAGACTGCGTGCTTATTCCAACGTGGTAGTCACGTTTCAGCTCAACGAGCCACCATTTTACACAGTAGACGAGTTACGGTAGATGTGCCTTATATATACGTTTCATATATATATATATATATATATATATATATATATATATATATATATAATATTCACGAGTTCACGTCGCAGCTTACATAGGTGTTAAGATGAGTTAATTACACTATTCACAAAACCTTTTGCGATGGAAATTTTACAACTGACACTCCGTATAATTTCCATGCTTTTCATCATTGCCATATATACAGATATTGCAAAATTTTTTTATACTTTCGTTGGCATAAAAATTGAACATATTCCTATGTCTTTAAATTGGGAACATTTTTTACGGCTTGTGGTCTGTATTCATTATTGAAAACGTAAATATGGACTGACAGATTTTACCGTTAAATTCAATGACATCTCAAAATAAATTGATGATTATGGTTAGTTCAGAGCTTAGCCATAAATTTGAGAGATTTTTCTGAACAAGAAATAGTGTCTAAAAACTGACGACGTCAGACTCTCTGCTTCAGTGCTCGTTTTGATAACTGAAAATCTAGGATTAATATAAAAACGCTTGTACTAAACACCAGGAGCTCACAGTCAAATATAATTTGATTGAATTTTCGTTTCAACGTCTTTTTATACTGTGGAGACAAAGAATTGCACTGTGGCCAGGTGATAAACCGTCAGTGCCTTTTACTGATTTGCCAGTAGATAACAGCTTATTATCTGAATATTCAGTTAAATAACTTTACTGACTGAAATCACAGTATCATATGTAGAGTGTAATTAAACCTGAAAGCCTAATTTACCAGACTGGTTAATACATTTACGTACAACCACGCTTTAAGTGTGATTTGATTTAAAATGTACATACAATCATGTGTGAAGTAATGCTTGTGTTACAAAAAAATGTCCGTAAAACCATGCATGAAGGGGAACTTGTTAAAAAATTTACGTTAATTAATGCGTGATGTAGTGTCTTTCCCCTGCGGAAGGAACAGAATTGCAAACACTGATTCATCCATGGCGAACTATCGTATTACCTAACAACTTTAAATTTTTCTGTCTCTTCCACAATCTTTTAA
The DNA here is from genome assembly GCA_029891345.1 of Dryococelus australis. Classification (NCBI taxonomy): domain Eukaryota; kingdom Metazoa; phylum Arthropoda; class Insecta; order Phasmatodea; family Phasmatidae; genus Dryococelus; species Dryococelus australis. Next base: position 39,391,427 of record CM056993.1, read on the forward strand.
AAATTATAGTATTTCCTGGTAAAACAACATTTTTTTTAACTTAAGATTTGTACGATTATATCTTATGAGTAGCCATGATAACACGTGACGTGGAAAGTGAGATAAGCGAATTTCTGTCCCAACGAGTATAGAAAACTTTGAACCATACAGTGTTGTTACGTTTTCGTATAAAATTTGCCAAGTTCAGGGGTTTCCAGCCGACATATTAAGCAACTTTCTACAAACTCGTATGATGGCCACAGGACTTCAAATGTGTGTAACATTAAATTTTCTGTTTTTTATAAGACTTTTTAGAAATTAATGGTGAGGTAAATTTTATCAAATTATACCTGTCCGCAAACTCTCGACGTTATATTACGAAATTGCGTCAGTGATTGCCCGGTATGTGGAAGGAAACCCACTTTGAAATAAACGATCTCCATTGAAGCCTGCCGGAATGCGACCTACGAACTCCATAACGGAAATAACTCTACGGATGAATCTCACCAAGCGAACCGGGTTCAATTCCTGGCCGGGTCACCGGATCTTCGCAAGTGGAAATCGTGGTGGTCGATGCCGTTGGTCGGCGGGTTTTCTCGGGGACCTCCCGTTTCCCCCACCCCTTCATTCCGGCGCCGCTCCGCATTCACTCCAATCACCCTCGTCGGCTCATATCACTGATGAATCGATATAGAAATATAATGTAAGTGAGGCAAGCAAGAAACAGAGGAAAATAGATCGATAGCGATTGTTGTGATCGGGTTATTGAACATGAGATTCACTAGAGAGGAGTCAAGGTTCACATCCCGCCGTCTAGCCAAAGCATGCATCTTCTGCGTGTAGTAAAACTTCAGAATGCAACTATGGAAATTATATCAGTGAATATTTCAGAAAGCATGGCTCTATAACATGACAAAAATATGAGGGTTGTTGGTTTAACATTGGTGTTGGCACAAACACGTTATACTACGCAGATTCTCAACCCAGATAACTATATTTATGGAAACAATTCTGGTGTCTGTGATGGAAACTCCGCCCGGACAATAGAGAAAAATGATCCAGCGTCGAGAGTAGTGACGTGCTGTGAAGTGTTGCAAGGTAAGCTGGTGCTTGCCCAGTGCAGTGAACACTAGGCGCACGCAGTTGGAACCAGTGGCCAGAGTGGAGTCGGGGAGAAACTGAATGTATTGCGGCCACTCACGAGAGAGCGGCGAGGCGCCCATTACACACGTGCTGTGACTTCAACTCAACTGCTACGTTTAAGTGACAGACGTAAACTAAACAAACGATTGGTAGAGATCTGCAAAATTCGTGCTATTATTTGAAGACAGAATATACTTCGAAAAGTTATACATTTCTGCTGGCCTCATTACTAGAGACCTGAAGAATTCGCTAGTTCGGTGATCTGCAGACTAGACTATACAGTCTTATGCGATAATATGAGGATATTAACTGCACATTTGTTGTTTGCTGTCACAGTGGAAGGCGACAATTGGGCCAGCGTTCTGCATGAGGTGGTCAAACATCGTGTGGACCAATGGCTAAAGTTATATAAGCACATGTGTTTTGAATTCTAGCTTGTCTCAAAATTAATCCGCGAATTCTTCAAGCCTCTACTCATTACTAGGTTACAGTTTGCCTTATACGTTCCGGATGTATTAGAACCAATACGAAACAATCAAGCATAGTATAGCCCAATCGTGTCAACAAAATCTAAAGGTAAAAAGGAACCTGACTTCTGCGGAAGCCAATAAACAAATGACCCCACTCGGAATATATATAGGACGGTGAAGTTCATTGTGCCGCCGGAAAATAACGGGAATGTTGCAGGTCTCCGACGATTAGGTATAGCACAGAGCAAAATACAGCTTACCTTGCAACAGTTCACCACAAGCCGCTGGTTGAGAAAGACAGAGAGAAAGAGAAAGCAAGAGAGAAAGATAAAGGCGTAGCTGAGTCCTCAGAGCCAGCAGAGGTGCAACGCTCTCGAATGTCGAGCACCGACGGAATGCAGTGGTGTGGGTACCAGGGGTATACAGAAAAAAAATAATAAACCGGCCATAGTGCACTGTCCGCCATGTTTGCTACTTGCGAAAATCCGAGGAGTGGTCCCACGAGAAATTCAAACCCTGTTCGCCGTGGTGAGTGGTAGTCTAATCACAACGTCCTTGAAAACTGCCCCTTCGTTCTTAAGGAATTTTTCGCAGATTTATTATCACGTCCATACCCAGTGTACACAATTGTGTACATAACGCACATGAATACTGTTTTAGGTCGGTGCTCTACTCTACGAGGATCAATGTCAAATTATCGGTTCATATTACTATAGCCGAACAGAAAGCTAAGAGCTCATTGGTTGTGGTAGCGGAACAAGTTTTGTATCGGCGTGAGTACAGCGTGCATCATTAAATTTCTTGTTTGCAACACGTGAGACTATACATTAAAGTGGGTCTGAAAGGGCTATGCTAGTGTGCACAGGCACTGGAGTTTATTTTAAGATACAACCATGGTGGAGTGAAACCCAAATGAGAAAATAATGCGCAGAAGTGCTAAACTAATCGGCCGAATCGGGAAAGTCCATTACCGCTGCACCGGAGGGTGAGGTTGTTAAATTTAGTAGCGACAGCGGCCGACAGCGGTTGAGCGTGGACTGCTCCGCCCGTGCATATTACCTGTCAAAAAATAGTAGGTCGCACAGTGCGGTTTTTAACAGCGCGGTAGTAGAGAGTGAATTCAATTTTTATTTCCCTAACCTACCCTATCTCTAAGTGTTAAGTGTCGTCCCGAGGCAAGAACACAATCTAATTGCGTCTCAGGGCGAACCCCTTTACGCCTAATACAAGGAAAGGAAGTTATGCTAGGAGACATGCATCGCCGCAAGAGGGATTGGGCAGCCGTGGCCAGCGATTGGGGCGACTGTCTCCCTAAGAGTACAGTTAGCCTATAACTAAGAAGAGAGAGGGAAAAACCGGGACAGACCTTAAAAACCCTCTCGACAGAGAAAAATTTAAAATCGTTACAAGCATTAATCCAGAAATGCTACAGGAAACAAGAGTGTGTGGAAACATGCTCTTAGTAGGGATGAAAATCTAGTAGAGAGAGGAAAGGAAATTTATTTCTTTATTTTATTTTGGGGTTGGCACTGGCTTAACCAGGGTGATGCTTGCACACCGCTCTGGTAAGAGAAGCGGCGCTATTAGACCTCTTCCCCCCCCCCCCCGAATCGCCAGTGGATGATGAAAACTAAAGAAAAGAATAATGAGCCCCCAGTAAACGTCCGCAGTGTTACTGTTTTTTACTGGGACCGGAAGAGATCGTGGATGCTGTGAAAAGATGGATTAATAACCAACCTCATTGATATTACTAATATACAGCATGTTTCTCAATTTGCCCGACAAATTTCGTGAGGTAATTCCATATTTTAAAATATGTAGAAAATATATAGGACATGTACTACTTAACTGAATATTAAGGGAATTATAAGCCCTTGAAAAGTGAGATTTTGAAGAAGTATTTTTGCAATACATCGGAAACAAAGTGAAATTAAATTACAATCCTCCGATCATTGTTCAATGTTAATGGGATATTTAACTTAACAGCAAACCCACATTAATACCTTTCACCGTACAGGAAATAACAGGGATGGCCTCCCTATTATTCCTAGCAACTATTTTACAGTCAAGAATTTTGTACTTTTTATAAAGAAAAATTGAGTAGCGTGGCCTAAGTAACAAAATGTGTCTTCTTGGCGCAACTGCCCAGGATCCACCGTTTACGTGTAAAACGCACACAAATATTCTTCAGCGATTCAGTGCCTACCACATAGGCAATATGATGTACATCCGCGTACAAAATGCTGCGTGTCCAATGGACAGACGGTTGCCTATTTGTTTCTGGCTACAGTTTGTACGTATTCCATTTGTTGTGCGTTCGGATGGTATTTCTGCATGTCGTAAAAGAAGTGAAATGAAAATTCAACTATTCGAAAAATGTGTTATGTGACAGGGAATGTCAACCTAAGAGCAAACCCATATTAATGCTCCCCTCCCCCCCCCCCCCCCGAAATGATGATAACCGGGGTGGCCATCCTCTTGTTGCATAAAACGTTTTTACCGCCAGGAATTGTGAACGGGTGTGCTAGGCACTGAATCGCTGAAGAAGAATATTTGTGTCCGTTTTACACGTAAACGGTGGGTCCTGGGCAGTTGCAACAAGAGGACAAACTTCGTTATTTAGGCCATGTTGCGTAATATTTCATGATCAAAAATTTTAAATTTCCTGCTGTAAAAGAGTTACCAGGAAAAAAAGGTGGCCACCCCTGCTATTTACTGTACGGAGAAAGTTTTTAATGTGATATTACTCTTGATTCGAAGATCCTATTAATATAGAACAATGAACGGAGAATTTTAATTTAATTTCACTTTGCTTCCGATAAATTGATCAAATTCATTTAGAAATCTCGTATTGCAAAGGCTTATAAATCCCTTAATATTTAGTTTAGGTAGCACGTCTCCTGTATCTTTTATATTTATTTTTACATAAGGAATCACCTCACGAAGTTTGTTGATCTAATTGAGAGACATTCTGTATATCCTCGATGAAATGTCTCTTAAATATATTGCTGTGCTACCTCGTAGCGGCATGTATCTGTTGCCATGGGTTGTAACAGAGATTCTTTCCACCAGTAGAGAGTGAGGTTATCAGTCTGGTGTTTATAGTGGCAGCAGTGTCACGTGGTTTCCCTCCCTCCACCGGCGAGCTTTCTGGAGAGCCCCCCCCTCCCCTTAACTGCCTCCCCCTCCCCACTTCCCGCCCTCACTGCTGCGCGAATATTATTTTCTCATTTGGAATTTATTATAGCTTTTCTTTGTTTCTTCAAGATACAGTCAACTATGTAGTAAATTTCCCAAATTTGTATAGTTACGAAGCTCAAAAATGTATATGATATTGATACCAGACACATGGTAGCTTTTGCGTAATATGCATAAGTTTAAAACTTCCGGTACAGTTGAGGAATTTTCGCTGAGAAAAAATGTTTTCGGTTCACGTCACCCGCGAATCAGAGCCTTTCAGCCACTTGCGGGAAACTAAAAGAACCAATAGGATGGCGTGCACACCAGTGTAGACCCAATAAGTAACATTGCGCGTTCAAGAAAAACGCGTAAACCAATCATCAACTCTGTTTACATCGAAAAATACCGACACACTTTATCACTGGTTATAAAACATGTGAAAGAAATGACATGTAATACCTGGGTTACGTAGACGAGTGAGAAATGCGAAGAAAATGTAATATATAATATGATTTATAGTGTATAGTATAACATATAAAAGATATTTAATTTATAGTATAGATAATATGTAACATAAAACGGAATAGGTTACATAAAATATTTTCCATGATGACTAGAGACCAGCAAAATTCCCGTTATTATTTGAGGAGATGTTGAACTTAAGACACTTTTCCTTTGCAATAAGTGTGTCATTGGACGATTCTTTATTTGACACGCCCCGGGTTACTCTGCGCCAATAAATGAACACTTCACAAATGTGTGCCCCAATCACATGCAGTTCACTCAGAAAGGGCGTGACTTAACATTTATGCAACAACCAATGGAGAAATGACTCAGGCTCGGGTGTATATAGTACTATGAATTTCAGCTTGATGTAAAAAAATAACGCGAATTTTGCCGGTCCCTAATTATGGCCAACTGTTTGGTCGCAGCGAACCTATGAGACTAGCGTACGAGATGACAAATACGATGGCAGAAGTTGGTGAGGAGATGCTAAATTACGTGCAAGGCAACATTCAGAGAACAGGTGGTGGACACTGGATATCTGATGAAACTCCCGTCCGACAAAATGTTGTGGACCCATATTGTGGACAGCTCGTTCGGCTCTTCCCCATTATACCGTAGAATGGTGTGTATTAATACATGTTGTCATTACATGATGTATCACACGTTCACGATGAATGGCTGTTCACGGTAAACTGAGCATTTTTGAAAGCCATGCCTAAGATCTGCTTATATGCACGTTGTATATTCTTCCCGTCTTGTGTAAAGGTAACATTGCCACGGGCCTCATCACTTTATTCATGCGTCCGTCAAGTAAAACTGTGAAATTATTATAGAAGTAAATATTTAACAGATATGCTCATTTTTACAATTCGACGCACTAAAAAAAAAGCGAAAGAAGTAATTAAAATTATCACAAATGGTTAACTAACACTTTTTATTCGACGTTAAGATACAGAACTAGTTTCCCTCCATCGTTACTAACCTTTTTGGGCGCATGCCACTCAGATCGCCTGTTAAAAAAACTTGCAGGTAGGAGAAGCGCCTTTTTTCTAAGGCTGATTCCAAAAGTGCTCACTTTATCGCGAACACCTTTTAGCTGCCTCAATTTCAGCAGTGCTTTGTTGGTGGTATGTTACCCCCCGCCCCCCCCTCACACGATCAGACGCTACATTCACACGGGGCCGCTGCGACCATATAGTTTCTTCTAAGTTTGCAATTCTCCACGCAACCACTGTGTAAATAACCGCCAATCCCGCCGCCCCAACGGGGTGTGCTTCGTATTAATCTTCTTCCGCAATGCATCTATGCGATGAGCTGTGACCAATCAGGTTGGAGCAGCGGTACGTCGCATTGCGCCGGCGACGAGTGCGCTGCGCGAAGTTCTGGCGTCGCGACGACAGAGAAGGAAAAGGAACAAGTGTTTGTTGACGCGGAGAACACGAATTACTTGTTCGCGTTTTGAAGACGACAAACCGCGGTTACCCCCTCGTTTTCGTATTTGTATTTTCACTGTTGCTACTTTCCTGCACAAAATGGAAGGCAAGGCTTTCTATGTATATTGTCAATATCGTAGAAATTGCCTGTAGTTTGTTCACGATTAGTTACAACTTTTCTGAGGCCCTGCTGAAGTTCTACTTCCCGTATATTCCTCCTCCTCGTTCAAAATGAAGCTTAACCGAGTCTTGGGAACGACAACAAAGGGAGAGCAGACCGTATTCGTGCGCAGCCAGTGTAATAATTTTTCCCATTAGAACTATTTCTTACTAGACATACAGACACACAAATTGCTCCCCCTTTTTTTAAACTGACATTAATTTTAAATGAAATATTATAATTTATATACAAAGTATATATAAAAAAATTTAATTTTTATGTTAAAACACCTATACAGCACTTCTGATAGGTGACGTATTTATGAAACAAACAAGCAGCCAATACTTAGGCTGATTTTTCAAAAGTTTGATCCAAACAGTGCCAAGAAACCACGAATAGGCTATATTAACAACAGACGAAGGATAATTATTTTATTTTCCTTCGTCTTATACGTTTCTCACACTCGCTATATATGCTGCTGCTGCTTGGTTCGCATCGCACGTCGCGTTCATGCGGTCTTGTTTGTTTATCCGGTACCTACTTACAACATGCAGTGTCGATGTTCTTCACGTGTTATTTGTTACATTCGTGAGGTCGAAAACGTGATTCTCGCCTTTGAAATGGACAGCGACGCCATCTCAGACGGCGTGCAGCACCGACAGATCGTTGCACATTTGTGAAACAGTTAAGTACAGCTTGTCGCATCGCATCGCATCGCATCGCAACGCGTCGCTGTATTGTGGAACCAGCTTTGTACGTTTTTTTTTTTTTTTTTAATAGCGTCTTGTGCATGATCCTTCAGAGGTCTAACAGTAGGCAGGAAGACGTAGACTGTTCATTGTAAAGTGAGCACTTTTTAAAGGCCCTACTAAAATTTTACTTTCATCCTATTTCTATCTTCCTGCTGCTTTTCAATGCGAACATTGCAGCGTGACCGATAAACGCAAGGTATGCCTTTCATCACGCTCGAAAGTTAACGCCCGAGGCTGCAATAAGCTATATTTGTTAGTGGTTAATGCCTGGCGGAAGGGCCTTACGAGGGCTACGTAGCTGCGCATGAAGAAGCGAAGGAGCGATACGGTCGACACTGACACGCACGCCTAGCGCCTCATCGCTCCTACGCGCAAGGCGTGCAGTGTTTCCGTCCTAACGCTTTACTGTGTGAATTAGATCTGTAACTGTGGGGTTTTATTACACTCGATGAAAGTACACAGATCAAATTACCTGCGTATAGTCGTACTTTTCTCTTACCGCTTATAGAAACGTCATAGGCAAGCTTAAAAAAAATGCTATATTTGACCACTTTCACGATTTTATTTCCGTTTATATACTTAATATGATAAAAGTAAAAATATAGCGATATAGACAATAGTTATTTATACTTTCTGGCAAAACTTCGTATATCCAGAACATTTATTTACCGAGACGCGCGTTTACCCGCAAACAACGATTTAACAGAAAACGTGTGAGTACATAGGTCCCTTAAAATGTGCTCGCTTTGCCGTGAATAGCCTAAAGGGATCAGTCGACTCCTGCGGTACAAGAACGTGGCAATGCAGCCCTGCAAGATAAGGAACTGGTAAAGGAAGGAAAGACGATGTCGTAGAAATTAACTGGAGTGCTAGGGGCGAGTAATACAGCACGGTCGTCGTGCGGGTAGGCCATCACGATAGCGATTTATTTATGAAGGGATGCGGGGCAAAGGTGGCTGAGGGCGCATTTGTCAACACGGCCGTAAGGAAATGGAATAGCTTTCCTGCCGCAACAGCTTAAAATACAGAGGGGGAGAAGGACAAGGAGCTAGCTACCTCACACGCGGCACAGTCTGGGCTCAGCTGCAAGTAAACAGTTTAAATGATGTTTCGCGGCCGTGTGGTGAAATTGACATCTGGAGGGTTTACGGAAAGAAGTCTATTGGTTTTCCAATGAAAATAAATTTTTATTTATTTAGTGCACTCCTCTTTGCGTCTTCCGATCTCTTGCTTAAAACACTTACGTTTCGCCTAAATTTTCCATCTCATTTCTTTCTACAGGAGGATGTTTTGGTCTGACGAGTTCTTATATACAACTAATAGTCGATTCACGGTTAATCCCAACTTTTCTGAAGCCTTGCTTAAGTTCTACTTCCAGAATATTCCTCCGCCTCATTCAAATAAAGCTTAACCTAGTCTAGTAAATTTCACCAAAGGGACAGCACGCGGCATTTTTGCGCACTCGGTGCGATAATATTTTGCGTAAGAACTATTTCTCAATAGGCGTTACCAACACATATATTTTCTCCCTGTGTTTATTCCTATTAACTGCAAGTTAAATATTTTGATTCAGGTGTAAATTATAATTAAAAATTCAATTTAACCAAAAATAAGATTTTTTTTTTTTTGTTAACTAAAGTATCAAACTCCTGTGATACACGACATGTTTGGGAAATAACCAAACACTTCATATATGGGGTGAGTTTTCAAACGTGCGATTTAGAAAGTATGAAGGAACCGCGAATAGAGAATACACAGTATACACTACGAGAAGAACTGGCGCTAGCCGACTACATTAATCAAGCAGCAGCCAGTTATTTACAATGTGAGGGACAGAGCTAATAGCTTTACCCACAGGAAGACTCTACCAGTTTTACCAAAATTAGCTGACATTCTTAACGGGCATCAAATTTCTGGATTATCGTTAAAGCATTAATTTTACCTTCGCCATCAAACATTATTCCTCACAGTCATCACACTGTCCATTAAATTTGATGGTCTACTATGAAGCTGTTAAGTACTTGACGACTGTTAAAGCGGGCATTCGAGTTTATGAATATTTGTTTTAGTGTAGTGTGTGTACAGTCGTTTGATTTATCGAGCGACCTGTAATTTCGATGCAGAATTACAAATTATTGAATGATTATAAGTCGTGGAATTTAAAAACGCCACTAATCGACAGAAACAAGCCTTACATTTTTCGAAAGAGAAAGGTCGTGGTATCTATTCACTTCCGGTTTTAAAATAGTTTACTATATCTTGAGCATGTTTTCGTTTTGCTTTCCTCTCGAGGTTGTAAACATTCAACTTTTTCACTGAGCATTTAATAAGCAGGTCACCCTTGTTGTTATCAGTTAATGATATCTTCTTCATTTTCACAGACATGCAACCTGTTTATATTTAAACTTAATTATTTACTTTAAACAACCAATTAATGAAACTAGTATATTTCTACCTTCCGGTGTAAAATTCAATGATAATTCTGTTTTTTTTTTTTTTTTTTTTTTTTCTGCAATCGTGTGACTCAGCTTTTGCACACCTAACCTCGAACTACTTTCCTCCAGTAGCTCTGGATATGCTAACTTTTTTTATAGGCTGAGAGCTATATCGAACGTAACCCTCGAATAGTTGAGTTGCCGAATTGTGTGCAAAGCTAAATAGCACTTGACGTCCGATAAATTAACAGCTCGTAAAAATGGGCTGTGTAAATACTGGCCAAACGCAAAGAGGTAAAGTGAGCAATCAAAATTTGTTGGACCTTCATCTTAAAGAATGTGAAAATTATATTCAGGAATTGTGGCGAAACTAATAATATATTTCTGTACGGCCAATCGATTTCTCAGCTCGTAGAACACTGACCATGCTATTATTCAAGAATACATTCGAGATAATGTGTTAAGATGTCAATGTTACTATTGTTATGTATTTGACTTATTCACAATATGACCTTATAGTAACAAATTACGGGGGGAGCTTATACGGAATTCATTAATTCTAATTTGACCTGTTATGATTATTTACCACATACCACTACTATTGCAAGTTAATTGGAAACTCTCCCACCTTATTCGTGGCTCCGGAGGCTGTTTTTGATAAGCGGTTATCGATGGCCGGACATGCCCATCTCTGTATCCTTCTGTTGGCGATGGCCCGATGAGGAAAGATGCCGCGCCCAGAGTGACGATGGCCTATATAGAGGGGTTGTTGTAACATACTCGGCCCCGATTAATGGTCGGTGGAGGGGGGTTTGTGCGACTGGCTTGTCGCAATCACGCTCGTGTCCTGGTTCAATTTTTGAAGGTGTGATCAGGCAGGCCGTCCAGCTAAGACCTGATCACATCATAATACTATACGTTTCTCGAGGTCAGTTTCCCACTTATGAAAGCCCTACTTAGTTTAAGCTGTGTGTCCACTTGTGCAGCCTTGCACCTCGAACGAAAATCAACTTATTTACTATGCGCATGTTGGAGACGAAACTGTCTGAAAAAAAAAAAAAATTGTGTGCAATTATGGGGAAAGTACTTGTATTTTTTTTCACGCTACTTCTTAAGTTTGCGAAAACATCTTTCTCTTAGTGTTAGAGTTTCCGTAAATTTCACACAAGTTTCTGTAAATTCATGCCAGATTAATTGTGTATTCACGGCATAAATAATTAAACAGTAAAAATAGTTCTAAAGGCAGCGTAGACTTGCTTCTACTGTAAACGTATTGAAATTTCTTGATATTTTTTTGGGTGATCGTGAAACAGTCACAAGTGTTTTCGAAACGGTTTGAAGGGGCCGCGGTGGTGAAGTGGTCAGACCACTCTCGCCTCTCACCTAAGCGAACATGGTTCGATTCTCGGGGCGGGGTCGCTCCAGGATTTTCGCAAGTGGGAATCGTATGGGATGACGCCGCCTGTTAGTCTGCGGATTATTTGTGGGATCTTCCGTTACCCCCACCCCCCTTCCAAAAACACCATTTCGATTACGGCGCTGCTTCAGTAGATATGTAATGCGGATCCAAGCGCAGCGCAATAATTATACTAAAAATCGAGTAAATTTCTCATTTTCAAGCAACTTTACAAAATCTTCTGGTGACATAATTTATCTCTTCTATTTTGTTCTCAAGATCAAGCAGATTAAAGTCAAAATCAAACTAATTTAATCCAAATCTACAATCTAAACCAAGCAATTTTTTTAAACTTGCTGAGCAGGGTCTTTTTCCGGTCAAATTAAATCCAAATTTAATCTAAATCTGCAAGCCAAATCAATCAACAAAAAAAAAATCACAAAATTTGATGAAATTCTTAAGAAAACTCTAATTCATGCATAAATTTTCCATTTTTCATTTCTTTTAGGCTTGTATATTTTACAAAAACTTATTTTTCATTTATTGGTTTCATACTATTTTTATCTAATTTTTTCCCATATCGATCTGGTAATGTAATCTAGAATACAATTTTTTTTAACCAAAATTTGTTTCATAAATTTGAAAATCTGTAGCAGCATACCATTTATTTTGCTCGAGATCTTGTAGTTTAGTGAATTGAAACGAATTGTTCAACTTGTTAAGAAGCGATTCCATTTTGATTTATAAAGAGAAAAATTTATTAAGAAGAAGAAAAAAGAATTGTTCTGAGATTTTATCAAAATATAATGATTTAGCTAGCAAATTTGGATTTAAAAAGCCTGCTCATGGGAGCTTGAAACATTTTGAAATTTGTTTGATTTTCCCCTTAAATTTGCTTGATTTAAAAACACAATTTGAAAGATTCTCCAGAAAATGATAAATTGACTGATTTTGGCTTTAATTTGCTTGAATTCTATCTAATTTAGTGCGCTGCCCTAATGTCCGTATTACTTATCTATTTGCTCCATACTCACCTCATCCACACTCATCGTTTAAGAGCCGTGAAAATCTCTCTAATCCAGTCGAAATATTTAGGTATGGGTTTTCGAGTAATGTAATTTTTATAGGTAATTTCTTATGTTGTGCGTCCTCTGGAAATACCAAGGACTGCTACCTTTTGGAGTATTCAGTCTAACTCTGCTTACGATGGCCAGCGAGAAATCGAGTACTGATCTCTCGAGATGAATCTCCTCTGTCACCATTAAGCCGTGCCGGTCCAGCTGATCACAAAAGGAATGTCAAGATAGGAGAGTATAACTAAATGAGAAGTTACTATGTTGGATATACGTCATTCCAGAGTTACATCACCGCAGTAAACCAAGATGGTGAAATGAAAAATTGTACTGAAAATAAGCCACGGTCAGCTGTAGTGAAGAGAGATTAATATTTATAGAAAAAAACTCCACACAGAATTTAATTGAGATTTTAGGGTAAGTGAAGAGATTTGGGCGGCTCTTAACAGCGAGCCATTGAGTTGAGAGTCGATAAGGGTGATTGAGGTAAAGTATGGAGTGGCGACGAAATGAAAGGTCGGGGGAAACGGGAGATCCCCGAGAAATACCCGCCCACCAATGGCATCGTCCGGCACGTTTCCCAAGTGCAGATTTTAGGGTTCTGGTCGTCAAACATATGTTGTTTTGGTTTGTACGAAATAGTTTTCAAATTGTATACATTAGTCACAAGTACTGTACATAACCTCTCATAAAAATTTTTGGGACAATATACCAGTATGTTTTTTTTTTTTTTTTTCAGAATGGCATATTAACATCACAATGCTATTGTTTTCGGTAAGTACAAATAATGAAAACTAGCCAAATTATCGCAATTATTTTACTGACATTGAAGGAAGATTCAATGATATACTTATTTATAGAAATCACTAAAATCATGCTATTAAATGCTTTCACCATTAATTAATTAATATACCATATAGGCAATTTTCTGCATATATTTTTTTTTAGCTTGAAGCAATCAATTTTTGTAAAATAAATGCTGCTAAGTGTACTTTTCAATTAATTAAGACGTAAACTATCAGTCGCCTTAGTTATAAATTCTGTAAATTTATTCGTTGAATTTATTTGCACGTCTAAAAAACACGACAACTGTGATTTTTGACATTCCATAATGAAAAAACCAACTGTTTTTAAGCTACGAATGAGTACCAAAGTAATGTCTACAATTTGAACTATACTTCGTGAAAATGCAAAATTATGTTTTTTTTTTTTTTTTTTTTTGTGACCAGCTCTCCTAGCAAACGAAGTGGCACAACTTCGTCTTTCGTTTGGTTAATCGTTCGATTGCTGCTTCATGTTCATCCAACTAATATAATTCATATCAACCATTATATTAACAAGTGAGCCACTGCTACCGTGTGACCGAGCTCAGCGAGTGCGCTTGGTGATCGACAGATGGCTCTAGTGTGTCACCATACACACTCGACGGACAATTTTCTTTTTTTCGTGTTGTAATGTAATTGTAGCGTAGGCAGAGCCAAGTCATAGAAGAGGATAGAAGAGGAATAGCCCACGAGGATGAGGAGGAGGGGGGGGGGGGATGGCCGGGTGCCACATTCCATGGAGGCAGCTTTTTTTGGTGTTAAATGAAATAAAGAAAGTAATTTATCGCAAAGTGAGTTGACAAATACGTAATTTTTGATGGTGTGGTGTGCAGTTGATATATTTGTGTTTATGGTAAATTACTTTGTACTTCGGTAACTGAAGCAGGGAAATATTGCTGTATAATATAGGTCAATTTATTCAGATAATTTTGCTTTGCTTGCGTATATTCCTAATATTTGTGTATGGACTGGCTGCACTTTAATAAAGTACTGACAATTGTCGTTTTCTGTTAGCTACTACCTAGATCCATGTTTTATTTGAAAAAATCGAAACTAAATAATTAATCCGTAGTAAAGATAATAAATCTTCGAATAAATGTGCATGGTTTAAAACTGTAATTTCTAAACTGTAGCTGTAAAGAGGGCCTCAGACTTATGTTGCGCCTGGGCCTCGCATGCCCATAAAACGGCCCTGAGCGTAGGTATAATAAATCTGGCTAGTTTCTTTGATTTATGATTTCTATAATTGCAGTATTTTTTTCTCTATCGCGGAGGGGGAAGAGCTCCCATCAACACCACGCCACCTCTCTCCCTCATACGCACACGTACGCACGCACACACACACACGCTCTCACAGAGTCCACACCACGTCTGTGATTAGACTATCCAACCCTCCCCAAACTGAATTCCTGGATAAGTGCCTGATCAAAACCATTGTTAATATTACATCAGTCCTTATCTTAACCAGAACATAAAAAAAAAAAATTATAATACGTATTTTCCATCCGACTGAAATTTCACATTTGGAACGAGACGTTAAGAAATGCCACTCCTTTTTCGTAATTCGGCGTTAATATTTACTGATATAGAGTTTACGATAGAGCATACAGTTTTCCACACCAATTTTATTTTCAAAAGCTGATTTCAAAAGCGCTCACTTAACTTGCGAACTACCTGTTACGAGACAATTAGTCTTTTGTTACATTTGATCGGATCTGAGTTATAGACTGTTCACGATAAAGTGAGCACTCTTTAAGGCCCTCCCAAGAGGCATTAACCACTAATAAATATGTCTTATTGCACCGTCAGGCATTAAATTTTGAGGGTGGTGAAATGTGTACACTGTGTTTATTGGTCACATTGCAATGTTTATATTAAAAAGCGGCAGGAAGATGGAAACTGGATGAAAGGAAAAATCTAGAAGGGCCTTGAAAAGTGCTTGTTTTACTGTAAACAGCCTATAGTATAAATAGTAGAAGTATTTTCGCTTTCGAGGGTCAGAAGCACGGGAGCGATTAGGGCGACACTGTAACGCGCATCAAGTGCGCCATCGCCTCTACGTGCAAAGATATGAATTGCCGTGCGATGTTTTCGTTGTGCTGGACGTATCTATTGGAACTGAATTAGGATTTCGTCTAGCTCTTCATTGCCTAGAACGTCTGCGAATAAAGTAACAAAAAAAAAATCCTAAATACACAATATATGGACGAGAAATACAAAATCAATAAAAAAAATGAGATGGTATAAATAAGCAGGTATATGGAACGAGAGAAAACAATCCAGTTAGACAGAGAGCGACACAGATACAAAAGGAGACAGAACAGTCATGACAATATGAAAGAAAAAACAAACGAAACACCACACTGCAGTAAGTCAAACCAAAGAGAAATATAAAAGGAACAAGAAATTATGGTGATCCAGTCTGACAACGAACACCACAAAACACCAAGCAACCAATCACAGTTTTATAAACACAAAGTAAATAGTCACATCGTTCAATAGATGTACTTATTTATGTCACCACGTTTTTGTTTGATTTGTACTTTTCGTCTTTCTTTCTTTTTTTTTTGTTACTTTGTTTGTAGTAATTTTTCGCTGTGGAGGACCAATCAAAATCCGAATTCAGTTCTACCACAGCATTGCCATTAAACTTCAGAAATAATATCTATTCGAACTTTATGCTGTTAACCTTTTCACTTAATTTGTTGGAAGTCTGTATTAAACACGTGCTCCTAACGTAGTTTCGCTCGCGTTTGAACAGTGTTTTTTTTAAATACTGTGGTTTGTAAAAAGCTGCTCAAAAACAGTATTTATAGAACGAGTGATATCTTGGAAGCACACGGAGTGTGTTTCCTTCTCGTAAGAAAACATACTGGGAACAAGTTTAATATTTCCGTCGAAAAAAAATAAACAATCTATTGCATACACGCCTCAACGCAGGAAGTCAATTTACTGAGCGTTTAGTCGTATTACATCGACTCCCGGTGGGGTCGCCTCCCGGATTTTCGCATGTGGGAATCGTGCCGGACGATGCCGCTTGCCGGCGGGTTTTCTCGGGGATATCCCGTTTCTCCCCGCCTTCGCAATCCCTCGCTGTTCCGTAGTCACCTCGTTTCACCCTCGTCGGCTCTCAAGACCTCTACGTTAAGAGCCGTCCAAATCTAACTATGTAATCCGGAAATGAATAGTTCTGCTGTCTTCGGACGTGCTTGTGATATCAAGCTTATAATAGATTCTTACACTCCAACGAAACACGTATTTCTAACAGTGTTGTGCAAGTTCGCGTAAACTTTTATAACTTCAGTTCAATGTATCTAAAACGTTCGCGTTCAAGTTCTTAAAAAGTTGCTAGGTTCACTAAAAATTCTTTGTCAAAAACGTAATTCTCAAATGAATGGCTAAGGCCTCTTGCAGGCCAATATCTCACTAGCTTCGTTGAACATATGTCCTGCAAAAGCATTTAGAGGTATTCCAACATTATTTTTTTTTTTACCAGAAATGAAAAAAAAAAATTCTGTGCTAACATTTATATCTGCCTATAGAAATTAGAAACGATTTTCAAGTTCTCTTGTCCTAGTTACATTAGGGTTGTCTAGCGACTAGCAAGTGAAAAAGTGCAGTTTATTTGCTTTCGACACGCAGATTAAGAGATCACCTATCTATCAGCGAGGCTGCGAGAACGTTAAACCAAATAACATGAAATTAATACGGTTCGTCATATAGAAGAACGAAAGGAAGCTAAAATCCAATGTGAAAAACAGAGGAGTTTCTTAACAAGTTCAAGAAATATGGTACAAAGAAATATGAAATATTTGGTACAAATTCGTTCGTTTTAAAATTTCAGTGCACGAAAAATTTGATCAGGTAATATGGTAAGTGTCCTTTTAAGATGGCTTGGCAACGTCGATGCATCTGTACAACTACCTAAATAGTTTTGGGTTTCGTTGAATAAGGAGTAGATACAATTTCACTTTTGGATTATATACTGGCAAAATATGGAGAGTTGTCCGCTTAGCTTTTAAAATAAAGATATACGTAAATTTCGCAACCAATGAAAAATATATGTTTTATTGAAATTTGAAATATATGAATATAAGAACATAGGCTACTTGACAAAATTAATATTTTCTTGGGAATGATTTGTTAACTCACACAGCCATCTCGTCTATAGTTATCAGTGTATCAGAAAATGCCTGGGCGTATGGGTGTTTCATTGCCTCATATTTGCTAAACTACTTAACGAAGAATGTTAATCCCCCAGTGAAAAAATACAGTGCATAGCATGTAGACCAGTAGTGATGTAAATATTACATGGATTTCACCGCAAATCACATGGCGATATTTCACTCAAACTAAGTTAAATATTTCCGCAGTGGGCCGGACGATTTTCCTGATAACTCGCACGCCACAGTCACTCACTTAGAGGTTAGGCAGTTATATCACTCAGTTATGTTGCTATTATTGTGAATTAAGCAGTGGCGTGTATTAAATAGACGCTAGGTAAGCACTGCTTATCTTGTGGTATTGCTGTAATATTATATGTTATGTACCAGTCCGGAGAATCCATATTTGTACATATTTAAATTACCGCGCGCGTGAATCCTCGCTCCCGCGAGCAGCGAAACTCCGTCCCTGTCTCACACGCACACTTCACTCTACGGCGCCGCGGCCAGCGTTTCAGATTTTGTTTAACTGTGTTTTCGTTTACCGTAGTTCACGTTTTGTTTTCTCGCCTTTGTTGGTTCCGGTTGTCATGGTAACATGCACGTGGGGGTAGGGATCGTATGCCTTTTGTAGACCACTTCGGAAATGATCGGCCAAGGCCCGCTGGAGGCACAGCAGCTGGCCCTGCGCCAGCAGTTTGCTCACGAACGGGGGATGTGTGAGAGCGCTGCAATTTCTAGTATTTGACTGCCATCTCCATGTAAGGTAAGCTGAGTTCCGCAGCTTATGCTGTCCAGGATGAAGCGGGACCCTCAACCCAGCACCAGCCAAGCGCACAGCCACTGCGCTATTTGTACTGTTTTGAAAACTGATTTCCCTAAATTTCCTTTTGAAAAAAAAATAAAAATAAATTTTGGGCTGTAGGGAGACCGACATAAACACTGCAGGAAAATCTTTTGTTAGACATGTTAATAGTAAATTGTATTCGCAAAATGAGTGGTTGACGGGCTGTCCATTGCTTTGTAAACTATTTTGTTGGCAACGTATGCTTTTTGCGAAAGAAAAAAATATGTGTGGAGCAAAACTGGTTACACTGAGATGGGCAATTTGCACAAAGCTTTAAAGAAACATTGTTTGTCCCAGACTCATTTGCAAACAATCGTTCGTGATAAAACCACTTGATTGATGAACAAGAAAAAAACGTCATTTACAACACAATGAACTTGTTATAAAGAACCGAGAAATATTGAGACGTCTTTTAGATGTTGTTTGTTATCTAGCAAAGCAGGAGCTTCCTTTCAGAGGTCACAATGAAGAACGTGATTTAAAAACGAAGGGAATTATGTTGAACTCATAAACCTCATCAGTCAGTATGATATAACTTTGCAACATCATCTTGAGATTTTCACAGTTTTTACGGGACTGTCAAATCTAATACAATAACATTTGAGTTCTAGTGTATCCTTTGTTGTCAGCGAACGCATAAGAAATTAAATAGAAAAAGCTACTTTTTTTTTTCTGTTAGTCTTGACGAAACAACAGATATAAACAATCAGGCTCAACTTTCCTGCATATTTCGGTACACGGGGGGGGGGGGGGGGGGGTATGATAAAGTTCAAGTAAAGTTTATAGGTTTTTTTGATGTGTCTAAAAATCGTTCTGCTGAGGCCATTTACAATATTGTCGGAAAATTAGTGGCTGATTACAGCTGCGAGAAAAAAAAACTGGTAGCTCAAAGCTATGATGGCGCTGCTGTTGTGGCTAGTCATTTGAATGGCCTGCAAGCGAAAATGAGACAAAAGTGTTCCCAGGCAATTTTTGTTCATTACATAACTCGCAGGGGTTAAATTTGGTGTTGTCATAACCTTCATGCTCAATGAAAGAGTGCAGAATTTTTTTTTTTCAGTACATTGAGTGGATTGGCGACATTTTTTTTTTTTTTGCGAAATCTGCAAAAAGAAAAAAGGTCCTTGATGATGTGGTAAATAAGAGATTGCCACGAGTTTCAGTTACGTGCTGGAATTTTAAGTCGCATTTAGTTGGCTCAGTGCATGAATACCAAGACGATCTTATTTGCCTGTTGGAGAAAGTCAATGACCCTGAAGAGAACTGGGACCAGGTATCTGTCAAAGGTTTTCTGGCTTCATTGAAAGACTACAATTCCAATTTTCTTTTAAAGGTTTTGGCCGACATTTCCCCTCATGCAGGTGTTTCGTACAGTATTCTTCGAACTAAGCCACATGACATTGGGTACTGCACTACGAATGCAAGAGAGTTCTCTAACCTACTTCAAACAAAACGAAACAGTTTGAAAGTTTTTGGGAGCAAACAAACGCCGAACCAGAAGCTGAAGCACTAGAGATGAACAGGAAACGTTTTAAGTGCAGTGATGGTCGTGATCTTTAAAACATTTTTTTCAGGCGTCTGTGTTATGAAATTACTGACACAATTATTCAGCAAATGGACGACCGATTTTCGAATTTAGAATCTCTGCAGTTTCTAGAGCTTCTACACCCAAGTAACTTTAAAAAAAAAAAAAATCAAGGAATTTTTTCCCGAAACTAGTTTGCAGTCGGCCTTAAATCGGCATGATCATTTTTTTAATGTTGTTGCACTGCGATCACAACTTGTCGCAGTTTATATATCCCAGTAATTTTCAGGCAAAAATGTAGGGGAAGTTTTATTTTTCGTTTTTTCTAACAGCTTAGATAAGGCATATTCAGAAGTAGATAAGTTGCGCAAACTGACACTTACTATTCCCGCCACTAGTGCCCCCACAGAAAGAAGTTTTCCAGCACTGAAGAAACAGTACAGCCGCAGCACACAATAACAAGAAAGACTTTCGAAATAGGCGTTATTGTCCATTGAAAAAGATCTGCGGAGTGAATTGCAGCGTGAACAAAACTTTTATCACTGTGTAATAGATGAGTTTTCAAATAAGGAAAGAAGAACTGAGCTTACCTATAAGTAAAGTGTTGTTGATTTGTAGTTAGATAAACTATTCATTAAATATAATATAAATGCCATGTATCGTGTTTGCTTCATGTGTACCTTATAAGAAGTTGATAATTTTATATATCCGTAGTATTCGTAAAACTGAACCATCGAAGTTTTAGTATGTGTACAAGTGTATATATGTATTTTCTTGTTTAGATGTAAGGATAACTGATAAATTTATTGTTGCATATTATATGACGGATATTCTGCCCCTAAGTTATTACATTTTTTGTTTGTTTTTTTTTTGTTTTTTTTTTTTAGTGTCTTGTATTATGCTGTGTTCTTATCGGCACAGTTATTTTTTTTATTTAATATATGATACCATATAAATTTGTGAGCACACGTATATGTGTATTGTTATGTAACGACCCTCTCTTGCAGCTTACCCACACAAAAGTTTCACCACGCGCCACTGGAATTAAGTTAGTATGCTGCTTTCGACTTGAACCCCCCCCCCCCCCCCGCAGTGCCCCATATTATGGAATCCGCTCTAAAACAGCGGCAATAAAACAGCTGAAACTCGTATGCAGTAACTCCTACGTTAATTGATATTTTAGTAATTTCAGTGGAGCTGTTTTCACTTAGTTCCTAGTCACTTCTTTTAAGCAATTTTTAAATATTATAAAAAAGGCACGTGAGAGAAATACTCACTTCTAGTGAAGTGAAGTATGCAATCTCCGGATGTGTTCGTAACAGTTAATGTTTGCGTTTTACGTCACAGTACGATTCGTAGAAATGGAATGGTCGGCGGCGCCTTCTGATATTGTCGATGGAATCCTAATTACAAGAATTATTGTTTCGGCGAGAAACGACTCCATCCTGCCTCGCCTCTTCTTCCGTTACCGTCTCAGTTTTTGATTAAATTTCCAATTAAATAGCAAAACAAAAATAATGATAAGTAATTTAGTTGGAAAATTTGCGCATGCTAAGTTGCGCATGCTAAGTTGCGCATGCTAAGTTCGAACCTGATTTGCTGTTTAGGAAGTTCTTGCAGTGGTGTTGAATGATTAAGCGCAATATTTTCACTTCTGTATGTTACACAGAAAACTAAGTGCGAGACGCGAAACAATCACAGAAAAACAAGCCAGAGTAACTGTGATACATGCAGGATGTTCGGTAATTAAAAGCCCTAACTGAAGGATTTGGGGGGCGGGGGGGGGGAGAGGTAATTACTTATGAAAGTTGAAGTCGAAAATATACAGGACACCATATACCTTGAACAAAACATTAACGGAGATATGAGCGTGTGAAAATTGCGTTTTGAAAACGTATTTACCCTGAATACCTTGTGCATTTCTGCGAGCGGTAGGGATGGTGGCGATGTACCTACAGTACGTCACACACGGTCGAATGGGAGACACCCATTTGACGCACTGTGGAGCGTGTTGCGAGTGGAGGCCACGTCATAGATGTGCTGACCTATCACTTCCTCAAGCTGAACAGCGTGCACAGACCGAGGACGGCCAGCTTGACGCATGCGTCTCCGCAGCATGGGAAGCATGACACACCTCTGCTGCGGACTTTGTGGGCTCATATCTCTAATATTCTGTTTGTGTATAAGGTGTCCTACATACTTTCGACTTCATTATTCATAGGGAATTACCTCCCGTAGCTTGGACGATTAATTTCCAAACAACCTGTACATAACTTCCAATAAATCCCCCAAGAAATCTTGTCATATTAGTGTATGTCATTTTAAGGGTCCTCCCTAGTTTTGATAACGAGTCTCATTATAAGCAGTCGTGTCTTTTCTAATGTTTAAAAAACTACAGTCCATTCACGGTTACTTCGGCCTTTTCTGAAGCCCTACTCAAGTTCTCCGTGCAGGATATTCCTCCACCGCACATGCAAACAAAGCTTAACCGAGTCTGGGACATGGCACCAGAGGACGGCGCACCGTAAACTGAGCACTTGGTTGTAGAATTGTCTCGCATAAGAACTATTTGTTACTACTGCGCTACCAACGCACATTTTTCTCACTGGTTTTATTCGTGTCTATCACAAAAGAAACATTATAATGTACAAAGAACATGGATAAAACTTCGATTAAATGAAAAATAAGGTACGTACGTCTATGTTTACAGAGGTATAAAAAGGCTTGATACGTGGAAAATTTAGGAAATAACTAAATACGTAATACGTTAGGTGATTTTTGAAAGGTTTGATTCAAGAAGGCTGAAGAAACCGTGAATGGGCTACATGTAATATTTCGACGTTAATATTTTTACAGGACAGAAATGAAAGTGGATATTCTGTTGCCCATTTACAAAATTGGTTATTCAATGATAAATGTGGTCGACGAAAATTGCCAATTCAGCCAAAATCTCTATAAGCGGGACTCTGTTCACGACATTGGTTCTTCTGTAAAAACATTGTTTTGAAAGTATCGCGAGATTGGCGTAACCTTTGCCGACATATTACTGTGTTGAAACTCTATAGTCGCCACTTAGAATCCTGGGTAAACAGACTGCGAGCGAAGCTTATTTATGCTGTTCTACATCGCTGCCGTAATGCTTCCGCGCGGCAGGTCACGGTCTTGAGGCCATGAAATCTTTTTTTTTTTTTTTATTAGGGATGCCCATTAAGTTTAGTGATCAGTCTAAAGCTAGGCTCACAACCATCCGTACCACCCACCAGTCGCCTGAACGTCAGACAGTAATCCGTCTGTTTTTTTCGTCCGCCACTTGAAAGAGACTCACAACAATCCATCGCCCGTCAATCGTTATGTATAGCAACATTTCACTGTGGCAACATAACATCGTGATCTCTCTTTAATTGGGGGTATATTTCGGTTGGAAATGCATTTTCAGGATAGAAAAATTTTTGGGAAAGTAATTTTTTTTCGTGATAAGAATTTATACTGAATTATTGCTTACATTTTTAATTCCTGAATTTGCCACCAAAGATAATAAACACAAATCCACCATCCTGCATTCGATCTCGAAGTGCGTATTCGTATCCAAGGATTGTCGTCAGAAGGCGGTGCAGCCCATCAGTCGGTCCGTCGAAAGTTGAAGTTTGAGAAATATTTGTCGGATGGGAAAAAAATGTTGATCTGCGATTGGTCGAAAATCACGTGACCGCCTGACAGACGGGTGACTGACGGATGCGACGGATGTTTGTGAGTCCAGGTTTAGTTGAAAATTGTCGACACAAGTAGGTGGATCGCAGTGACGTAGATCCGGAACAACAGTTCGGTCCATTTCGGCCGTGGATATCCTGAGGGCAGTGTTACCAGTATGAACTTCCGATATGGGACCGCAGGTTTCCCCAAAAGGTGCCATTTTTTTGACATCGAGGTACGGTTTTATAAAATCAAGAAAAGTGCTACGTGTAAAGTTATTTCATACATTCATTCCATAGACAATCGTTTTTATTTTGTTTCGAACTTTGTTCAATTGCACGCATTATTTTAAACAAAATGCAAATGACTCATGAACTTGAAAAAGAAAGCAGTAATTCATGCATTCATGCTTATGTGTAAAAAAATGTATTTTTTTTTTCACTGAAAAATGTCAAATGAGAAAAAAAAACATGCGTTTTGGTGTTACAAAAAAAAAGTTGCATGAACATCAAATAATTATTAAAATTAGTTTACGGGGCCAAAAAGTACATTCAGAGCTGAGGTACGACCGAGGTACGGTCGGGTGATAAACAGTATGGAAACCGGTACTTTTTGGTACGGCCTGGTAACGCTGCCCGTCAGTTTTGTAACTCCGTCAACCGGGTGGGCGGCAGTTCGAGTGCGATACCTCCCCGAGGCAGACAGACGGCAGGCAGAGAGGCGTGTGGGAGAGAGGCGAGGCGGATCTGGCAGGCGGCTATTATCGCCGACAACGGGGTCGCTCGGCAGCTTGATGTACGGCGTCCCCGGCTGGAACCCGGACCGACGGGCGACCCCGCCACGCCGACGCCGCGGCGGCGTTACAAGCTCTCCCCGAGACGTGATAATGATCAGGCGTCCCGGGAGATAGGGCCCTGATACCGCTCTGGGACCACCTTGTGCGCCATTCTTAGTGGCTGCCGGCTCCCCGAAATTGTCTCGACATTGGGAAACACTCTCGAGTCTCGTTTTCAGTTTGCCAAGAGGCAGGGGGAGGGGAATGGTAATTTTTTTCGTTCTTGACTTCAGCTGAGACTATAATTCAGCTGTCCCAAATGAGAAATTGAAACTATATACACGTATATATGCTGTTTACGGTAATATGAGCACTTTTGAAAGCCCTGCTCAAGATCTACTTGTATACACGTTGTGTGTTCCTCCGCCTTGTGTAAAATCAACACTGCTATGAGCCTCATAACTTTATTCACGCGTCGGTCAAATGAAACTGTGAAATTATTAGGAAAGTAAATATTTTAGAGGTCTGCTCATTTCTACACTTCGAGGCATTAAAAAGGCAGATAGAGAAATAATTGATTTTAAGCTATCATAAATGGTTACCTAGCACTTTTTATTCGACGTTAAGGTATGGAACTACTTTCCATCCATCGTTACCAACTTGACTAGGCGAATGTCACTGAGTGCGCCCATAAAAATAATTGCATATAGGGGCAGTGACTTTTTGTAAGGTTAATTTCTAAAGTGCTCACTTTAACGTGAACAACCTTTATATATAATTATATATATATGAGTATACGTGTTCTTCGGGAAGATTCTGAAACATAAGTCTTATGTTTTCGGGCTTTGGTGGTTGCTTGCTCCCAAAATTATCTAAGCACTGCGAACACACGAGTATCGTCCTCAATTTAGCAAGATGTTAGAGGAGGGTGAATTACTTGCCTTTTTTGTTCCACGGTTTAGTGAGCAATATAATTCGACGACACCAAATGGACTATCCAAATTTTCTTTTGAAATATGCTATTTTCTGAGAGATACTCAAACGGGGTGTTTCGTAATTTCGGACGTTGATGCTCACCAACTCCTAAAATTGTCCGAGCGTTGAGAAACACAAGAATTTCGTTCTCTGTGTGGCAAAAGGAAGGTGGAAGGGGGCGTGAAACGACATCTTCGGTCTGGTATTTAAATTGACAAATGCATTAGACAATACCAAACTGCACTGGACATGGCATCCGTCGATGGCCGGTGTAAAAACATTTACAGGACTGGAACTTACTTACGGATTCGACTAATTTACTCTATTTTACTCCCTTTCCATGCTTGTCCTTGTAGAGTGCCATGAAATTTATCTTCGTAATAAGTTATCCGTTAGACTAATATTCTGTTAACCTCGGTGCACAATTTGAAGTATATATTTTTGTTATAACCGATTTATAGTTTGAAACATGGAAGATATTAACGCCCTCCCTCTCTAGTATATATGCATTGAAGAGTTTTAAAGATATATAAACTTTATAAATTCATTTTCTTTGTATTTGGACTGCCTCAAAATAAAACAAACAATATTTGGCGTACTAAAGGAATCGGCAAGTTGTGTACAGTTAACGCCTACAATACAGGCAACCAAACATCCATCTGAGCTCTCTAGGTGGATATATTCCAGGCGTTATCACACTTTCACAGAGTTTATAATATTCGTGACTTAACTGACGCCTTATTTCTGAAGTTCTAGTAAAGGAAAGCTTAACACGTATGCTTGATGATTATTTTAATTCAGCCGTTACTACACATTTATATTTTATCAGAAATAAATGAGTGTTATACAACGAAGTTTTTAGGTGTTTACTCTACAATTAACTTTAATGAAACGATCTGTATTATAATAATAAATGAACGGAGCACCCAACAATATTTCTTATATATTTTTTGCTCTTAAGATCAGATGTTATCATAATCTATGAAAACGATATGATGATGTTAATTAGCATGGTGATGCATTTACTTATGCAAAGGCAATCGATCTATCAACGACAATATGTCTATAAACAAATTCTCCTGCGTAACCTGACTTCCACTGCCTTTGAAGTTACTAGTTACGAAAAAAAAAAATCACTACTCATAAAGTTTGATAGTGAGCATTCCTACTAGTTTAAAAGTAGTAAAATTCTGAAATTGTAGTACGTTATAAAAACGAAGGCAACTTACAATATCAGCAATAAACATGCCATTTTTAATAAATAGACTTGGGGAACGGTAAATATGCTACAAATTAAAACTAATGATTGAGGTTGTTTGAAAGTGAATTTGAGAGTAACCTAGTGTTTTTTTTTTTTTGCGACATATTTCTGCACAGTTTCGTTATTTCGATAAGCGGTAATATTTAGAAATATCTCAAATACAGGAAACCAGAAACAAATCCTTCTTCCAGAATATTTCAAAAAAATTTTTTCACGAAAAGAACACTTTGCATCTCTATTGAGTTGATGTTAATCTACCTTTCAGTTCTTTTCAGCATAATTGAAAATGGATATGAAGTAATCATTAATCGAAATATTTTTTATAGTGAAGCTACTTTCAAAATATTATTGTATGCCTAAATATATATATATATATATATATATATATATATATATATATATATATATATATATATATATATATAGGATAACCTGAATTTTCGCTTGTAGTTAATTTCCTATTTTTAAAGACCAAGAAATGACTTCGTGTGGATTAACTGTTAACTGAGCACTTTTGAAAATTCTCTGAACTCCTTTTTCTATCCATTTTGGATAAGTACTCCATACGTAATATTTGACACTGCCAGGAAACTAGGTATGCCAGCAAAAATAATACTGTGAAATTATAAGAAATTTAAGTATCTTACACTCGAAATAACTTTATTAGATCGTGTACAAAACAATAAATGCGCCCCTCCTTCCAGTGTCGTGTTACAGCATTAGTCATTAAGTTGGATCGATTTTGGATAGCAGGGTCAAAAATAAAACAGTTCATGCCTGCTCCAGTCCTCAGCCATAGGGCATCACTGAGTAGCGATACGCGTATACAATTTCTTTGTGTTGTTTCTAACACTGTACAGAATCCATGACATATATATGTATCGCTTCCTATACAATTCCTTTAGTAACTGGAACTAGTCCAATGATGCTGCATCCTTTCGGCGGACTCCGCGGGATGAGAAAGCTTTCTAGTCTCCCGAGAACTGGCCTACTACGCTTTCCTCCTGAACACTTCCTTTACTAAATGCGTTCCCTATTCTACCATCTCCCACCATTATTTTCGTATGCAGTAGTCGTTATGTCGTGTATAAATGTATTGGTTCTATTATGGACTTCGCTCATATTTCGACGATTGGAGATCCTTGCCGGGTGCGATTTTCAACACACGCTGCCAGCCCGAGTCCATCCTCTTCTGGCATCGTGGGCGTTGGGAAACACCGGTTCTTCACAGAAAAAAAAGCCCAATCATAGCTGTTCTCCCGAGGTTCCTCTAACGGGGAGCGAGATAGGCTCATGCTCCTCTTAGTTTTTAGTTTTCAGGATGGCTAAGACCAACACCTCCGCCCCCATATTGACCATTTCTACACAGTTGAATATCTTCACATTGACAAGAGTTTAGTTGAGAGAGTTGGGCGGTTCTTAACAACATCTTGAGAGCCGACGAAGGCGAGATGAGGCGAGAATGGAGCAGCGCCGTGGAAAACGGGAGATCACCGAGAAAATCCACCAACCAGCGGCATCGTCCGGCCGGGGATTGGACCCGGTTCGAACAGATGGGAGGCTAGCAGTCTAACTGCTAGGCCACGCATTGAAATTCGTGTTTTGGGACACAGTCGCATGACCGTAAAGGAATTGGCCAGACCACCACCTGGCCAAAACTTTTGCGACTGCCCATGATTCAAGCCCAGCCTGGGGAGGAATGCAGGGGTAGGGAGAAAATGCGTTTTCCCGAAAATTTACACCGGCCAGCGTTGCCGCTGGCCGGTGTAAAACCCCAGGCGATCTTGAGGGAGAACGACGCAGGATCATCGTGTGGGTTGCCAGCGAGTAAACAACCCGGGCCCCACACGCTCCTAACAAGGCGTTTAGGACGAACTGTCATAGGCCATTCACGCAATGTGAGCACTTTAGAAAGCCCTGCTAATTTATGTTTTCAGGGAGTTTCTTTCTTTCCGTCGAGTGAACTATAAACATTGCCACGTGCTTTATAATATGTATTTATTTACACTTCATTGATCTGGAAATGTCAGTCAAATGTTTTATTCAATAAATATACCAGTGATGAATGTGTCTGGAGTATTATACACACCTGTAATTTAATGTCTTTATAATATAGGTTTTATACCAATGTTACTTATTTATACACAACGCTGTTTCACCATTATTTCCCTTTTCCTTATAGTCCTCAAAACAGAAATTTCTTTTCTTATTATGCTACCAGCTGTAAAACGCACAAATTTTCAATAACAGGGTGAGCATTTCCTCTTGTCGTATGTAATATTCTATTTAAAAGTTGATTTTATACGTGTTCACATTAACGTGAACTGCCTATATACCTTTTTAATAACTCGCTGCCACCGCTACTGTATACGTGTGAAACAGTGTTATCATTACAAGCAGGAGTTTCTTTAAAACTTTGACAAAAAAAATTTTTTTCCGCTGCAGCTGTAACCTAGCTACAAATTTTTTTTTTTTTTATCGACTTCACACGTAACCAAAAGCACACAGTGCCACTAAACTGTGGTCGCGCATTGCATTTCACACTCATGAAGTCTGCATCACACGGCGGTTCACAGTTCCAGTTGGGCGTGCGACGCCCTGGGGGTTTGGAAATTGCGCTGCCCAACGGCCCGGCCACTGACTGATCCTCCGAGTGACGTCGAACCATTTACTGCGACGCCAGACTGCACCGGGCGATTAAATATTGTCCCGGCGCATTCGATTCCGCCACGGGCCACTGCAGTTTCGTAAAACAAGCGTGAGATGGTTTCCACACTGGCTGCCACAATGGGCGCAACGGTTTGATATTTTGATACCGTTACAATAATTGCAGTTCGACCTTATCGGAACCACTATAATTTGAAGTGTCAGCCGTTCCTAACGAAAAAAAAAAAAAAATTATGATGCGTCGTGTACGTTGATGCAAAACTTGTTTCATTGTCACAGCCGATGAGCTGTAAGCTATTTGCTCGGCTACAGCGATATGAACCAATTGTGGCCTAGACCAGTAAGACGGTTTGCGAATCATTTACTCACAGATAAGACGATTAGTCACCGAGCTTCGCAATGTGTAGTGCAGAAAAAAAACTTATCTACACGTGCGTATAGGCCGTTCACTGTGAAGTGAGCACTTTCTGAAGCTGTTTCGTGAGACATAATGACCAATAAATACACTTCATTGTGGCCTCGGACTTTTGGTTTTGGGTAAGATGGATGTATACACTGCGTTTATCACTACACGGCAGGGTTTACATTAACAATTGGTGGAAGGATATTAATTGGTTGAAAGAAAAAAAAGTAACTAGAGCTTCAAAAGTGCTCACTTTACCGCGAACGGCCTTTAATGTACAGAAACTGTGTACACTGGATCTGAACGGGTTACAAATTTGAGTCACTTGTCACGAAATCAGCTTAGTGGCTACTGCAATTGTTTTCCGCGTAGGCTGACAGCGTGAATAGTTCTGAGTTTGAGTTCTAATTACAGCGTGCCCCAATGAGGTGTAAGCTGTTCACTGCAAAGTGAATACTTTTAAGGCCCTAGTTACTTTTTAATTTCATCCATATTTTATCCTGTAACCACATTTTAAAATAAATATTTTCATGTAAGTAATTAACACAGTGTATATATACTTCGCACTCGGAATTAATGCGTAAGGGTAAAATAAAATATATTTATTGACTATCATTCTAAATGAGAGGGTATTCAAAAGTGCTCACTTTACAGTGAATAGCCTATAAACGTTTAAGCTACACGTTTCCGTGGATGAATGTTTCTGTGGAAGAATACACAATTTTTATACCAGTAGATATCAAGCAGACCTTTAGAAAATTCTCATTTTACCGTGAACAGCCTATGGTTACAAATTATGGTAGAAGTACTTTTGACAAATGTTTTTGTCAATGAGGATGTTTCTTCTAGAAAATTCCGCGGACCGCGGTGGTGTAACGGTCAGATTACTCATTTTCCCACCAATGAGAACGGAGCTTGATTCTCGGCGGCGTCATTCGGGATTTTCGCATGTGGGAAGCGTAGTGGGCGTTGCTATTGGCTGGCGGGTTTTCTCGCAGTACTCCGCTTTCTCACGCCACGTGCGTTCCACAGCCGCTTCATACCCACCTCACTTCACCATTACTGACGCTCAAGACTACGCTGTTGAACACTGATTAGAAACTCTCAACTCAATTCTTAAACTATTAAATTTGAATCTTGCTGATCACGTTTGCGAGATTAGAATAAAAGGCGGAATACCACGATTTTCAGTGTTACACTCTTAACAGTGTGACCTTATCAATTATTCAACTGGTTGAATTTCACTACATGAATAATGATTGCCGGTAATTTAAGTGAAAACCACAATTATTTGAGACGTTAGTATATTCACAGTATCACAACACTATTATAATCAAAACCTTTGATAAATCACCCCATATATGACGTTGGTTGTTTCCTAAATATGCCATATTCCACAAACGTTTTATACTTCTTTTTGTGTTAAAGTATCATATTTTTGGTCAAACTGCACTTTTAATTATAATTTATCAAAAAATTATACAATTTAATTTACATATAATATTAACATTATGTTAACGCCTAGTAAAAATATTAGTCTTGCAAAATGTTGTTAAACTGGTGCCGCATGAATACGATACGATGTCATTTTTCTAGATTTTGCTAAGATTTGTTTTATGAAGTGGAGGTAGCCTGTAGCCTGAAAGTAGAACTTCAGCAGGGCTTCAGAAAACTTGGAAGTAATCACTGATGAACTGTAATGCATTGCACTGGTTAGCCAATAGATGGTAGTTTATTTACCGACTTCCAGTATTAAGCATTGGGTGTCGTCACTTTTTAAGGTTTAATGAGGTCGCCCACCTGAAGTTTTTTTTTTTTTTTTTCGTGTTTGAGGCCCGAAAGCGCGGGGGGGATAAAGGCGATAGTACCACGCTCGTCAAGTGAGCCATGACCGCTACCGCGAAGCTATGAAGTCTTCTAGTCGCGTTTGCGGGTACCTTAGGGACTTTATAAGAGGTTGCGTTGGAAAGTGTGTAGCAAGGTTCGATACAGATGCCTATCGCAGTTTCGCGCGTCATCGGACAGCATGGTTTAGGATACAGGAGGCTAGAAAAGCCGTTTTTTAATGATGTAGGACGAATCCAACATAATATATTCTAATAAGAAGAATTCGTACCATCTGGATTACTGTGTCATTCGATTGATCACGGCTGAAGAGAAGGTATGAGATGAAAGCGCACACTGCATGTACAGAATGCCACACCGGTTATCCATTGAACATCCTCATGAGCAACACAATGAAGTACTGAGTGAAGATATTCGGGAGGGTCTTAACAGCGAGATCTTGAGAGCCGATGAGGGTGTTTGAGTTAAGTATGGAGCAGCGCTGGAATGAAAGGACGGGGCAAACGGGAGATCCCAGAAAAAAACCCGCCAAGCAACGCCATCGTCCGGCACGATTCCCACACGCGAAAATTCGGAGTGACCCGGCCAGGGGTTGAACACGGATCGCGTTGGTGCGATGTGAGCAGGCTAAGCGCTCAGCCACAGTGGTCTCCCAAATGAAGTATTGGTGGTTTAATAACATTTAGATGCGTGTTATTTATATCGTGCGTAATATATGAAATGTACAATTCGCTCCTTTTGTGGGATATGTTTTCTTCTAATTAGTAAACGTGTTAGGGACACATACAATAGTTTTGTTTAGAAAAAATCGTGTTTGCAAACATGCTGTAACGCCGTTCAAGAGCCACGAAGGCGAGTCCGTTAAAGGGCGTCCCTTGTAAAAAAATTTTCAATTATCCAAGGTCACGCCCGGCGATTGAAAATAGCATGAACTAGCTTCACGTGTGTTCTGTTTCTTCAGAATTTTAAGCCGTCACAATAGGGTTTGAAGAAATAAATGTGTTCAGAAACGATGCATCATTGTCACCATAGTTTAACCCTTTCAGACCCACTTTACCTTATGGTTTCAGGTGATGCAAACGAAATTTTTTTATAATGCGAGCTGTACTTACGCCAACACAACACTTGTTTCTTTTTCACAGCCAATGAGCTGTAAGCTGTATGTTCGGCTACAGTAACATGAATCGATTATGACATCTACCATTAAAGCGGTCCGCGAATCACTTATTCAGGGTGAGATCATTGGTCATTAGCTTTGCAGGGTGCAATAAAGATAAAAAAAAATTACTTACACGTGCGTAAGGTACACAACTGTGTACACTGGGTCTGAATGGATTAAAACACTGTCTTACAGAAATATAAATAGCATAAACAGAGGCCTGCTTACAGCGATTTTCACCGACTGCGACACTTTTGAATGGTCACGTTCATGTTTCAATAGCCAGATTTTGGAATTGGCAACAAAATATCTGTTCTGAAAGAAAATTTATGTTGAAATTTTCGGTGGTTGTTAAAAAAATTAATGTCGACACGACTTCTTGCAAAGAGACCAGTCGTTTCCTTCTTGCTCTCTCTCTTCGTCTAGACTCTACACCGCATCTCCTCGTGCTGGTTGAACATGACTACTGATTGTGAAGGGTGCAATAGTAGGCCTCAACCAGCGCTCGCCCCGTCCTATTTACGTCGATGCACTCTAAGCCCGGGCTCACTCATATCATTCAAAGAAGTATAGGATGTTCACCATAACATGAGCACTTCTGAAAGCCCTGCTTGAGATCTGCTTGTACGCACATGATATATTCTTCCACCGTATATACTATTATAGTTACCATATGCCTGACGGCTTTATCCGTGCGTCGGTCAAAGGCAACTGTAACATCTTTTTGAGAAGCAAATATTTTACAAACGTATGCATTCTCACACTTATACGTATTAAGGAATAGAGAAAGTAAACTAAAATATTTCAGTATTCACATATGTTTACTCAATACTTGTTATTTAACGTTAACACACGGAACTACTTTATTTTCGTCGTTGCCAACTTAACTGGGTGCATGACAATCTGCGTGACCGCTAAAATATACGCAGAAAGGGGCAGTGGCATTTTTCAAAGGTTGATTTCAAAATTTCTCACTTTACCGTTAACAGCCTTTAGTAGTGCTTACGGTAATTTAGTTACGAAGCAAATATAGACTTGTGATTAAAGCGCTCTCCTACAAGGTGCCTAAGCTCCATTGCAGAATATTTGAAATAAGAGTGGTTTTAACGAATGCATATTAAATGTATGTATTCGTTAAAACCACTCTTCATGAGCAACCAAATTAAGTACTGGCGGTTGTAGAACATTTCGAGGTAAAGGATGTTCATGATAAAGTGAGCAATTTTCAGATCAACTTCTGAAAAATGTCACTGCTTCTATCTGCACATAGTTTAACGGGCACACTGAGTGGAATTACGGCCAGTGGGGTTGGTAACGACGGAAAATAGTTCCATGCCCTGACGTTGACTTAAAAGTGTCAAGTAAACATTTGTAAATACTAAAACCTTTTGGTTTGGTTCCCTTTAAAAAAAAAATGTAGTGGTAAGCAAATTGATAAAATACTTGCTTTCCTAATCACTTTACAGTTACACTCGACCGGCACACGAATAAAATGATTAAGCACATGGCAAAGTCAATTTTACATAAGGTGGACGAATACACAAAGTCATGCAAAGCAGGGATGTCAAAATTGCTCAATATATATATGTAACGTACCATTCGCTCCTCTTGTGGGATATGTTTTCTCTTCTCGTTAGTAAGCGTATTGGGGACAAGTGCGATAGTTTTATTTTTAAAAAAAATGGCGCTTGCAAACATGCTGTAACGCCGTTCAAGAGTCGGGAAGGCGATCGCTTTCTAGCGTCACGTCCAACCGTAATGCCGGAATCACATAGCAGCGCGCCACCGCAAGCACGACACGACACTTGAAACTAAACAACCAATGAAATACAAGACAGATCCGTCGTGAGCCCGAGAAACCTGTCGTACGACCAGCAGTTTTTGATTCGAAATTATTATTATTATTATTATTATTATTATTCGTTGTTTCGTGCGGCACGACGCACAGAGTGAACAACTCTGCAAAATGAAATTGTATGATAAGCTTTCCCCACAATGGGAAATACGTGGCTTAGAAGAAAACAAAATATGAAAATTATTGTATTTAACTCTTATAAATAATCATTTTACCTTTGTATGCGTTAGCTATAAAATTTTATCGCCATATGTATTCCAAATTTCCCATCTGCCCACCGCCTTTGAAATTAGCATAGATAATCAGCGCCTTCTAAATGGCTCCGAAAAATTCTACTCGTCTCGCGACGGTAAACATTGTCAGACTGTAAATTCGAACAGGCACATTTAAAATGGTCGTGGTTGCAGTTTTTGTCGTGTCGTGCTGTGCTCGTCGGGGCTATGTAATATTATATATATATAACATTTCCCAATATGTTTGCGTACTGAAAGAAAACATACCCCAGACGAGAACGAAATGACACATCCAAAACATCACGCATAATATAAACATTATTTTGGGGCCACGCAGCATAGTTTAAATCCGCTTATTCAAGCTTCTCTGTCTTAAAACATACTACCCTGATGTGAACGAAAATACGACAAGAGCCTGTATATACTTAGTTACGCACTTACTTTACAATGGAATGGTAGGGTCGCCACATGAAGTAGCATAGATGCATGCAACACGACGAGAACACTGCAAGCCAGTTCACAGCAATGCGCCTAGCGGCGATGACGCACTCGATGTGCGTGCCAGTGTATCCCTTATCAGTCTACAATCACGAGAACATGTCTAGGCAGACGACCACATTGAGTGTGTTGAACCAGAAATCAGTGTTGCTGGATGTCGGTCTAAGTCATATCTTAGAGATACTACACAACATGTGCGCTTAGTTTCGCACACTCGTGCTTGAGATTGAGTCCTTAATATATCGGACAAAAAATAACTTATTGCATATTTTTCCAACTTGAAAATAATTCTTTTGTAAGGAATTTTCGTAGGTGTTGAATACGCAAATACGAAGGGGAAAAAAAAAAAACAAATTATGCTTGTGCTAATTGGGTGTAATATTATTGGGTGGCTTATTTTTTTTTTTTTTTTTCAATGAAAAATTTCATATTTAAAATATTTTCTTTACTGCAGTGTTTATTCCTTCGTTTTGTTTCTGCTTTGATTTTGCTTTAAAGATCAATATGGTTTTAGTTTAAAAAAAAAAATTTATCTAGAAAAGATTCTTATAGTTCATTTACTAGAGTTTGAAGAATTTGTTAAAGGTTTTTGATTTTTAAAGTCAATGTTGCTTAAAAACATTAAAATAAACCCATACGAAATTATTTTTGTTGTCAATAGATTGTATTGAAAGTACGCAGTTGAGTAAATGTTCGATTGTGCTAAGCGGCTCTAATTCTATCTCATTTCTGTGAGTCCGAATGTAAGTAGTTATCTTAACGTTACGCTGTACGCTGGGAACATCTGGCCACTCCTTCATAATCGGAAGTGCAGGATCGGAGAGAAAGCTTCAGAGATTATCTGAGACGTTATTAAAATGTGACTGACTACCCAAAGTCAGTTTTTTTTGCGTATGCAAGGCACGTTTGACCATTAATCCGAAAGTTTTCGTGATTCGCATTATAGCTTTAGCGTAGGGGTATTTATATAGCGGGCCCCATTTTCACCGGCGTTACAATTTACAAGAATTTACAAAACTTTTAATCTAAATGTATGTGTGTAAAATACATAAAAATTAAATGAAATGTTTTACCTTAACATTCGAGACATTAATATAAGTTAGAAATTTATTTGCTGCGTTCTGCAAAGGAAGGTGAAACAGTTCTAGCTTTGTGGCAGAAGTTTTTAGTATTCTCCGATTGTAGATATCCACCAACAAGAAATCAAAAGCCGCAGCACTGCTGCCGAGATGCAGCCTTAAAGATGCCAAATTTTGCTGGTTGGCGAGTGAAGGATGGGTTACAACTGCGTGAGTAATCTCAGAGTGTTCCGAGGTCGATGGTGGAAAATACAGACCGAAGGACAGAGCAAAGATTTGAGGATTCAGATAAAAAAAAAAAAAATTACCTGAGCGCAGTGGCGTTCCGAGTGATGCATTAAAAAACTTATTTGGCTGTCAAGGATTTGTTTAGGGTTTATTTAAGCCATCTTATGCCCAAATTGTTTGTCAGGGATTGTTTCAGCCAGTCAAGAGTTCCCAATAAATAACAAATATGAGTCTAGCTCTTTTACGTAATGAGATATTAAAACTTTGCGTGTTTTGATATGCTTTGAGGAGGGTAATATTAAATTTCAATCCTTGACGCGACCCTACCGCGTCTTCCATCTTCCCAGGTTTACACCGCAATTCGCCGTCGAAGCCAGGCCATTCCCTGAGGATTTACGGCGGAAGTATCTGGTTCACTGCAGTCGATCGACCCCTGTTCGTTTTATCTACCGTGAGATACGTGGGAGTTGTGCCGAGATGTTGAGAGTGCCCGTCCCGCGTCGTGAACGAGCTAACGCGTAACTCAGAAAATTTAACGAAATTTCTATTTTACAGGGTTTATTAACGAATTTTACTGTACATTTTCCTGGCAAGGCTGGGACGCTCTGTTTTTGTGCCAACAGAACCATTATTCTGTTTATAATTTTTCTGTATTGTAAGAAACACATTTTTTGTGCGTAACTATATTTTCGACTCTAAAATAGTATTATGTTGCTATATATGTCACCACAACAGTATTTTTGACGTGTTGTATTTGTATTTATTTAATAAAAGTCAGTGTGTGCGCATGAACGACAGAGCAGCGAATATTACCGCAGTACCGAAGATGAGAAAAATAAGAAATCAAATACCACCGAGAAGGAGAAAATTTTTCCGCAAAAAATAAGGGTTCCTGAAGTAGTGTGTACGCAAGGGTTTCAAATCATTAAGTGAGGAACGATGTCCCGAACAATCTTTAACGATAACCCCAAAAATTTAATCGTATTAATGACAAAAGGCGCTAGGCTCCCCGTCCTCCTGCATGGCTATTTATTCTGGATTCCTATCTCAACACAACCCAAACCCCCCACACAGTAGTAGAGGCGCACGAGTTCTGGCCACCTGGGATTAATTGCGATTAATTGAGGGATAATAGGTCTAATTAATTAGCAAATCCTATTAATCTGCTAATCCGATTGATACATTTGATAATCATAAATGTGTTGCGAATTTGTCGCTAATCCAATCAATCGGATTTAGGATTAATCCGGATTGCTAATTAATTCATCCGCTAATATCTCAATTAATCCCAATTAATCCCAGGTGGCCGAGAACACGTGGGCCCCTACTACTGTGTGGTGAGCGGTTGGGTGGTCCTGAGACGGGAATCCAAAATAAATTGCCATACAGGAGGACGGAGAGCCTAGTGCCTTTTGTCGTTAATACAACTGATTGTTTGGGGTTATCGTTGCAATATTGTTCAGGACATCGTTCCTCGCTACGTTTTTTGAAACCTTTGCGTAAACACTAATTCCCGATATTAATTTCTACGTTTTATATTATTTTCCGTTGTACTTAATCTCTAAAGTAACCTCAATACAAAACTCTACCATAGACTTAGGGCTGCTGTCTAATAGTGTTACGACTGGCCAAGTCCTTCTGAAAACCTTTGTTACGTGAAATAATAAATTACTTAATACAAATTTGGATTAGGAAACGAATGAATTTTGTCATTGACAGTAGGCGCTCTATAATAAGGGGAGGAAATAAAATTTACCGAGTATATTGTAGTATTCGGAAGAGAGCTGACAACCATGTGAAACGTTTGCCATCACACAGCAGCACCGATAACGATATTTTTAAAAGCCGAATTACAAATTGATTTGGCACACGCACAGCACATGCACGGGCATACAATAAACGCAGCAGAAACCATTAAATGTTCCAACGACGCCACGCACGCACAAAAGTTCCGAAAATAATTTCGATGTTTGTAGGAAATGATCCTGGGGGTAGCGCGAACGTATGTTTGTTAGCAGAATTGGAAAATAATTAAATATTTCGCTACTGCCGTGCTTATTATATTCGTAATGTGTCATGTTCGGTATCAGAATACGCGAAACAACAAAACGTTCGCTAGCTATATCCCCATCTCCGTAATATTCACTCAAAATAGAGTACCGTATTGTTATGTTAACTCCCAGTACAACATTTCTCCGAACCCTAGTCTAATTCCTTAATACTTCAACAGTTTTCTTATTGATATGAACTCGGCGGTCTCCGCGTTATGATTGGCCACACACTAGAGCGAGCGCATATGAATTATAGAATATAACCGAACTTGCTGTGCGCCTTGACTGTGTTATTTCTCTGTGATGTACGTTATTGTAGCGAGTGTTACAGTGGGAAATGTACCCTAAAGGCTGTTCACGATAAAGTGAGCAGTATAGAAATGAACCTTAGAAAAAGTTCACTGCCTCTGCAGGCATATATTTTAATGGGCGCACTGAGTGACATTCGCCTATAGGTTGTTCACGGTAAAATGAGCACTTTCGAAAGTCTTACTTAAAATCTACTTGTGTGCACATTGTGTAGTCTTCCGCCTAGTGTAAAATTAACACTGGTATGGGCCTCGTCACTTTATTCGTGCGTCGGTCAAATGAAATTGTTAAATTATTAGATAAGTAAACATTTTACAAATCTTATTTCAACACTCCGATGCATTAAAAAAAAACAGAGAACAAAATATATAATTTAACTTATCACAAATGGTAACCTAACACTTTTTATTCGACTTTAAGATAGGGAACTACTTTCCCTCCATCGTTACCAACTTTACTGGGCGCATGTTACATAGTGCGTCCGTTGAAACGTATGCAGGCTGGGGCAGTGACTTTTTCTAAGGTTGATTTCAAAAGTGCTCACTTTACCATGAACAGCCTTTAGTAAAGTTGGGAAAGATCGATAGAAAATATTTCCACACAATAACATGGAATATAATGTGTTAGGTAACCATTTGTGATAACTTAAATTTATTTCCTTCGATTCTTGTTTTTTTTTAATGCATCGGAGAAAGGGAGCTGTTTTACTGTTAAGAATATACACAAATATACGTTGTTTATCTAGAACTCAAACCGGGAATATCTGCCTGTTTTAAGATAATGAGTGATATTTTCTAACGTAAAATTTACTTTATGATGTATAATAAAAAAGTGCTTATACGAATTTTGGAAAAGGATAGCTAATTTGAAAACAAGAGCCACGTGTTTCCTTCGTGGCTGCACGTGAATCGCACTTGCTGGTCATAACGACAAGATTGAATTACTTCCGCGAGTGATAGTCAACCTTACAGGTGTGTTCGCTGGTATGCAATTTGCGCTGCCTGAGAACAAGTGATATTTTTACGATCAGCGAAGAGCAGTTCTCTCTGCAGGACGACATGGACGACAGACATCAGAAAACTAGCATAACCGAAATAAACTAATTTTACTAAGAAAACGACGATAATGATTACTGCACATGTATAGTTTACTTGTCTAGAAACATGCAGGCTACTCAGGATAGCTTACTTTCGACAGTAAATATGATCTAATTATTTTCACTACTAAGTGAATTTCCCACTGCACTTCTTACAGGATACCCAAACATTTCTCGTAGCCAATCTGTGCAAAATAATTACTTTTTTCAGTCGTTATTCGCAAGACTGTTCGATGTTTTGCAATTTCCAATTGCTATTTTTTGACGTAAATACGTCGTTAAATTTGCAACCATAGTGGGAGGCAATCCTTGAAACCTATTGATAACAAAATAGAGGGATAGAGTTTGGCATTGCAGCTCCGATTCTATCGTCTACATTCAAAATTAAATTACACCACTTTATTGCCAAAGAATCAAATAATATGTTATGTTGAGTGAGGACTGTGAAGAATCGCGCTAGTCTAGAATGGAAAAAAAGGGGGGGGGGGGATGCTGCAATTTTGAGTTCGTTTCGCCGCGTCTCATAACATCCGACGACGATCGTTTAAGTTTTAATTGACACAGCTTTCAAGATAAATTGATTGCGTGTATAAAAACATTAGTGTGGGGTGGTTATGGTGAAATTGTATGAGCTTATTGTAAAAAAAATTTAAGAAAACTTAACACAATGTCGGCCTGTACTCGTCAAAAAGCCAAGTCGAAATGCAGAAATCGAATACGGTTGGAAAGAGCATCTCATAAGCAATACAGTGATACCCCTAAAACCCCATATGATCGTATTCTCTCAAAACAAACGGCCGTGTCCCCAACACAGCCACAC
The DNA here is from genome assembly GCA_029891345.1 of Dryococelus australis. Lineage (NCBI taxonomy): Eukaryota > Metazoa > Arthropoda > Insecta > Phasmatodea > Phasmatidae > Dryococelus > Dryococelus australis. The sequence continues at coordinate 39,432,258 of CM056993.1, forward strand.
CCCTTTTTTTTTTGTCTTGTTCGTTCTGCTATTTCCGCTGAGCCTCGGCGAGACAGAGCAGACATAGCTGTTTTATAGGAGAAACAGCAACTGCTACTCTCACGCGAACAGATAGACAAGTGCTTCCGGCAACACGAAGGCCAACTAGAAGAAAAGCATCAGAAACGTTGCTACACTAGCAGACTAGCAACGCACGCGGACTCAACGATTGTCTCCACGACTCACCTACTCTTAACACGTCTCGACCGAATCTCTGTACATAGGAAGAAACCCTACCCCGCCCAGCCGAGGAACCGAATGTAAGGCGTGTATAGACCGTTTATGCTAAATTGAGCAGTTTTGAAAGCCCTGCTTGAGATCTGCTTTTATGCGCATTGTGTGGTCTTCCGCCACAATTAAAATTAACACTTCTACGGGTCTGATCACTTTATTTAGCATCGTTCAAGTGAAACTGTAAACTTATTAGTAAATGAATTATTTTAAAAATTAGCTGATTATTACAATGAAAGCGAAAAAAAAAAAAAAAAAATTTCAGTGTTCGCAAATGATTACATAACACTTGTAATTCGACGTTAAAGTATGGAACTACTTTCCATCCGCCGTTGTAAAATTTATAGGGCGTATACCAATCGGTTTGCCCGTTTAAATGTATGCATGTTGGGGCAGTGACATTTCTCGATGGTTGATTTCACAAGTGCTCACTTTAACCGTGAACAGCCTGTATCATGTTTTCATTCCTCGTAGCCTGATGGACAGTGAGTAATGGCATAAATAAGCCAGTCTCTTTCTCTTGCCCTATCAATCTTTGAGCGCCATAGCGCTGTGACGTATAGTAGCAGCGACGCAGGGACGCTCTTGGCGAAAGGGGAGCTCCGAGCTTGGAAATAACATCGTTACTTTCGAAAGACCGTTATGGTCACGGCGAACACACGGCTAATAACAACTGGAGCGCTGGCAGTGCCAGATATTTCATAAAGTGACACATCCGTGCAGGGGGGAAAAAAAAAACTCGTTGCTGCTGTATATAATGATTCTCTGAATGAGGAAACAAGACTCCGTACAACTTTCGCTGGTGTCGCACGCAGAGCTCGTTCTGCGCCTGGTAGGGATAAGAGTCCGTTACGTAATTATTTGATCTCAAGGCTGAGCATGTTATGACTTTGAGTTATGGATTCACTCCGTAACATTTCGTCGTTGTGTTGCACTTCACAGTTTAGTGGATCGTGTTCAAATTATCATTTCAGGGAAAAGTATTTCAGGAAATAACACACGCTAATGTCGAAAACACCAAGGAGCATTTTTAAAAGAACGATGATATCAGTTAAATCCAGTTTCAAATACATTTTTATAACGTAAATGTAGCAGCTAAATTAAATATGTAACGCTTGATAATGCTTACTGACTCCCAGGACAAATATTATTTTCTATTAAAATAAGTGGAATACCATAAAATAAATTTTTTCCTTCTACGCCAGTCTCGAATAATCATATTTCTCATTTCATTAGCGTTTGGCGAATAAAGAATCAAGAAGAGATAATCTCAGAGGAATCACGTCTTTCAAATGCCTGACCCTTGACATAGTACCAGGGCGTAAAAAGGCATTCTACACAAATTTCTCTCAAACGATTGCTTGGTCGAACAACTAGTACGCTGCACTATAGTATTACGGGCTCACCTCTTCGCATCACGTGCGAACGAGTGGAAGAGAAGTAAAGAGAGTTGTTATACGATAGCGTCAGCTGGGGAGGGTCAATAAAGCGTTTAGAAATACAGGTGTGCCAGGGAGCCTGGTTGTTTTGTTTTCTGCTTTTATCTTAACAATTCTCTCCATTACTGACCCCGTTCTCTCAGCGCGTCTCGGGATGCGTTGAACATTCCAGATGGTAAGGCGCGACAGTATGAATATTGCGACAGGCCTCCGGGCCAGGAGTTGCGTTGGAGTTGAATGAATGAGTGGCTGAGTGCCGAGCGATTAAAGACGAGAAGCGGAAGAAGTGAATAGTGGAAGGGAAGTCCGCGACTGCGGGTATCACAAAGCGAAGCGTGCGGCTGACACGCTGGACTATTGGACTAAATTAGTGAGAGAAAAACATTAATGAGTGTGAGTTAATTTACTGTCATTGACAGACACAAGTAATAATGACATTAAAAAGAGTTGAAATATACATCAAATATTACGCTCACGTAAAAGTGGAGACAGGAAATTTAATGCTTTAAATAATAGCTTCAGATTTAGTTATTGTACATCTGAGTTCGAGAGGGATGGAGATCCCTCTCGAACTCAGATGCGACCCTCAGGTATGCGCACTTGTACCAATATAAATGCCAAGTTTGTATTGACTTATATTCCGTATGAGCAGTTTTGAATGTGAATAAAGAGCAACACCGATATTACATACAATACCAAAAATATACATCTGACCGGGAACAGAAACGAGTAAGTAATGTATATGCCAAGTCCTCCTACAGAAAAACAAACAGCAAAATGTTGTGGAAACTCGCCACCTGGAGAACTGCTTGTGTTCAAGAACTGCTACGCCTAGAAGAAAAATACGTTAAGCCAAAGCTGTCTAAAACAAATTAAGATCGGCGATATAATTTCTAATGACTAAGAATCATGTTCAATAAATTGCGACGCCCTTCCTAAGGGCGTGGCAAGCGGGACTTATACACAGCCTTTCAAGAACCAATCCACAAGAGGATGAGAAAAAGATCAAATTTTTTTAAAGATTTCTGGTTAAAAATATAGCAAAACACATGACTTCCTTGGCTTAACATGACATGAATGATTTATTTGTAGAAGTGTTTCAAAGTGTACACAGGATTATGGAAAGTATTCATTATTTATTATTTATCTATATTCCAAGTCTTCCAAAAAAATTTGACACTGATTAAATATCAGATGGGCTCGGAAATCCATACAATGATACCATTTAAAAACATAAAGTACAAATGCCCATTAAAAAACTGTGCTAAAATTCTACATACAAGTGGTGCTTGAAACAATTACAAGTTAAATCTCTCTCTATTGTGTCACTTAACACAAATCCATGTGACAACTGTACTTATACTCCAGGTTTAAGGGCATTATAATAAAGTATTAAAGATAAAAAAACCTGGCTCAAATGTCATTTTCAGAACAAATTGAAAAACATGGTCTCAACTCCTTTTAAAATGCCCACACGGCTATATTTTAACGTTTAACATTTTCTTAGCAATTTTCTTAATACTTAAACATTTTTCTTTAATACTAGCTAGATACAAAGTTTAAAATTGGAGTATTACTGACTCATAATGTAAGCGTACTCTTTAATATTGTACTCACAATACTGACATTGACAATAGTTAATATTTCAGCAAAATCCAACAAAGACACAAATTACTCGATTTTTCCCATTCTATCACACTTTAAGAATTTTCGGCTGTCTTTAAAAACAAGGGTGATAACTTTAATCAGCTGATAGTTCATACACAAATATTCCGTCTTGGAATACGGAAATTCCTAGATTTTTTCTACCTGCCATGACGCAAAAGTCGTCATTCTGACAATGGCCAGATGGGTCAGAAATATTATTTCTGTTACGACATTATTTTTGTACTTAACTGTAAGCTGAACGTCCAGGAGTGCTGGTCTCTGCCTACACGACCAAACTCCTGGCGTTATATACAAAACTTTTACCCCTCCCAGGGAGGGATCAACGAGAGTCCGGCCAATCAGAGCCCAAGAAACTCTCAGAAAGCTTCTATACAATTCCAAATTATTGGGGAACAGCCACTTCCGGTGCCACAGTTCCATGCCACGTGGTTAACCATCAAGCCAATCAACTGCCCCGACTGCAGCGCGATCTGGCGCGGGCGGATCAAACTATCCCCTACACTCAGCGGCCAGCCTACCTCGGGTGCGCTCCGCAGCTGGAAGCTATGTCTGATTGCTGGGCGACACCTTGCTGTCGCACGTACGTAGGCCTACTGGGGCAGGTTTTTCGTCGCAGACCATCACATGCGTGTATAATTTGAATAAGTAAAGTCACTAAGTAATTATTTTAAAAATTGTAGATAGTTAGCAACACACATATTTTCATGTAAATAGTTGGTTTTATGCGTGCTACAGGTCCCGCGTTGCACATATTGTCTTCCTCGCCGCGCCGGTGTCGAAGCGGGCAAGCATAACGGGAGTGGAGGAACGTAGTTTTATGAGGCGCTTGCCTCAAAATCTTCTGCATGATGCATGGAACTAACGTACATTGTCGAGTACAAAATTAAGTTATCTTAACTGTTCGTTACGAATAATATTTCTGATTAAATATTTTCGTCTAATAGACTTTTTTAAAATTATAACCTTACTTAGCAGTACAGCCATTCAAGGTAGTTCAGTTCTATCATGACTACTACAATTTAACAAACAGTATATTAGTTATATAAGTTCACTGTATATATATAATGTGAGGGCGGCTGTTAGTCTGGGCGCCCGTAGTTTAAGCTACATATTCAATTTCTATTCAAAATCATCATTCACACTTCCTAGGAAGGTGGTGAGCTATTCTGCCCCGACCGAGACAGCTCCCTGCGGAACAGACCAGGGACGGGGATTCCCACGAGTCCTCCAGCGCGACCAGACGACGTCGGGCCCGCACACAGCTAACTAGCCTTACGGCCGGTCCGCTATGGCACCCAATGGTCGAATGGCCCCGCCAACGAACCCGAAGGCCTGAGCCCCCTCCCTATATGCACTGTTACATTTTGTTCTTTTTATTTTTTTCCCTCGCCCACCGTTCTGCTCCAACCTAAGCATCGTCCAGGAAATCGAAGTGCCCCTTCTGGACACCCAAGCCTTCGTTTCCCGGTGGACGAGGGAATGGAGTTCTGCTCCTACGGGTGCCCTACCCCCCCCCCCCTTTTTTACACAGACACATACACATACATCAACCAACATATTATCACAAACCACGTCTTTCCCTCATTTATAGTTTCTTCTAATAGACTTTCATAACAAATCTTTACAAAATTATAGTCTTTTCGCCAAAACTGAAATAGGTAGGGGCAGATGTTTTTCACGAAAATATTGATGGTCATACTGAACTTCAATTTATTACTTCCACAACCACGAACGATTTCCTTTGGATATTGGCCGCGTGTCTATGTGAGGAGACATGTTCTTATTTAACTTGGCCAATAACAATTAATTATTCCGATATTGAACGTCCATGATTCACGGACAGACAATTGAGGCCCGTGACATTTAAAATCATCCAACCACGAATGTGATTACGAATGAAAAGGCGTTTTGGAGTACAACTGGTCTCGAATTATTTTCGCGACAAACACCTGTCCCTAGAAATAGGTACAGAGCTATGTCTCTCGAACAAGAGTAAATGTTATCAATAACATCACAGCAGATCTGTATAAAATTTTCACTACGAAAAGCATTAAAGCAGACAGCTTTACTTGTAACCAACTTTTGAGGTAGCCAATTAAAATTTTACGTTTGGCTTAACACGGTCATTTACGAAAACTGCCACACTGTGACGTCAACATGGCGAGCATGTGTGGTACGCGCTACTTCCCTGGATACTCTGAACTTCAGTGCTATGCCTCAACTTCTTCTTGGAACCATTTTCTTGTAAAATGATGCTGGATTTCATCTTTCCTTATAATCTCAAACTAACAAGAGAGTCGTTGGTCCTATGCAGGGACGGGACTTAACTGCGTCTCAGGGTAGAGCCCCAAACCCCAGGTATGCAGGAAATCTACTAATAAGGTCCGTTCTACAATACACGCATGCGTAATAAAACGGATACGTAACACGTAAACGGAACGAGAGGACGAATGAATATGATTTTGGGTTATTTTACAGTACAAGAAAACGTAAAGACCTGCAACCTATAAAATAAACATATCAGTACGATCTAAATTACTGATATAAGTTTTGTAATGTACACACCTAATTTTTTTTTTACGTTTGTAAACCGTTTAATGATACGTAAATACTACTGCCAAACTATTCACACGCTTTTATTGAAAGCAAAAAAAAACAATATCCGTAGCAAATCCATGCTCCCGTGGTCACTAAAACGAATAAATTACAAACTAGATATTCTATTCCTATTAACTAAACGTATTCGCGGACACCGAATAGTTGGAAGTTTCCCTGATTTCTTACAAATATCCGCACGTTGCTGCAGGGGCCACGGTGGCCGGGCGGTTAGAATTCTCACCTCTCGCCTAGGCGACCCGGTTTCAAGGATTCTCCGGCCGGGTCGCTCCGGATTTTCGCAAGTGGGAACCGTTCCCGACGATTCCGCTGGCAGGCGGTTTTTCTCTGGGAACTCCCGTTTTCCCTGCCCTTTCCATGCTCAGTTCACTTCACCCTCGTCGGCTCTCAAAGACATCGCTGTTAAGAGCCGCTCACGCGCGTTGCCGCGTACGCGCGCGTCTCATTGTAGTTCGAACACGGGGTGCATCACTTTGTCCGCTTACGTAAAACGTATACGTGATCGTGTCATTATAGAACTGGCCTTACAGGTAGAGCCGCGAGTATCTCGCGAATTCATTTGGATGCGAGGTAGACTCCGAACACTTGTTCTTTCCTCGTACTGTTGTGATTGAACGACAGTTTTTTAGACACGTCCCGTTTAAATGTGAGCCAGTAATAAGCAGGAAGCAGTATTGTGAGTGAGTGATTAAGAGCTCTGTACAGAAGCCTTGTTTGATCACAGCAAACCAATAAGAAACAATAGCGTCTCGAGTGTATATAGTGCTGCCCAACGTAGCTTGCTGCCAACTAACTCTGCGAAATACTCTGGGCTCTACTTATATAGGACATGTACATTGCGATTTTCCTGCGATAGTGCAATTATTGCAGTTAAGAAAATACTAAGCATTTTGAATGAAAAGGTTTTTTGTTTTCTTTCGCTCTCTCTCTCTCTCTATCTCTCTCTCTCTCCTCTGCACATCTGAGCAGGAGACAGCCACAATGACGGGAGTGTGTATAGAATTAAGGGAAATCGATATACCCTACTCGCGGTTTCTTCACATTATTTATATCAAACCTTTGAAAAATCACCCCATATATGACGTGTTTGATTGTTTCCTAAATATGTCACGTACAGGAATAGGGAAATTTCGCGAGTTCAATGACCTGTAAGCTAGAATCCACAGCCCTGTGTACACTAAGGCCTCAGATGTGTGTTCGTTGGTTGTCATACTTCAATGTTACCTCACACCTGGCAGTAAGCTATTCGCTACTTATTTCCTTGCAAGTCTGCCATTGGCTCAGACTTGTCCAGGGCGTGTGTAATAAACTCTGATACAATTGCAAAGGTGAATTCACTGTATGTGTGTTTGACGTCTAGCCTGTCCCGAAATGAATTCACGAAAATCCCCTATCCCTTGTCGCGTATCACTACCGTTTTACACATATTTTAACGTGAAAGTTCTAATTTTTTGGTTAAATTTATAGTTTAATTAATTTCGGTTATAAATTATATTGTTACACATAAAATTCATACGATTAAATACTGAGAGAAAACATGAGTGCTGGTAATGCCTAGTAAGAAATAGTTCCTATGCAAAATATTATTCGACTGAATGTGCACGAATGCGTAGCTAAGGACTGTTTGCATGAGGTGGAGGAATATCCACAAAGTGTAACTTCAGCAGGCTTCAGAAAATTTGGAATTATCAACGAATGGACTATAATTAGGAAAACCCGAATTTCGCGAAAAGAATCCTGCGCGTGCTAGACTTCAATGCCCTACTAGCGTACCAGCAGTTTCCTCGTGCTTATTGGCGGCGTGTGTGTCCGTGAGAACACATTTTCTTAGACGACTGGCCAATCAGAATTAAGTTACTCGGACACTGTGCGTCTCTGTTTCGTGGGCAGACACTTGAGGCGCGTATCATCTGTATCACCTAATCAAGAAAGTGGACCTGAGCTAAAGTGTTATGAAATACAACTGGTCGTGAAATCTTTCCACGAAATTCGGGAGTCCCTGACTATAATCGACTTTACCCGTTTTTTAGAGCGTATGGCTCGAACCAGTCCTGACACCTCGTTCAAATAAAGCTACCGTCGAAGCGACAACGGCCGACTGAGGACTCTCGAAACGACGCGGGGGCGCAGGTTCCGGCGCAACTAGCAGTATCAGGCAAACAGCGCGACCGACCCCTCGCGCAGAACTTGGTCCCCTCTCGGCGCTTGTTGACTGCGGAGTTAACTTGGCGGAACTGCTGCCTCAGACCGCGTTCGACGCGACGTCCAGGGTCGTCTCTCTCTCTCTCTCTCGCTCTCTCTCTCTCTCTCTCTGCGCGCGTGGGGTCCCCCCCCCCCGTCTCAAAGCTACACGTTCGGGAGGCTCCTCTTCTCATCAGCAGAAGAGGTTCCTCGCAAGTCTGATGGCCCTACACCGCGCCGAAGAGGTTGATGGAGTTTCGACGACCCGGCAGCGGGGCAACACTCTCCCACGCGCGCGCCCGGCACAATAATCGAGCTTTCGAAACTAATTTGGCTGCGTCGAGGTGTAGTGTTGTTTTGTGTCGGCGTCGAGTGGTCGAGTTCCCGCCAACACAGAAACGGCTTTCAAATAGCTCTGCCGAAGGGAAGCGTAACCTGAAAGAATGACGTAGGTTTTTTAAATAACATGTTGAAATTAAAACCGTGGCATCTATGGACTAATATAAACGATAAATCCCAGTAACCAGTAACAAAATGTTTGGTAACTTCATTTATTATTTTTTACGTGAATACTTCTTTAAATTTGCAACTATATTGGGAGGTAATCCAGAACATCCTATGATAACAAAATCGTGGGATAGAGTTTGGCATTACAGCTCCGAATTTGTGGTCTACATTAAAAATTCCATTACACCACTCGATTGTCAAAGGATCAAAGAATATGTTACGTTGAGTGAAGACTATGATGCATCGCGCCGCATCTCATAACTTCTGCGTAGAATGACTTTTGACTAGAAGAATCTGCGACACTCGTTTCAGTTTCAATCGACATCTATCGTCAAGATCAATCGATTGCGTGTATAAAAACATTTGTGTAGCGTGGTTATGGTGAAATTGTATGAGTTAAATCTGAAAAATTCAGAAAACTTAACACAATTTCGGCCTGTACTCGTCAAAAAGCTTAGTCGAGATACAGAAATTGTATACGGTTGGAAAGAGCATATCAAAATAAATCCAGTGGTAGCCATAAAACCCCATATGATAGAGTGGAGCGGTGCCGGGAACGTAAAATAATTATCAAGGCGTCCGAGCGCGTCAAAGTAGACGTATTCACGCAAAACAAACGGCCGTGTCACCAACACAGCGAAACTTAATTTTTAAATTTGATTTGAAGTTCGGCATAACAAAGCTGGAATCCACATCATCACGTACTTGCGTGACTGGCAAGTTGCGTATCATTAAGGCGAACGGAATGGGCAAGATCGTCTACGTGCGAAAAGACGTGTCGCAAAGTAGCTAATATTATAATTCCGTTCGCCTGCGTGATATGCAACTTCTTGTACACCTAGGTACTTGTAGCTGTGGACCCCCGGCGTTGTTATGCCTAACTTAAAAAACAGAACTACAAGAATTTTCCTAACATTTCGGTACGAGGAATTTTTTTTATGTTAGTCCATGAACGTTCATGTTTGAGTTTCTACATATTAAATAAAAAAAATGTATTGGTGTAAATATAGACCGGTAACTAAAAATCATCAACAAAGTACGGGAAGTGATTCGTGACGAAAGTATAAAACGAAAATGTATGTACAATTTGCCCCTGAAGCCATTGTTAGAGGAGCTATGCACCTGCAAAAATCGAATCTTTGGAATTATTATCGTTTGCAGATGTCAGGAACTACTTGCGATGAGTCAACAAATCGGTGAATAGTGTTTTGTAGAATGGAAACCTTACACCTGTGAAAGTGCAGATGGAGATATCATCCCCCTTCATCAGGAACATAAAGGTTGTTCCCCTGCGTCTTGTTACTGATCAGCACTTGTATATTTTTCTGAACATGGGGCATTATATTAAGCAACCACACTTTCACGTGTATAAGATCTCCGTTCTACAAAACACTATTCATTGATTTGGTACTTTATAGAAAGTAATTCCTGATATTTGTTTCGAAAATAATTTCAAATCTTGGATGTTTGGGGGTGCATAGCTCTCCTAATAATCACTTACGGAAGAAATGATACATACATTTTCGTCTTATAATTTTGGGCAGGAATCTCCTCTCGGAGTTTTTCAGTGATTTTTAGTTACACGTTGTGTGTATGTGTGTATGCATGCACGTATTTATAAATATAATAAAATGATTGACTAAAGCTTATTTTATTATTATTTTTAACTTCTATACGTATTTAGAGACATTTAAACATGTTTGAATTGGGTCGTATGTATATCGACCAATACAGGGAGACTGGCACAATTAGACATTGTATTGTTACTTACACTATACAGAATGCTCGGATATTCCCCTCACAAACTACTAGGATTTGTAGAGGGGACTGAGTAGACTATCTTTTGAATAGGAACCCATGTCCTTAAACGTACCGTTTCCGTGCTACAGCCATTTCAAATAAAGTGTACCACTCGTCCACTTCCGCTGAGGTAAAGAGCAATGTTTCGGATGTGCCTGTGTTCGTATCCAACCAGGTAGGCAGTACATTACTTCAGACAATCACCTGATGGCACGCGACGTCTACCCTGCCTCGAGTCCCATTGCGCGCACAATCGTTCGCGTACTCGCTGACGGACTATGTTCAACGTGATGCAGTACAGCCTCTTCCAAATCGGGAGTGCGGCGTCTCTTTGGAGCACCACACTCGTTCCTGTTGACGGCGAAGGTACCTAGTTCTCGGAGACGTTGCGTAACTGCGGGCAGAAAGGGTATGCGACGGTGTTACACGTTGTGGATAACGCTCTTGATACAGCCGACGAGCTGCTCTTCCATTACCATCTGCTGCTCCATGCACAAGGATTATGTCTGTGTATTCCGCAAACGTGTACTCAACCATGTTAATCGGAGACACAAAGGTGCGTGAATGGGGCTCGAGGTAGGTTAGACGTCACGTCCCATCAGGTGATTGTCTTGAAGTAATGTAATGCCTATCTGGTTGCATACCAACACAGGCACATCCGAGACATTGCTCTTTCCATCAGCGGAAGTGAACGAGTGATACACCTGATTTGAAATGGTTGTAGCACGGAAACGGTACGTTTCCGGACATGCGTTTCTATTCAAAAGATAGTCTACTCAGTGCCCTCTACAAGTCCTAGGAGTCTGTAGGGGGAATTGCCGAGTGTCCTGAATAACTGGTCTATAACGCACCAGACACACTTCCTGATATACGCTATTCATAGTATCTTCACACTTTTAGAAACACACATATGAAAAATAATCGATGTATGACGTGTTCAGTTTTTTCCCAAGTACACCATGTGACACTGGCATATTATACTTCGGTTAACATAAATGTATCTCATCTCGTGTTTAATTAAACTTTTACTTATATTTTATCTATACATTACAATATTTCTCTTATAATCCGTATAAATGAAAACCGAGGGAGAATATATATGTTCGTGATGCCCAGTAACAAACAGTTCTCGTGCGAAACATTAATAAACTGAGTGCCCGCAATTCTGTGCATTGTCCACTTGGTGTGATTTTCTAGACTTGTTTGAGCTTTGTTTGCATGATGTGAAGGAATCAGCTGAAAAGATTACTTTAGCAGGGCTTCACGAAAGTTGGTTTCACAGTCTGTCCGTCAGCCAACGGAGAGGTAACTTGCTTTCCAGTAGCCGCCTCTTTGTATGTAAACGCTGTTCACTGTAAAATGGGCACTTTTGAATACCCTGCTTAAGATCTACTTGAATGCACGTATTGAATTCTTCAACCTTATGTAGAATTAACGTTGTCATGGCCCCCCCGCTCATAACTTATTCAATGCATCTGCCAATTGAATTTGTAATTATAGAAGGAAATTCAAAATCTGCTCATTTTACATTGATGCATTAGAAAAAAAAATCAAAAAATGAAAGATATAATTTAAGTCAATACAAATGGTTATCTGACACCTTTTATTCGATGTTAAGATATGGAACTATTTTCACACCGTCGTTACCAACTTTACTGGGCACATATCACTCAGTGCACCCGTTAAAATATATGCAGGCAGGGGGCAGTGACTTTTTCATTAGGTTTATTTCAAAAGTGCTCACTAGTCTTTATTAGAACGTAATTTAAGAGTCTAATAAATAATACTGAGCCAGTGAAACTCTGTCCGTGTTGAATTTATTTTCGGGGTAATGTAGATTTTATTTCTGTCCCTTCCCGAACTGCACTCAAACATGACTCTCCAAATGTTTATATTCTAAATAGTCATTTGTAGGTCTTATATTTATCGAAGCAGTAGTAATGGCTAGTAATTTGCCTTTACGATCAGCCTGATTAGCCTGTAAGCATATGAAAATAATAATTCGTGCATAATAACTTCATAATCAAATTGACATAGCGTTCGGTAAAGTTCCCACGGGTGACTAGTACATACAAAACGTCCCTACTTATCTTATATATAATAATTATTAGAAGTTAAGCAAATACAAACCAATAGAAAATAATTATTAGAAGTTATAGATATAGGAATAATTAAATATTTATTAAAAGAGGAAATTATATGCGAGAGAGAGAGAGAGAGAGAGAGAGAGAGAGAGAGAGAGAGAGAAAAAAAATTATTCTTCTATACATAACAGGCTACAGTAAAATCCATTAAGAGTTTCTTCTTTTGAAACTGTTTATATACTGATTATCTATATTTTAATTAATGTATGTCACTAAGTGACTATGTATTCCATATTTTGTAAATTGCTTTCACAAATATTAAAACTTGAAATTTTTAATTTTCTCCTTAATGGGAGATTTTAGCAGAAAAAAATTGTAGTAAGGCATACTATAAAACATTTATTCAATGAAATCGTAGTTTCGAAAGACTTTTTGAGTTAAGTTATTGAGAGCACATCTGAAGACCATGCCGGAACAGGGAAAATTAAAAATGTAAATTTTGCAATACGTGTCTCCCCCCCCCCCTTTTTTTTCCCCCGTCGTCACCCTGAACTTGCAACAGATAGTTCCAAGTGGATTTTCTCATAAGAGGACTACTTAAACCAGAACTTCTCGGCAATAAACTCCCAAAATATCAAGCAGGTGCCTTTAAATGAGAGTTGCTTAAAATAAGCACAGTCGTTAACTGAGAGAATTTATTTACTTTTGCGTTTCCTAAAATTTCTGTAAGTGTGTAAATATAAAAGTCTCATAAATGATTAGAAGTAGAGTATTTAAAATTTAGTGATTATAAAATGACCTGCTTATATTTTATGAAATACTAAATGACGTTTATCAGAAAAGTCTATTTTTAATATGGTGCTGTGCTACCCTTTTTTAGCTTAGTAAGCTACGATTTATATTACAAAATACATCCCATTTGAAGGGAAGGGAGAAAGGAATGACAACTTATCACAAAACCGTCATTAGGATGTTCCGTATGGGTGGAATTTTTTCCTCATTTAATCATACTCTATGCACCAGGAGTTCCCCTGGAATCTTATTAACACCGCGATTGAGAGTTCCCGATATTCACATTCCGTTGGGGAAGCAGACAACCAAGCATCGTAATCCTGCTTTGTGCCAGCGGAGTTATCGTTGCCATTTATCTAATTGGCTGGCTTCAGGCTCGTGATAAGCCCGCAGTACAGAGCTTTATCAATTTTCTGCCAATATTTGTGTCCATTGTCACAAGGAATTAATATTTTCGCAAAACGATAACCTCATGGAGGCACGTCTGTTTAACTTCACGTTCTGTGCTTTGCTGATTATTTCGTTTTGGTAGCTATCATATTTATCCTCTGATATTCCGCCAATGGAATAGTGGATCACCGTTTAACGCCCAACGCTTGCACGAGGCGCGCGGCGAAAGGCTTGCATGCCTAGCTCATATAGGCTATGTGCTGTTTGAAGCGAGTGGCGAATGTCGCCCTTAGCAACCTACTGATTCTACGCCTCAGTTTCGTAACCATCAGAGAGGCTAGCGTCAAAATGGAACATATCTGAATTTTTTCAGGAGACAATAACAAAATAAGATTCATTTTATCCTCCGTACTGTCTCACATGACGTCATTTATAAATCTGCTACACGGGAGGACTGAAAATTTACGTAGTTCCATTTAGTTACACACTTTTCAAATCAACTTTAAGAATGTCCCTACACATGTACTAATGTAAATAAATTAACACATTGTAAAACCTCTGATATGTGTCACAGTATTGCAGCGATAAAATAGTACTTCTGTGATACATAATATGAGAAATGAATGTGTAATGCAATGATAAAATATCTTTGCATGTGTGAGTGAGTCTGATAAGTTATACTAACAACATGCCTCGGCTTAAATACGTGCTGCCACTCAAAAATCAGTATGTTCATCCACATTTGAATTATCTATGCATATTAAACAATTCGACATTAATTCTAGTAAGCAACTAGAGAAGTCTTAACTCGAGTAAATCAATAGAATAAGAAAAACAATTTACATTAATTTTAGTTAATTTTTTATATTTCTTTTCCATAACTTTAGTTAAAATTATTATGCTATCATAATTTTTCAAAATTTATTACAAACGACACCAGCCTGCACATTTACCGGTGCTGGTGTCAAAAATAGGTTTACTTTTGCCTGGGGAAATGTGACAGCTGTGTTGATAGCGAGAAATAACCGCAACTCTGCCGATGTCGTGGAGTCATCCTTCACTGGTTAGAACAGTTCTCCCGCACACCACAGACAGCACATCTCCTGGTGGTGCTCAGCGAACTCTCCTCTGCGGGCCGGAACAGCGGAGGTGGGTGCAGAATCCGAACCTCGCCAGAATTCACAGTCTATAGTCCTCCTCTCTCAGAATTGGCTCTCCGAACACCAGACATCGCGTCGTCTTTGGTGCGAAGTCGAAAAACCCAGAAGTCCTCCTTTATTGGGCCGTCCTTCCTTCCGTGCTCATCACACAGCTTATGCCGACTTACTTCTTCTTTTAAATCTATACTGGCTCAGCATTTCAATATTGCGTGAATAATTATGTATCTCCGTTGTAAATGTCAAATTTTGCCAATCATATATTATAGATTAGCTTTCGTACTCAGGAGTGACTTCTTTTCTGAGCTGGCCTCTCACTGATTCCAAATTACAATAAGTTTTTTTTTGTTCTATCAGACTATTGTTCGAAAAATCAGTAAAATGTGATAGGCCGACTGGTGTAGCCTGATTCTTTTGAGAAAACAAAAGGTAGTGCTTGTTACAAAGACAAATACTCATGCAAAGAAACCATAGATAGTCATTAGATCTACATATCTTATAGAACACAACTCTCAAAATAAATAAGTGTACACGTATCACATCGAACATACGTTAAACATCTTATACGTTGCATTAAAGTATGGCATTTAAATCAAATTTAAAGACATAGATTAATCATAATAAAGTCATAAATATTGAGGTGTTACAACAGTATCATGAACAGTGAATGTTAAAATATAGTTCTTTACGTTGACTTCTTTACAAATGAGTAAAATATCCGAAAGTGTTTCTTTTGTCTAAAAAAATCAATTGTATTTCTAAAATTTTCAGATTTTACTTGATCTGCGCATGGGATATAAACGCTATACCCACACCACATCGAATTTGAATATCTTGTGAAATGTCTTTGCAAACTAGAGAAACACCCGGGAAGCTTAGTGTCATGATTTAACTCAAAGTCACTCACAGTAAGATATTTTTGCTTCTCTGAGGGCGGACGTATGAATCACGATATAGTATTACTATGCTGAAAGAAACCATTTCCCGGCAAGCAGGTTTCCCATTATAATCCGTTCACCGTTACTTCCAACTTTTCTGAATTCTTGCTCAAGTTCTACTTCAAAGATAAGCCTTCACCTCATGCAAACAAGGCTTTTTAACGTACTCTTATAAAATAACACCAATGGTCCCACGTACCACACTCGTGCGTAGTCACTTTAATAATATTTTGTATAAGAACTATTTCTTATTAGCCATTGCCAACATGCGTATTTCCGCTCTACTTCTAGTCATATCGACTATAAAAGAATTATTATAATTTATTGATGATATATAAGTAAAACTTCAATTCAAGGAAAAGTAAGCATAGTGACACAAGTAATAAATAGCTTGGGATACATGACGTATTTAGGACAAAACTAAGCCTTGTGTAAATGGGCTGATGTTCCAAAGGTTCGATTCAAAAACTGTGAAGAAACCCTGAAAAGACCACACTATTACGGCTGCTGTTACTAATGCCATCCGCATGGGTTGGCTGTACTAAGAGCCCTCCGCCAAAAGACCACACTACTACGGCTGCTGTTACTAATGCCATCCCCATGGGTTGGCTGTACTAAGAGCCCTCCGCCAAAAGACCACACTTCTACGGCTGCTGTTACTAATGCCATCCCCATGGGTTCGCTGTACTAAGAGCCCTCCGCCAAAAGACCACACTACTACGGCTGCTGTTACTAATGCCATCCGCATGGGTTGGCTGTACTAAGAGCCCTCCGCCAAAATTGATGATTTTGTTGATTGAAGCTCTGTTCCGAAGGACGGTTAACCGCCGGCAAACAACTGCCCTCCACCATTCTGGTCGATGAGGTCTAGCGGCCAGCCAGCAGTCAACTAGTATCCAGTTGCGTCAAAATGGCGCGGGATATAGACGAATTTAGGCGGTATATGGATTAAGTAATTAATATTTATGAAGAATTTAAAGATTTCAAATTGAATGGGGCTGCGCATTAACATATTCTTGTTATGAGAATGAATTTATGGAACTGGAACACTACATATAAGATTTAATTTTAATTTTTCATGCATTTTCGTTTTTCAGACATAATTTATAATTCGTATACAACGGTAATAGTTACATTTCACTGACTAGATAGCGTTAAAATTAATAAATTATATTCATTACTTTATATTGTTGTTTGTTCTAGTATGTAAGTATAAATTATTTAGATGTATATAATATAATTCATAAAATATTGTAACGTTATCAGAATTCCAAGATTCTAAAAATGTAGTACTTTTCCTTAACATTAAGCATTTTACCCGAGTATAGTAATATTTTTAAGAAGAATATTTACAAAATCGACCATCTAACATGTATTCCAATTTATCAGTTAATTACAAAGGTAGCAATAATAAAAAACTATGTTAGGCACTGCAGCTGATTACTAATAATTAATTACTGCCTTCCCCCATAAATCCCTTAAAAAAATATTGTAATTATATTTCTTTTTCATAAACTTACATTAACAATATTTTATAAATGGGAATTCCACTTATATTGATTCGTTAACTGGCAGTATTTAAAATTATACTTGTCCTCTCGGACGAACTGAGACGACCGGAGAACTTCTCTATCAAATTTAACAGAATCGCCTTCTCTTTCGGTCTGTAGGGTATCACTAATTTCTTACTCGCTATCTCAAAAAGATTTACTGCAAAAATTTTCCCAACCTGCTTTTCTAATAACTAATTCAAAGTTCAAACGCTACATAAGTAAAATTTGTAGGCAATCATGCGACAAAACAGACACGATTTTCATGGGTATTTTCCTAACAATACCTTGACAAGATTTCAAACTGGTTCAAAGACAAAAATCTTGCCTACGTTGCCAGATTTCGAAGTGGAGAGGCATCCACATTCCATTCGTCTAGCAGTCTGCTGGTTGACAACTATAATCAAGGATAGGGAAAATTCGCGCCTTCATTTCGGGACGAGATAGATTTCAAACGCGTATACACTGACGTCACCTTTGCAATTGGATCAGACTTTATTAGACACTCCATGGACGACTCCGCGCCAATAACCGACTTGCAAGGGAACAATAAGCGAATCCCGCACTGTCAAATGTGGGGTAACACTGGGGAAACAGCCAATGAGCAGACATCTGAGGTTCGACTATACAAAGGATTCTGAAGTCTAGCATACAGGTCATTGAACTCGCGAAATTTTCCTATCCCTAACTATAACGTGAAGGTTGGAGTATCGCCGGCAAGCAATGTCTGCCAACAGCTTGCCGGCTGACCGCTGGATGTTGTTCATAATTACGACCGATCCTAAGAACTACTGCCTCGCCGGTTTGCTGGGGTCGGCAGATCGTGTCGATAGTGGCGTCTTCGACTACCCTCGGGCTCGGGGATACTATGTGGTCAGTTCTATTTGGCATGGCGTCCCCACCCGCAGGTAGGCCTCTGTGCTTCCTCCATACCACCCTCCCTCATCCACCCTCGCGTAACAGGGCCGACCAACACTCCAACCCGCACCATACTGCAGATCGTGTCACTCTATGCTGCAGACGACAGATCAGCGGGGGGTTTCCACGAACAGTGGGGTTGGTCAGACTAGCCCAGCACCAGTGCACAACCCCTAGGCACTGTATAGGAGTAAACAGAACGCTTAATTTATTTCCGATTCGATTTTGTTTAATTGCCCAGTCCAGCATCGGCAATATAAAAACGGAAAATTTTCTGAAGTTATTGATATAATGTAAATTAACTGCTTATCGTTTTATAATTATTTTTCAACGGAATTGTAAATAAAAATATAGTTATATTGATACAATTGTAGAGACTGAAGTACAATAATTTATATAAGTCCACATTTCTTTTTACTATGTTGGTGGTGATGTGAGCATTACATTGTCGTATTGCTGTGCATTGTCAATGATGTTAGCTTTCGAAAAGTTCCTCCTTGATGCAGTTATTGGTTGTCAAATCATTATAGTTTTCAAAATATAACAGTCAAAAGTCTCAATTTCCCGAATTCTTCAGCACACTAGGCTTTGCTCCTAGATATTTTTTTCCAATAAAATAGCATTTAATGAAATCTGTACAGTGTGCAGAACCTACTTATTCAGTATGTGTGCGATCTACAAACAGGTGAGCGAGTATTGTCACTGTGAGTTTAGTTAAAAATATTTTTTTGTTCATTCAAGCGAAACTGTTAACATTCATTTAATAAATAGTTTCAACCATAAACTGTAGAAGAAAAGTTGTTTCTGTTCCCTTCGTAGTTGGTAACACAAATGCAGTTTGCCGCGCTTAGACTATAATTCAACTTTTGAACCTGCCTATAACACTCTTGTGTCGGAATTTGAGTGTTATATTTTGTAAACTATAATGATTTGTAACTAACAACTGCATTAAGTTAGCATTTTTCGAAACATTTCTGAGATAACTAAATTCCAAAAAAAAAAAAAAAAAAAAGAGAAATATTACCTTAAGTGTTTTAACAACTATTTGGCGTTGTGTACTGACACTTGACAGTTTACGGCGGACGTTTATTTTTGGATGTAATTCTACATATTTTAAATGTGAATATTGAGAACATTTTTATTAAAATGGGTGAAATTAGACGATTGAAAATGTTATACAGAAAACGGTCCACGTGCAGTAGTGCCAACCCCTGAAAACAATTGTTTTTTTTTTTTGTTTTAACATTGGCATATTTGCATTGGGCAAAAAAAAAAAAAAAAAGCGTTCCACTGCTTTACCTACAGTGACGTCTCTGGTACTTGTGTGCTAGTTGACAGCCGAGGAAGGTAGGAGACGGTTTGCGATAGTCAGCTTCGAAAACCGAAATCTCAAAGCGTTTCTTACGGGTTATTTTTACACTTTTTGAATCAAACCGTTGAAAACCCGTCCTGTGTATTACAGCTACGATTATTTCATAAAGAAATCATGTATCACAAGTGTTTTATACTTCTGATAACACAATAAAGTCTTAGATATGAGAAGAGACAGATATTTTTCTCGAAAAGATTTCAAGACTCTACAACAAATTTTTCCTATGCACGTTCGTGGTTGGATTTTTTTTAAATATCACGTGCCACAGGTGTCTGCCCGCGAATCATGGACATTTAGTTTCGAAGTACGTTATTTTAACTGGCCCATACAAATAAGAGCAGGTCGTCCCGCGTTAACACATGGTCAATAACCAAAGGCGGTTGTGGTTGTGGAATTAGGATACTGAAGTCTAACATGGCCATTATGATTTTCGCGAAATGCACCTGTGTCTAGATATCAGTAAATCAAACTGTTACTTATATTTTATCTATAAATATAATATCTCAACAAAAACAAACAGAAAGTACCTATGTTGTTAACGCCTAGTAAATAGTTGTCGTGCAAAAAATTATAACACTGAGTGTGTAGAATGATTTGGCCGACTTTGGGACAAGAGAGTAGGACGGTGGAGAGGTGGAGTTGTTCATGCCCTGTCATTCCGGTCGGCAGGAGGCCATTTCAATGTCAAAATTTACCCTTTTCCCTTTAAAATCGACCAATTGTCATTCAAAATTTCTTTTTTTCCTGGAAGCAAAGCACCGATCTCCCCAGTTGCAAAAACAAGCCTCAGAAAGGCACTTTTCGATCCATCGGAAGGGTTTGGGAGGCTCGCTTCCCGAGAGCAGAACAGAGGCAGCCATATTGGTTTTATACGCATAGGGTATGCCAAATCAATACACCGATTCCAGGTACAGATTAATACCTGACCATCAGCAATATTGACTCTGCCAGACATTTTAGCTTATTGTTGGATGTCGGTGACCATGACCTTTGACCTTGATACCCCATAAATCTCAAATTTCTCCAAAAATTCCAAAAAATTGGTAAAAACTTCCAAACATGAATTTTAAAAATGCATAAATAATTATTTTATTTTTAATTATAAAACATCAATTTTAAATGTTTGGGTTTAGAGGGGACGGAGGACCAGAGCCGACAAATCACCATGTTATGACGTCACCCAACCATCATGTTGGATCCAAGTGACCTTGACCTAAAACATTTTCCTTGACCACATAGCCATGACCTTTAACTACTTTGAATCCAAAAATCGCTATAATAGACCAACAATTACTAAACAATGTATTAAAAAATTACAAAAACTATTTCAAAATTTTAAAAAATATTATTTAAATATTTATTTAAAACTTACATTTACAGAGGTGCCTCCCAGTACGACGTCAGCAGATTACTGACCCTCGCCAATGTTTCGTGTTGGTTAATTAGACTAGTCAGGTTCCCCTCCACTCTCTCCAAAAATATTTCTCATTGGTTCATTACCTGTGTTTGCTTCATCCCCCCCCCCCAACAGTGTGTCTTATTGGTTGATTACGCATACTCATTCAACCTACCACCGAACAGCGGCATCGTCCGGCGCGATTCTCACGTGCGAAAATCCGGGAGTGACCGGGCCGGAGATTACCTGGTTCGCCTTGGTGTGAGGCGAGTGATCTTACAACCACACCACCGCGGCCCCCTTCAAACGCCAAAATGCCTTCTTCCCCAGTTGCCCAGGGATTCCGTGACACATATACTCCTTACATACATTTAACAAACCGAAACTAAACTAAATTATTTCAACACTCGCGATTGTCTACCTAAAGTGGGCCTTGCATGTTTTAAGTTCTCAGTTAAGCACGTGAAAGGGATAAACAATGGGCTAGTTGATGCGTTATCCCGTATGTTTGATTCATATGAATTTCATCTGAGAACCCCTGAATCTGTGAAAATAATTCAGACTGATGTTTTTAATTCTGAAGGACCAAGGGCTTATGTGCATGCAGGTATTCAAACCAAATTTGTTGTTGATTCCATAAACAATGAATTGCAAGGACAGTTCAGAACAGAAAATTGTAAGGGATAAAGTAATTGGTTCCGTAGATAATGTTGTTCAGGAAATTTCCAGTATGGAACAAATACCGGTCTTCAGTGGTATTTCCCAAGCCTATTGGAATATGCATCATCATTAGGAAATTGATCCGGAACGTATCAATTTTAAAGCAGATATTGATAGTGGTAAAGATTAGCAATACCAAGTCAGAAAAATACTTCTAGGATATTTTGACACAAAAATGCTGAAATTTTCATTTTTATGTTTCTCAGGTTTTATGTGGTTCTATTGTTCATTGCTACCACAACATCTAATTGGGAGGTAACTTGGGGCAGGACAAGACTGTTTCCCGCATCAAGAACGTGTATTTTTTTTTTGCCAGGTATTAATATGGAAGTGGAAAATCTTGTTAAATCATGTCTTGACTGTCAGAAGGCCAAACCACGTAATGTTAAAATTAATTATCCTTACAGTGCCAGTTCAACTGCATTCCTCTGGGAATGGCTTTATTTAGATATTTTTGGCCCTTTGCCATGGACACCTGCTGGTTTTTAATCCATTTTAATAGCAGTAGATAGGATTTGTGAATTTGTTTTCTTTTTTACATTAAGAAGCATGAAATCAGGAGAAATTTGTAAAATTCTTAGCCAGAGGTTGTTTCCAGATTTTAGATCACCTATGTCAATAGTAACAGACAACACCGCCTATTTTGTATTTGCTTAATTAAGAACTTGGCTTTTGCATGTGCATTTAAGTTAATTCAAAATACGCCTTATTATCCCAAAGCAAATTTGGGGGAAAGATATAATCGTAATCTTAATATAGCTTTGTATGCATTTCAGACTGGGACACATAGGAATTGGGATTCTGCTTTTTATCAGCTATCTATCTCATTAAACAATGTCATAAGTGATGCTACTCATAAAGTTCCAGCAGACTTATTCTTTGGAAGGAGTTTGTTTCATCCTATGATACACTCTTGGGGTTTGCACGAATTTTGTTGGGAGGCTGCTAGTAAACGGGAACTTGCGGAGGTATGGGAGGAAGCTACTGAGAACCTCTGTAAATACCACTCCAAATTAGCATCTAGGAAAGACTACACTAGTGATTCTGTATCCATTAAAGTGGGAGGTAAGGTTTTTGTAGGAACCCACTATTAAAGCAACAAGGCTATTCATTTCAGTGCCAATCTGGCACCAAAATTTCATTGTTCGTATAGGGTTAAGCGTTTTTTCACCCCATTGCCTGGGTTACTGGAAGATGAGAGTCATCCCGGGGTGTTTAATAAATGACACGTGACTCAGTTGAAGGTGAGCACCTGTTAATATTTTGGTGTGTCACACTGCAACCACTAAAGGGTATATTCTTTTGTATTTTGGAGTGTATATTTATTAATTTAGGGTCATGATCATTTGTGATAAGTGTTATGTATTGTTATCATTTGGATTTGGTGTTCGTTATTCATATAACGTGTAAGATGTTTTTAAAAGATTGTTTTTTCTTCTTCTAAATTAGGAATTTTATGCTGTAAAAAAAAAGTATTTTCTAAAGTTAAACATTAAGGAATTCTCGCGGCTACTTGTCTTTCGATTTCGGACGTCCTAATGCTTAATCAAAATTAGAAAATTGACATAGAGTACCCATTTTCTCCCTGGAGTTGATAGCTTAATGCTTGCACAAATTTTCTTTGTTTGTCCCAGTGCCCGCTGAATGATGCATGTGTTCCTACAGCTGGGGATTTATCTTTACTCGACGTGTCCTGTTGAAGATGATGGCCGGAGTCTGTGACAAGTCTGGCCACCTCGGCGGAGTCTCTGGCTGAAGTCTTTGGGAGCATCACACTTTTAGGATGGGGGATAAGACTGCCTGCACGGAATTTTTGCCGTCTCCTTACAATCAACCATTTTGACGTCTGCATCCAACTACTCGATTCCTACGCAACGTTAGTATGTGAACAGTACAAACTTTTCCCGTATCTACTACTCCTGTGACGTCATCAAGTAGGTGGCTTAAGGGGGTTGGGGGACAATGTGATGTTCACTTGTTCGCCAACTTGGCAGCTGGCGGCACTACATCATTTCCTGTATTTGTGATATTTTTGATGGCGATTGGCCAGTTCTCCCATCGCTTCTTGAAAATATCATTTTTGGTCAAAAATACAGCCATTGGCTGACAGTTAATTAAGACCCCTCTAAGGGGGAATTCATAATATTTGCTATTTAATCTGAGCACGAAGTTGTCTTGGGGTCAAACAGCAGCCTCGAGAGAACTTCAGAATGCCTGTTAAGTACAGTACAAGTGGACAAGCATGTCCTTAAGACAGGACATATTTTGTTGCCCAGGTAGGCAGACGTAGGGGGCCACGATGCCCTAAAAAACTAGTAAATCGGTGAAATGCTTTGTTTGTAAAACTTCGGCAATCTAAGAGTAACTGTAATTTTATAAATCTCTGTAGATTTCCAATGAGATGCCTAATTTTAAGAAGCATGGGTAAATAAAATAACACCCTGGGGAAAATGTCCATAAGTTTTGTGCAATTAATAACCCAAAAATGTGGTTTAGATTATCCCCGGTTTTCGGAAAATAAACCTTTAGATTTGGAGGGACTTGACTTGGAATACGTGTTTTTTCTCACTGGAAAGATGCGCGGTACATCGTGGTTGTTATACCCATTTTGTACGCTGGACTGGTGAGGATTAATGTAGCACCGAGGGGCATGGAAAGGATGTCTTCATATTATCGCTGTAAAAATCAGCTTGTTTCCTTGCTGTTCCCTTATACCTGAGAATGTTGAAGAGACCGTGCCTGGACAACACTGACAACACCAACTGCTGTCACGTCATCACATGAGAGCCATCCACTGCAGGCTCACTACCAGACCACCGTTAATAAGTTGACGACAGGCATACGTATTCCAGGCTTTACGTCGACTGTGAGCAATTGTTTTTTACGTGTTATATTCGTGCCACAGCAGACGTTAACAAAATGAGGCGTGTCTTAACTAGGGCTGTTCGATATCACAACAATTTAATATCCATATTTTTCCAAACAGTTACTCGGTATTTTCGGTATACCGAAATTATCGATAACACCGAAATAACCGATAACACCGAAATAGTCGATAACTCCGAAATAGTCGATAACACCGAAATAATCGATAATACAGAAATAATCGATAATACCGAAATAATCGATGGTACCGAAATAGTTCATAATACCGAATTCGTCGATAGTATCGAAATAATTTATATGATCGTTAAATTTCAGTATTTATACTATCGTTAAATTCCAGTATTTATAGTGTCGTTAAATTTCAGTAGTGTTGAAAATATTGGTATAATTTGACTTCTGATATTACTGAAAACATTTACGTGATTATGTATCAATACTATCAACAATGATAATCTACCACTACGATATGTGACAGTACAGCGACAGTCGGCCGCACAGAAACACAAGTGATCGCCTCAAAGCAAAATAAACCACTGTTTGTCAATAAATGTCCGATACCGACTATCCTGATATCTGAGTGTTAGAACCGAAACAATCCAAAGTAACATCTAACTGACTCGCTGGTTGGTCGTGAACCGCTATTTGTTTACATACGAGCGCGGATAGGAAAAAAACCAAAACAAAACAATGAACCAGCTAACTTTAACGTTGCGTATGCCGGGCGATGATGTAAACGAGTTACAAACATATAAATGTGTTAAAATTATATCATATTGTATTCTTATTTGCATACAACAAAAAGAGACTGTATTGTAGGTGACAAAAATGTTTTAACTTACATCTAGATCAAATCAAGAATGACGATAATATGGGAATAGCCTATAGTATCGATAATATTGTAAATTTCGGTAATATCAGAAATGTTGTTAATATCGAAAATTTCTTTCATATCGAACATTTCGATAGTACCGAAAATTTCGTTAGTACCGAACATTTCGATAGTATCAAAAATTTCGATGATACCGAACATTTCGATAATATCAAAACAACAATATACCGATATTTTTCAAAGTTACAATTATTCGATAAGTTATTTTCATATCGATATTTCGAAAAGCCCTAGCATGTAGTAAGTGCCGGAGGAGAGGCCGTTTTCTAAATACTTAGATAATAAAAAAAACAGACATAGTAACAGCATAGCTAATTACGAACTAACTACCCAACGACCCACAATCATATATTGGGCCAACGTGTATTAAGCATTATCCATTTGCTATAACGGCGTCCTATGATGAATTAAGTTAAAAAATTGGCCGCATAGTCTCTGTTACTGAGAGAATTCACGTACATGCACCACTGTAGCGGAATATTAATCTCATTAAGGCTGGGAATCTTACCAAGGGCACACGAACACTTTTAACGTATCAATTATGCGAGCCTTGATATACAAATGCAATAAATAATCTTAAAATCTTAGCAGATGTCAGTGCAGCAAAATTATTATAACACTGATGTTACAACAGCACATTTAATTTGTATTACTTATGTTTAGCTTTTAATGCTTTCATTATTACTTGAGTGTATTTTCCTAAATGATCTGCGATATACATTAGCAATTCGTTTCACTTTTATTTCAAAGAAAATGCTACACTCTTAAACGCTGCATTAATGCGATAGTAAATAGGATGTAAATCAACCTTACTTTTGTGCAGTTTCGATGTTCAACTTTTCCATTGTGTAAGAATACGTATTACTGTATTAAAATATGTATTTTAGTGCCATACTGCGCTATTTACCAATAAATGACAGATTCTTGCTGCATCACTACACCCGCATGTTTGCATGAGCGTTGGTAAGCATATATATTGCATAATTTGCAATGAACAATTTAGTTTACTTAACAGCGCCTACTGTGCCAAATTAATTTTTCCTATGCCTTTTTATGCATTTAAATCGTTATTGCACACTTAATATGTACAGTACCCGTCAAAAGTAAGACCATTAGTGTGAAAATCAAATTTTCGCAGTCTTTTCAAAGCCGCGTAAAAGTTACAATACAGATACGCCTGTAAAACTTTAATATTACGAGTTTATTTAAGTAGACTACATTGTTTGTTTTCTAAGTGAAATCAAACTTTCTCTGAACTGGTGGATGGGCTAGACATTTTTCCGTGGTATAGCAGAAACACATTTTCTTTCTGCTCTTCACCGATCCGATATTTACACATGTGTACTTTTGACCAGCTATTTTAATTACTAGTGCAGTGTGGAACACAACACTTAAATTGAAACTTCTAGAGTAAAACGTATGTTAATTGTATATTTTATCCTATTAAACGTTTTTAAAACTAACGATAATAATCACGGCGCAATAAAACGTCCATTTGAGCACAGCTACCTTAAGCGGGAATAGTGTAAAACGGAGCATTTCCACCTAAGCGGTTTTTAAATTCTTTGATATATGTTATGAAACATAGAACGTGTACTAATGTACTATGGAAAATGTTATGCAATACATACTTAAGATAAACTTTTATTTTTCAATTTTTAATTACTCTGGTATAGATAATTACTTTTAATATAATATTACTTTAGTATATAACATTTTTATTTTTATTGATAAACATTTTAATGACTTATTTGTATTTGAATTGCGTGTATAAATCTTCCGTACTGATGGGATGTTCAAGTGTGGGACAGAGGGATCTTGAAGAAAATCAAGATAATATAGCCAGATTAATTACAGGAATTTTTCTCTCAGTGATGAAAAACTTTATTTTTGGCCGTTTGTAATTGACCATAAAATTTTTTGTAACACAAAGTTATTCATAATGTTTCCGAATAGAAACAACAATCACGTTATCGATATTTTGCTATATAAAACAGTGATGCACGCAGTGGTATAATTGACTGAAAAAATGGCAAAGTCTTCTCAACAACATTTTTTCTTCGTATCAAATCCATTTTTCATCATTCAACTATTCTGTATACTTAGTATGGACTGACTGTTTGTAGTTTATATACACAGGCGAAATATTTCATTCAGTTCACTCCTGAATTTTTTTTTTTTTTTTTTTTTTTTATCATATCGACAATATTGAAACAACGAACGAATTTTGGCTATTGGTTTTTTAATTTACATAGTGTAACATTTAGGACATAAGCCTACGTGATTTATTTGGTTAGTACAGTACATTTGATCCTAAGGCATGACAGATTAGGCATTCTACTCACATATCTGTACTGTAGCATACACCATCAGAATATAATTATTTAAAAACAGACATCTCGCTCTCTACGAGCCAACTTGATTTTATCCAATCGGAAACAATCAGAAACGACAAACACTGTAACAGTTCCAAGTTGAACACGTATTTATGTATGTCTAACGTTTTGTTATTTGTGTACATATGTGTTTGGGCATAACATCACACGATGTGGTCTATTGGATTGGGCTTATTAACGTCTCCCAGTGTTATTCCTGCCCAAAGGATTATCAGGAGGGGATGGCTTACAATGTAACTTACGACCTAACTTAGCTTAACATCCATGCCATACCTGGGATTCGAACCCAGAACCTCCCGCACCACAGACTGGTGGTGCATCAACCGATTGCGGCACGGGAGGTCGGCTCGGTGGTCTATACTCGTAGAATTTATTGGGAGTTATTTATAGAAGAAATAACAGTAAGTCATTCTCCAATTATTCATAAATTGATAGAAGATTAAATACTTTGTCTATTCAGATTACGCCACAGAGAATTATTAAAGAAATAACTAGCAAATGCCAGAAGCCTTCAGACCACAAGGTTTCTAGTTCGAATATCGGTCTGGCCACTGATGTGTATGTGTTGTTCGCAGGTGTTAATTTAAGTTAGTGTGATAGACTGAATTTTAATATTTCAGCTAGTATTATTTTTAAAATATACACAACTTTCCCCAGAACTTCAAAAGATGTTACCACGCTCTAAGCGAACATAGCCGAAACCCATTTCTGTGCATAGTAAAAAGATTTATATTCTTTATAAACTATAAATAAGAATAAAGGTATTTTCTTTCTATTAATGAAATAAACAAATTGTAAACATCAGTTTCCCAAGGTAAAGAGTGCATCCAGGGATTGAAAATTGGAATCGACTATAATCGTAATTATCTATTGTAAGGAAAGAAAAATAAGGTTAATCGTGTTAAGTTTTGACACATATATTTAAAGTCTTAAGAGACTTCGAACTACATATATTACTTACTTAACGTTGTGTTACCTTTTCTGCTGTAGTATTCTGCAAGTATTTCAGCTATTTTATTTATTTGGCTGAGCACTTCACTTACAACTTCCCTTCGTACTGTATTGAGGCTCAATTATTTATTTCTTTCTTAATATTACAGTGCCAACACTTTAAATGAGGCGATATAGGCGGTTCACGGTAAAATGAGCACTTTTGAAAACCCTGCTTAAGTTCTCCTTGTATGCACGTTGTGTATTCCTCCGCTTATGTAAAATAAACATTGCCATAGGCCTCGTCACTTTATTCATGCATCGGTCAAATGAAACTTTGAAATTATAAACAGTGTAAATACTTCACAAATCTGCTTACTTTTACACTTCGATGCGTTAAAAAACAGAAAGCGAAAGAAGTATTTTTAAGTTATCCCAAATGGTTACCTAACACTATTTATTGGACGTTAAGATATGGAGCTACTTGTCATCCATCATTACCAACTTTACTGGGCGAATGCCACTCAGTGCGCTCATTAAAATATATGCATGCCGGGGCAGTGACATTTTTCTAAGGTTCGTTTCTAAACTGCTCACTTTATCGTGAACTGAATCTACTAATGATTTCCACGCCTGGGGGCCTATGCTGGAGTTCTCATTCGTATACAAACTGCCCGCCGCACTGAGTGAATTGCAGTCTTGGTATGCTTGAACGCCAACTTAGTCTTCGTATACGAGATTTGTATGCGATCTTGGTCTGTGTGGTCGAGAGCGAGCGAACTCCAGTAATTAATGTTTTCAATTAGTATGGGGCTGCTAATTCAGACATTCCTGTTAAGAGAATGTATTTCTGGAATTTGGAACACTACATATACGATTATATAGTAATTCTACTTATAGTTTCGTATCGCAAACACAACATGTAATTCGTATACAACAGTAATAGTTACGTTGGAAATAACTAGATAGCGCCAAAAGTAATAAATTACTTTCATTATTAAAGAATTTTAGTTGTATGTAAGTGTAAATTATTTAAATGTATACTTATCAGTTTATAAAATACAGAATGGTTTACTAAATACCTACATTTTAAAATCAAATTTTTGTTTATTTAACATTAAGCATATTATGCAAGTAAAATTAAATGTTTTCAAAGATTTCTCTGTACCGCATTTTTTTTTAATGTTGTCGATTTATTCAAATAGTACTAAAATATACCTTTAAAAATAATAAACACGTAATTATATTAGTTACTTTTTCGTCTTCGGCGTAGGTATGACCTACTATTCAAGTTGATTATCTTTAACGTAGTTGGAAGTTTACTCAACAATTTTAATATCTAACACCTAAACTCTGCCACTGCCATGTTGGATACAACAAAAAAAGTTACCGCCTATTTAAAATCAACGTAACCCACTTGTCTGGTTGGCTAGTCACCGCGAAAATCAAGTCCGACGGGAGATACAACTCGTATACGAACGCTCGAGTGGTTTCTCCAGTATAGGCCTCCTGAACTGCAAATACTCTTCACAGGCTTCTGTGGTCGCTCCCCGCTCCGCCTGCCCTGTGCAACTTTCACCGTCTCAGATGACATCTCTGTCGACGAGAACGTAAGCCCATTTACTTATGTCAAGCTGTCACGCGACCTGAGAAGTTTCGGACAACGTGAAATACACTGAAACTTAGTTCAAAACACGCCTATGTCCAAAACATACTTTGCAGTATTATACATTAAAACAGATTTAGTTGATTTAATTAAAAATTATTAACATTAAGCCAATGGCGAGTTCAGTATTGAATCACAAATAAAAATATTTACCCATGTGGATAAAAATATTGACTAATTTTTGATGGGAAATACATTTTTTCTCGTATAACATGTCTGCGCAGAAAAAACCGCGTATTTTAAGTGGCAAAAATTAATATTTAAAATGATAATGTTAAATTTAAAAAATACTATTTTGAACTTTTTAAGTTCCTTTTCTGCGTCCAGATAACTGCGTTTCAAAAGAGCATATAGTTATCTTGCAATTTGCTTATAAATATTCACATTGATGGTAACTGGGGGCAAAATGACTCCCACCGGCTCTTAAAATAAATTATTAGGTTCAGGCGATATTAAGTGATTTTGCAAGCTCTCAAAGTAATGTTGGTTTTTTTTTCCGGTGCAATTTAATCATTTTTGGGAAAATAAAATAGAAAGTTTTAATTCATTGACAATTTTTAAATGTGGATAAGCCTGCATAAGTTTGTTTTTGAAGAAAACAAAAATGCAGAATTTTGGTATATGTTTTAAGGAAGAAAGCTTAAAATCAGTATTTTGCGTGTATATGGCCATTGTTAATTATATATGGCCCGAATATAAATAGTAAACTTTAGCCTTGAATATTGGATATGCCAAACAGTAATTTTGCCATGGTCTTTGTTAATTATATATGGCCTGAATAATTAATATTTAATGAAATATTGTAGTGATGACCCTCATTGCATTACTATATGGCCAGATAATTATTAATGATGTAATATATTTTCAATTTAATAGTAACACAAAAGAAATGGGAAAGAGATTGCCATAGCCAAGACTATAAGGGCAGAGTTTTTATAGTCGCTTTATTGAAGTTGTATTTGTGCCCTTTTGGGAAATTGTAAAGACAAAATTTGTAAGATACAGGGAACTAAATATTTAAAATGGCTACATTGTATACACAAACATGTTTTGAACCGAAAAAAAAAAGATGAATGATAAATAAAGAACACGTGATCAGAATCCATGTGTATGCATTTCAACTATTGGTACTTAGAATTTCCCTACTATTTTTCCTCTTTTATTCACTTTGTCTTAACGAGTGCCGTCTTCTCCTAGGTGATTGGTTTTTGCTGGATTGTGTTATAAATCCACTTTGCCGCACCCTAGGTTCTAGGGCGTAGTAAAGATTAAAACTGTGGTGGAAATATATAGTATTTTTGATCTTGTTTTGTCTTCTGCTAATTTTTACAATGTATACAGCCCTAAGAAAAAAAAGGGGGGGGGGGTGTTGAGGCAGCTGAAAGGGAATCCATAGACAAACTTCGTGTGAAAGTCTGGGCCTTGGTGCTTTGAGACGCGAAGAAAGTGGTCGGCGGGGCTGCAGCAAATCTGGGAGAGCCCTAACCACTCTTCAAAATAATGAAGGATGTTGCTTCTGAATTCCCAGAAAAATTTCATACTTAACTAAATTGACACTTGACGACGTGGTCAAGATTTTTGTTCAATTAAATGCTTTGATCGCCTCAAATTTTTCTGATCAACAGGTAATTTTGTCTGTAGCAATGATTAGGGTTCGTGAGAGATATCAACCATTAGCAAGGCACATGAGGTAAAATGGGAAATATCTCAGTTGATTACGGCTTGTCTTACGGAAGTGTCAAGTGAAGTTGCTGTCGCTAACTTTCACCTAAAATTATTAGAGAGTAAACAAATGCCCATCCAATCAATGCAAGAGTTCGTGAAACAAATCTTGGGGGTTGGTGACTGTGTTAGGTTTTCTATGTCAGGAAGAGTATTTTACTCAGATCGTATTCACAACCTTCATTCTCGATACAGTCGATTCTTTTGCTTTGCGACGAAACCCGCCGAAACTTCGGAATTGTTGACATTAGTCACTTTGTGAGACTGTTAGGTTGATTTGGAGTCTCGTGAATTGAACAATCTTGAGAGGGAAAAGGGATTAAGTAAACCAAGTTCCGGGAAATTTCGTTTAATTTGTAGAACAAATAATCATGTGAAAATGGATTGTTTTCATCGTAACTCAGTTTTCGCAGTGACATCACACAGTGAGGAGTTAGACAAAACTAAAGTTCAAACGCGGTGATGGTACTCGCAGACTCAGAGTGTCAAAAATGATTCCGACAGAACAAACAGGTTTCAGGACTATGTAGCCTATGTTTTAAATATCATCAGGAAGGGCATATAAAATCGAAATGTCGTTTGAAACCTGATAAAGTCGTGGGTGAATCATCTGTAAATGTAATGAGTTTTGAGCGTAAATACAGCTTATTGTATATACCAGTAGTGATTGCCGATAAAGTTATGGTGGCAGCCTTCTCGACTCTGGTGCCTCATGTTCTTTGATTAACCATGATTTCTGTAATTTTTTGCTTACTAACTTGTCCAAAGGACTTATGCAAGTTCACTGTGGGGAATAATTAGGTTTTTGAATGCCAAATGGGTGAGTAATTATGTCACGTGGTATGGCAGTATTTTAAAAAATGATTTCCAATTTCCCCTAGAAATTTTCATTCAAGATTTTACCTGGACTGAGGCACGAATTATTATTGGGGGTTGATTTTTTTTGGTAAGACTCAAGCTGTTCTGGATGTATGTCATAAAGAGTTAATATTTTCCTTTTGTAAATCTCAACCTGTAAAAGTAACCGCTAAACGGTTCAATTTTTTTTATATTTCTGTAAAATCACTTCAATTTAAAGGTAGGTATCAGGTGAGTAAATTTATGTGATTACAACAGGAACTTTCAGATGTTGTGACGACTATCCCTGCACATCGAACGAAAGTCAAAACCGATGGTGCCGTATGAAGTTGAAAAAATGTTGGCCATTTGGGACGGCTTACCTTCGCTGCGACGGTGGTGTGTTTGACGAGCTCTACACCTCACGTCCGCTGGGCGGGCCTGCTGGTCTGCAAGTTGGGCGCCGCGGGGCCGCTGTCGCCCACGAAACTATGACTGCCTTCCCCTCCCTCGTACGTCACCTTGACCACGTGACGCCAGCCAGCATGTCACGCACATCCAGGATGGCCTTCCAGGACTTCAGATGTCAACGGAGTGAAGATCATTTTGTAATGTTCTAGATGATTTCAAACAAAATATAAATACAGGCGTCTCGCCCAGATTCGGGGAGACAGCACAGGGTTTTCACTTGGGCAGGACCTGTTGATCCGTCAACATTTTAAAAGTGTGGGAGGGGGGCGGGGGCCTTTGCTGCCATTTTGATTAAGTATGGTTTAAAGCAAAGTAATTATATGTAACCTGCATATGGCTGGAAAGAGATGTAATCATGTAAAAGTGTAGATTTTGGGGGGAAGTTTTAAACGGAATTATTTTCATACCCTTTTATACTAAACGTAATCTGTGGGAAAACTAAACTTTTGTATAACGTTTATTTGTTTGTAAAATTTTGGGGAAAAAACTATGTAAATGGTTATATTTAGATATAAAAACGCAAGGCAAAGAATATTTACAAACCTTTTCACTGGAACCAACCCAAATCCCTTTTATGACATCATTTGGGGGGGGGGAGGGTTCTCAGCTGCTTTCCAAATTAAAACACCTACATTTATGAAGCAGTTGATACAAAGACCTCGTCCTCTATGTGTTGGCAAACACAGCCAGAATGTTGTACTAGGAAACTAGGTCGTTACAGTAAATAACCTTTAGTTTTGAATTTGAGAAACCCGGGACCTGTGTCTTTCGTGCCCTATAGAGTAGATCCACCTAAGATGAAAATTTATCGAAAAATCGTTTAGGATATGCAAAGTGAAGATATAGTAGAGTCATCTAATAGTAATTTATCAATCCCTGCCTTTTTATTTCCAAAGTAAACACCAGGCGAATTTCGGGTCATAGGTGACTTCCGAAAAGTCAATTAACAGATTTATGTTGATACTTACCCCCTTGCCCGCAATTGAATCTGTGTTTCAACATGTTAGGGAAATAAAGTATTTTTCGATTTTCGACTTAACCTCGGCGTTTTTGCAATGTGATTTACACCCTGATTCACATGGAGTATTGGCCTTCGTTACTCTATTGGGGCAGTGTCAGTGGAAGAGGCTTTCTATGGGGGTGAATTGCGTCCCTTAGGCTATGTCACGTGTACTTTCCAAGGTTTTTGAGGTAAGTACCAATATGAGTTTCTTTATACATATATAGACGGAATGTGCATGTACAGCAATACTTTTGAAGACCATCTCAAACAACTAAGACTCTTTCTTCGGGCATTGAGGGAAGCAGGGTTGACTGTAAATCATGAAAAGGTAACTTGGACGAAAACATATGTTAGATATCTAGGTTTCGTTATCTCAGAAGTGAAATTGCTGATGGATCCGGAAAAGACACCTGTGGTAAACTTCACAGTACCAAAAAATCTACGTTGTGTGCAGCGTTTCTTGTGTTAAGTGGGATTTTATTCGAAATTTATCCCAGAGATTGCTAACATAAAAGATCCTTTATACACCCTTACTAGGAAGGAAATTGAGTTTGCATGGGGCGAATCTTAGAATCATGCATTCTGTATTTTGAAAGAAAAATTAGCTATTCGACCAGTTATTCAACTTCCACATTTTGATCAGCCGTTCATTCTACAGGTAAATGCGATTTCAAAGGTACTGAGGTCTATTTTGTGCCAGGAACATAGACGTAGTTTACCTCTGGTGTTCTATGCCAGTAGGCTCTTAACTATGAGAGAACAAAGGTATTCTGCCTATGAGAAGAAGGTATTGGCAGCCATATATGGCACGGAGAAGTTTCGTGACTATCTGGAGAACGAAGAATTCATTTTGCATACAGATAATCAGGCCCTCATTTGGTTTTTACCCCAAATAAACCTACTGGAAGACTAGTTGGATGGTCAGTGTGCCTTACGTGTTTTAAGTTCTCAGTTAAGCTCGTGAAAAGGATCAACAAAAGGGTAGCCGATGCGTTATTCCGTATGTTTGACCCAGATGAATTTCATCTGGGGACCCCTGAATCTGTGAAAATAATTCAGACTGATGTTTTTAATTCCGAAGGACCAAGGGTTATGTGCATGCCGGTAGTCAAACTGAATTTGTTGTTGATCCCATAAACAATGAATTGCAAGGACAGTTCAGAAGAGAAAATTGTTAGGGATAAAGTTATTGGTTCTGTGGATAATGTTGTTCAGTATATTTCCAATATGTAACAAGTACAGGTCTTGTTGATCCGGAATGTGTCAATTTTAAAGCAGATATTGATAGTGGTAAATATGGGCAATATGAAGTCAGAAAATTACTTCTACTATATATTGACATTAAAACTCAGAGATTTTAATTTTTTTGTTTCTAAGGTTTTATGTGGTTATATTTTTCATTACTATCATAACACCTACTTTGGAGGTCATTTGGGGCACCACAAGACTGTTTCCCGCATCAATAACATTTTTTTTTTTTTTTTGGCTAGGTATGAATAAGGAAGTGAAAAATCTTGTTAAAGCATGTAACAGACAACACCGCCTATTTTGTATTTGCAAAATAAGAACTTGGCTATTGCATGTGCATTTAAGTTAATTCGAAATACGCCTTGTTAACCCAAAGCAAATTTGGGGGAAAGGTATAATCGTAATCATAAGATAGCTTTGCACGCATATCAGACTGGGACACATAGGAATTGGGATTTTTCTTTTTATCAGCTATCTGTCTCATTAAACAATGTCGTAAGTGATTCTACTCATAAAGTTCCAGCAGACTTATTCTTTGGAAGGAGTTTGTTTCATCCTTTGATCCACGCTTCGGGTTTGCACGAATTTTGTTGGGAGGCTGCTAGTAAACGGGAACTTGCGGAGGTATGGGAGGAAGCTACCCAGAACCTCTGTAAATACCACTCCAAATTAGCATCTATGAAAGACTACACTAGTGATTCTGTATCCATTAAAGTGGGAGGTAAGGTTTTTGTAGAAACCCACTATTAAAGCAACAAGGCGATTCATTTCAGTCCCATGCTGTCACTAAAATTTCATTGTTCGTTTAGGGTTAAGCGTTTTCTCACTCCAGTGTCTGGGTTACTGGAAGATGAGAGTCATCCCGGGGTGTAGGATATAGGGAACAAAATATTTAAAATGGATACATTGTATACACAAACATGTTTTGAACCGAAAGAAAAAAAATGATAAATGATAAATAAAGAACACATTTTCAGTCTTCATGTGTATGCACTTCAACTAATGGTACTTAGTATTTTCCTGCTATTTCTCTCTTTTATTCACTTTGTCTTAACGAGGGTCGCCTTCTCCTAGGTGATTGGTTTTTGCTGGATTGTGTCACAAATCCTCTTTGCCGCGCCCTATATTCTAGGGCGTAACAGCCTATAGAGTGGATAACGTAACTGCCACCGAAACAATAACTTTCTGGTATAACAGTGGCACAGAAAACTTCGTGGTACACTCGGAATTGTTCGTTCCCAAAACCCGAAGTAATACGATATGTGGTGAC
This sequence comes from Dryococelus australis, assembly GCA_029891345.1. Lineage (NCBI taxonomy): Eukaryota > Metazoa > Arthropoda > Insecta > Phasmatodea > Phasmatidae > Dryococelus > Dryococelus australis. The sequence continues at coordinate 39,469,374 of CM056993.1, forward strand.
TTTGCGTATTTTCTATTTAGGGACTTAGCTCCGTTTTTTGGTTATTTCATATTGCATTTCAGTGTATTTACTGTACATTTCCGTAAAAATTTCCGAAAATATGCTGCCATTTTTATAGCGTAGTACTACAGTTTGTCGGACGGGAACTACGTTTCAGGCAGGACCACTAGCAGTCCCCCGGACACATGTGATGCGATGAACGTGGTTTTTGTTAATTATGACATGCCGATTACTATTTCGCCTAGATATGTCTCTTATGACCTACAAGTTACATATCTACATGCATAATAAGGGTGGCACAACTGCGATTTTCATGCGTGTATTTCCATGGACGTGAACGGAATCCAGAAGTTGAATGTGCCATCTCACATAGTTTCGACATGAATACGTCTTTAATTTTGCGACCGTAATAGGAGGCAATCCAGAAAATCCGATGATAATAAAATCATGCGATACAGTTTGGCATTGCAGCTCCGAATCTATCGTCTAAATTAAAATTTCAATTACACCACTCGATTTCCAAAGGATCAAAGAATGCGTTACGTTGAGTGAGGACTGCGAAGTATCGCGTGTGTCAGAGGGGGGGGGGGGGAGCGAATTTTATGTTATTTTCACCGCGTATCATAAATTCCGCGTAGTAAAAATGTTGATTAGGAGAAGCTACGACGGTCGTTTAGGTTTCAATCGATAGCTCTCGTCAAGATTAATCGATTACATCTATAAAAACATTTGTGTGGCGCATTTATGGGGAAAATGTGGGAGTTTGATATAAAAAATTAAATTAACTTAAAACAATTTCGGCTCATAATCGTCAAAAAGCCCAGTCGAAATGCAGAAATCGCGTACGGTTGGAAAGAGCATCTCAAAAGCAATTCAGTGATACCCATAAAATCCCATAGGAACGAGTGAACCGGTGCCAGGAACGTAAAATAATAATCAAGGCGTCCGAGCGCGTCAACGTAGACGTATTCACTCAGAACAAACGGCTGTGTCACCAACACAGCCACATCCCATTTGATCAAATAATCTTTGAATGTGTATAGAAATGTGTCACACCTAACGTGTACTTCAGCTTCACCCCTACGGGGGAGTTTCGCCCCTACTCTTCGAGATAGAAGGGAGGTGTCTATGCTCATTCCTCTTATTTTTGACCTCGCTACCATGGGCTGATTCGCCATTTACAACCCACCCTGTTTACATTAAGTATATACATTTAGATGTGCACTAGAACAATAAATCACCATTCAAAGAAAGTGCAGCAACACACTGTATCGATGTTTTCGCATGTGTGGGATCGTGCCGGACGATGTCGTTGGTCGACGGGTTTTCTCGAGGATCTCCCGTTCCCCCCCGGCCTTTCATTCCGGTGCTGCTCCATTCTCACCTCAATCACCCTCATCGGCTCTCAAGACCTCGATGTTAAGAGCCGCCCAAATCTCTTCACCCAGTTTCCTGGCAAACGACGCCATCTTGCTGGCGTGCGCTGCCGTATTTCGCGATGTAGCTCTGTATTCCCTACTGTTCTGCGGTAAGGCGGCGGCAGGCAGTGAAAGGCCGTAATGCGAGAGTTCGTCGCGCCGACGTGTCCCAGTTCGTAATGAAAGCTACGCGAAGGGTTGGGCGATTACGCGACCTGCTGTCGAGCCGAGGCATAATTCACCGGCTTAAGCGAACGGGGGGGGGGGGGGGCGAGGGTCTCTCAAAAACAGCGTGACATTGCCAGTGCGTGACCGCTCGCCCGCTGCCGCGGCCAATTACAGCCCGCGTTACAGTCTTCATTGCGCGTCCCCGACGTGAGGCCGTGATTAATCATTTTGCCGCCGGGAATTACTGTCGAGGCTGTCATTTACGCGCAACATAACATTAATCAAGGAACCTGCGGTGTGTTTGACTAGTTCGATTTCTGGTTCCAGCGCGGGGAGGTAGAGGGTTGGCCCCGACTGGAATTCTCACACGGGGAATGAGAACACTGTTTCAGCATCGTGGTTTTCTCGGGGCTATCCAAGTTTCTTTCTCCTTTTGAGGTAGAAGTAGAGTGGCTTCGACTGATAAGCTGCACGCTACTTAACAACACGCAGAACGCATTAAAAAGTAGTAATAACATTACCAGAATAATCAGAAAAGTATGACTTAATGATACACATAAAAGAAGAATGCGTATCTTAAAAATAACACTGTAAAATGTTTTGTTATAATTCACGTAGTTATTTTTAATTTAAATTTTATGTTGCTCTCTTTGATAGAAATTTAAGTTTACTTGATGCTTCAGAAAAATGTTCATTATGGGAGAAAAAAATTTCTTCAAGTATGCCAATCATGATAATGTCAAAGCTTGTAAGTAACTATTGGTACCAATTTCTTCAAGTAGGCCAATCATTATAATGTCAAAGCTTGTAAGTAACTATTGGTACCAATTTCTTCAAGTAGGCCAATCATTATAATGTCAAAGCTTGTAAGTAACTATTGGTACCAATTTCTTCAAGTAGGCCAATCATGATAATGTCAAAGCTTGTAAGTAACTATTGGTACCAATTTTAAAACATATGTTTAATAATTGATTCTATGTATGTACTGTACATTAATTTCAGTTACGAAAATTTATTACGTTCGTCGGTGAAATATACGTGCATTAAATATACTATTAATTTCTTTTTGTAAATGTTGATACTAATTATTTTTTTTACTTACAACTAGAGAAATAATTTTAATAATTCGGCTTGATAGAGTCTTTCTATGCAAAACGTGCTTTCTGAAACATTCATAATGGTAATACGCCTACATTTCAATAAAATATATACTTGTATTAATTCATTATTTAAAAAAAATTGTAATAAGTAATTTGGGTCAATATATTTGGCATTGTACCAATATATATGTGAAGAGCGAAGAGAAGAGTTTTTTTGGGCGGCTCTTAAGAGCGAGGTCTTGAGAGCTCATTTAAGATTCTTTGTAGCTAGGAAACATTAACACTTAATGAGTAATACGGTAACGTTTTAATGAAGTGAGTCGTTTTATTATGATTACTTGAATAGTTGTAAGTATTTTACGTTATACAAACACACAATATGCCTACATTTATTTTTGCACGCAACTACACTTTACAGCAACCATATTTTTAGCACAAACAGCTATATACGGTTTTATGTTGTTGAGTGTCCGCCATTTTCCTGAAGCTCGTACATACGTCTCAGTATGGCACTAACATTTATTGAGGTCTATTACAAATAAGGCCCTTGTAGTTTTACAAACGAGTAGTTTTACAAGAGATATCTTTTTACTGTTACAAACATTTGTAAAATTACAAACAATTTCACAGTAAGAATTTTTTTTTTTTTACAGTGTGCTTTAAGAGATTATTATTGGCTGGGCACGTAAAACACCCAACAAATCTTATAACCGGGCGAGTATAAAACAAGTTTTAATAAATTGGAACTATGCAAAATTTTAAATAATATAGCAATATTGGCATATCGATGATATCAAAAAAATACAACTAACTTTTCAAATACGTTTACATAATTTCAACTATTAATTATGACAGTGCAATACATACACAATATATTATTGAACTTTTGTCGGATCAGTACTAAATAACACATAAAAATAATTAGCCTTATTTATATTGTGGAAGCTTATGTAATTATTATGAGCGTCCGAATGACTAAATTATTCTTTATCTGAATATCATATCAGTTTATCGCGAAATGATTTCAGGGCAAGTTACGTTCCAAAGCACTTATGTTCAGAACTACTTACGTGATTGGATCGTTTGAATTGTTAAACGTCTTATCTGTGGGCCGCCGAATAATGGACGGTTAGTATCGGAGAAATTAATTTTTTTTGTCTCGCTAATGTAACATACTGACTTAATACAAATAAAAGCGGCTAATAATCAAATTAAGATTGTGGGTGTGCAATTACGATATTGAAGTCTAGTCTTCGTGTGAATCTTTCCGCGAAAAACAGATGGACCTCCATATTAGTAGGGACCTGGAAAATTCGCGTTATTTTTTGAAAGCACGCTAAAATCCACCGTCCTATACATATTCGAGTAGGAGACGTTTGTTTATTGGCTTCAGCAGCAGCGAGGACACATTTTTATTTTCTTTTGAACTTGGTTGGACGTGATTTAGTCAGCCTCTCTTTAGAGGTTTCCTATTGGTTCAGAGGCGTCCAGGATGTGCCCGGACAGACTTTAGTCCAATGGCAAACGCAGTACAGAATCACAAGTGTTTGAAATCTTGTTTGTCTTGAAATAATAACGCGAATTTTGCACGTCTCTACATATTAGTAAAGCCATCGTAGGATTATTTGACACGGAATATTGCGGCTTTCTTCAGCAAATAAGAGTGGTGTAATTCGGAACACTGATTCATTAGAGTTTAGGTGCCACACACACATGCATACACACAGTTTGACAGAAAGACGAGCCTATCTTTCCTTCTGGAATTATTATAATACAAAAGAAACATAAACCCAAGTTTAAAATCTGAAACTTTGTTAATTGTAGTCTATACACCGCTGAAGTTTCCCTTTACGAGTAAGTTCGAAATAACTAGGGATACCGGAAAATTTCGCGACTTCAATAACCTGTAGGCTAGACTCCTCAGTCCTCTGCATACTGGAGCCTCAGCTGTGTGTTCCTTTTTTGGTACCCCACGCCTGGCAGTCATGAGGTTCGTAAGGTGTTTCCTTGCAAGCCTGCTATTGGCTCAGAGGCGCGCAGGGCGGGTCGAATAAACTGTAATACAATTGCGAAAGCGACTTCACCGTACGTATATGTGTTTGACTTTCAACTTGTCTCTATATGAATTAGCGAAATTTCACTATCCCTAGAAAAAATTGAGGTTGAATCATATTTCATCACATAGCTAGGTTTAAACATGAAGAGGAATTCATTAGTAGCTTGATATACAACAATTTAATAATTTGGTTCATATTTTATAAATTATATATACACTAATATAATAAAGAGGTAAAGTTTTGTTTGGGAAGGAGTTTTAATCCTCCTTCATGAATTTGAATTTAAGCATTTAGCACAGAATTATGTTTTAGGCCACCACTCACATATGGAACAGACGACTTTCGTAGCCGCCCAGTCTGGGAACAGACGCTGGAATTATGTGATGTAGCGATAGACAAAAGACTAAGAGAATGGCAAAGGTGGAACACCAGCAAGAAAGGAAAGGATTGGGTGAATTTCTTAGAAAAAAGAAAGAGGACGTCCAAATGTTTCAGAACAGAGAAAAGGAAATATAACAGGAACGGGTTTGATGAAATAGATACGGATTTCAAGAAAACTAACACTAGGGAATTTTACAAGACTTTCAAAGAAGAACTATCAGGATACTGGCCACCCAGTCTACACTTCAAAAACAAAGATGGAGTATTGGTAATGAGCAACAGAGAAAACTGCCAACTACTAGCAGAATACGTTGAAAAATTACTAAACAGCAAAGAACCAACAGAAAGGTAAGAATTTCGAGAACCACGACCAGAAAATCCATCATCAGAATCACCAACACTAGAATAAATATAACACATAATTAAATCACTTAAAGGACAATAAAGCACCGGGATAAGACGGGATAACAGCATAAATGTAGAAATTTGGAGGAAAACAGGCAGTGGAGAAAATACATAAAGTCATTCTAGTAATTTGGTCAACAGGAAAAATACCAGATGATTGAAAAAAAGCACTAATTCACCCACTCCACATAAAAGGAGACAAAACTGAAGTAAATAACTACAGGACTATTTCCTTACTATCAATAACATACAAGATAGTATTTAAGGCACTATTAAACAGAGTAGAACAACAAAAAGGACACCATATAGGAGAATATCAAGAAGGATTTCGGAAAGGAAGATCGTGCGAAGAACAGATCTTCAACTTGAAAACGATAATAAGAGCCAGAACACTCCAGAATAAGAACACCGTAGTCAACTTCGCTGACTTTAAGAAAGCATATGACTTAACTGACAGACAAACAGTATTCCTAACACTAAACGAGTTAGGGGTAGACCAAAACACCAGAAGACTAATAGAACAGACACTAACAGATTCTACATCCAAAATAAATTTTTTAGGGGAAATCTCCAAAGCATTCAAAATCAAAACAGAATTTCGAAAAGGGGACGGACTCTCATCAATTCTCTTTAACCTTGTACTATATAAGATCATGAACACATGGGAAACGGCCTTGAAAGAAAAAAGAGTGAAAGGAGTCAATATAGAACAAGGAAAAGAAAGATTTGAGGTGAATTGTGTAGCATTTGCCGACGACATAGCATTAATAACACAAAACAGAGCAGACGCACAAACAATGGTGGAAACATAATACGAAAAAAAAAAAAAAAAAAAAAAAAAAAAACTGGAAATCTCCTGCGAAAAGACATAATATATAGAATACACGCACAATAGAGAAAGATACATGAAAACAGAATATGGACAAATAAAAAGGGTAGATAAAGTTAAATATCTATGAGAATGGATCCAGACAAATGGACTCGACAGCACAACAAACAAAGAAAGGGTCAGAAAATTGGAATTGGCATACAGAATAACACAAAACCACTACAGTAAGAAATCAATATCCATCCAAGCGAAAATTAGACACTATAATAGTCACCAAACCAGAAGCAACATATGGATCAGAATGTCTGACAATGAACAAGAAATGAGAACTGCTAGAATTGGAAGTGAGAGAGCGGAAAATACTGAGAAAAATTTTGGGACTGCTCAAACACATAGACAACACGTGGATCAAGAGGAAAAATTAAGACCCACAGGCTACAGAAATACCCAAAAAATTACAGACACAATGAGAAAAAGAAGACTGAAATTTTAATGGACGCCAAAAAAATAATGAATGAGAGTAGACTCACCAAGAAAATATTCAACTACATCGCAAAATTGAATTCACAACAGGAAGGATGGTAGAGGCCAGGAAATGGGCAGAGAAAGTTGGGATAGCGGAAGAATTGTTCAACAACAGAGAGAAAATCAGGCGACTGATCGACAACGCAAGGTTTCCGGAGGACCGACCGAAACAAAGACCCAAGAGAGTATGGGCTGAAGAACAGAGACGAGCAGCTGGGGAAAAAATGAGGAAGTTCTGGGAAGGAAGAAAGAAGAAGACAAACTAGAAGTTTTGAGTTCATTGCGGTCCATAGATGGCCAAATTCACACAAACACACACACACACACACACACACACACACACACACACACACACACACACATATATATATATATATATATATATATATATATATATATATATATATATATATATATATATATATATATATATATATATATAAGAGGTAAAGTTTGTGAGTTTGTTAGAGGCAATCTCTGAAACCACTTATCCGATTAAAAAAAGTATTTCACTGGTAAGTAGCCTGGACCTCCTGGATAAATGTAGTAAATCTATATTGACGTTATGACACCAGGGGAAAATTTTAAACACAAAAATGTTAAATCAACACAAAAACATTAAATTACTATTTTTGAATGTATTTTCTTACTCGAAACTATAGGTTTACATGTATTAGTTTAGCAAAAATTGTTAATTTATACACTTAATTTTAAATGAAAATTTTTAAAGTTTTTAGTAAAAAAAAATTTAATTTACAAAATAATAAATATCTGTCCAGCGAATGGTTTTGTTAATGATTTTGTGATTGATTTGAGTTTATTTTGTAAACAAGGTATCTTCTATGGTTTGTTTGAGTATTCGCTTAGCGATTAACTGTTATTAAGACATACTAAATAATATTGAATATCGCAAACTGAAAAAAGGTAATTTAATTTACAAACAATTTAAAATAAATTCAGAATAAAAATAAGTCAGAATGTTTGCATCTCAGAGTTCTGCTTCATCGCGTACGCGGTACGCTTTAATTTAATCACTTAAGAACTGTTGATAGGGTGGTGAAAGAAACGTATCAAGCAGATTGCCGAGATAGAGGTTTATTAGAAAATGATTATCATTGGGAAAATACTTTAAGAGAGCCCGTAATTTCGCATTGTCCATTAAAGCTAAGGGAGTTATTTGTAATGGTATTATTAATTTGCAACCCATCTGAACCACTTAATCTGTGGGCAAACATTCAAAGAGGATCTGTGTGAAGATATTAGACACAAAATTCACCAACAATATCAGGACTTTACTATGCCCTTCAATGAGAGCATGTATAACGAAGGTTTAATCTAAATAAAAAATACACTGTTATAACTGAACGACAAAAATATGAGTGATTTTGGTCGACTTCGCCTAATCAGTCATACAATGTGACATTTGATACGATGCTGAGACGTCCGTATGATATCAATGAGTTGCCTAGTTTTTGTCAACGAAAATTTGTCAAAGTTTGTCATACATCTAAGTCAAGCTTATGAAGATATAATTGACGGTGTAGCAAATAATAGGGGTAAAATATTTTTTTTGGATTCCCAAAGGGGCACAGTGAAAACGTTCATTACAAATTTAATATTAGCAAAAGTGAGACAATCAGGGGAAATAACACTGGCAGTCGCTTCTTATGGAATTGCCTCAACCCTACTAAATTATGGAAAAACGGCACATTCCACCTTTAGGCTACCACTAACATTATCATTGGAGCAAAATTCAGTATGTTCCCTACGTAAAAATGGACATCATGGCAAATTGTTACAAGATGCATCATTGATTACGTGGGACAATTGTACTATGAGCAATAGAGCTCATGTCGAAGCAGTAAACCGGACGCTCCACGATCTCAGAAACTCAAATGTACTCATGACTGGTGTAACTTTCTTTTTGCTGGTGATTTTCGCCAAACACTTCCTGTCGTAGCAAAACGAATACGTGCAGACATGGTTAAAAGAATGTCTAAAATTACCTTCATTATGGGGTTCAGTTCAAACACTTCATTTGCCCACTAACATGAGAGCACATTTAAGCGAAAACAGTCGTGATGGTTTTCCATAACAACTGCTCAAGCTTGGAGAAGGAAAATTCCCATTTCTGAGCTCAAATTGTGCTAGCGCTGAAGTCTAACTTGATGTTGGATTGGGTCGCATAGTCCATAAACTAGAACATCATATAGAGATAGGCAACATGTCCCGACCGAGGAAATTTATTGCAAAGAGACTAACTTTGGCTCTGTTCAAGGGCAAAATAGTAGCTCCCAGAAACGATACAATGATCTTACACTAAGTTCCCGGCCAAGTTAAACATTACATATCCATTGATACCGTCACCGACATTGAGGACAGTATGCACTACTCTCAAGAATTTTTAAATTCATTAAATCCTTCTGGCCTGCCGCCACACGACCTCGAATTAAAGATTCGTATCCTAATAATGCTACTAATCAACTGAAACCCACCAAATATGTGTAATGGCAGGAGACTATTGATAAAATACTTGCGGAACAACATCATCGAAGCAATAATATTAACTGGGCGTGCCGCCGGACAGCTTAGCGCATATTCCACGAATCCCTAAGATCCCAACGTATGTGCCTATTCCTTTCAAGCGGTTGCATTTTCCGGTGAAGGTATCGTCTCACAATGAACAAGTCCCAGGGACAAACTTTCAAATTTGTGGAACAGATTTGAGCAAGGGGTGTTTTGCTCATGGCCAATTTTTATGTCGGGTTATCTAGAGTCGGAACTCCAGAAAACCAATATATTTTGCTATCAGAAAATAATAAAACAATAAATATAGTATACAGAGAAGCTCTAACAAGTTAGTATAAATTTAATAAAACCCATGAAAAAAATAATACTGTGGAATGAAACGTTCATGTTACATATTTACGAAAAAAACTAAGGTAATTTGAGGATTATACTCCCCTGTTACTGTTAACGTAAATTTAACAAAACCTATGAAAAAAATATCAAACTAAGTCGCGGTGGTTGCTATTTACAATAATATGTTAAAATTAATTTTCTACTTTATGTTGTAGAATTTAAATTTTGTAATAAAAAATAAAATACTTAAGCCTATTAATGATATTATTAAATTATGTATGTAGAGTAATAAATAGATTCTCAGAGAAGCGGGCGAGTGTACTGCTAGTGTGTATGTGTGTATATATATATATATATATATATATATATATATATATATATATATATATATATATATACACACACACACACATACACACTAGCAGTACCCTCGCCTCGCCTCGTGTGTGTGTATACATATATACACACACATACATACTAGTATTACCCTCGCCTCACCTCGTGTGTGTATATATATATATGTATATATATATATATATACACACACAACACACACACATACTAGGGGTAAGTCAGTGGCCTTTTTTTTTGTATTTTGATGGGGCTAGAACAGTTACCATGCTAAAAAATTTGGTTATCATACAAAGACTGAAAAAAATATTGCATAGATATATGTAGGTAATAATGAAAAGATGTGAAATTAACTCAACATTAATACTACTGCGGTTCCATTTAATATTTCTCTATTCACTCGGCCACTACGGCCCCATTTAACATAGGTCTATCCACTGAGCCACTAGGCCCCACTTGGAATCGCCCTATTCGCTGAGCCACTAAGGCCTCACTTGGAATCGCCCTATCCACTGAGCCACTGCGGCCCCACTTGGAATCTTTCCATTCACTGAGCTACTAAGGCCCTATTTGATATATAGCTATCCACTTGGCCACTATGGCACCACTTGATACAGTTCTATTCACTAAGCCTCTGCGGCTCCACTTAACATAGTTCTATCCACTAAGCCACTAAGGCCCCACTTGGAATTGCTCTATCCACTGAGCCACTGTGGCCCCACTTATTTAAATCAACATTGAACGTGACATTTAAAGTAAACAAAAATATTTCATTAGCTTCATATCTCTATGCAATATTCTCTATGGGTTAATACAAAACTTTTCATAAGGAAAAGTAATTAAAAATCAGTTTTTATGATAAAAGTTATTGATTGAGTAATCTGATCTTCCTGAAATTCGAACTTGGCCTGTATTTTACCCTGAGGATTCGCTGTGTAAAATTGGAAGAACTACTGTTGATTTTCAAGGGACTTAGAGGTATTAAAGACGGACAAACAGGCAGAGATCGTTTATACTTATTATATAGGATATATATATACATATATAATTTGAATGAAAGCGAAAACTGTGATATTTACCGTGAAATTATGAGTATAAAGTAAGGCTGCGAGTAAGAAAAATTAATCACGCATTTCGTACATTCGTGAGAACATTCAAATTTGAAAAACTTAAATACCGAATGAAGTCGGCACGCTCCCCACAAAACGTTTCTTATCACACGTGCAGTGAACGCAGGCCTCAAAAAGAGCGGATGTGTTGGTGTATTTGCTGAAGCTCGTTCCGGCGCAGAAAGTGGACGAGGCGTTGGCGAATCCCGCGCCGCGGACGACGTGCACGCAAAAGGGCCACGCAGTTCCTGAACGCAGCGAGCCGGGAACGCCCACTAACAGCAGCGACTGCAAAGCCCGAAGTCGTCCCATCGGCTGTTTCAACAGGCGACAGTCGGTTGTTTACCCCGTCGCGCGACGGGCTGCGGGTTTTGTCGACACTCCTCCCGAAACATCGAAACATCATTGTGACGTTCCGCCGGAGAAAATTCCCTTCGCCGCGTTCAGAAATATTTTCCCGCGTCGCACAGAATAACACAGAATAATAATTTTTTTTTTTTTTTTTTTTTACGGAAATGTTTAGTACGATGTTTGCGAGGCGCGATAAACAACTTTAATAACTAAGGGCTGTTCACGATAAAGTGTGCACTTTTGAAGTCAACCTTAGAAAGATTTCACTACCCCTGCCTGCGTATATTTCAACGGGCGCCCTGAGTGACATTCGCCCAAGTTGGTAACAATGGATAGGAAGTAGTTCTGTATCTTAACGTCGAATAAAGAGTTTTAGGTAACCATTTCTGACTACTTTAATTATTTCTTTCGCTTTCTGTTTATTTTTTAAGGCGTCGAGGTGTAAAAATTAGCAAATTTGTGAGATATTTACTTTTCAAATAATCTCTTACTTTCACTTGACCGACGCATGAAGAAAGTGATGAGGCCCACGACAGTGTTAATCTTACATAAAGCGGAAGAATACACAACGCGTATACAAGTAGATTTTAAGCAGGGCTTTCGAAAGTGCTCATTTTACCGGGAATAGCCTACGTTATTGTGTAATATACCAATATCACTACTTACTGTTATTACGCACGTTCAACCAAACCAATTATATAATGTACCAATTATATAATGTTCTCGAATAATTGAACGCTTTTGAAATCAAGCTTTGAAAAAATGTCACTGCTCCTGAGAAGTTGGTAATGATGGAGAGAAAATAGTCCCATTCCATAAGTGTTGAATTAAATTTTTAAGTAAACAATTGTTCATATTGAAATGATTTAGTTTGCTTTATTTGGTTTTTATGCTTGTAAGTGTGAAAATAACCACATTTATAAAAATTATTTACCTGTAAAATAATGTGACAGTATCGATTGACCGATTCACTAATAAAGAGATCGAACCCATGTTAGTATAAATTCTATACATGGCGTAGGAATATGCAATGTGCATACAAGTATATCTCAAGCAGGGCTTTTAAAATTGCTCAGTTTACAGTGGACTGCCAACGTATACACAAATTCTAGATTACGAAAAGAAACAATGAACTATAGCGTAGTAACGGATGGATGTAGATGATATCGTATCCATTTTCTACCTGGTTTCAGTAATATATCAAATTAAGTGTGATACCACGTAATATTATCTATTAAATACGTGATTTATTCAGTGATTATTTTTCATGGTGTATTAAAATTTACAATCAATATTACCGAACTGACTAAATATAAGTAACTAATCAAAATACACTCCGTTTTGAACGATGGACAACTTACACTATCATGAATCTATGTTAAGTGAAAAAATTTTCCCTGAGCCTTGAGCCACTTGCGCAAACAGATTACTCGATTCGACCCGAACTCCGCTTGCAGTGAAGATCATGAACACCCATTGACTTTGCGCATCTGTTGGTTTTGGTTTACATAATATAAATTATTGCAATAATTTTACATGTACAATTATATTTAACAAAATGTGGAAATTAATTTAATTTTTGACGAAAATCCTTAAATCCATTTTCAATTTACGTATCTTTAAGCCGAGAGATTTGCCCTTCAGCTTTGCAAAACTGCATCAGAGTGAAGAAGTCCATGTTTAGGACGGGGATGATAACGAAAATAAAGGATACAAAGGTGGTGGAGAGGAACGGAACAGCGCGTTCCTTAAAGGAGAGGAAAATACGGAAGGAAGAAGAGGTAGGAAAGACGAAAGAGAAACCGGTGACGAAAATAGATCAGAAATTTTAGTGGGAAGTAAGGAATTCTTGTGCGTATAAAGTGTTTCAAAGCACGTTTGGACGTCAGAGGCCTTACACTATCTGAATCTTCTCTGTGGTTATGCCTCAACCATCACTCGAGTAGCTTCTTTGTTATACACGATGCTCACAAAACACGTTGATAAAATTGTGGGGATAAGTGTTAAAGAGATAAAGATAAATTAAACGCATATAATGTGGGAATGTTTCTGCAAAAAATTTTAATTTAGGTGTCGCAGACAATAATAAATAAAGGAAGATGCCAAGAGGTCTATGAGAGATGGATTAATTTAGTATTTTTGGGTGGAAATAACTCCCTGATCAGAAATTTGGTACATCCGTAGTGTGACACTTTATACTGTTGGAGTATTTTGCTGATTATTATGCCCCATTCTATTCTAAAAGTTAACCTCTGTTACAGATTGTCACGCGTGCTTCTTCTTCAGGAATATTTTTGAATCTTTTGATTTTTAACAATTTTTAAGAAGAGTGGCTAACAAGACGGAAGGGGCTCAATACGCAGTCAATCAACGTAAATATTTATCTGAATCGTCGTGCACATTTATGTCTTGCCCTCGATACTAACATGTTTTGTGCCATCTGCGTCTACAGAAAGGCTTAAGATGTATTCATTGCAGTTGAGTGCAGGCTCAGTGCTCATGAACTGTGGGCATACGAGGATCATTTAAATGGTTTGGTGATCTGTGGACTAAAATGTCACCTGTATACTGCAGCCCACAGCTATTTGTCCACTCGCTTCTGCACCAGTGCGTAACCAGTTCCAAACCAGATTAGGTTGCGGAAGATTGTGTACTTATTTCTGTTAAGTGTTTCGCTGACTTAGAGTCATCCAGGGCGAGCCTAATAAACTGTGATCAACCCACAAAAGGATAGCTATAGCTCTAAACTAGCTTCGCATTTGTCGAATTAAACTTTCGAGAAAAATGTTCCTTGCTAGTAGCTGGATGCATTTTCACGCGGACACTTAAACCCTATCAGATAACGGCTGTTCAAGATGAAGTGAGCACTTTTGAGCTCAACCTTAGAAAAAACTCACTGCCCTGTCTGCATATATTTTAACGGGCGCACTGAGTGACATTCGACCCGTAAAGTTGGTTACGATGGATGGGAAGTAGTCCCGTAACTTAACGCCAGATTAAAAGTATTAGGTACCATTTGTAATAACTTAAAATGTTTCTTTCACTCTGTACTTTTATTAATTTAGCGAAGTGTTAAAAAGAGTATATTAATGACATATTTACTTTTATAATAATTTCAATGTTTCTCTTGACCGATGCACGAATAAAGTGATGAGGCCTATGAGAGTGTTAATTTTACTTAAGGCAGATGAATACACAACGTGCATAGAAGTAGATCCTAAGCAGGGTTTTCAAAAGTGCTCATATTACCGTCAACAGCCTTTAACAGTCAGTAAAAGGCCCTGCTACACTGGGCTGATGACGTGCAGCGCAATACAGCGCCGACGCATTTCAGAAATGTGATTGGCTCACCTGCCCTGTGACGTCAGTGCCGATGTGCAGTTGAGTTTTGTGCATTGCAGTGCTGACAAAGTTAACCAACGTTTAACTCGGGGTCGGCAGCCGATCAGCAGGTGATTGGCAGGGTGTACGTGATTCCCTATCAATCAATACGCCACGAAGAACGAGCCAGTGAACTGTAGTGTCGAGCTGCGCAGGCGCAAATGAAGGCGGGAAAACGATTATTTTTATATGGTATGTACTGTAATAATATATGTAATGCAAATAATGTATGCTTTTGCTTAAACGGCAAGAACATAATCCATAGATCTAATGTGCGTGGGGTAAAACGGGCGAACGTAAATTAAGTGATCACCCTGCCACCTATAGCATGTCATTGGAACTACACTCGTCAGAAGAGAATCAGCATTTATGGGACCACACAGAGAGCAACGATCGTAACTACAGTCAGGATCAGCAGGCCAATAGCAGTCAGAATAAGCCCATTGTAGCAGGGCCCTAACCCTTATAAGATCTTAATTGAAGATTTAGTACAGCTATCCGATGACTGAAACGACTGGTTCAGATTTAGACTTTACAATGAGAAAAAAAGTTTTTTTTTTTTAATCAAACGAGATTGGTTTGGTGAAACCAAATTATTTGTTTGTACAGGGGCAACGAAATATTTTGTTGCTGAAACCCAAGTTATTCTGTTGTTCTCATTTGGTTGCCTCGAACTGCAAGATTTGGTTGGTGCAACTAAAGATTTGTTTTGGCTAGACGTGCATTAAACAGTTTGAGCCGATGTAAAAAAACAGTACCTGATCGACCGGGTCTCTATCCTAGAGCACTTGCGTCAGAGCTCCACGCCTTAGTAACCTCGGCTAATGTGGCAAGCTATGACGTCGGAAACCTTCGGCAACGTCTGCAAACAAATATTTCAAGTTTTACAGCTTCACTTTTCAGTTTCTTGTCGCATTGTTTAATTAATGAATTTATACAATTATTGAGCACCAATATATGTACTAACAAACACGGTTACTGTCCTAATTGTCACAAAAAAATACAAACGAACTCTCGAGCTGTATTTTCAAACGAAGGCAGTCAAATGAGTGGCCAAACAAATATATGCAGCTGATTGAACAAAATATTTAGTTGGCAGTATATATATGGCGCAGCACAGAAATTTAGTTTATTCAAACATGAATTTTGTTAGACGAACGAAAGTAATTTCGTTTCCTCAACGATATATTTTGTTAGGACAACTAAATATGTATTTCGCCCTACTATACAAACAAATCATTTGTTCGAATTTCTCTCAGTGATATGTTTTGTCACGCATGCAGAGACAACCCGAACTGTCGACGCTCGAGTAGGGCCTGTCTGCAGCATGCGTGGTCGTCAATACGGATAAACTGTCCCGCCCGGGGCCACGAAGACCCAGCCGCTATATTTTACCGTCCCCTGTCCACTTGCCCCGTGGTTATGCCGGCGCCGTAAGTAGGCCACATTCCCGCGGTTTGGCGTTTAAGGGGCGACGCGTGGGGGTGAGCCAGGGAGCAGTTCTCTAAGGGAGCGACGCTTCTTGCGAGCATCATTGCGACCGGCGAGGGGGAGGGGAGGGGGCGGAATTATGTGCAGACGCAACCCCTCGCCGAGTCGTTACGCACCCCTCGCGACATGGTTTAAGGTGCTCCTAGCTCGGCGATATTGGTTTCCCGGCCCGGCGTGCTAAAACGAGACAAAACCCGGCCACCCTACATGAATTCTAGACTACTATTCTTGGTTCGTGGTGAGTTTGCCAGTATTCAAATCAACCTCTGAAAAATATTAAGTTCCTGCGGGTAAAAGCCATTTCATACGATCAAATATTTACCGAACTAAGTTACTTTAATTCGATTTATTGAACTTAAAAAAATAATCAACTTTAATTGCCTTTCATTGAATTGCGTACAGTACACATGAAAATGTATCACTAACTTTTTTATTGAAACCAGTTTTTAAAATACCAAAAGCATACTTTTTATAGTTTTATGTGGCTGATACGTGACACGAAAATAATTGGTTACACCATTAAACAATATTTTCTTCGTATTATTGTAGGTTTTATTATTCGAAAATATGCTTCCATATTTTGTAACAACATAAAATGTGTCCACAAAACTCTATCATTACGAAATTACTTCCTTTAATATTGTCATAAAATCTACGGTAGGCGTTTGAAATTTTGGATTCAAGAAGATATAGAACATGGTCTAAACGAAAAGCTTGAAGTAAAATAAGACGCAATATGTATGTATCATTGCAGATTTTAGGGTTAAGTTTAACGTTAATCATACATATTTTAATTATATATGATTACAGCGTGCTTGCTTATGTTGTCATTTTCTTTGGTATCATATCAAAATTACGTTTTATTATATGAGTGAACACTATAATCTATGCTTACTTGAATAGTTTATTAACATACAGATCATGTGTAAGTAATATTTCATTTGTTTGTATATGGTATTCAGTATTAATATTTTGTTTGTTATTTTTCATTTCGTTACTATAGTTTGGTCAGCATTAAATGTTTATTAAACAAAAGTAAAGACTGTTCATGATAAAGTGAGTACTTTTTAAATCAACCTCGGAAAAACGTCACTGCCCCTACTTGCATATATTTTAACGGGCGCCCTGAGTGACATGCGCCAAGTAAAGTAGGTAACGATGGATGAGGAGTAGTTCTGTATTTTAACGTTGGATAAACAGTGCTAGGTAACCAGTTTTGACAGCTTAAATTATTTCTTTCACTTTCTGTTTTTCTATGCATTGAACTTTAAACATGAGCAGATTTTATTTTTCTAATAATTTCACTATGTGGCTTGACATACGCATGAATTCATTGATGAATCCCATTACAATGTTAATCTTACATAAGGTGGAAGAATACACAACGTGCTTGCAAGTAGATCTTAAGCAGGACTTTCAAAGGTGCTCATTTTACCGTGAACAGCCTGTACCAAAGAATATTATTCTATTTGTCTCTCGCCTCGCTCTTGCTGATTGGCGGAGAGATGTGTCATGGTCAGACGACAGCCAATCAGCCAATCGGAGAACAGCAGACAACATAAATAAGGCAGAATTAAATTAGAACTAATCTTGCCTTTTTTGGCAGAATAATTCTCACCACCTCCAAAGATAGACTGTAGTAAGAAATACGAAGTAATTTGCACAAAAGGAAAAATTATCACAATATAAAATGATGTCATGGGCTACCGCCTGACGTAGCTATTACTATACGTTGTAACTTTTTCATTTGTACAACTTAATATTTGCTACTACGCCTGTAGTACAACACAACAATTTTGTATTTGACATCAATTTTTTTTTTTCGAGGAAAATGTCATCACATACATATAATGCGTACAAGTTGAACAATGTTTGGTACAAATATGAAAGCATTAATTTTTTGTTACCCAGCATCCGTAATGGACGTGTGCTAATTCTGCCAGTAAATGTGGCCGCAACTCAGGAATGGTAATATATATTGGTTTCGTATTAAAAGAGTCGTGTTTAAATTTGCAGACACTTGAATTTTTTTCGATTTCGGCCGAATGTAGTCTGCTTCACTTCAAAAACGTCCAGCTGTGTGGTTCCGAGGTTTTTCCGATCACAATCACTTCTAGTTCAAAGTAAACTGGTCGTTTAAGTACATCAGAACGTCTTTACTTCTGCACTGGGCTCCAATTTACTTTCACGAAATAAATAAACAGTGATATTAAGATGGCTGAAACCGACAAGAATTTTTGCATTCTGTGATATAAATAATAAACCTGATTGAATAGCGATAAAGTTTGTACAACTATAGTAAAATTAATTAAATTTTTATTGAAACTAAAAAAAAGATACGAATAACGTTTGTATTGTACCTATTGGGCTTATTATGCCTGAACGCTTATAGTAGGACGGTTTACAAATTAACTTATGACCCAATTTTAAACTAACTCTCTTGCCTTGCCTGGAATTCGAGCCCAGGGCCTACCGCACCCCAGGCCGGCGGCTCAACCAACCGACTGCGCCACGGGAGGTCGGCTTTGGCAAATAACAAAATATATATATATTGGAAGCGATTGTAAATAGTTACGAGAGCTTGACTCTAGGTCACGATTTCCTTTTATTTGCATTCGATTACACAGTTGTAGCCACGCGAAAATATCCGCTTCACTAATCACTTAATAGAACGAGTTTAGGCACGCAGCCGTCACATATTTGCATTAACAAGATCAGCATTTAGTGTACTTGTGCCCTCGGTTCTTGTATGCTTCATATAAATTGCTTTTTAGTGACGTCTTAATGCCCGCGACAATTTCAGTCATTCTTGTCCGACGCACGAATAACGTAATCGGGTCCATTGCGAAATTAATTACAAGTATTACGGAAGGGTACAAAGTAGGAAATTAGTGCCTAAACAAGCGCGCTCTAAAGTTCTCAGCTAACCGTGAACAACAAATACGAAAGTGATAGCGTTGCTAAGTAATTTTATAATTTTCCATAGTCTATTCACGATTTCGTCCCAGTTTTTGAATCAAAAGTTTGACATATCACCGTATGTATAACGTGTTTAGTTATTTCCTAAATACGGCATGTATCACATGAGTTTCATACATCTGTCAACATAAAAGTATGTATCTTATTTTTTCGTTAAATTGAAGGTTTTACCTATATTTTATTTATAAATTAGACTTCAATAATAATAAATATCATTAAAAACAGTGAGAAAACGTAAGTGTAGGTAGCGCTTAGTAAGAAATAGTTTTAATGCAAAACATTAAGACAACTGAGTGCGCACGAATTGGGTGCGCTGTTCCTTTGGTGTAATTTTCTAGACTTAGTTAAGCTTAGTTTGCACGAGGTGGAGGAATATCCCGGAAGTAGAACTTTAGCAGGGCTTTTGAAACGTGTGAAGTAACAGTGTATGGATTATATTTGTGCTAATTTCCGTTAAGTGCTCGCTTCCCTTTACCTGTCCCACAAGAGCGAACGGAGGAGATGGACAGAGTAGTGATATCATAGCGGGCAGCAAGTCACGAAGTGATGTTTGAATGACAGGCGAGAGCTGATCCTACCAAAACTGTTTTAAGTTATAAAGGCGTGCCGCCACGCATTCTGCTATATGGCGCCGTGATAAACCTTTCGTGGTTCGCGCGCTCCTCACCGTCGGCGGATAGAATTTCTGCGTTTGTCTGAATAATTTTTTTTTCTGTTTAATGGCCTGGTTTCTCTCAGCATGACTCGGGGTGCGTCGGACTGCACAGATCGGGCTACTGAAACTAAATAAGAGCGACGAGCCACCTAGCCGGGAGTTTTTGGAGAGTGGAGAATATGAGTGATTTAGCAACCCGAAACGGTAGACGACGAGAGAGAATAGCAACGTAAGTAACCAGAGGGAGTGGAATATGTGACTGCAAGCATCGGTGCTGTGAAGAGTGCAACTGGCAGGCGGGACTATAGAGCTGGATGCGTGAGTGTAAGACCTTTCTAATGATGGCAACAGACAGACTGACAACGTGCGAGTGTGAGTTTATTGAGTATTGCCAAACAGAGACAGGGAGAAGCACTTTAATCAGAGTTGAGACAGACATTGAAAACTGCTCTCTTCCAGAAATAATAAGGAGTAATATTGGTGATGGATGGATTAGTGCTGTTAATAATAGCTGTGAGAATAAATTGAAATCAAATTCAGTTATTCTATTTTTATTTCGAACTCATTCCCTCACAAACCTGATACGCCACTCTGGCGTCTTGTGACATTAATCTTACGGATTACAGTATTCTGATTACGAATTGTCTGCATTTACTTTACAAAACCTGAAAAAGGAATCTAAGTCAGTGAAACTGTCGACATTGAATGCCAAGAGTATCAGCTGCTATCAAAAGCAAAGCATTCAAATGAAATGAGATTAAATTACCTGGGATTGGGGTGTTCCAAAGAGTGAATTTCAACCACTGAAAGCATGAGCAACCTTTTTCATGTTTATAGTGCACGTGAAAAAAAAATATTTAGATGTTTCTGGATTACACCCATAAAACAACTAGATACTTTACAAAACAATGTAAGATGTGCTTAAGTTTCTCTCATTATTAATACAACTTGAGTCAAATATACGAACATAGTTTATCTTGTCTAAAAATGTTATTAAAATGGGAAATTTGGTTTTCTGGTATTATACAAGCATCTTCAAGAGGTTCATGGATCATTAAAAAAAATGCTTCTTCTTACTACGTACCTTATAATGTTATTATAAAGCTTATAAAATAAAGTCTTATGCTTAATGCTTGTATTCAGTGAAATAACTAGACGAATTTGAATTGATGTTAGACAATAAGCCGCTTTCTTGTCACCTATCGGCTCTTTACACAATTGAAATGAAATTCGAAATATCTCAACAACATTTCCTCTCACTTTCGCATTGGCAAACGGAACTAACAGCACAAAATTGCTTTCGATTGCTTCATGATGTTATGACTGGTTCACGGTAAAGAGAGTTCTTTTTTTATGTATCCGTGAGATAATGAAGAAACTCTACGAAAGTTATAGAAACTTACTAATGTTATTGTGACATCAGGACTTAACTTAGTTCTTAAAATGGAAGTGAGCTACTCTAAATTGCCTGAAAATCTTAAAATTTTTGTTTATTTAACACGCCATTAAAATACAGAACTATTTTCACGAATAAATTATTTGCAAGTTTGCAAGACAGTGCCTTCCAAAATATAGAGTATGTGTCTAAATGAGGCCGACAATCATAGGCTGCAGGTTAATCACGAAAGATGAAGGTGAAAACATACATACGACCTATGGTCTAAAGCGAATTCAAAGGGTGGTACATGCCTTCGAAGTGGGACCTTAAGCATGAATGTATTACAAAAACTGGAGATGAAACACTGTGAGTCTGGGTAATGTGAAGAGTTATTTATGACATGCGGATTAGTCGTCCATCTCTTAAACCCCACGTGTACCACAGCGTCATGGAGGGTAAGTCGAAATAAGGGTAGTAAGAGCGATTATTTCCTGACCCAGAACTCTCTATGTCCTACTACTAACAGTTATATTTCCATTAGATAATTATGTCAGCGATGGACAGGTGTTGTGCTGTTCGCAGATGTTTGATCTGTTACACATTATTACGACATTCAAAGTTACATCTTAACCATTTTCTTCAACGTTTGTAAAAAGACTAGTGTAACAAATCCATTTTATAATATGTGTACAGTTCTTAGGATTCAGTATAGGTCGTAAGTCGTATATATGTTCTAATATCTGAGTATTTGTTTGTGTTTTGTTTGCTTGCATCAGTAATTCAAGGTATGTTCATTATTTTTTATATGTTCTTTCTGGCCAACTAGTTTATTCAAAGGAATATTTCAGTGCATGTGTTACTATCAGAATTGCATTTCTGATAAAAGTTTTGCTTACGTGAACATTTTATTTTATCTAATTCTCTCTTTTTTCCGTGCGACTGTCTTTCATTTATGTTATATGGTAATTATTAGAGACATTTTATCCTGAGTATCGATATTTAAAGAAATATGTCATTCTCTGGTTTATATTGTATTCCAAAACTGCTTGTTTACTTGCACCGGTACACAGAACGACACTACTCGTACCAATAAAGATTGAGAAACTTAAAATTATTTGTCTGATGTACATTTTTTTCGTTGTTAGGAATGTTTGTGATATAATGAGGATTCTTCTGGATTAGAAAGTTGGATGGCTAGGCTGGAAGTCAAAGTGAGTGGTGCTGACCCACTAGGACTTTTAACAAATTAGTATTCCGGCTAACCGACGAGTGAATTCCAGACTGAATAATGCAGCTGCCAGAGGAGTGCTATTTATACTCTCCATGAGTACAGATCTGGAACCAGCTAGTTTCCCAGTTCTACAGGAGGAATATAGTCTTCGTCTGATTTTTGGGTTCTCCGAAGGCCAAATGGAATGAAACGGAATCCAGTGTGCATCACTGAGACAACAATGGCCAAGTACAACTAACTCCTATTCATTAATTGCTGTTCAAAAAGTAGTCATTGAATTATTTATAATTATTTTCATTGATCAACAATCGTTTAAAATGGTTTTGACAGAATTGATAGTTTAAATGTTTACAATATGTTACGCCAATAATCACCCGAGATAAGTTCCTTTAAGTATTAAAACTATGGCCAAAGCCATGTTAGTTAATGGCTTTTTTAATTGCTCGAATAGTGTCATTCCTCGCCACAGGTTGGCATGAATTAACATCAATAATTTTATTGTTTTAATCTCTTGCTAAATAAATTGAAGTCATCCTTGGAAATAATTGAAAGGTTTTCCTTGTAGGATTAATTCTATTTCCTTATTTTCGACTATGTTAAGACCATGGCTCAGAGGCATAAAGTTGGCAAGAATTATGTTTTTCTGATAATAATTTTAATTAATTATAATATGATAATATTGGTATTTCTTAATGATATGTCAGTATCATATGAGTAGGTCGAGGACAATCCTTTTTTTGCTCTAAAATCCTATATTTTCCTCGAATTTCATACTTTTAACCTCCAAAATAAAA
The DNA here is from genome assembly GCA_029891345.1 of Dryococelus australis. Classification (NCBI taxonomy): domain Eukaryota; kingdom Metazoa; phylum Arthropoda; class Insecta; order Phasmatodea; family Phasmatidae; genus Dryococelus; species Dryococelus australis. Next base: position 39,492,839 of record CM056993.1, read on the forward strand.
ACTACACACAAAATCATGCGCGAATACTGATCGTAATATTTATCGCAAAAATGAAGCAAAATGAAAAGATTACGCATCAAATTAAGCAATTTTATACCAAAAATACAAGCTAATTAAAGCAAAACTGTTAAGGTAATTTAGTCCAAAATTATGCAAAAAAAAATTAATTAATGAAAATATTGAAAAGATAATGGATAGATTCAAATTAAAAGAAATGTATACATTTTAAGAGAATACATTATCATGTACAGATTTTCCATTTTTCAGTTCTTTTAAACCTTCATACGGTATAAAGACTTGTTTCTCATTTATAAATTTTAAAGTCTTTTTATCAAACATGGTTACATAGCGATCTGGTAAAGTAATTTTATACCTTCCATCTAGAATAGAATTAACTTTTTTTTTTACCAAACTTAGATTCATAATTTTGAAATTCTGTAACAGAAAACCAATTATTCTGTTCGAGATCTTGAAGTTTGTTCAATTCATAGGAATTGTTCAACTTCTTGAAACGTGATTCAATTTTGTGTTATTTATAAATAAAAAAAAAAAAGGGTTTTCTTTATCTTAATAATCTTTTATCTATAAATAAAATTGAATCTATGCTCAAAATGGAAAATAATACCATATATAAGCAATGCAACAAGTATGGTGAAGTATTAAACATTGAATGTTTACTATCACATAACCACATAAAAGATAAGCATATTAACACATGTAAAAGATGTTCCGCCGAATATGATAAAAATCATTATGATTTAAATAAAGAGAAAGTAGTATGATAATGTGGAAAATATGTATCTAAACTATATTTCAAAAAGTATAAAAATACTAAATTACACATTGCAAATGAAAATAGACATAGTGATTATTCAACTAAGGCGTTTATATTATGTAAAGAGAATAAACCTATCGATTCATTTTGTCCTCATAAAGCGAATATAGACAAACACACATCGAAATGTAAAAAATCTTTTAATGAGAAAATACTCTGCGAATGTGGAAAATATGTTTGTAGTACATATCTCAAATAGCTTAAAAGTACTACATCACGCAATGCATTAGTAGATATTCTAAACGAAATTCAACATGATAACTACACAAAAAGACAAGTACAGTATGTAATGAGAATAAACCTATAAAATTATTTTATCATCATAAAACTACTAAGGATAAAGATACAATATGCGAAAATGCATTAATTAGAAATATTACCATAGAAGAAGTTAAATATTGGAAATTATTATCAATAACCTAAAACTATTACAATTTCATTCCTTTATTTATATTAATTTTATATTTCTACATCATCTCTATATTTTTTTGAAAATTTCAATAATTTTTCTATATAAATAAAACAATAATATTGGCAATGAACAATCTAGCAGTTGAGTTGACCAGGAGGAGTGCCCGAAAGCTAAAAATCTTAGGTAAAGAATTCAAAATTAGATAATGGTACAATTTATGGAAAGCTGAATTAATTACAGCTATATATATTATTTATTAGAAATTAAGAAAGAAAAACACTTCACAAAGTTACCATTTTCACATCTCAGTGTTAGAGAACTATGTTCAAAGGATAGAACTGAATTAAAAGAAATATTTTCATTCTCCAATAAGATATTTGTAACACAAGAAAATAAAAGGAACCGAATTTAAGAAAATTAACTTTTTCTAAACCCGAGAAAATAAAGAAGAAAATAAAGTTTAGGTCAAATATTTCCTTTTGAGCAAAAAAATTTTAATGAGCATGTGTGAAAGAGCAATCCATTCGAAATTTGTGAAATCGGTTGTAATTTAATAATTGATAACTTCAACATTTATCAAACAAAACACAGCTTTCGAATAAATTATTTACAAGGTACTCCAGCCGAAAAAAAATGATTGCTGTTCGAAATGCTGTTCACGAAACAATGTAAAATTAAAGAAAAATGTCAAATTTTAAACAGGGTGACCAAATGAGAATATGTGCAAATAATCAGAATTTTCACCATATTATTTCGGCTGCAAGTAGAAATAATTTAAATGCCAAATATTTACTTAGTGAAATTGAAAGAATAATTACATCAAATGTAAATGTATATATAAATGAAACTACTATCGAAATCGACGTTTACAATGTGCCCAGTGGTAATTGCAGCAAGAGGCAACAAATTGCCATTTTAACTAAAGATATAAAGTCAAAACAATGTATTAATAAAATTAACAATTAACAATGATGATAATTTATGTGGACCTACAGCAACAATTTCAGCTTTAACATACGAAACTAATATCATTTTGGATAGAGAATTAAAGAATAATGAGTGTATTTATATTAGAAAAGGAAGAAAACTACAGTAAGAATTCGCTCGTGGACTTAGATTAAGAATGGGTAAAAGTTGTGAAATAGGTTTCAGTTTACAAGATATTATGGATGCAGAAAATTCTCTAAATTTTCAAATTAAAGTTGTTTCAAGTGCACATGTAAACTCAACTATACAGCCTGGTTCAAAAAATCAACTATTTATTTGTGTTTACACAATGAACATTATGATGTAATTAAGAGAATTAAAACATTTTTTTAGGTTGTGTTTATTATTGTATAAATGTGACAAACAGTACAATAATAAAGATCAACATGAGTATGAAAAAAAAAATGTAATTTGTGTAAAATAACACAACACGAAAAAGTTTTGGAAGGTGAAGGTCGTATTAGAATATATTGCCAAAAATGAAATAGAAATTGTTTTTGACAGGAATGTTTTATTAATCACGATGCTGTGTGTAAGATGGTTTATAAGTGTAAAACGTGTAACAAAATATGCTTGAGAAATACAAAACACGATAATGGTTATAAGATTGTTGGAATTGTAAGGAAATTGTGAAAACTGATGAAAATAAACATTATATGCAAAAGGTGCAGAAACAAGGTGGTATTTGTAAAACAGCTTGTACTTGTAATGGACGAAACCACAAAAAAGATAAGAATTTTTCTAACATAGAGAATTTTTTTTTTTTTTTTACTATGAAACCACAGAAGTTACTGGATTTCATACAATGAACTTTATACCTGTTCAGATTTTAATGGAAACAAAATTCATTTTACCACAAATGATGAGTTTTGCAAATGGGTTATATCTGAAGAAAATAAAGGATATACATTTATTGCACACAATTCCAAAGGCACGATTAATCTTTTATTTTACAATATTGTGTTATAAACAATATGAAACCCCAAATTATATATCAAGGTTAAAAAATGATGCAACTTAAAATATCGAGTCTAAATATTAAAATAATTGATAGCATAAACTTTATTCAAGGAAGTCTTACAATATTTCCCAAATCATTTGGTTTAAAAGAGCTTAAAAGGGGATATTTTCCACACTTTTTCAACAAACCAAAAAATCAAAATTGTATTATATATATTATGCAGTTCATATCCAACAGTGATGTTTTATGATTATTACCCGGCTGGTCATCCAATTAAAATATTTATTTCTAAAAATTGCGAAGAATATTAGTTTGGATTGATCAAATGTAAAGTTTTACCACCTAGAAATTCATATCTTCCAGTACTTCCAATTAAGCAAGAAAACTATCGTTTACTTTATTTTCAAAATATGTTTTAGAGAAAAAAAGGAGAATGAAAACATAACGAAGAAGAAAGATCAATAAATGGTACTTACACTACATTAGAACTAAATAAAGCTATCGAAAAGGGTTATAAATTACCTAAAATTCATTAGTTTGGCATTTTAATCAAAAAATCAATAAAAAGTTCAGAAATTATATTAAACCGTTTATTAAAATAAAATTGGTTACTAGCCCTTGGGAATATGATTATAAATCAAAAGAAGAATATGTTCGAGTCATTAAAACAGAACAAGATATCGATTTAAACATTGAAAATATTGTACAAAATCCAGGAAAAAATGCTGTTGCCAAAATTAGTTTAAATTAACTTTGGGGGAAATTTGGAATAAAGACAAAATTTGACACAAACAAAATATACTACTGATCCAACTCATTGGTATGAATTGGTATTAGATGAAAGAATATAAGTAAATAATGTTGTTTATATCAATGAAAAAATAATTGATGTGCCATATATATATAATGATAATTATGTACAACATATCACAGCAATATATATATATATATATTTATTTATTTATAGCAACTTTTACTACTTCAAATGCTAAATTACATACATATAAAATGTTAAACAGATTAGGTGATAAAGTAGTATATTATGCTAAAGAAAGAGTTGTTTACATTGATGATGGTAAAATCCTGTAAAAACAGCATGTATGCTTGGTGAATGGACTGACGAATTTGGCAAAAATGATTATGTTATTGAATGGATAAGTACCATCCCAAAAAGTTATGGATATGAAACATTTTTAGGAAAGTAAGTTACAAAAATCGAAGGATTCACTATAAATCATGAAAACGACTTACAATTAAAAATGAAGTCAATGGTTGAATTGGCAAAATAAGACTAAGGAAAATGGGTTTATAAAAAATGATATTATTACGAGATAAGAAAACAAAAAAATTGATGAATAACTTTATGGCAAAAGAATTTAATTTTAACTATGAAAAATGTATAGTTTTGAATGAAAATGTCATATTACAGATCTATTATCATGTGGATATAAAACAAATATTCTTATATTTTTATATTCTATATTATATATATATATATACATTTAATGGATTGACAAATAATTCAGCAGGTGGCATGCTACCCACTGAAATTACACAAATTATTTTTTAAATATCTTTATTACCAAAACAAAATCATTATCAGAACCATCAACATCAATCAGATTAGCATTGTCATCCCTAATTTCTAAAACAATATAATTAAACCATTAATTATTAATTTTATAAATTATTGGATATGCAGGCTCATAGACAACAGAATATATAAAACCAAATATCGTTCTTTGGTGGAAAACTATCAATTTTTTATTGTTTCTAAGTGATTCGATTCATCATATTTTATAAACATTCCATATGCCAAATTACAGTGAAATTTATGGTTTTAAGTGGTCAAAATTAGACAATTTATTACGTACAACGATTGTGTCTTATTCAATAAGCATATTTCTTTCAAAACCAAGAATATCAGTGAGTCGATCGTCAAATTTAATATCAAACTTATATTTAACTGATATTCTGTTTTTCACCTTGTCTGCAATCAATTCAATGTTATTTGTTGAAAAGTATCAATTGAATTTGTAGCTACTTTACAGATTAAATATTGTACTGTCCTCTAGGAATAGTTATAACTTCATTCTTATAAATGCCAACACTCAATTTTTCAATTGTCGCTATAGTATTATTGTCTATTTTAGGGGCCACAAATTTCATATGAAAAATTATCCAATGCAATTGATTTATCTTGATAAATTATATCATACTGAAGTTTCTTCTTTAGTATAGAAGTATTGAATGTCAACGTAAACATTTTATTAACCATTTTGTAAAAACGAACTATTGTTATAAACAAAAAAAGTTGATCGGGGTGTTTGTGTTTTAATTTCTGAAGAAAATGCTAAAATCAAAAGAATGGCGAATTTTTGACTGACAATATGAGAGCCATTATCATCAGACCCAGTAAGGGTGCGAAAACCAACTAGATGATTAATTTTATTTATAAGACCGGGTGGAAAAATTTTTAAATAAATTGTATGCTTGCTGAAAATGTTTAAATCAACCCAAATTAATTCAGTCACAAAATGACTTTGATGTCATATTCAACAAGTTTAACGAAAATATGGCTTATTTTTAAATAACAATGAAGAAATGATTCCACTAGACAAATGCAAAAATAATTCTCTAGTAATTTTCGATGAAATCAACTTAAAAATCAATTTGTTATACAAGAGCACTTTACTATTGGAAGGCATAAAAATATTGATGTATTGTATTTGGCCCAGAATTATTCAAAACTACCCAAGCAATTAGTAAGAGATAATGCAAATTTTTTCATTATATTTAGACAATATAAAATAAATTGAAAGCACATATATAATGATTTTTTTGGCAAAGATATGACATGAGAAATTTAAAGAGATTTGTTCCAAATATTTGGCACAGACTATGGTTTTATCACTTTAGATATGAGTATAAAAATGAAGGGAGGGAAATATAACAAAATAAAAGACTTTTATACAATAACTTCATCTCAATAAGAAGTGTAACTGAAACATTGCACCTTTTGTGTGAGAATGCTTTTATCTGCTTCAGCAAACATGCTGCCATCAACTACTTTCCTACTGTGCTGCAACATAGAAGAGTCAAATGAAAGCTTTCATAATGTGCTGGCCTCTACAGGCAGCAGGAAAAAACCAACTGCTCACAGAGAGAAATTAAAACATATGCCCTCACTCTTTGACTTTGATGTTGCGAGCTGCACTCTAGTTGCAACTCATCGAACAGTTGTCAAGAATGACCCCTTTTGTTGACCTTGGGTGAGCTCGGCACAGTAGTGACACACTTGGTGAATGACTCGAGATAAAGAAGAGTTCGACTTGCTGTGGCTCACCACTTGTACCTTTCAATTCAGTGCTGTGATCATCTTGTCAACATAGTTCATTGACAGGGTGTTTGATTTCAAATGTGAAGGTCGTGAAATCGAACCCCGGTCTGAGCAGATAATTTAATAATGTGAATATGAGGTGCCCATATTTACACTATTAGATTATCACCAAATTATTCAGAATTTGAGCTAAAAAACCTTGCTCATGATTGTATAAAATACAAGCAGTATATGCCATTATTGCTACCACCTCAAGCTATAGCAAAAAATACTCTCTATAATATAAATGTAGTATGACATGTATAACTAGAGTGTTCCCATATGATGTGAGGCATCAACATCATATGGGAAGGGTGGTACTAGAAAATAAAAAAGTAAAGAAATATAACAAATAATAAAAAACCCAATCACTTCTCCACTTAAAAATATATAAAAATATATACAGGTCGGCCGAGTGGAGAGGTGATTGTGTTTTCCCCAATTGGAGTTTTACTGGTGTCACTATCAAGACCGGAAAAATATATAACAAATCATGTAAAACAATGTAAGAGACCGTAAACCTGGGAGGTATCTAGCATGGTGTGACAGCCCATAAAACTTTTGTTATTTTAAAAACTAAAGTTCACCATAGGTGAAGTGTGTGTTCAACAAGCGACCAATGAATGAATGTCGAAAGTGTTTTATGTATGTTAAATGATATGTGTTAAGCAATGTATGTTAAATGATTGTATGTTTGAAATGATTAACCTTCTTACAACCTGTTAAGTTATATATAAATGAAAACTCATATAATAATTCTTGCTATTACAAATATAAATTTAGGCCTGTCCAAAAAAGATAATCGAACTGAGCGAGTTATGAAATTTTTAAATAAATATGGATATCTAGAGGATGATTCAAATTCGCTTTCAAAAATTGTTGCTGAAAAGTTTGAAAATTCTTTAAGAATATATCAAGAATATCATAACATTTTTTTCAATTGATGGTAAACTCAATGAGGAAATGATTAATTTAACTAATAAACCATGCAGGGTTAAGGATGAGATACTTGACCTTTCATTAACAACAAAATGGAACAAAAGTATCTTAAAATGGCATTTTGCAAATGCAAATGATTTAATTACAAAGTTAGCTGAAGAGGCTTTTAACATTTGCCAAAAAAACACTAATTTGAAGTCTGTTTACGATATGCAATTTCCAGACATACCTATATCATACAAACAAGTCCATCATAATAATCAGAGATTATGTTGAGTTTGTCAGACTAGATTATATCCACATGGTAGTTCACTGGCTCACACATATTTTCAAAATCAACAAAATACTTTGTTAAATTAAATTCAATAAACAGGAATATTGGCATAATGGAGGGTAAAACAATCCTGAAAATAAAGTTATTTTACTAGCAGTTTTGAGCCATGAAATTGGCCATGCATTGGGTTTACAACATACAAATAATAAAAATGAAATCATGTCTCCAATTCTTAATAATGATTTATTTGATTTGCAATCAATTGACATTCAGAACATACAATACTTTTATAGCCAACCCACACAAAATAATTTAAATAAAAATGAACCAATTCACTTGTTTAAAAACAAATGCACAAAAACATTTTTAATTATTCCTAGTGATTTGTATATTTTTTACAATAAAAAGTTTGAATTACAACAAAATAGTCAATAAGTCTTTTTGATAGCAGATTAGTTGACATTTATACCAAAAGATTTCAATAAGTTTTTTATATACCAAAGGCCTTCAGGTGAATTAGTTATGTTTGTTGATGATGAAATTTATATGGCTGAATAACCTATTTATAAACTTATTGATGGATATCCAAAAGAATATTTTTTCATTTGGAATAAGTGATGAATATAAAATAAATGCTGTTTTAAATTCGTATTCAGGAAAACTTTTATATTTAATGAAAAGTTGTATTATGCAGAAATAGATAAATGTCATTTCCAAATAAAAGAGAATAGTCTAATTAATGAAAAATTTTGTTATATGCCAGATATGCTATATTTGGCTTTTAGATATACAAATGGTTCACTGTATTTCTTTAGTAATCAAACTTTCAGCGAATCTAATGAATTTACAAATAAATTTACTAGTGTTGGTAAAAATTGTATTTCATTGTTTGGTATCAAGTGTAAATCATATAATTAAATTTTAAATAAAATGAGAGTTATTGTTAATGATTTAGAAAATCTTACTGTTTAAGGTTTGATACCCAGTTTTTGTATAATTAATGATAAATAGTTTAATCATATGAATATTTGGTGTAGCACCAAAATGGCGCTACTTGAGAACAACAAAAATATTACTATATTTATTGATTAATCTGGTTTACATAAATTTTTCATTTCCTTATTAAAATGGATATATATATATAGAAAGACTTATTTATTAGTATTCATCAATTTTGCTCGCACATAATTTCACATATAAAAATGGAGTCAATTCTAGATATAAATAATAACACACCTATTACTCTGGCAAACAAGTTGTTATGGTCATTGGTGAGTAAAATAATCCTTGTTTTAAAGCCAAAAATCTTTGTGATAGTTTACAATATACTAACACAAGAAAAGCTATTTTAGATCATGTTAGTGAAAATATAGAAAGAGTTACCCCCTTCATGAATCCAACCAAATACAATATTTATCAATGAACCTGGTTTATATTCATTAATTTTAAAATCAGAAATGAATTAATGGAACAATTCCAAGATTGGGTACAAAAATTATTGAGTTAAAAGAGCAGCAGATAAAAATTATAGATCATAGGTCTGAATAACTTGCTTTAGAATTCCAAGAAAAATTAAACACAGGAGAACAATAAAAATTTTAACTACAGGACGAACATTAAAAACTAGAATATTTTAACGTAAAATTTTATTGACAAAGTTAAACAAAAAACAAAGAATGGTTACATATACATTGCAACATCTGATCGATATGCTTCAATTAATAATTTTAAAGTTGGTAAAGCAGATTATTTAATCACTAGAAATGCAAATTTCAATTCTTCGCATAATTAACAAGACAATTTTTATATTTGGTTTTGTTTGAAAGTTTATGATGTTAACAAAACAGAAAACCTAATTCACGAATTATTCGTTTATTTTTGTGATAAAAAGAATAAAGTTGTATTTGTTTTACATTATACTTATTTGCTTTCAATTGTACAATTAACAGTTAAAAACATAAATGGGCTATTTGATTACATTGATGATGTAACTAAAAATGATTTAGCAGAAATATATTCTTTAAAACAGATTTTTTCAGAACCAGCATCTTTAAGTAATGATGATGATAATGATGAATTATAATGTTATCAGCAAACAAAACTACTTAAAGTATTAGATGACTTTATTGTAGAAAACAAATGAAAGTAGTGCATAAAGATTTATTAGACAGTTTAGAATTAGGCAACATGAGCACTAAAAAATCTTGGAAAGAAACAAAACAATTATTAAATTGGTAGGATGATAAAAACCAGGTACTCATAACAATACAAAAATTATAATTAATATAATTAATTTTGCTTTTGTTTAATTTACCGTGTAAAACTCACAACACATCTGTGTTATTAATTCACGAGTTATGTGAGTTATCAAAACCTAACCATTTTACATAAATTTTATCAAATTTGGTTTTTAAAACTTTTGTAACTAAATATTCATCGGGATAGTTAGTTTTCATAATTTTGTATTTATAAAAACTTCCTTTTATTTCTTCTCTGTTGATATCTTTCAGCTTGTAAGTAGGCATATCATAATTTAAAACCCCATAAAGGGTAATTAATTCTGTTGTCAAATTAGGAGTATAACTATTTTCAAAGATTCATTAATTTTTGCTCATGCGGACAACATCAACAACTTTATTTTTCGGTTTAGTAAACACATTCGCAAAATCTTGCTGTCTTAAATTAATTTCATTTGTTTTATTGACTTCAATTGGTTTTATACCAATGGTCCTATGCTTTGTTTTGTTGTATTCTTTAACTATATAATCTAATATGTTTATCAATTTATAATTTCTATTTGAAGCAAATTTTTTCCATATTTATTCTTGATTGTACGATTATATCTTTCTACAACACTGGCTTTAAATACACTGAATGTTGAATAGTTATTTTGTTATATTTTTGCATAAGTTCTTTAAATATTATATTATAAAATTCTAAACCATTGTCACTTTGTATGTTATGCAGTTTACTTTTCAAGAATATAAATTCTAAAGCATTTGCTACATTTGGGTGTTTTATATTTAATTGGTATTGCAAATGCATATTTTGAGAAAACATCGATAATGGTCATAATATACTTGTAACCATTGTTTATATGTGATATGCCTTTTATAATTCGAGTATCCATCTGAACAAGATCAATTTGCCGTAAATCACCAATACCATACTAAATTACTTTTCTTGTTAGAAAGATTTTTTGTGCAAGTTTATATAATTAATTAGTTATTCCTTCTCTTACATTGGGCAATTTTTTTATGTTAATTTATTAGAAATACATATTTAGCATACACTTTTATGAACTAATCGCCAATTTTTACTATTTTTATTTTTTAAATTATTAATTTAATGACCTTCTTACACTTCACACACCAAGTATTCTCCATTACATAATAAAAAAGTAATTAATCTTTATATTTTATGAATATTCCTATTGTGATCTTCAATCCATCATCATAACTTAACTATTTAATTTTTTCTGATCTTAGAAGATAAAAAATCACCTATGTTAACACAAAAGGCTTACTGTAATGCGTTTTGTTGAATCCATAAAAACCGTTACAGTATCAACAGGTAAATTTATATTAGCAAGAATTACTTTATAAACAGTACAATCCATCAAAAAAGTAAAGAAAATTTGATTATTATCTAAGTGAACAATATTATATTTTTCATCCCACTTTGCAGGTAAATAAAATATACGAGATTTTTCTTCCTTGCATTTTTCAACTTTTGAATTAACAAGTATTTCGCCATAATTAAAAACTTATTGGGGTGAAATTTTGTAATTTAACAGCTATTTCTTTATCGAAAAATATTTTATTGGCTGCATCTTTTCCCTCTATAGGTTCAACCATATAATTAATTCTACGATTTTGAAGGGAAACGTAATCTGTTGAATTAACAAAAAAGTTTACTTACTTGATCTGCATATGTTTTAAACTCATTAGCATTAATGTCAGAGTTTTTATTTAAAGGGTGATATATATATATATATATATAACAGGCGAAATACAGTGAGACGAATAAAATGAGTGCAACCAGCCTAGTGATATCGTCAGTGAAAAATATGATGCGGGCGTGTGTTTCCACGCCACCTCACACCAGTGGCGTGTGGTGAACTGTAGCAAGATAATATGGCGTTAGCTCTGTGCTGTACGCTGTTATTTGCTAGTCTACACTCCCATCACTAAAACGTAGCTCGCCAGCTGACGTCACAGGACGCCGTGTAATGGGTCCCTTCCTGCTCGCTTGTGAGAGGTCGGAATGCAGTCGGTTTCCCTAGGCTACGCTGTGGTTACTGGCTCCTGCTGCGTGCACACACACACACACACACACCACACACACACACACACAGATATATATATATATATATATATATATATGGGGCAATTTTTCGAAACGTCATACTGTACTATTAATTTAGAAATTACCGAGTGTGTTCATGACTTGGCAAATATCTATTTTTCGTTAAACCGTTACAGCGATATTGCGTTGCGTTAAAAATTAAAATTTATTAAAGTGTTTTTTTTTTTTTTTTTTTTTTTTTTTTTTTTTTTTTTTTTTTTACAGCTATGGGGAAACTACGGCCCGCGGGTCCACAAGTTTGACTTGAGTGATTCTCTGCAACATTCCAGAATAGTGAAACGTAAATTGCCTGCGAACATAACTTAAGAATGTCCCACAGTAACCCTCGATACATAACTGAAGTGGCCTGAAGTTGACTGCGAAAGGTATACGTGTATTTATTACAAACTTTTTACTTAGCAGAAATTTCTACCAGTATAAAGACGTGTTATCCGTCATAACAGTTGGTTCGCATAGACCTAGACCCGTCAAGTATGTTCGGTGTTATTGCGTTTTCAGTTCGTTTATGACAGAAGGGTTCTGTAATATTTTCAGATGTGATAATGCTGCCCGTCCGTTACAATGTATTTGGAAACTCATAGTAAAATAAATCGTACGTTTTATTTGGTCCCGGAAGTCACTCTTGTCAATATAGTTATCGGACCCGTGAAAGCGCAAGAATCAAGCTATCGTTTCAGGACACGAGTAACTCGACCAGGTAAACCCAATCAACAATAAAATTAATAATTATTGCGTCCCGCAACATGAAATTTAGGTCTGGAGTTGGCCCCCACGCGAGAAAGTTTCCCCACCACCAATTTAGAAAAAAATCAACTTATGTTTTACGTCTGAGATATGCACACGCCCTACATTTCGTTAGTTTACTAGCTCTGAGACTGTTTTTTTTTTGCCATTAAGTTCATTGGATAAGAAATTTTTGGGAAGCACATATTGATACCTCAGTATAACAGAGAGACGACTAATTAAATTAATTACCCAACAATATGCAGTAAAAAAATGATTACATTAGATAATTTGGCACGGCAAGTGCAGCAGTTGGCAAGTATCAGGCACTATGCGAACACAACACCATTACTCCTGGAAGAAACAGCATATTTTGAGTTCTGATACTGCTGTATTGAAGTATCGATATTGAGTTGTGACACTGCTGTATTGAAGTATCGATATTGAGAAACTGTATCTTGATTGTTCTGCAATGCAGATGAAAAATCACTTTGAAGAAACCACTTATCCTACAACCACCAGTGAAACAGTCCAGAATCGTAAACAAGGCCTCCTGTAAGTCATCCAGTTATGCTATAACATAACCAAAAACATAGTAGCTATAATAAGTTACTGAAATAAAATTAACACACTGAAAAATTTTTGAATATCAATATATTAAGACTTTGTCATTAAGAGGAGCGTGAAATGAAACATTTCTTTGTGAAATCGTTGTTTGCGCGTATTCGAGTATCTCGGTAAATAAATGTTCTGTAAACACGACTTTTTGCTAGAGAAGATAAGAAACTATTATCCATGACTCAATGTTTTTACTTTTATCATATCAAGTATATTCATGGAGGAAAACATCGCGAAAATGGTCAATTGTCGCATTTTTGAAGCTTGCCTATGAAATTTCCTTAAGCGGCAAGAGAAAAGTACAATCATGCGGACGTATGTCGGATTTCATCGCATGTAATAAAACCCCACTGTTACAGATCTAATTTGCACAGTACAGGACCACGACGGGAACACAGCACGCCTTGCGCGTAGGAGCGATGAGACACTAGGCGTGCGTTCTCGTGTCGCCCGTATCGCTCCCTCGCTTCTTGACCTTGGACGCGCACGTTCACACTCCTCCTAAATGATTTATTCCCGGAATAAAATATAAGCTAACCAGAATTATCACTAACTGCTAGGAAAATACTGAGCCCTTCAGTTAGTTCGAGACTGCGAGAGCAAATTATATTTCAAAGAATCTGTGTGGGTGTATATGTGTTACAGTTACAACTGCAAAAATATATGAGTGTTAAGAATATTTATCTATATTTATTAAGGTATCGAAAAAAGAATTGATGGAAAAAGTATCTAATTTTATAAAAAAAAAAAATGCAAGGGAAATACATGCATCGCCATAAATTAAATGTCATTTACGAAATGCTGAGCTTAAATGAAAAAGTGGCTGGTTGAACATAAAGGACGCACACGTTTCCAGCGAAATACAATCTTTAAAAATATAACTGAGAAAACATAGTTTCAAATGGTTCAAAAACAACACTACAGCGCCTGTTGCCAGGAACTCGCTAAATAACACCGAATTTCGGTCAATTCTGAAATTTAAAAATCACTTAAATAATATGCAATCTTGAAATCTCGTTTCCTTGTAGTATACTAAATAAAATGGATAATTATATTTCAATAATTGGTTTGTTTGCATCGGTTTCGAAAAGACGATGCGTCGTTTCTTCTTCGTTTGTATGTGTGTCTCTACATGAAATTTTCAGAATATAATGAAATTGAATTTGTCACGATAGTATAAGTGGCAGCTACGAAAAAAAAAAAACAACTAACCGGAAACTTGTTATAAAGTGTTGCCTCAGTAAGTGTAGTTCCAACGTATAGCGACACGTGTCACCTCATCAAACTCAAAGGCTTCAAAATGTTATGTAATGTATACAGGAATTGACCAAACGCTGCAGAAGGAGAATATCTGATTCACAACTGACATGGTGAAACCAAAGTCATACGAGCCCTTAATGCAACATGAGCCTAGTAATAACCAGTATTTTCCATATAAACTACGACCGCGAAGAAACTAGAGAAATTAATGAATATAAACGAAACTTTTAAAACCAAATTTTTTTTACAGATGCACCAAAAAGAGAAAAAAAAATTATAATAGCTACAAAATTTTTAGAACTTGTAAGATGTGGTCGAACAGCAGTAATAAACTTTATTACAAATTAGTATGTTTGTAACAATTTATATTTAGCACCTATATAAAAGCTTAGCGCAATGTAGAACGTATACCTCATTTGCGTAAGCGTAGTAAGCACATATCTTGCGTAAGGTTCGTAACTATTCACAATATAGAACGTATATCACATTTGAGTAAGCATAGGAAGAACATATCGTGCGTAAGGCTCCTGACTATTTGCACCAAGCTTTTTTATACTAAGTAGGAATTGATACAAACATATTAATTTGTAGTAAAGTTTATTACGGCTGTTCGACCACATCTTACAAGTTCTACAAATGTTGTAACTATTATAATTATTTTTCTCTTTTTAGTGCATTTATAAATAAAAGGTTGGTTTTAAAAGTTTCTTTACATTTGTTTTATTTTTCACTTTTTAGTCTCCAACCATGTGTTTGTATCACGAATATGGCTTTCACTTGCTAAGAAAGATCCCAATAATGTATCGTGATCGACCAGTAGATCGCTTTCATTTCGATACGGGACATACTGTAGGAGCAAACTACAATAATATTTTCCAAAATCATTTGCCGCTACAAAATAAGACACACGCACAACATCAGTGACACTTCTAATCTCCATTTTACTGTTACTCGATTCTAAAACAGACTCGATACGAAGTTTACTGCATGTAATTATAGAGTTCCTATGGCAACCTTCCAGCTCCATCATCAGATCAGCTGAGTGGTACCATCGCATTGTATTGTCATCGGAAGTACACATGTATGCGAAATTTCAGCTCAATTCGATAACGGGAAGGGGTATAAAATCGACGTGCCATATTTCACCTGAACGTACAAACAAACTAATAAGGCAAGTTAAATAAAAGCTTGTAAAAATTGACACGTGTTAATATTTTTTTATCGATATAAATTAAACAAAGCTGAATTTGCGTAATACTGACATTAACAATACAGGCGAAAGTGGTGTGATTTCGTCAGCAGAATCGGGTGGCTTTGAAAATATCACTAAGTATTAGTGAAAAAAATATGTCCAATTTTCAAAGTTTATCGTTATTCTTTATATAATGGCAGATTGTAATTGGCGTGGTTAACACCCAACCCCTTTGCATACCTCCATGTATTTCATTAACTGTCAGTGTCGGCCTCTTTCTTGTGGCCTTGGGGCCGTGGTGGCTGAGCGGATAGACTGCTCACCTCCCATCAAGGCGAACAGGATTCAATCCCCGACCGGGTCACGCCCAAATTTTCGCAAGTGGGAATCGTGCCAGACGATGCTGCTGGTTGGCAGGTCTTCTCGAGGATATCCCGTTTCCCCCGCCATTGCATTCCGGCACTGCTCCATTCTCAACTCATTTCACCCTAATCGGCTCTCAAGACCTCGTTGTGAAAAACCGCCCAAATCTCTCAACCCAACTCAACCCATCCTTGTGGCCCTGCCCACGCTCGCAGGTATCTGGTATGTAGTTAAGTAAGAACATCGGAGAAATTAAAAAGACAATCCGGCTTTCTATTGGGATTACATAACTAGTTAATAATTCATCTCACGGTGGGATGGCTGCAAGGTCGATTACTGGGATTTTCAACATTATTTCTTATGTTGGGAAATTTTTTTTGGACATATCACTTGCCAATATTCTCGACAACGAAAATCACCATTATGCCGAAGTCTGGAATCTGAGTGAAGACGGCTATGGAATGGAATGTCTGGAAATTAGTTTATTTATAAGCGCTGCTTCAAAACTTGGAGGAAATGAACGACGGAAACTAAACGTAACTTCGAAACCACCGTCTTTCCATTTCGCTGTCGACTTCTCGTTTGCAAGTTATTTTGTCTCCACTGCCTCACACTTTGTGAATACTAAATAAACGGCGATACCTTGAAAACATTTTGTATTCTAAGCTCACTCGTATTTCTGAACTTTATGATTCAGTGGTACGTATGGCGAAATTAAGGACACCATTCGTCTAAAAGATTTAGGAGGGAAGGAGTAACAAAAGTTTCTGATTCAACAACGCCTCTGAAAAACATAGAAACTATTTTAATCCTGTTGAAAAAAAATTGATATAGTCAGGTTTCGCACTTAAACAATTAAAAAAAATAATAAGTTATAGACACTTGAGAACATAATGCAACTTACCGTGTTACAGTAATAGAAAAATACAGAATACTAGATAAAATAAAAAATAGATAAAGGAATGGACGGATCCTTTTAGTATCATCAAATTTAATTTAGGCACAGTTATCATACAAAATTAAAAAAAAAATTGTACGTATAGTTTTTTTTGTTTATAGAAAGCGCTTGAGAAATTTCGTCCGTTGTACTAAAAACTGCATTTTATACGCCGTCTGCATGAGGTTCCCAGTTATTCAGCAAGTATACGTAATGCCATTTTTATGTAAACTGCTAAAAACTGTTCTGTGCGATAACTCATATCTTGTTTTCTAAGAGTGGTTTTTACATTTCTGCAAAGTACATGTCATTGTGAATAAAACAAAATTCAGGAAAATAATCATTACCTAGCGCACAGTATTACGTGAGTGAAAGCTGGAACGGGAAAGCAAGAGAAAATTCGCCTCAGAGCAGACGTTTCGGGAAAATGACAAAGACAAGCCTTGCTGCAAAGAAAAAACAAAATTTCAAGTTTTAAGAAGAACTACGGCGGGAAGGAAGTTATTAAGACAAGTAGAGAACAGAAACAATTAAATTTGTCGGGTGTGCCATCAGACACGATGTATTTCTCACAGAAACGTACTTGAAGAGAAAGTGTCAAAGAGAAAAGGAGCACAAAGAACTCGGAAAACACTCGCACGATATTGTGATGACATGAAAATAGAGAGTGAAAAATGTTTCTAAACAAATGCAACATCAGAACACATAGGAGAGTGGTTGCGATGGGAAAATTTGGAGCACAACTTTGATATTTGCAGCAATGAGCGTTTACAGTCTATTCGCGGTAGCTTCATAGTTCTTAACTCAAACCTTTGAATAATCACCCTATGTACGTGGTGTTTGTTTGGTAATAATTTCGTGTATCACAAGCGTTTTATAAGTCTGTTGACATTCAAGTAAATATTTTTGGTTAAATTGAACTTTCCCTTACATTTTATATATAGATAATATTTAATTTATATTTAATATGGATAAAACAGATAGACAATAGATGGGTTTCCAATGCCGAATAAGACATAGTCATCACGTACAAGTTGTTAAACTGAATGCGCAAAAATGCATTGCGTTGTCCCTTTCTTGTAATATCCTAAGTCTTAGTTAGGCTTTGTTTGCATGCGGCGGAGGAACAGTCTGAAAGTATAACGTTGGCAGGGTTTCAGAAAAGTTAGAAGTAACCAGGAATTGGCAATAAATCGGTCGTATTCTACTCGTGGATCCTTCGCCCTTTTTGAACCTAACCTTTGAAAAATCACACCATGTATTACGTGGATGGTTATTTCCTAATTATGCTACGTATCGGAAGCGTTTTATATTTCTATTAACATAGAATTACACTATTGTTTGTTGAGTTAAACATTTATATTTATTTTACCTATATATAATTTAATATTTCATTTATTATTTATATGAATAAAAACAGCGACAAGAAAAGGTGTGTTGGTAATACCTAGTTAGAAATAAATCTTATGCGGAATATTATAAAAGTGAGTGAGCATGCATACAGTGCGTTGTTCCCTTTGGTGTAATTTCCAAGACTTGGTTATGCTCTGTTTGCCTTAGGCGGAAGAATATCCTGGAAGTATAACTTCAGCAGGGCTTCAGAGAAGTTGGAAGTAACCTTGAATGGGCTGTAGTTACCTATCAGCAATCCACCTGCTCAGGCGACGAACGTACTTGCACACTGTTTGCCTTAGGCGGAAGAATATCCTGGAAGTATAACTTCAGCAGGGCTTCAGAGAAGTTGGAAGTAACCTTGAATGGGCTGTAGTTACCTATCAGCAATTCACCTGCTCAGGCGACGAACGCACTTGCACACTGTTTGCCTTAGGCGGAAGAATATCCTGGAAGTATAACTTCAGCAGGGCTTCAGAGAAGTTGGAAGTAACCTTGAATGGACTGTAGTTACCTATCAGCAATCCACCTGCTCAGGCGACGAACGTACTTGCACACTGTTTGCCTTAGGCGGAAGAATATCCTGGAAGTATAACTTTAGAAGGGCTTCAGAGAAGTTGGAAGTTACCTTGAATGGGCTGTAGTTACCTATCAGCAATCCACCTGCTCAGGGGACGAACGTACTTGCACACTGTTTGCCTTAGGCGGAAGAATATCCTGGAAGTATAACTTCAGCAGGGCTTCAGAGAAGTAGGAAGTAACCTTGAATGGGCTGTAGTTACCTATCAGCAATCCACCTGCTCAGGGACGAACGTACTTGCACACTGTTTGCCTTAGGCGGAAGAATATCCTGGAAGTATAACTTCAGCAGGGCTTCAGAGAAGTTGGAAGTAACCTTGAATGGGCTGTAGTTACCTATCAGCAATCCACCTGCTCAGGGGACGAACGTACTTGCACACTGTTTGCCTTAGGCGGAAGAATATCCTGGAAGTATAACTTCAGCAGGGCTTCAGAGAAGTTGGAAGTAACCTTGAATGGGCTGTAGTTACCTATCAGCAATCCACCTGCTCAGGCGACGAACGTACTTGCACACTGTTTGCCTTAGGCGGAAGAATATCCTGGAAGTATAACTTTAGAAGGGCTTCAGAGAAGTTGGAAGTTACCTTGAATGGGCTGTAGTTACCTATCAGCAATCCACCTGCTCAGGCGACGAACGTACTTGCACACTGTGTGAATCAATTCGCCCTTTATTGAGTGCGAGAGAAATCTGCTCGAACTACGTTATAGCATATTTTAAGTACTTTTATTTTAAAAGGAAATTATTAAACTTGTCCCAATGATGTTTACCTAGGGGGAAAAAAAAAACATATCACAGACGAGGGCAGATTGGCACTGCACTTTAAAGGTTTTGAAACCTTCCAACGTCGTTGAAAACGTCATATTCAGACGTCTGTATTTTTAAACATACTACCCGAACATTGGCCAAACTACTATACCAGTGAGTAATCAACTTCGCTGCAGAATTTCCTGCAGTATTATGGCAGGGTCACTATTCGATTACTAACTTGTTTAAACGATGGTAGTGTATTTGCAAAATTCGTTATTGCATACACAATGACAACCAATAAACAATTTTCTGCCAACACTGGCTAGGTATTAGCGTTTTTAATCAATTTTCACCATTAACGAAACAATAAAATAAATTATGAAAACCATCTTAGAATACTTAATTTTTCCCTTCATGCTAGGACCTAAGAAATTATTTGGTGGATTATTTATTTGACCTCACGCTCTTAAGGTTTTGAGTCCGATGCATTATCCAATACTCTACTGTAACTACATATTACTAAGGAAACAGAGAGCACATACCAAACATTTGCAATTCTATATGCTGTGTAAAGGCTGTTCACGCTAAAATGAGCATTTTTTAAAGCCCCACTTAAAATCTACCTGTATGCACGTTGTGTATTATCCGGGATTATGTAAAATTAACACTCTCATGTGCCTCATCACTTTATTCGTGCGCCGGTCAAGTGAAACTGAGAAATTATTAGAAAAGTAAATATTTCAGATATATATGCTCTTTGTCACACTTCGCTACTTTAAGAAAAGTACGACGCGAAAGAAATATTTAAGTTGTTACAAATGGTTTCCTAACACTTTCATTCTGACGTTAAGATATCGACCTACTTTACATCCATCGTTACCAGATTTACTGGGCGAATGTCACTCAGTGCGCCCGTTCAAATATATGAAAGCAGAGACAGTGAATTTTTTTTCTGAGGTTCAGTTCAAAAGTGCTCACTTTTATCGTGAACGGCCTTTAATATCATTCGATGTATTTATGTCAGACTTCACTACTTTGAAATTGTATTCAAATACAATCGCATGAGAAATAAACTGGCGTAGTTAAGAATACGCCTTACATACTTACTAGTACGGTATGGAATATGTAATGAACAATAACGCAGATTATTATTCTTTCATATATCCGTGAGCCTATGGTTAAAACGGACTTGTATTACCATAATCCATATTTTATTTCAAATTAACATACATACCACCATGGATAACACTGTGACAACCAAACTTGGACTGTAAAAATATAACTTTACTTCGGCTATTGATTCCTTACATTTGCATACCTTAGAGGTTAGTTACCTGAAAATTATTACAAATCGACATTAAATTAGTAACTGTATTCCAAAACTTCGACCAAATATTTGGAACCCAACGCAAAGTTTCTCCACGTTGCCAATCAAGTGCCAGCAGCTGGAGGCGTTGGCCGAATATACGAATACCTACCAGTTACAGCATTATATTTTTCATATAATAACCGATACAGAACCAACAAAAAAACCGTTTATTTTTAAAGTATCTGTGCTTAAAGACAAACCTGAACTAATAAGCAAATAAAACATGTGTTTCAGAAAATGTTAGGAATATACTGTTTTGGCATAATGTCTGCAACGCAATGTTGGCCAAACATAACAAAACACAAACCATGACCAACTGTTATTCTCAAGAAATTGCCTCAATTCATAAATTTTTCTATTTTTTTTTCCCCCATTCAAAATTACTTTTTCTGTTGGTGAAATTATGTTGGTGTTACAATGTTGGCCCAGCAAAAGTTTACATACCAATGCCAACAGTATGTTTTCCAACAAATAACCTACACATCACCTATGGAGTCAATATTAAATAATACATTGTTTGTCAGTTAAAAATACTGCGTTCCAACAATAATACCAAATTATAGTGTTACTTTTTCAGAAATATTGCAGTAACACTACTAGCGTAATTTTGGTTCCACTTTGTTGGCAAAATAAAAGTTTACATACATAATGCCAATAGAATGTTTTCCAAATAACTAACACATGGATAAACAAAATCTGTTTTAAAATAATATATGGTTTGTGTGTTAAGAAATAACCTTTAAACCAACATCCAAAATTATTGTCTCCTTACATCATAAAAATTGTAATTGTGACTTTGCGCAATATTGGTTATACAATGCAGGCCCAACAAAAGTTTACATGCCAAATGCCAAACGCATATTGACCAAGTAACTAACACATAGCCAACAAAATCAAATCAAAAGTAAGACATGGTTTATGTGTAAACAACATGGCTTTTAACGAAACATACAATTTTAGTGTTTAACTACCTCAGAAATATGCTGATTTCCGTTGTTAACATTATATTGGTTACACAATGTTGGCAAAGATTAACAATGAATACCAACTATTAACTGTTCTGTTCCCAACATTGTCGCAACGTAAAACCATCTAAACATATTTTAAAGGCAAAGGTTGCAGGTCATGAAAATCCTTCCTATTGCATAAAATAAAAGGAAGTGGCATTGTTTTCTTTCACAAAGTTTGTTCCATACTTTTACATAATATTTGGTTGCCCAACTCTGGCCCAACAGTAGAACACTAACATATTACCAACAGTATTTTTACCAATTTGTTACCAACCATCATGGGACCATTTAAAATATAAAAAGATATTTCACTTGCGATAATTTATAGCACGTTCTTATTTTGTGAGATACTTGTCTAGGGGATGTTAAGTAATCTCATATAATTTCAGTGGTAGCATATTTTTGTTGAAATTATACGTTGGGCCAAGGTCGTATTAATGTGCGTGTGTTCTATCACGACATTTAGGCAACCTTTTCAACCAAATGCCTACGTCGGTTACTAATAGGGTTTATGCGCGTGTTAGTGTAGCCATTATTGCTTCCTTACTTCTTAGCCTCAGATAAGAAAATTCTTCTAGGTAGGTCACTGCCTAAAGTGTCAATGGGCGCTAAGCGACATCCCTAGTAGTCACATGGGTCTCATTGATAATTAGCATCTGTGTCTGTCACAATTAAAATAAACTGTGGCATATATTAACGTAATTTTTTTAACGACAGAAAAGAACGTTGATATTATGTCGTCCATTCATAAGTTGGTTTATTGGAACATGAACGTGGTCGTTGAAAAGTGTCAAAAGGAGTTTTTGGAGTTGAGAGATTCGGGCGGCTCGTAACGAACGAGCGGAGCCGGAATGCAAGGACGGGGTGAACGGGGATATCCCCGAGAAAACCCGCCGATCATCGGATTCGCCCAGCACGATTCCTACCAGTGAATATCCGGGAGTGGCTCGGCCGGGGAATGAACCCGGTTCGCCTTGGTTGGAGGCGAGCAGTTTGATGGCTCAGCCACCGCGGCCCCTGGAACTTGTCGAGGTCCGAGAAAATCGCTGTCAGTAGCCGTCTGTTTACTATATTTATTCTTCTGCAAAAAACAGTGTTTTAAACCATAGCGACAATGACGTATCTTTACTGAACGTATTGCTGTATTAAAACCGTATGTTCGCCACTTCCAATTCCGAGTAAATGTAAAACACGCGGGGGCGAAGTTCATGGTGTTTCTCATCGCCATCGCGATGCTACCTTACAGCCTTACGTGACCAGGAGGAGTTAGAACACTTCTGCTAGGGAGGACGCTCGAGTGTAAATTTACGGACAGTGCATTTCAGAGTCCAGAATCAAGCCGTCGCTCCGCAGCATCGGAGAAATCTGGTGACGGTTTCGGCTTTCCGTCGGAGGGTGCACGCACGATGAAGAAAGTTCGCCATTCGAGAGGACGGGTTGGAGTTTTCGGAGCGCGGGGAGAACGACAATCGACGCCTCCGTGCGCGCGAGACACACCCCGCTCGCTGCTCGCAATTCATGAGATACGGTGTCGCATCACGAGGTGCCGCTGCGCGTTCCGGGAACGTTTCGCGAAAAGGCTAAACTCCTGAGCGAAAATTTCCTCCGACACTTTTTTTTCCTCTTATGAATAGAGACGAGCGTTTCTTTTCGCGTAATTTTTTTATGGCTATAGATCTCAACATTCTAAGTCCACAAACACAACTTCCGTTGGTTATTAACTGCGTGTCTACGTGAGAAGGCATATTGTTATTTGATTGAACCAATCAGAATAATGCACTCTGATACTGACCATCCATGATTCGCGGGCAGACACTTGAGACACGTGACATTTAGAATCATCCAACCACGAAAGTGCATATGAAAAAAAGTGTTTTGGAGTGCAGCTGATCTTGAAATATGAATAGAGACCTGCAAAATTCGCGTTATTATTTGGTAACACGCTATGCTTCATTATCCTATATGCATTCGAGTCGGTGTCATTTGTTTATTGACTTCTTCAAAAGTGAGGACCCATAGTCTCTTTTGACTAGGTGGGAGGAGACTGGGCTATCTTGTTGTCACTTGTTTTTTATTGGTTCAAGGACGCCCAGGGCGTCTCGTATCACATGTGATCCAATGACAAGATAAATACAAATTCACTTGTGTTTAAAGTCTGTTCTGTCTTGAAATGATAACTCGAATTTTTCAGGTCTCTTCTAATGAGCCCACTTTCCTCTACATGGAGTCAAATAATTTTGATAAAGTTCTAGGAACTGACTTCTCGTTAACGGCGGTATCGTTAGATCACAATCAGAAACAAATGCACTACTAGAATGTTATGGAAAGGTGATACGAAACGAGAAAAAAAATATATATATATCCCAAGAAGAGCTTTCAAACTTCTTGAACCACGAACTGCATAATCCTCTGAGAGCCAGCACGGAAACCAAATGCTATTCCACTCATCTTTCCACAAGAAACACTTCAGCGTAGACAATTAAAGCCCTTGCTAAAATTGTCATGTCTTCTGCCCTCGGATGTCCTCGGTCCTCTGTCCTCACTGACGTCACGAGACTCGCACATAATTTTCTGCTACAACATATATCCACTGCTGTCCCAACAAGTTGGTTTCGAAACCTGCCACCAGGTAGCAGTAAATGCTTCGCACCATTTTGTTTTATATTGGTTTGTTTTGATTCGTGAGTATTTGGCTGCTATAATTTTAAGGTGGTGATTTAAAGACAATTTACAATTACAGTAGTCGGTTATAGGGACATATTTTCTATATATTCGCATTGCGTTGTTTATCCACAATTTAATTCCTTCATTGAAATAAATTTCCTCTGAATTTAGTAATTTTTAAATTCCTATCTTTTATTGAGTGATTCAATCCATAATTGAATTGCGCATATTTACAAATCGTCCCGCTTGGCAACGACACATTCCACATTCGCGTCAATGTCGAAGTTTACAAATGTTTTGGTTTACTATTACAAATTGCGCGCGGACTTTGCCAGATATTTATTATTCTTCTTCCAAGGAAAACTGATTAAAAATTTACCAATTTGCTGCTGACTGGGGACCGAGGATATGCTAGGACAAGCGAGGACATGGCCCATGACGCCACGTGATTACGTGAGCCAATCAGTGCTCTCGACGTCAGAGAGGACCAAGGTCACACGGGGATATGGGACATGGTATTTGTAGCAGGGCACTGGAGGTCGTTCAAGAGGGTTAAAATTATTTTCTACAGTTTTAACATGTTCCACCCTTTAGCATTCTGATATGAGGTGATAGTCCGATAAAATAGCGAATGAAGGAAACTAACTTTCTTAGTAAGAATTACACGAGTTACAGGAATTATTAATTTGTGAGTTTTTAAGTGCAAATTAAAAAATTTTCCATCCTTAATACGTCAGGCTACAGCTCAAAATGATTGTCGGTATTATTAGAATATCATGAAAAACATTTCGATGGAAGTTTCTAGAAGTTAAACCTTTAGCGCCAGTGAACAAGAGTCCGATGTCAAAGTATTTGCGCATGCCACTCTTACTACTTCAATAAAAACACTTCTTGAAATTTGTACGATTCAAATTTTTGAGTAAAATTTATCATAATCCGAATAGAAAGACCTGGTGAAAATTATTTTTCTAATGATGGCTATTTATATCCAGTTATAAGCGATATCATGTCATGAAACCACAAAATATCCTCGAAATATACGAAAAATGTTGGGTCTTGAATAGCTCAAACTCTTCTACTCCACAAACGGCGCTTGACCGTACGGTTCGATCTCTCACCTGCATTCGGAAGACCGTGGTTTTGGTCCCGTTCGTATGTGCTGCTGTTGGTTTCTGAAAGTGGCCTTGTTATTGCATTCCTGATTATCATAAGACGGGGGAAAAATGGGGTGTGTCTGTGTTGGGGACACGAACGTTTGTTTTGCGTGAATACGTCTACGTTGACGCGCTCGGACGCCTTGATGTTTATTTTACGTTCCCGGGACGGCTTCACTCAAACACATGGGGTTTTATGGATATTACTTGATTTCTTTTCAGATGCTTTTCCCAACCGCATACGAATTATGTATTTCGACTTGGTTTTTTTGTGTTCAGTTACCTTAATTTTTTTACATTAAACTCATACAGTTTCGCCATAACCACGCCACACAAATGTTTTTATACACGCAATCGATTGATCTTGACGAGAGCTGTCGATCGAAACTTAAACGAACGTCGTAGCTTCTCCTAGTCAAAAGTCGTACTACACGGAATTTATTATATGTGGCGAAACGAACTCAAAATTGTGACCACCCCCCCCCCCCCCCCGAATGTTTCACAGTCCTCACTCAACGTAACATATTCTTTGATCATTTGGTAATCGAGTGGTGTAATTGAATTTAAAATGTAGACGATAGATTCGGAGCTGCAATGGCAAACTCTATCCCCCGATTTTGTTAGCATCAGATTTCCTGGATTGTCTGTCACTATGGTGGCAAATTTAAAGATGTATTCATATCAAAATTAATATATGGGGGTTTGGAGCATTTTTGGCCCTTCGAGTACAAGCAAGGGAGAGATAGGGTGACACCCACCCGAGTACCTAGCACCCGGGCTCATCTACGCGAGCTTCTCAGATGGTGTTCAGTGTTCCCGTTGTGCTGTTGTTAACTACAGTATGTGTTATGAGCCGCAACACGAGCACAAACATATCGCGAGGAACTGGGACGAAGCCTTGAGCGAATAAAACAAACTGCCCGCCAATGAGTCGAAGGCAGGTCCGGTTGTTATTCAACACGGGCCAATATTAAGGCTGGATGGAAACAAGGCGAACGAGGTCTTTGTCATCGGAACACTGCACCCGGAAGACGTCGAGAGATGGGGGCGTGGCACCCGCCGAGATACGTCTAGTCATCAGCCTTCGGCATCATGTTTAAAGTGAAGACGTTCCTTGTGAACTATGTGGCGCGAAATTAATTGAATAATGAACTAATTTGCAGTTATTATATTTACAGCTCCTCCGAGTTAAAAAGTAACTACCAGTAATTTTAAACAAGATGTAATTTATATTCATTTTATATAGTAACGATCAAACTTATATAAAGTGTTCTTCATCTGAGCTATGCCTTACCAAATTTGTACGCTAGTGTAAAGTGCGTCGCATATAAATATAATCACACCAAATATATAAAGCCTAACACAGGGAACTTTAGAGGTCACGCTATCGTTTTATTTGTGCAATGTCTGTAGCGAATGTGCTATGTCTGTACACCCTCTGTACTAGTTTCGAGTGTGATCGATCAGTGCAATTTGCGATGGGCAAGTTGGAGGAGGCAATTTTTAGCTATGTCGGAGAGCTCGGAAATAGTATCTGTATTGAGCGCGGTGTATAGAAAGTTGCCTTCCTACCTCGTGTCAAATGCATTTTATTTTTGAAGCTTAGTTAAAGAGATGCTCATAAAGTAGTTTCGCGGGGAAACGGGCGCTTTAGAACACCCTGCAGTCCAAGATCAAGGTACTTAGTATTTCTGTACATGAAAAATATGATTGATACCGAAACCAGGTTTCCCCTCGTGATACCCTGAAGTGAAAGGTCAACAGGTAAATAAGTTTTCTGGTCAGACACTTGGCCAAGAGATGCACGCAGACGTTGTCGATGGTTAGCACTCGCGCCCGAACCGGTTTTGGAACCGTCGTCAGCAGAACACTTATTTCCCCAAGTGTTAACCGCACATCCTGTCAGCTACTGTCAGGAGAGGCCATTTGAAAGAGCGCCTTTCCCGCAGATCTGATTCACATTTGCCTGGTGTACCTTCCGGTTGTGGGTCCAAGTTTTTAGTTTGTTCTTACATCTGAAGAGTCTTCACGGAGAGACAGGTTCGTTCCAGTCAGCAAAATACTTGTTTGTGTTTGGTCAAACATATAGAAATTGACCCAAAAGTACTTTGTTGAGTAAACAATACTTGGAAAGCGGCAAAATTTTATTTTGTCCATCTAACGGTATACACGCTTCAATATACAAAACCTCTGAGTTGGGAAAAATAAATTAGATAGCCAACAACATATTTAATTATATGAACTGTATATACCTTGACCACTCACTTGATTGTCTCATTTCGAAACTACAGCTCGAGATTTTGGTTGTAATTTTTGCAACACAGGGCAGTGGCCGTGCTAATATGGTAGAAGGAGGGGAAGGGGGGGGGGAGAAGAGTTACAAGATCCTCTTCTCCCAGATGGAGGCAGTGGACAAGCTCGTCGTCGACAAGGTGGGCCTGCCCACAGAAAAGGTGGCACTTCTGAGTTTGTTTAAGAAGAGGTACTGGAGTCCAGGAGAAAGGTTCTCTGAAACAGAGATATTGAAAGATGCCGTACGCACATACGGGAGGCGTGCCTTTGATTACAGCAAGCCCTTCACGGGGTTCACTGTGGTAAGGTGCTAGTCTTTTACTACGGACGGTATCAAAACAACGGATGCCACGATAATAGCCAATCGTGTCTTACCTGTCCTTGATGAGACTTGTCTTGTTCCAGGGGAGGAAACCAATTACCGATGACGACAAAGGTGATGGCATTGGAATACGAGAACGGAGATGGTGGGAGCCTAGCTCCCAAAGGAACAGCAGGACCGGACCTCAACTGAGGTCAACCGGAGAATGAATTGAATGAGAGAGAGAGACAGAGAGAGAGAGAGAGAGAGAGAGTGTGTGTGTGTGTGTGTAAATGAGATCGTGACGGCAGTCTGCAATGTGGTTTGACATCACCCTTTGCGCTCGGGGTGGCGAGGAGGAGGGGAATAATTCTGGCTGACCAGTCATCCCCCGAATCGAAACCCAATGCACAGTCGGGCGCACTGGGCCGCGTCAAGTAGATAAGGTGTATACCGTCATGCGAGTGTGGTAGAATATAAAACTTTCAATTTACGGACAGCATGACGGTTTTCGCAAAGTTCCCGGTGTACCCTGAAGAAAAAGAACCGATTTAGCTTTTTTGTTTGCAAGGGATGGTTAACGTAATGGTAATAAGAAGTGCTCTAGGTATGATCCGTTTATAGGTATCGGCCACGTAGAGGGGAGGTTCGCTCCAATGTAAAAGTGTTGCACCAATGAAATTTCATGATTCTGGATTTCCGATTCGTCTATATTGGTTCCAAAGTGAGAGATCGTGAATAAGTATGAGACAAATTTTGCTATTGGTTTATAATATATGACATCATGGAAATAGGCGTATTTTTCACTATAAATAGAACTAGATGTGTGATGTTTTATCTGTCTTAAGAGAATTATTGCTGTACAAATTCTACTGCATAATATTCAAGTGCGTATAATGTTTTAATTTTCCAAGAAAACAATCGAACGTAGTTCTATATGTTGGAGTATTTTCAAACTACGTTTGTCGACGATGGCTGCTGATCTCGGATCGAGACTTCGAACCGACAATTTCGGCGGTTTGAAATGAACTTCATCTCGATTTCCAGTCCAGCTCTGAACTCGAATGGTGTAACTGTTTTCTGTGTCGATTTTAGATCCGATCTCGGATCGAGTTTCGAACCACGATGGTGCAACCGGGAATAAGAAAGCTGGTTCCACCGGGACCTTTGTCAGTTTATTTATGTCTAATAACGGTATAAATGTGACAATAGAAGAAGTTAAACAGGAACTTAAAAAGTAAAGCTGTAAATATTGAAATATTTATTCACTTCTCAAGTATTTGAATTTTTTATATTTAAAAATCCTTCAAATACCGTCAGTAGTTATTTCAGCTGAGGTTGCTAGAACGCAGATCTCATGAGTAAATGTTCCGGGTTCGTACCTCTGTGATACTTCAATGTTCTCTATTTAAAAATTTTTTTAATGTACATAGAGCCAAACAAGTATTTTGTGGGCACCAACCAAATCTTACTGTTTGTGGCACCCAAATAAGAAAAAAACAAAAAAAAAAAAAAAAAAATTGGTTCACACAACAAAATATTTAACTGCCTCTATACAGACAACGAAAATCTTTCTCTCAGTGACTGGCTAACGTGTTTGTGGATTCTTGCGTGAAAACTTTTGCCGGTCAATCCTTCGTTGAACAGTAGACAGGCGGTATAGGTGACACTGCGACATAGTTGTCGCGGGGTGACGCAAAGTTCGGTGGGGTACGCGGGCAAAAACGTCCACATAATGAGACTAGTTTCTCAAAACTAACCTAATTTATTAATTAGCAACATAATACTCTCACATATACTAGCGGGACCTATCCGAGTTCGTGAGGGATGGGGTCTTAAGATGTTATTTTATTTACTTTATTATTTATTTTAATTTACGAACGCAGATATTGTTTACAGTATCAATCTACTGATCTCTTTTAGTTCTCGGTGATTGCGGTATTCAATGTCTATCTCAACCCTAGCAAAACTCCTTCTCAAAGACTGTTTGGTTATAGTCAATTAACTCACATTCGTCATTAACCCATGTTCAGTCTGTATGTTGCGTTAATTTATAATATCTTATACACACGCAACCAGTTCAAGAGTCCAGCCCGTCAGTCGCACTCTTCACCGCGCCGATGCTCGCAGTCGCAGATTTTCCTCCCGCTGGTCACTTCCGGCGCCTCTCGTCGCTCGTCGTCTATCACTTCGCCTCGCAGAATCGCCCAAACTCCCGACGCTCACAATCCTCCTAGCTCGGAGGCCCGTCGCACTTTTATACTATCGCATGGCCTTGATCTGGAAGGTTCGACGCACCTCAAGTCACTCCGACAGAAGCCAAGGCAGCAGGCCAGAAAATTCCTCGGATAAAAGCAGAAATTCTATCAGCTGAAGGTCGGGAGTGCGCGAGCCGCAAAAGGGTTATGGCGGCGGCGCGGCGACAAGCCTGTGTAAGCTCGTCTCTGTCTTCGTCATATCAATACTCTGTCCTTCTCTTCCACTCGCTCGTACGTGACGTGCCAAGGCCAACGACGTAGACCAGCGACAAATAACTATTGCCGTATTTTCGCGGTTGAGTCGGTAACCACGAGATGGTTTCGCGCCCCCGTTCACCACTTTGTTGTGGACACACGGTGACCGGGTGACCAGCGTTCGCCATTTTTGGCTAACGGAGTCAGGAGCACGTTAACCGAATGTTGATGGTTTGCTGTCATCATTTTGAATTCCGGGTTTCTCCCATTGCATTTGCAACTTGCGATTACCAAATACTTGCCTTTTAACGTTCAAAACGGACGAATATTCGGTAGTTTAAAATGAAGACGGTGCCTTATTTCGGGACGAAAGCGGGATAGTGTTGTTGAAATGGGTCTGAGGTGAAGGTTACAAACGTGGATAACCTAAATCTGTACTTAATGTACGTGCGTTTGGCTTGGTTATAATATTTCGAGTCTTGAAGTTTTAATAGATGCTTTACTTCGTTAAAACTCGAGCTGCATTTCTGACATGTAAATGGTATTATTTTCAGGTGAGAAGTACATGTTAGTCTCTGCATTCAAATACATTAACACGTCCGTAAATTCCATGTCTATTTCTTACACAATTACAGCGATTGCACGATTTTGAAGCTCCCTCCAACTGAGGTTCGCCGTCTGTGTTCACAATAAGCGTTTTCACGATGTGAACATCTCATAGCGAACGCTGGTGACCGGCCTGTTAACAATTCAACCGCGAAAATACGCCTAATAATGACTTTCATTTCTGTACTAAATAAATATTTATGTTAAAATATTTCATGAGTTTTTTTTTAAATTTCTATTTATAATAGACGTTAGTACATACAACAATGAGACTCGTATTACAACTAGGCAGTCACCTTCAGCAGAGTGCCGGTCACCGAGCAATTCCGAGTTCCAAGGCCGGCAGATGGCAACAGCCAATTGGCCGGTAACAGGCCAATCAGGAAGGGGAGATCAATAGTAAATACCTCCGTGTGTTCCAAGCGCCTACAGGAGGGCGGGGCGGTTGGTAGCGAGAGGGTATGGAATTCAGTGGAGGAGGGTTGAGGGGGAGAATACTCGAGGATCCCGGATCGCGATAGCTCCAAGTGACCGCGCATCTGCTGTTTACCCTAAGCTAATTACCTGCCGGCTCTGAGGTAATTACCTTCGCCAATTAGCACCTTGTCTGGATAATACAGCTCGCGCGCGCAAGGTCCAGCCGCCAGCCGTTTCGCTTGTCAAAACAATTCCGACTTCCTTAGCAACCAAGCCATGCGTTTTATTTTAAAACAAAACAACTCATTGTTTTCGAGACATGTTTACTAAATAGTCACTGCCCCTACCTGCATATATTTTAACGGGCGCACTGAGTGACATGCGCCCGTTAAAATTGGTAACGATGGATGGAAAGTAATTCCATACCTTAACGTCGAATAAAAAGTATTAGGGAACTATTTGTGTTAAGTTAAGTTATGTCTTTCGTTTTGTATTTTTTTTTTTTTTTTTATGTTTCGAAGTGTGAAAATGAGCAGATTTTAAAAATATTTAGTTTTTAAATAATTTCACAGTTTCACTTGACCGACACATGAATAAAGTGATGAAGCCCATGGCAATGTTAGTTTTGCATAAGACGGAAGAATACACAACGTGCATACAAGTAGATCTTAAGCAGGGCTTTCAAAAGTGCTGATTATACCGTGAACAGTCAATAATTTTAGAGGACCAGTTCGCATTTTTTATTTCCGCTCTTTATGTACATTTTTTAGTGCGAAAATATTTGAAAAGTTTTTTTAATGTTAATTTCAGCTATAAAAATTTGTCGTATATAAAAAACCGCGAAAGAAAGCTTACTACGAGGAAAATTGGTAAACATTTTACGATTTGCAGACTGCATAATTACAATATAAAATAATAAACCGCAGGAATAAAATATTACTCATATTTCAATACTGGACTTTCGGTAATAAAAAATCATCATAATTGAAGACAAGCTGCTTCTATAAAACAGAGCTGGAATACTCTAATTTGTTTCTGAATAGTTTACTTCAGCTGTCAGAAAATCTGATGATAGGAAATATTAGTTTTTCAGAAGAACGAATTAGTGGTCGGTACACTTATGTAACACTTATCTGGTAGCTGACGTGTGTTAACTAAATATTGTTATAACTCGAATACCGTTTCGTCTTTTTTTGCTTGCAGTCCCTTCATATTTACTTATTAAATAAGCCATGGGCCTGAAGAATAGAATACTTCCATAGATCTGTACTGTCGCTATGGACTTGCAGGTAATATTAATATGTTAATCTTAATTCCAGCATCACATTAGTGTATGCAAAGAGAAACACATTTCAGTATACGCAAATTTTAGACAACATGCTTTAGAAAATATAACTCAATCGAAGCATACGTGTTTGCTAAAAAAAAATTGGAATTACATGTTCTGAAGCAACGCCATAGATTTTAGCTCTCTGAAAGTCACTTAGTGGACTAGTTTTGCTGTAGACTAAAGTCACAGCAAGGTTTTTTGGCAGTTCTCCACTGGAAAAGTAAGCCATCGATGTTTCCAATGTCTGTTCAGTTTACCTACATTTATGTCTTCCATTGCTGGAGTTGAAAACTATGGACGTGCGTGTATTTTCTGTGCGTTCAAGTTGATTCCACTAATTTGTCATTAACCCTAAACTTTAGTGTTACTTGAGTGGCCATAGTCATCACGCCTGGTTTTCTAATTTCATTCCCAACCATAAAACTACAGGGCCTCACTGATATAATAATTCCATTCAAAACTTCATTGTTGGTTTTCTATGTTCGGTCTCAAACATAAGACTTCAGGGCTTCAATGGATTTTTTATAACATTAATTCTTAACAGCGGGTTTTATATAATACTATCTCAAGTATATGTCTACAGGATTCACTTAATTTATTCTTCATTCGCGGTTTTACATATTTCCGTTGTGACGCCTCACCTACTTCGGACGTTAATCTACAACAACACGTCATATTTTTTAGCATGGGCGCTCGGAAAATTCACCATAAAATACCTGAAATGTTCCTTGTCTACCTACCCGGAGAAGTTTGAAAAGACGCGGTGTTAACCACGTAGATGCGAATTCCTGGTGTCTGGACGAGCAGCGGCCCGTGTGGACAAGCTCCCTTCAACGCTGCTCCACACCAGCTGGGCGATAGACCTTGGAACCTGCACAGAGGTTCATTAACGCGACATACCCCGCACCTGGCTCGTACTCAACTGTAGGATGGCAAAGTGTTGGCAGCCGTGCGCTACGATCGTGTAGCGGCTAGGAGAACTATTCCAGTGACGCCAACCGCTTGCAGCCCAGTAAGCAGTGCTGCCTGGCTGTCGGCAGGGGTGGGGCGCTGCGGGACGACAAATCCAGCCCCACGTCTGAGAAGCGGAAGTGTGATGACGTGGACGCGCGGGTGTCTCACATGTTTGGACATATTTTTGATCCTGGCTTTCTATTGGACATTCACAGACACCCTTCTATGGAGGAATGCTCACCCACTAAAGACGTTTCCCAGCTGTTGCCTTAAATGGCCATCTTGTTTTATATTGGCCGAAGTAATGTTTACACCCCTCACAGGGGTATTACGTGTAAATTAGAATAAAAGCTGGTCCGATATCTGGACTGGGGTCGGTTGTTACCGCCCCAGAGGGAACACCCAGCAAAGTTAAATATTGGTTTCCTACGAAAAAATATAAACTTTCAGCAGGTCTTTATGGCGAAAATAGGGCAAACACACTTTTTGTGCTGAAAATAGAAGTTAAGGCGCCATGTTGGCGACCAAGTTCAAAAAAGGAATTTCTCTGAGAATGCTTTAATCTCAAAGAAAAAAAGGTAAAATCTAAACGGAATTTTAAAAAGCAAGTTTTAAAACAACTTAAAATAAAACAAGAAAATTAAATTTATGAAGTTTTTCAATTGGAAGTTTTGTCCAATAGGCAGAGATTTTTAAAAATATTTCACTATAACAGCTTGTCATTTCCGTTGGCCTCCTGTGGTCCAACTAGCCAAGAATTTAGGAAAGGTTTTCCTTAAAAATTAATGATTTTTGCCAGACTTTGTAATGCAAAATCATTTGTCATAATTCGTTGGCCTCTTGTGGTCCAACTAGCCAGAGGAAATTTAAAGCAATAAATTAGGAGATTTAAGCTTTTGGCCTTGGCTTTAAAATCAAACTGTAAGTTGTATAAATAACTTAAATTTTTTTTATATATTTTTAAAAGGTGGCCAGAGAAATTACAAGATAGTTATATTTATATATTTTAGTATAGGAGTTCTATTCCTATGATATTATATTTTTAGCAATCTATATTGGTGGCAGCAGTATAAATATAATTTACTCACAAAAAATATAGGAATATTAAAAATATTTAATGTTCTGTAGCACTGCTGTGGGCACGTAGAATTGCCTGGTGTACGACAGCGCACAATTATGTACTTTTCTCCTGTATTCATCGGGGAGGCTTATAGGCCCAAAATTGTGAGGCAAAGGTAAATAATCATTGCAAACAAATTTTTGTAAGATCAGATATCTTCCAATTGTGTATTTTTTTTGGAAAATATTTAATAGACAATTTTATTAAAATTATATATGTTGTTATACAAACATAAACATGTATATATATATATATATATATATATATATATATATATATATATATATATATATATAATGTACTCAAAGTTGGAGAACAAATAATGTTTCATGAGTAAAAAGCGAAACAAAAATATACATAATGTACTTAAAGTTGAAAACAAATAATGTTTTTTGAAAGAAAAGATTAAAGAAAAGAACAAAATAAAAGAAACATTACGATGACTCACGGCTTTTGCTATCCGGAAATATCACACTAACAACTTGTGTTATATGTACTCATTTTCTGTTCATACGAGGGTATTATCTTTTATTGGGTTTCTCGCTCTGCGGAATGTGTATGTTCACCTTGCCACGTCCTCGGGGGCAAGGGCGTAGCACAGCCTGAACCACAAAACTACATGGCTTCCCATATGCATTCATTCCATTCATTTTTCATGGCCGGTTTTCTGTGTTCGATCTCAGAGACCAAATTACTACAATGATTTATTAGTTACGTTCCTGCAATGTGAAGTTATCGTAATCCAGGCCTTACGCCCTTGAGGCACTGGATATCTTGTCATCAGCCGACGTATAATACATTCGCGGTTACATCACGCTTCTCTGAAGCCCTACTAAAGTTCTACTTCCGGGATATTCCTCCACCTCGTGGAAACTAAGCTTAACTAAGTCTATAAAATTACACCAAAACGACATCGCACCTAATTCGTGCGCACTCAGTTGTAATAATGTTTTGCGTGAGAACTATTTCTTACTGGGCGCTACCAACACACCTGTTTCCTCACTGTTTTTGTTCATATTTATTGTACACGAAATGTTATCATTCATAAATAAAATATAGGTAAAAACTTCATATTTAGGAAAAACAATAAATTTTGCTATAACGGAGGTATATAAAACGGTTTCGATGCATAGCATATTCAGGAGATAACTGAACACGTCATACATGATGTTAATTTTCAAAGGTTTGATTTGAAGAAACCCGCCAACAGACTGCAGGTGTTGCGGCGTTGAGAGACATGAAAGCAGTCGGGAGTCGACAGCGGGAGCCGCAGGTGTCTGGGGTCGGAGGTCACAGCCGCTGGTAACTGGGGCGAGACCTTCGAGCCGGCGTAGCGCGGGCAGCAACAAGGGCACAAGTGCACGCCTCGGTCGCCGGCCGTGCGCAACGACAAATCACTTACGTCCCAACTCCTACATGGTGGAATTTTTTTTTTTTTTTTTTTTGCTTGCTTGTCGCTCAGAATAACGAGAGCGGAATGGCTAAGGCCACGCTCGCGTGATTTCACGCTGCGAGGACCTGCGACCATGTGCGCTTGGTATTGTATACTGGCAACACCGTAGATGTGTGGCTCGTTAATTATGGACAGAATATCATTCAATAAGAATGCAGTTGTCCTATTATGTGCAGCGTTGGTTATTCATGAGGTGGCGTTGCCGTCGACATTAGAAATAAATACTGGGTCGACCCCATATTAAGTGAAAGGTCATCAAAGGAGAAATTTATGATCCTAGATAGCCTTATGTAAATTGGCAGTGTTCGTACATAACGTTTCCTTTTATCGCTGTGTGATATTATGCTGAAAAAGAGTAGTGATTTAAAAGACTTGGTATTTTGTTGCTATTCCTTAAAATATTTTATTTTGGAATCGCAGAGATGGGATAACTTATGGAAATCTTGCTGTTGTACTGTCTGCTCTTCTTTCTTATGCATTTATATCTCGCAGCTTTTCTTCGTTTCTGAGGCATAAATATGTTCTTCCTTTTAAGATAAACCACTTCATCAAAAAATTCTGTACTCTCCTCCGACTGGTTGATGGGCTCATTCACCTGCATAAGGAATAAAACATAACCATTGTTTTTTATGCTCACGAGCTGTTGCGGGCAGTTATGAATCAACAGGTTCCAAACAACTGTGGTCGATCAAGATGCACTCGACCTATGCTATTCGATTTCTGTTACGCTTTCAATTAAGAACCAAGCTTAACTCCGTCTTTCTGTAATTTCTTCTCTTGTTCTCTAACCAGTTTCTTTAGTCCTTCCTTTCTGTTTTTTTTTTTTTTTTTTCTCGTTCTATGACTTTCTCGAATTCCTTCTAAACTTGTTCTTTTTTCTCTTGCTCTTTCCGGAATCTCAATTTTCCTCCTCTTCGCTCTCTCTCTCTCTCTCTCTCTCTCTCTCTTTCTCTCCTTATGTTTTCTTTCCCTCCGCTCGCACCACGGCTGTAAAAAGTACCGCTCTGTATTTGCAGCATACATTTCCGGAGCCACCGCAAAGTCCTTCTACCCGCCACCGGCACCTTAAACATGGCGGCGGAAATTTATTCTGATTCATATTCGTGCACGTCTTTTACTCGCCTTAATCTCCGAAGCCAGAAGCATTTATATGAAATTCACGAAAACGTGCAAACTTTATTCATAGACCCGGTAGGGAATTTGCAGTGCATTATTTCCTCTTCCCACGCCATTATCGCGGTAAGAAAATCGTACACGTTGAGAGAAAAGTACAAGTGAAACATTTTTTTTTTCTTATTTACCCTCGAACACCAACTTTTTTTAGAACTTTTTATAAACCTTGGATGTTAGAACCCGTTACAGATACATTGTTTAAACCATTTTATTTATTTAAGTAATTTCCAGCAATTTATTTACTTCTCAGTTAAGGATTCTTTGTCAAGAGCATCTATTGTTAACACCTGGTTGTTTTAGAAAAGCCGAAAAAACTATCCAAAAAAAAAATCAGTGTTAAATAACTTATAACGTACCTTGAAAGTGCTTCATAAAAACAACAAGAACATTTTATTCCCATGACGTTACCGAAGAAACAACTTCCACGAGATAGTGCTAGTAAAAAAAGTTTCCATTCGTCTTTTGCTGAAGACTGGCGTGTGCCAGTTATCAAGAAATGAAGTAATTATTTCCAATTCCTATAACTTGCTTTTCTTTCTATGCTTAATCATTACGTTGCATCCGTAATTTATGTTTGTATTGCGTAATACGATTGCGTACAAAGAATTTGTTCTTTCCAATGTTAAATGTTTAATGGAATGCATTTCAGATCAGGAGTTACGCAGTATAAAGGCGGTTTACGAGAAAGTGAGCACTTTAGAACTGAACGTTAGAAAAATGTCACTGCCCCTGCAAACATATATTTTAATGGACGCGCTGAGTGACATTCACACAGTAAAGTTGGTAACGACGGATGGAAAGTAGTTCCATTTCTTAACGTCGAATAAAAAGTGTTAGGTAACCACTTGTGATAACTTAAAATTATTTCTTTCGCTTTCTGATTTTTTAATGCATCTAAGCGTAAAAATGAGCAGATATGTAAAGTATTTACTTTCTTAATAATTTCTCAATTCGATTTGACCGACGCATGAATAAAACGATGAGGCCCATGGCAATGTTAATTTTACATAAGGTGAAGCGTTCTCAACGTGCATACAAGTAGATCGTAAGCAGGGCATTCAAAAGTACTCATTTTAGCGTGAATAGCCTGTAATAGCTGGTACAATGCACTTTATTTTGTTGTTGGGAGGCCACAAATAAATATCGAATAAATTATTATTTTCCAGAAACTCAATTTTAGAATAATATCCTATTTGTATTGTGTGGTCATGGACATGTTCTCATCGATTAGCGTCGTTAAAATTTCTTAATAAGTGGAATAACTAGCGACTGAGTGGAGACCGAAAGACCCACGCTATATATAATACTAGCTGGTATCCGTGGCTTCATCTGCATGCAAACATCATACCTTAATTATAATGACCAAGTGTTCTATCTTAATTGTTATTCTCAGGGAAAATATGTAAATTTTGGGTTCTTGATGCCCGCGGTTGGTGGCACATTTTATATATTCCTTACGAAACTGTTAATTTTCCCTGGATGAAAAGTACCCTATGTGCTAATCCAGAATATTATCTACCCCTGTACCAAATTTCGTACAAATCCGTCGACCCGTTACGACGTGATTGAGTAACAAACTTACCAATTTTCGCATACATAATATTATTAAGATGTATAATATGAAGACGAAGCCATCAACGATCGCGCTTGAGACTAATGTCGTTTTTATTTTCCTAAACTGTCTGTCTGCAAGTGGTCCCCTTCATCAAACGCAACGAGGAGATAAACTGAAACCTTCGCTCGGAGACTGGAATTATGCAAATGGGTTCTTCATTTTAAATTCTTGTTTAGCCTTTCAGTGCAAAAAAATTTCCACATTTGCCCTTATACCATGAAAAACCCACTTGTGTTACAATTCTGCTTCCATACTTTATCAGCGTTACTTTGAAAGTAAATGTTAATTCTCATGTGTCCTTGAAAAAAGAAAGCTGGCGTCATAAACCCAAGGATTATTTTCACCAAGAAATTTACGTTTATTTCGCTTTTGATATTTTACATCACCTTATCGAATACCGTATTAAAATTTTATTACAGGTCCTATTTTTTTCAAGTATCGAAACAGTTTCCTTCTAATCGTTAGAATATTATGCCGATAAGTAATAATTATAATATTAAATAACATCATACTAAATTATATACAATACACCCTATATCTGGATCAGTGAAGTTATTTCACTAACTCTTCGGGTAAAGAGCTGTTGTCTTCTGATGAATCAGAGGAATGCACTGAGATTTTACTGGCAGGCGAGAGTGTAAATCACAAGGAACGAGTAGAAATCACTGTTTATCAGTAGCCTACGTACCAGCAACTAAATAAAATGATCAGCAGAATTTTGCTGATTCAAATGGAGCAGTTTCAACAGATCTGCAGTCACATTCACTGATTTGTAGTAGTTTTAATTATTTAGATTTTAAAGTGTAGATACATATTTTATTATGAATATGTAAAACCTGAATCATATATTATAACATTTTTTAATGATAATTATTTAGGAATGTAATTATTTATTAGAGCATGGTATAAAAAAATTTTACCAGATTTTATTTATTTTTACGTATTATAATCCTTAGCGGGAGAAATGAACTTTGGTTCAATCACCGATCGAGTGACTTCCGGAATTTCGCACGTGATGGGAACATAGACTAAAGATGAGATGGACCGATCTCGCTGGCTGCGCACAACAAATCTCCGTGTCCCAACATTGAACTGCTTTTCTGCCATTTCGGCTAGCAAACACGGCATGGATTTTATTCGACGTTACAACACTGCTTAGTAAACAAGTGCTTTAGGATGTTTTTATACTTCCTCTAACCAATTTGTGATGCAGTTTGATTAAATTCAAATTGGTTAAACTATTTTATTAATATAATGGTGCATGTCACTTAGAAATTACGATATAAACAAACACGCTTATTAACGTTGACCATGTGAATTTGACTGTTGCGTTCTTCTGGGGTCCGTCAATGTTGGGTACATGCGCAGGAGACGAATAAGCGGTCTACCTGATTTTTAGTCTATGGATAGGAATCGTGGCGGACGATGCCGCTGGTCGGCGGGTTTTCGCGAGGGTCTTCCGTTTCCTCCTCCCTTTTATTCCGGCGCTGCTCCTACTCACATCAATCACCCTCATCGGCTCTCGAGACTTCGCTGTTAAGACTGTGTCCGAATATGCCTGAAGTACATACTTGTGCGTACTTGTCTCCGGAAGTGACGTCGTAAGTGCTGTCCGAATGGCAAGTGAAATATGCAAGTATTAAACGAAGTTGTGTACTTCTCGCATACTTGCGGAATATGTGCCGCCTTTTTAAGAAGCAATCTGTAGGTTGAAATTGATTTCCGGCATAATTATTTTAGTTAATGATTACCAGGGCAACATTGCTACTTCGTAGACATAGCATTTTGAACTGAGTAAATAATTATCGCAAGTTTCACCTAAAAAAAAAAAAAAAGTCTGACCAATAAATTCGTATTAGGCTTATGTTCCTCACCTACAGAAGATA
This sequence comes from Dryococelus australis, assembly GCA_029891345.1. Taxonomy (NCBI): domain Eukaryota; kingdom Metazoa; phylum Arthropoda; class Insecta; order Phasmatodea; family Phasmatidae; genus Dryococelus; species Dryococelus australis. The sequence continues at coordinate 39,534,603 of CM056993.1, forward strand.
AGATAAAAAAAGTAATCCTAATTGCACTTTCATACAATAGTGCAAGACAATAAATGTTAATGTAAATCAAATTGAAATATTATTTAATAGTTTATTTAACCCCTAAAACCTTCGGCAATTATAAAATTCTTAGTCTGAATACATATATATATATATATATAATGTGGGTAGCTGGCTAATAGCTAGCACCGAAGTCAACAAAACTTCTTGTCCGAATTCATCATGTTTGATGCCATGGGTTAGTAAAGTATGCTAGGATGCAAATACGCAAGTATATACCTGAATTCGGACACGGCCTAAGAGCCGCCCAAATATCCTCACTGACTCTCTTTAGCGGGAAATATATTCTCCGGACGGCTCACTCACTGTACGAAATACGCAATGCCTGGGTGTTACAGTCAGGGTTTATACAACTACGTATTTCCACAGTAATGATATGTGTTTAATCTCGCTGGTTATTGGACATTGCCAAGGCAGGCTTCCGCAACCGCGGTATTATTCTCATGGAAATTTATGCATTAGATTCCGGGGTTCTCAGCCACGCAATCTGATTGAAAACCATTGCTCAGACCCGCACCCGCCGATTTTATTCCTATTGCCTTCCCCTCCATTGCCCCGCCTAGTTTCACCTTACGTATTCGTTTCTGTCTCTGTATTATTCAACGTGATGTAGAACAAGACGTTTGCGCCGTGTTCACGCATGCAAAGAAGAAGGCGGACCTGAGGTATCTGAAGACCGGATGACTGAGCATGTCAGCCTTCCGGTCTAGCAATCCCGCGGAGTGACTTAGGATTGACAGGAGCAGTGTATTTCGAAACCTCGGGGAGGAATTTTTCTTTTCTTCTTCATTGAAGATATTTCTTTGTTTCTGATAGAAAGAGGATACGTCACGACAAACGGACATACCAAAAATAACCCACCCTTCGAAACTGACTAGTTTCCAAATTTCACATACCTTTACATTTTATAATATATGTAAATTAATATACATTGTCATATGTGTATATATATATATATATATATATATATATATATATGTTTGTGTGTGTGTGTGTGACACTGCTGCCGATAACTTAGGTTGCCAAACAGAATGTAAATTTTTTTACTTTTAAATTTGATCATCGCCTGCTCAATAACAGCATTGAAGCAAATCTTAAGCCCGTATATTACTTAAGTTTTCTTGTTTAATTTCTAATAACTTTAGAACCGTCGTCGGGAGAAAAGGGATAAAAGTGGCGTATTCATTATGTTGGTAGATATTTTCCCGTCAAGGAAAGTGTAGCACAAATTACCCTAATACTGACTTATTACTGAAGGTTCAGTATATATATATATATATATATATATATATATATATATATATATATATATATATATATATATATATGTTCCGACGGAAGACTGCGTGTTAGTTCAGTATCTGGGGCATAGAAGTTGCGATGTTGCTGTTAAATTCAAAATACTTCCAATCAGAAGATCACCACTAACTTTCCTAGGCTCGCATTAAAAATACCTATTCATTCACATAATCTTTCATACGCACATCTCGCAATGCCGAACATATATCAGTTCCTCCACAATCACCTGCCGCTAAGTGTGTTCAAGACTCTAAAATCATTAACTAGATTTTTTTCCATATAACATACTCTGTTTTGATATAAAACAAGTCTGAAACAAAAGAAACACAATTGCGAAAATTTACTTTAAAAAACGAATGAAACGAAGAAAAGTATTTATAATCTTTATTTCTACCAATTTAAAAATTGAACACATTATCTCACTTAAGGTTACATTTAAAAATAATTTCCGACGTTGTTAAAATGTCATTAATAATATTTTATTGAAATTTTTTTTGTGGGTAGTCTGTATTTCAATTTTAATTTCTGATATAAAGTTTAAAGTCTAAACAATTAGAAGCTGAGTATTTACCGCTGGTAAAAAAGTGCTAGATTCAAAATAAATTGCAATATATCAGTCGTGTGACTTGAAAAAAATTAATCAACTAAATCGAATTTTATTTTTAAAATACATAGTTTTAAATTGTATTAATAGTGATTTTCAGTTACAGTTAACAAACAAGTTACGATAAAAGTTATTATTTAAAGAATTCGGTATTTATATAAAGTTATCACTGGAATCATGTCACGAATCAATAAATAATCACCAAAAAATCTTAAATTCTTTTACGATTTGAAGTTTCCAAAGTTCAACTGTTAGAAGGCAGATATCATTCCAGAGTTCAACTGTTAAAAGGCATAGAGCATTCCAGAGTTAAACTGTTAGAAGGCAGAGAGCATTTCAGAGTTCAACTGTTAGAAGGTAGAGAGCATTCCAGAGTTCAACTGTTAGAAGGCAGAGAACATTCCAGAGTTCAACTGTTAGAAGGCAGAGAGCATTAAAGATTTCAATTTATATAGCTACGAGGTTTGCGTAGCATCCTAGGTTAAAGATTTTTTCGCTGGAAATCTTTAATTATAATTTTTTTTTGCCACAAGATGTTATCTAAAGTGTTTCGAAATCACTGCCATGGAAGGGTGTAATTAATAGTTTCCAACATTTTCTTAGGTTTTTAAAGCGGCGTTATATTTCTTACAAATTTCAGCTTTGGTGGTGAATTTTCCTTACGAGCACCTTGATCTTAAAAAAAAAAAACTTCATAAATTTGGCTTGGAATATCAATGATATAGTATTTCAACGATTCGTTTGACAGTTTACAGAACCAATTGCTTAAATAGGTAACAGTTGTCGTTTAAAATGTGTACTCTATTTTACAATTGTTAAGAGGAGTAATGCAATATTTAATTAATTAGCTTTTCCCTGCCAATTAATAGGGACTGAAACCATTTAAATGCTGTTAATCGGATTAACCGGATTTCAAAGTGTTAACTATTTTCTGCCAGTTAACAGGAGTTGTGCGTTAATATTCTGCAGTAGTTAACAGTAGCCACAAGAAGAAATGTCAATCACTGTTCTGCTACATTTGGGTACAAAATATATGCCAAATATTGAAAACCATTTAGTGAATGTCTCGGTTACGGAAATATAATAGCTAACATAAACACGATTAAAAAAACATTACTTCGTAAATTCTACTGAGCATTGCTCCGTAAGTGTTGGATCAATGGAATCTAAACTGAATAAATGTATGCCGCCATATTTCAGTGAAAACGTAATAAGTACAGTGTGATTGCCATAAAATATTTATTGGACTTGTAACAGTGTGCACGTTGACATTGTGCGAATATTTACACGGCCTAAATAAAAAAAAAGATTAAGCCATGTCAATGAAACAATGGCGTTTGCTTCACGCTGTGATGTGAGAACAAATGTAACGCATTTAATGTTGAGGATCAATGATTAACACCTACATGAAACGTCATAGAAACCTAATGAATTTTCTGAGAGTAACATAGCTAACTACATTCCCGTGTGTTATCACTAGGTAATCAGTGGAGGATTTAATGGGGTGAAATACATTTGACAAGAAACTTAAGAGAATAATAAGACAAAATATCCCTTTTATAATACCAATAGGACTTTTAAAATAAATATATGGGTTAGCACTTCTTTGAATATTAAAATTATATATCCAATGGATTTCATTGTAAAATATAAATATAAACAATCTTGACGAGTACACTGAAGTCCAAAAAAAATCTTTATTAATTTAGGACAACGAAGTCTCCATTTCTGGTTACATTTTTGTCAACAATTTATTTTTAGCAGACGATAACATTATTTTGCACCAACTCGTTTTTGAGTGACTATGAAATATTAATTTGATCTATTACTCATTAACAATATTTCAAATTTAAATAATATTTTCTTTCACTGATAGTACACTTACGTACGTCATGTACTCATCTTACTTTTTATCCTATTTACAAACGAATAAAAATTCAAAGGAGAGCTTTTAAATTAAAAAAAACTCTGTCATTTCAGTTAATTCTGATAGGCAACCCACGAAATCCGGTTAGTCATGTTTCAAGAGAACATTTTTGCTTTAGCGAGATGACTGTTAACGCCCGTGTTGAAAAATGATTAGTTTTATTTAAGTTTCGGGAAAAATGAAATAACCTAGATAATGAACTTAAAAACTTTTATAAAAATGAGTAGGTTTAATTCCTCTATGAATTTTTCTAAATCCATGTTAACCAGAATATAAATTATGATTTTTAAGAAGACATAATTTTAATGACCTCTAAAATTTGTTTGCGATATTTTCAACATTGTCTCTCGTTCCTTTTTAGCAGAGTATTGAGCTAAGGCCGTTTATAGAGGAAAACAGGCCTATATCTCAGGACATTCTGGATATCGAGGCTATAAATAAGATAATTCCGTGTAAGCCACATAAGAGTACAAATTTTTATCCTGTTTAGAAACGCGTGAAATTATTTGTATGTGTCACAATGAATAGAACTGACTTGAAGGAGGCAAGGAAGTGACTCGCTGTCTTGCGCAAAGTTTGTACTTCGTCTTTAAGCGCGTTCCGCACGTCAGGGGAATGAATATACGAGTTCTCATTAGAGAGCTTGCAGGGGAACGAAAAATTTATAGCTTTCAGCAATATAGATATGACGGGCGTGGAACGGTTAATCAGAAACTAACATAAAATTTCAAAATAAGTTTAGAAAATTTATTACGAAAACGTTCTAATCTAAATACAGTTACATACGGAACCGCGACGAAGGGTTCTGTTATTTGCATCTGTATTTACCTTATTTATAGACAACACCAACTTCTATTGCAATCCTTTTATGGTCTTATGTTGTGCTTGGTACAAAAAGTTTGGTTCCTCCTACCGTAAGATTTTGTCAACGCCACCATATACGCACGCACGAGCACACACATACACACACACACTTTGTAGATTTACAAACCTGGGTAACAATACCTTGTAAACGTTATAAGAATCATATTTGTAGTAAAAATTCTTTTACAAACCAAGAATTTCTTTTAATTCGTGAAATTAAAGGGTATCACATTCTACGAAAAGTATTTCATTTTTAAAAACGCGAATTTTTTTACGAATAACATGATCTGTTAAATAATTACTGAATTCGGGGAGAGAGGGTAGAAATATTCCCTTATATAATGTTCGTTCGGGCGCAGGAAACTTCATTGCTCTTTACTATACTTCCCTAAGAATGACAAGGCTGTGCAATGACGTGCGTGTATTTTCCCCGCGAAATAATTTTTTTAAATCAACCTAACGGACTATAATATTTTGTGGAAACGTAACGACAGTAATATCTGTCCTGGCATTCATAAAACAGTAAGTATATCATGCAATTAAAGAAGTTCATTTGTGCAAACGTGCGCTCCGCTTACAGACTTTCGATGCTGTTTTGAAGCGGCAGTAATTATCTAAGTCACGAAACTTATTTATTCCTAAGACGTGATATTATGTAAAATATACAGGTCATATAGAATCGCTGTTATTGTTATCAAAACTGGTCAGTGCGTCCTAAAACAAAACATCCTGTAGTTAAAAATCGTGGTTATATCCACTTGTTAATAATACTACCCAGCAAACACAACCAGTTGGCAAATTTTCGGCCCGATGCCTGTTCTGTCGGCAACTGCCACTTCAATGCCAGAAGATAGCCATCTAACAACGGCGTGGTGTCTTTTTTGTGACAGATTGCAAGCCGTTAGAAAAAGACAACGGCCCGCTGTATTTTCTCGGATAACAGATTAATATCATCGAAAATATGTCGGCATGATATCTATCGCAGAGTACAACATGTTGAAAGCATCTTGAAAATATTTCTGGGCCGCGTCCCATACTGCACCTTTGTTTTTTCGGTAAGCTGGCCATGATCTAATTTATTCTGGCTCGGTAATGTTTTCGAGACAAGGATTTTTATCACAATAAAGATATAAATATTAAGTTTTTTGCCGACAAACTTTTGGAACATGTTTTGAATAGGCAAGATGTTAGCTGGCTGTTAATGGCATGGTGTCTTTTTTGAGACCATGTGTTAACCGTTAGCAAGTTTTTTTTTTATGTGTGTCACGTGGTATCCCATGGCATTTGTTGACTTTGAAATTTTTTTTGTTGGTACAACCATCCGATAGATATATTAAAAACTAACAAAATCAAATTTTGTTTGCAAGCTTTGAAGTAATTTGAATAATCCGTGTTAAAAAATTATTAATTATATTGTCATGGAATTTATACATTCCTTTATAATAATTTGTGATGTGATACATTTCAAATGACTAGAAAGCAACAGCAACTTACTCTGCAGTGTATAGGTTAGTATGCTGTACTATCAACTCAAAGGTATAGGTTAGTATGCTGTACTATCAACTCGAAGGTCTTAGGTTGGAGTCCCACATTCGGGAAGCCAGAGATTTTCATATAGTATCATGTTTTGGGAAGTAAATGAAATGAATTTATGTATAGAGGAAATTAGAATAACTAAAATTTTTAATCGGAAAGTTAATGTTGTTTTCATTGTTATACTGCTTATTTCTGGACATCATGTCGCTGCAGGCCCGGCATTATAACGACATCCAGCCGTCGCAGGCCCGGCATTGTAGCGAGATCCAGCAGTCGCAGACCCGGCATCATAACGACATCCAGCCCTCGCAGACTCGGCATCATAACGACATCCAGTCGTTGCAGGCCCGGTATCGTAACGCAAACCAGCCGTCGTAGGTCCGGCATCATAACGACATCCAGCCATCGCAGGCCCGGCATCGTAGCGACATCCAGCCATCGCAGGCCCGGCATTGTAACGACATCCAGCCATCGCAGGCCCGGCATCGTAACGACAACCAGCCGTCGTAGGCCCGGTATCGTAGCTAAATCGAGCCATCGAAGGTCCGGCATCGTAACGACATCCAGCCGTCGTAGGCCCGGCATCGTAACGACATCCAGCCATCACAGGCCCGGTATCGTAGCTACATCCAGCCATCGCAGGTCCAGCATCGTAACGACATCCACAACGGCTTTTATAATGATTTTTCTTGTAAATAAATAGTATGTGTGTATGTGTATATATATATACATTTCGCATATCACTTTTATTAAAGATCTCATCTGTATTAGTAGGTAGCATGCATGGATTTTGTTTATTCCGATTATATACGCCATTTTAAAATCTGTTAAGTTTAGTTTATCAATTAAAAAGACAATATTTTGGAACCTTAACGGCAGTTAATATATCCTTAGGATATGTAAAATTCATGGTTCATCACACTTTTTTGAATTAAACCTTTGGAAAATCACCCCAGGCATTACATGTTTGGTTGCTTCTTAAATATGTTGTGTATCAGAAGCCCTTTATAGCTGTGCTCATATAAAAGAATTTCGATCTTTTAAAATTGAATGCGTACTTAAATTTTACCAAAACATTATAACACTTCATTTGCAATAAGGGTGAATAGAAAAAGATAAAAAAATGTGTCTTGGTAATTCCTTAATAAGAAATCAATTTTTAATGAAAAATATCGTTAAAGTGAGAGCGCACAAATGCAGTGTGTTGTCCTTGTGGTGTAATATTCTAGGCTTGATTCGCATGTGGGAATCGTTCCGGACGATGGCAATGGTCGGCGGGTTTTCTCGGGAATCTCGCGTTTCCCCCGCCGTTACATTCCTGCGTCGCTCCACGCTCACCTCAAGCACCCTCATCGGCTCTTTCGACCTCGATGTTAGGAGACCCCCAAATCTCTTCATTCACTCACTCCCTCTTTCTAGGCTTGGTTAAGCTCTATTTGCAAGAGACGGAGGAATATTGTGAACGTAGAACTTGAACAGGACCTCAGAAAAGTTGTAAGTAACAGAAAATAAACTATAGTAATGAAATATACGAGTCTATGCCCGTAATTGAAATGTAATACCGCTTGGAGAGAGAAGGGATGTAACCGAAGATTTCCCACAAAAGACAGCCGCATACGTCACTCTATGGCCAAACATGCTTGGTCCTAAACCATTTCTGAGGAGATATCGAATTATGTAGACTTATTCCTGCATTAAAGGTACAAGAATCCCCTGGATGCCTCACAGAATGTAAGACGCCATATCATTTTCGTTTGGGTTGAAATCGATGAGATTAAACGGGTAATGAAAACAGATGATATCCTCGATTTTCAGGTAGTCATACGCCAGTGAAACCCCATGAGGACGCGCTTTGCCATCCATAATTAAAATCCTGATGCACTATTTCGGGTTATAATTACAATAGAGTCGATTATCCGAACGGCAATCAACCGAAACGTAAATCAATCGAACACGGACATATGGGAACGGAAAGGTATCTGCTGCAGTAAACTGAACGGGTGGGGCGCTCGGTTCAGCGACGAGTCAGTGATAGGTCATTGGTTGTTGTCTAGTACAGGAGTGCTCTTTACCCATGAGTCTGTGCGTTCGTCACCATGCTTTCAAATCAGCCGTCTTGTTAGTTCAGTGTATCCCGTGCAACCTTGAGCACTGTGAGTGGCTGTTGCGTTTGCCTTTACAGTAGTTTTTGTGGCTAAAGCCTGTTCACGATAAAGTGAGCACTTTTGAAATCAACCTTAGAAAAATGCCACTGACCCTGTCTGCGTGTATTTTAACGCGCGCACTGAGCGAGATGCGCCCAGTAAAGTTGGCAACGAAGGATGGAAAGTAGTCCCACAACTTAACGTCGAATAAAAAGTGTTAGATAACCATTTGCGATCACTTAAATTATTTCTTTCAATTTCTGAATTTTTAATTCATAGAATTGTAAAAAATGAGCAGATTTTTTTAATGTTTCCTTTCCTAATAATTCTACAGTTTCACGTTACCGACGCATGAATAAAGTGCTGAGGTCCTTGGCAATGTTAGTTTTACATAAGAGGGATGAAGACACGACGTGCATACGAGTAGGTCTTAAGCATGGCTTCCAAAAGTGCTCATTTTACCGTGAACAGCCTATACTCACGCATATTGTTGTTGTTTTTTTATTACATAGTACGTATAGTATGTGTATAGTGTAGTATTACGCATTAGTTTTGGTATGGTATCTTCAAATAAAATAAGCCGTGACGTTTTATCAATTGAAACAGAAGTTGATATCATTAAACTAATGGAAAATGATGAAACTGGAACTTCTGACGAATGTTCTTGATGTCGGGAATGTTACCATATCTGGTATTAAAAGAAAAAATTTTGAAATTCTTAAGTTTGTACCTTAACTCGATAGTGAAGATGAGTCGAAAAGAAAAAAAAAGGGAAAATAATGAAGGAACCGAAAGATGAGAAAGTGGAAGAAGCGATGTTTGTGTGATTCGTGCAAAGGAGAAGCAAGGGAGAGCTTGTCTCTGGTCCGTTAATATGTGAAAAGGCATTGAAATTAAAATTAAACTCTAAACTTAAGGGACTTGCTGATTTCAAGGCTAGCACCGGTCGGTGAAAGAACTTTAAATCGCCCCATGGTATCCGCGAGAGAGAGAGAGAGAGAGAGAGAGGTTGAAGGCGAATCCTTATCTGGTGATTTAACTGCCGCAAAAACAATTTAAAGTTACATTTTCTTCTCTTTTGGTAGATGCAGGTTATTTTTTGGATATGGTCTACAATCCTGATGGAACGGGCCATCCGCAAGTCACTGTCGTCTAAGAGGGAAAAAATGACGCCGGCCTTAAAGTCAGCAAAGAACGTACAACGATTATAATGTTGGAAATGCTACAGGTGCCAATTCGTTACCCCTCCCAATGATTGGAAAATCCTACAAGGCACAAAAAAAAACTTCTTTGAATAACAGAAGTATTTCTTAATTGGCATTCAAATGAATTTGTACCTAATGTAAAGGAATTAAAAAAAAAAAAAAAAAGAACACTGGCAAAGTTCTCCTTGTGATAGACAACGCACCAACACACCCGGAAGCAGACATATTTAATGCTGTTGACGAACATTTTAACATTGTTTTTTTACCAGAGATGGGGAGTATTTTCAATACCTGTTATCAGTAATAGGTATTGAGAACGAACAGGTATAGTCTGTTCCTTGCTTCTGGAAATACCTGTTACCATCCCCCCCCCCCTTGCCTGTTACTGATACTTGTATCTCGAAGCAGGAACAATCATTAGAGGAACTCGCTTGTTACTCGACACTCGTGCGATATCATTTCGTACCTGTTCCTGCCGTCTTATATTGGATTCTAATACTGAATACCAGTAACATTTACATGCAAGAATACTGTAAAATTGTTAACTTCATTTTGAACTCGTTCACCAACCACATCCCTGTAGTATCAATTTTCCATGTGATTTTTCCCCTTATAATTAGGCATCAATATATATGTCAAAATTTTTTTTTTTGCAATTAATTTCTCTATTCTTGAATAGCCCGTAGCTGCTATTTATAAACCCCCCCCCCCCTTCCCCGACGCGACTGGGAAACTGCTACCTAATGTCACTGTCCTACCAGGAGAACATGAAATGCGAGGAGGTATGGGGGCTACACGAAAGTAGAAGGTTTACTTGCCCCTTGCACTACAGACACAACTACCAGGAAGATATGCGCTACATAGAGGTAGCGGAAAATATTATCCCAGTACATGGCTAGTAACAGGTATTCGAGAACAAGGTGAGATTATGGAAAAATGCGGCCTAGCATACAGCTTACCCATAACAGATATTCTCAATCACAGGTACCAGCAACGCGTATCGAATGGCAACAGGAACAGGTACGGGGTGGTTACTGAGAAAAATACTGGTTTAGCTCATCTCTAGTTTTTACCCCGAATGTTGCAGCGTTTGTTCATCCTATGGACACAGGAGTCATCGAAAAATTGAAAAGAATGTATAAAAAAAAACAAGTCCTGCGCCGTTTACTACTGGCTGATGACAATGCAGAAAGTGTCGCTGAGTTTTCAGAAAAAAACTGAACATCAGAGACTGTTACTACAAGGTGACGGACGCTTGGAGCTCTTTGCCGAAAGAAAATCTAAAAACAAAAATAAAAACATAGAACAAGTAGTTAGAGAAAGCAGGAATAAGTTCGGAAATCACGATGGAAAAAATTATGCTGTAAACGAAATCGTACATATTTGCCAGGAAATTCCAGGATTTTCAGACTGTGACATTGAAGACACCCAAGAATGGCTTGCAAATGACAACGATCCTAGCTTCCAAACGTTAAGCGACGACGAAATCGTGTTATCTGTACAAGATCAAGAGGAACGTATGAGTGGCGATAAAGAGTGTGGTGGAGACATCAATGCAAGATAAATAATTAGTATCGTGAGTGTTTGCATCTGTGCTTGGGCTCAACAGTACTAGTTAATGTTACTAGTTCCCGGCTGGAATCAATCACTGCTCCCTGTTATAATGATTAACATTAAATTAAAAATAATTTTAGTCAAAACATAAAATTTGTCGTGATATAAAATTTGAAATTTATAGTTAGGCAATTTAAAATGAAGACAGATAAAACATGAAATTTGTAATATTCTAAAAATAAAAGCTATGTACTGTACATATCGACTGTACATGGGTACTCACACTGGATAAAATACCGCCAATTATTAAATACCAAACAAATCTACTACAACACTTAAAGAACATAAATATTTATGAATTATACTAGAAAAAAATGGCATTTATGTCATATATTAAATACATAACCACAAAAGTCAAAAAGCGAATTATTTTAACCTAAAAAAATAATTAAATTCTTTTGATATGTACTAAGAAATACAACACAGCACCTTTTGATGTAGTTATCACAATAGCAAAACAATTTCTTATATAAATTACGGCATCAAACTCGATAAACATGTACAAAATTAGCAAACTCAACGAAATATTCTGGAATAACATTACAGTAGTACGAATAGAAAGAAACAATACAATTTATTATAAACATAATGATAAAAAGAGAACTTGGAATTAAAACAAGAATTTGAAACAGTTCAACAACTATATTGGAAAACTCAATACATATCGGATATAAAAGACTGGTATTAACATTATGAAAAGGTTAGCTTGAAAGTTCTGGAATATATATATATATATCTGGATATACACAAGTCAACAGTTATTTATATAGGATTAACCAAATTAATACAAGTACATGACAACGTGGAGAAATTATAACAGTAGAACACCGTCTCTACACTTGCTCTTTATTCATTTAAGAAAGAAATAGAACAGAACAGGAGTTGGCTATGTATAATGAGAAGTGGCCTTTATTAAACAACAAAAATAAATATCATCAACCATGCCACACTAAAATTAAACACTACATAAAAACAATAGTTGAATACGTACAAACAATAAATACAGACTTAGGCATAGAATAAGCTGCGAGGTTCGACACTTTAGGTTTAGGCTGAGTAGTTTTGATTGTTTTATGTTCATATCTAGATTATAAATTGTTCAAAATTTCTTTCATATTATTTATATAATAATATGTAAATTATAAATGTTGGTTAGTTTTGGGTATTTGTTTTATTTGTATTGTTGTTATATCCTTAACAAGATACAAAATGATAAACAATATTTTTTTAAAGGAATTGTGTTTTGAGTTTTGTAGTGTTTTTGTGTCATGTTTTTTTTTTAAGCAGGAAAATATGCAAATTAATATAAAGAATTAATTAATTTAAAAGAAAGCAATGGGGTAGGGGCTGGTTTCCGGGTGGCCACCTCCTCGTGGTGCCCCCTGGGCTGAGCGTTCGGGAGCATAACTCCAGCCCCTTCAGCTGTGGAAATAAAGGTGAGATATCGGAATGGAAGCAAAAGGCAGGGGAACAAAGATCAAAAATAAAATCATACAAATTAAAAATAACTCCACCGCACTCGGGTTGTGTGGTGAACTCTGGCCCTGGGATCCCCGCCCGAATTATTTTCCGGTGGTGTCCCTGGATGGAAGGATCTTCATCGAGAGTAGTGGATGCTGAACTCAGATACATGACAGGGATGGCCGTGTGCCTGGAGGTGCAAGACCTGGTGCTCATGTAACCGCCTGGACTGGACCGATAGCCTGGACCACTAAGTGACCACTAGTTTGGGCCATTCTGATGGGTAAGTGGAGCCTGGGGCGGCACTTAAAGTGACAGGATAAGTTCACCTGAACGATTGGAACATAATTAAAATAATAAAAACTTTTGGTATATAAAAAATGCTCAGGCGAATAGCCACCTTCCCGGTCCGGGAACCCCAGATTCCCAATCCCAACAAATAGTAATAACCCAATAAAATTGTTAGCCCTTCTTTCCTATCCTAAAATGTAATAAAGTTTCACTTGGTAGTGATTTTTTATAGTTTTTTAATTATTTTATTTTATCGTTAGTTACAAATATAATTTTTTTCCTATAAATAGTAGACAGAATAGTAATAATATAAAGAAAATAATAAATTCCAAACAAGTTATTTCCTACCTTCCCTTGAATGCATCATCAAAAACACATCTCATAAAATGCCCAATTATTGGACTTGGTGTCAAACGAATGACAAAGACATCAATACCTAATAAATAATTGTGCATAGTACAACAACAACACATAGAACATAACATAAACATAATTAAATAACAACATCAATATTAACAACGTGACACTGACACAAATACAACACTAACACAGACATCGACCCAATAAAATCATGTACACATCAAACAAACATCAGCCTTCTGTCTCCACTAGGGAAAATAGGGTAGAATGAGATGTCCGAGGGAAGGAGATAGAGGTACCCATTTTAAGGTTTGACTTTGATTTTATAAAATTGACGTAGCTTTCATTTTTAGAATATTACAACTTTCATATTTTATCTCTTCGTTTTAAATTACCTAACTATAAATTTTAAATTTTATATCACGACGAATTTTATGTTTTGACTAAAATTATTTTTTATTTAATGTTAATCATTATAACAGGGACCAGTAATTGATTCCAGCCGGTAACTAGTAACATTAACTAGTACTGTTGCACCCAAGCACAGATGCAAACACTCGCGATACTAATTATTTATCTAGTATTACCTCTGTTGAATAACGTAAAAGAATTAAACGTCATTTTGCATTACACAAAACAATAAGTGAGGTCGTCGACGATAAAATACTATGTTCTACGACTTAATTCATTGCTTTATTACAATTCACGCCCAATACAACCGGACATCACAACCCGCTACAACGTCTCAAACATCTGTTTTATCTGCTCAACCCCTCAACCTAATACCTCATCAAGTCATATCACGTGGTTCCCCGCGTCATTGCTAAAGGGCATCGTCAACGTGATACCAAGACCCGGAGCACGTACTTCAGGGCGTCACCCCTCTACCCCCCCCCTCCCCAGGAGCGCGTGCCTAATTGGTACATATTTTCCAACGTATACCAATAATCAACAAGATTACTGGACCGCCTGACCATCGACATTCATCTACATGTGATCGCCAGTCAGCACAGATTTACAACCACTATCAGTATTGTACTAATTTCGAACATAAGTCTTAAGGCAAACCTCCAGTTTGTTACTAAGGCAACTCTCTAGATTATATTCACATTATTATACAATAACGCTTAATATTGAACCCTGATATTTCCTCTTATCGAGGATGTAGCATGTGGGGCACGACAGTATCTTTGGTATTTGTTTGCTTATTTAAGGAATCTTATTAATTTTTTCTTGTAACCAATTATCCTACCTCAAATTAAAATGCAGTGTTCATTTATCCGAACGTTTGAATTTCCGAAACATCCCCGGTCCCAAATTAGTTCGGATATTCGACTCTCTGCTGTATCATACAGCTGGCCTGCTACAGAGGTGCGATAGAAAACACGAATCGGGTATGTGAGTCCAACCTCAGTTCGTCTCATGTTAAGATGTCACCACTTTCTAAACAGTGCTCCTCAATTGTGTTTTGATCCTTAACTGGTATTATTTGAATTGTCACGCTAGTGGCATGGCATGGGTTAGATTGACCCTGATATATTTCATTTCCTGCCACGATAGGGTCATAAACAGAAACTAAAATATATCTTGTGATTATTTATTATGTATTTGACATGAATCATGCAAAAAGAACTGAAGATGTGTTCCACGGAGATCTGAGCAGCACTAAACCAGCTTGGGCCCAAGGGCTACCTGGACTATATTTGCTTATCCGTCATCTGTAAACACGCCAAGAATAGCAGCGGAGAATGAAAATGGACTCGCACGTAAACAGTAACAGCACTACTACTGCTCTCTAAAAATCGAAATAGTTAAAACTGCTAAAAATCAGAGAATTTGACTGCAGATATGCTGAAACTGCTTTACTCGAATCAGTAAAATTCTAATGAATTTTTCATTTGCTGGTATTCTATTATTACAGAGTGAGTTCTGTTGATTCCCAGAGAATTTCACTGGTGGGGTAGCAAAACTTCAATGCATCATATTGATTTACGAGTAGATAAGAATTCATTAACAGAAAAATTAAGTAAAATATTTCTACTGATTCAGATTTAGAGTATACTTTCAGGTCCACGCTCAGTGTTCGCTGAACCTCGATGACCGGGCAGTTTTGAAGGCATCGATAAATCGAATCTATCTCTCAGGCCTCCGAGTAAGCAGTGGATTGGAGGCATTTGGGCGGTTTTAATCAGTGTTATGATGGCCGATGAGGGGGATAAAACGAAATGGAGTATCGCCGGAATACAATGGCGGGGAAAAGGGAATCCCCGGAGAAAACCCGCCGACCAGCGCCATCGTTCGACACGATTCCCACGTGCGAAAGTCCGGGGGTGGCTCCGCTGGGAATCGAACCTGGTTCGCCTTGGTAGAATGCGAGTGCTCTATCCACTGCGTCACCGCGGCCCCTCCGGGCACGTACTTGGGAATTAATGTTCCGGTAGTTATTCTCGAAAATTTGGAAACGTTGCCTGGCAGTTTGGGCCAAACTACTGTCTTCTCATGGTCTCGTACTCCTTGAACATCAACTGCTGAAAGAACCGCTGACATCCACATTATATTGAAAGTTCCTCCAGACCGTCTATGTCTATATGACACATGTGTGACATGCAGGACTCAAGACACCATCCCCTGAGTTTGGCCAGCCTCAATTCACCCGATGATCCTTCCTTGTATAAACGACACTTTTGGTAAATGTCATAGTTCTTTGATACATTTGGGATGAATAAACAACAATGGCCACTTTACGAGTACACAAGATTTTCGCTCCATTTAAACATTGCCTTGTCTCTAGTCCTGCCCAATATGTGTATGTACATAATATGAAACCACTGATCATTTTCAGATCTAATACTATTTGAGCTATCATATTTCTGTTTCGCCTCTTGTTAATGTAAGTATTTTTCCTTGTTATTTATTTTTACCTATGTGTACACTATGTTATACCTGGTTAAGTGTAAGAGAACGCATTGAAGCCTCAACTTCGCCAGTATAAATATAGTCGAAATAAATAAATGTTTACAACGCTGGTTTGAGATCTACTTATACACCCCTAAGGCCTGGCCACACTTATTATGCAGAAAGTCTACTTTTTCGTATCATAATTTCAGTTCTATGTTTGATTGCAGAAAATTTAAAATTTAGTAGTTGCTTGATATTTTTTGAATCTAATTTTCGTTGTTTGTTATTTCATGATTGCAAAAAGGTACAAACTTATCGATAAAATATAAATATGTATCTGACGTTTTACAACTAGCAGATAACACACGATGGTAATTAAGCACAAAAATACTAGACCACTCCTAAAATGCCAATTTTCTGTAATCGCACATTGTCAGTAATTACTCACAATCTAAAATTATGGTACGAAAAATTATAATTTCGGTAAGAGAGGTCTAGATTATCCTTAATAGAGATATGGTCGTGAACTTAACACATTTTATTTTTAATGCTTCCTAAGCAGTGAAATCAAAATTTGCCTTTTATTTCACTTTTAAACCTGGTTACAGATAATTAATTGTTTTTGAGATATGCGAGGACTTTGGATTTATATGTTGGATAAAAAGTAATCAACACAAATTACATATCAGCACGGAAACGCTCTGAAAATTACCATAACGTGATTGATTTTTTTTCTTATTAAAATCGTAATTTTTCTTTTTTGCGTGTATGGCGAGTATTAATTTGTGACATACATGACCATTTCTGAAAACATATTTATGTTCGTAAATGATGCTTAAAACCAACTTCTCAATACACTGTTACTTATAACCTTACGGGTATTATAGCCTTCATAAATGGAATTATTGCTTTGCAAGTTTCTGAATCACACGGTAATTGTGTATACACACCGGTAAAGGGTAAACTCTATTGGTCTTTAATTTTAACTCAAGACTTTGTTAAAATTATTAAATATTGTGTACATTGCATTCTGGTGTAAAAAGAGACCTCATTTCACCATAACCAGTTTCCTGTTCTCCGAAACGTGTTATGAAGGCGTAGAGACAAATCCCGTTTCAGCTTACGCATAAATAATAGCCGCATCATTATCCACAATGATCTTGCGAGAGAAATCGTGGAAAGTATATTCATACCGGGTACAAAACGTCAGTGCAAGGTTTCGTGGTATGATTTACTTTAGTGCGTGAAAGTAAACCGCCTGTATAGTGTAGTGCGATTAAAAACGCCCGTAATGTCAGCGGCATTTTAGAATGGTAAAGCTGGCATCCCCCCAGGGCGGCCCTCGGGCCAAATTTCAGCATTTCAGCATGGGGCCACAGTAAGGCAAGCTCTAACTACGGGAGCGGTAGAACGATTGTAGAACGGATATTGTTGATGGCTTATCCTCAGGGCACCATTAAAACTTTATAAACAATGCCACTAAATTCGCGCCCACGGCCAACACCAAGTGAATCCTGCACGGGTGTGGAGATGAGAAACCAGCGGGAAGTTTCCTTAATACGGCATTTTATAGGCTGTTGGCGGTAAATTTTGCACTTTCTAAAGAAACATTTGGAAATGTAATACTGCTTAATGTAACTACAGTGCACTCAAGCAAGCAGGTTCCTAGGAAAGTTGGCAATATGTTAATAATAATAGTACTTATAGTCCGTTCACGGTAACTTCACACTTATCTGAAGCCCTGCTAAAGTTATACTTCCGGGATATTCCTCCACCTCGTGGAAACTAAATTTAACAATGTTTGGAAAATGATACCAAAGGACAACGCATCGCATTCGTGCGCAATCAGTTGTTATAATGTTTCACATGTGAACTAATTATTACTAGGCGTTACCAACATGCTTTTTTACTCATTGTTTTTATACATATTATTTAAAAATTAAGCATGATAGTTTATATATGAGATATAAATAACATTTAAATTTAACCTAAAATAAGTTACTTTTATAAACACAAGTGTAAAATTCTTGTGATACAAGGAATGTTTAGGAAATACCTAAACACGTCATGCATGGGGTGATTTTTCAAAAGTTTGATTTAAAAAGTGTGAAGGAACCGCGAATAAACTATAACGCCTACTTTACATACTGCGAGTTTAATGTTTATATTTTTTGCATATGAAGTAATGATTTATATGTATACACACATTTTCTTTTTCAACAATTCCACGAATTTACTTGGATGGCGTAAGAATGAAGTTAAGAGACCCGTAGTAGTGTAGGTATATATATATATATATATATATATATATATATATATATATATATATATATATATATATATATATATATATATATATATGTGTGTGTGTGTGTGTGTATGTGTGTGTGTGTGTGTGTGTGTGTGTGTGTGTGTGTGTGTGTGTGTGTGTGTGTGTGTGTGTGTGTGTGTGTGCCAGAAGAATACAAAATGAGAAGTAAAAGTATATTTTAGGCATCCTTTACTACATTCAACTAACCTTTAATAAAAAAGCGCAAACAAACTTTCGAGCTGTATTTTCGAACGAAGGCAATCAAATGAGTGGCCTGACAAATATATGCAATCGATTTATCTAAATATTTTTTGTTGAAAGTCTAATATCTTTTGGCCTAACACAGAGATTTTGTTTATTTAAGCACGTAATTTGTTAGAAGAACAAAATTAATTTTGTTGCATTTCAAGTTTTCTTTACTGAACGAAATATTCTGTTGTGGCGACTAGATATATACTTTTAGGCCCTATACAAACAAATATTTTGCCAGCTGGAAGAAACCTATCTCTCAGTGCAGATGTTTTTATTTTGAACATTTCTACACATACTTAATGAGTTCAGCCCGCCATTGCATTTCTCAATCAACACTCTTATTGTAGTCTATTCGCGGTTTCTTCAAACATTTTTTATCAAACCGCCGAAAAATCACCCCATGTGTGTCGTGTTCAGTTATTACCTAGATACGCCATGCATCACAACCGTTTTATACACCTGTTAACATAGAAGTACTTTATGCTTCGGTAAAATGAAGTTTAACCCATACTTTATTTACAAATTATGTTATTTAAATTATAATATATATGAATAGGAATTGCGAGTTGTTGTCTATGTAGTTTATTGCCTAAAATCGTTTTGTTTAAAAAAAAAAAAATGGAAATTACTATGCAATACATTTGGAAAAACAATGTCAAAGTTGTTTATATTTGGCAAGTTTATATGTTTCAGTAAACTTCGCCAGCCTTCATTTCAACTGTGAGTGCACATCATTACCGTTACTGAGCAAATTTCTTTCCATGTAATCAGTAGTCTAGAACAAGTGTTTGCTTTGAAGAGAACGACTTAGCATCTATCCACGATCCGCTTATTTTAATCGCAAATCTTCTAGTAAATATATGTTTTATTTCTATACTTTATGATAAAGCGAAGTGGCGCACTATTAATTGAACCTAAATCGGAAATGTAAATTGAAACTGCGAAAGAGAAACAATGCTATTAATCATTTACGCGCCTAAAGAACTGTTGGGTTACCATACGCTCATTTAACTCGTCTATTTGCTCACAGCCGTGTCTTAGAAAGGAAATCATTGTTCCTACTTTAAGCATCTCCGTGGAGTAATCTTATTATTGTGCTGTAAAATAAAATGAGACAACAACGGTTGTAACAACGCGATTTTTCAGTTATTATTACAATATTATTAATAGCTTTGGATTTTGGATAATTATTTGTCGTTAAGATTAAGTAAGATAATTTCCAAATTACGATTTAATGTAGGTATGATTCATGACAAGTGCAATGAAATTTTGGTTATGTCACGAGTTTATTGATGTAGATGTAATTTAGAGGTTATGGCGATTGTTATGGTTAACTCATTTTGTTTCAAGTATTGCATTGTTTAATTTATCAGATACAGGTTTAGAAGTTATTGTTCATTTGGTCCTTAGAGAGTAGCAAGTACTGAAATTTGTAAATCACGTGAAATTAAAGAAAAGTGCCCTGATCTGCTCTCGTCTCGCTATTGCTGATTGGATAGGTGGTGTGGCGTGGTCAGACGACAGCCTATCAGAGTGCAAGTAACAACAGAAGTGACGCTCAAGATCGCTGCCAGAAATACCGCAACCACCATCAAGAACGGAAGCGTGAGTCTAAGATTGAGAAGTTTCAAAGACGTAGTGAGTCTAAAGTTTAACGTGCGTGGCTAGCACCCGTCGCTTATCTTCTGTAACTGCTTCTGATTAAACATTTCCTTTTAAGAAATTACTTTCTCGCCCGCTCACGTGGCCACTAGAGTGTAGGGCAGCCTCGAGTTTGCCTTCTTCGTAAATTAATAAGCAAGCAGTTCATGGTCAACTGCCGCAAGGTGTTTTAAATTTCATCCTCGATAATGCAAGACGAGCGATCTTTGTCTAAATTGTTGGAGGGAAAGAAAGAGTTAATAAAAAAAAGGAGAACATAATTTCGGCCTGTTAGTTCTACTGAAATGTTACACGGTGTTGGGAAAGTTTGTTTCTCGCGGCAAAAAATTACTCGGGCATGTGACACGAAAGAGTTATCAATTTGTTGTGATAGTATAAGTAAAAAGTAATTCATTGAAAACATTTATGAGAGTAATTTTTGCAGTGCTAGGTTCTCGTCTTATTAAAAAAAAACCTACTAGCCGGATTACGGTCTCCCAAATGTTGTGATAATCACTATGCTATATATTAGAAAAAAAATATAGCATATTCAAATGTAATTGTTTTATTCAGAACAGAAATGAAAGACGATATTTTTTTTCCAATTCATAAATTTTGTTTTTGAAACATAAATATCGCCGTAGAAAATTGTCAAAAAAAAAAAAAAAAAATTCTACAGTGTCCTTCTGTTCACGATATTTATTAATCTGTAAAACAGTGTTATAAACCATAGCGACAATTCTGTATCTTTCCTTAACAGATTGCTGTATTAAAATCCCATATCCGCTGGTTAAAAAGCCGAGTATAGGCTGTTCACTGTAAAGCGAGCATTTGTGAGGTCCTAGTTAATCTTTCCTTTCAGCCATTTCTTATCCTTTAACCACCTTTTTAAATAAATATTTGCCATGTAAGTAATAAACACAGTGTTTATATTGCACCGTACGCGAAAGTTTACGTCAAAGGTTAGAATAAAATATATTTATTGAGTATTATTTCCAATGAGTGGTCTTTCAAAAGTGCTCACTTTACCGTGAATAACCTACAAACAAATCACACGTGAAGCTTCTTTATGTTCTTTATGCTATTTACCCTCGTCATGTCTTCACGATGCTTCCTTATGGCCATTCATGACCTTGAAGAGTTTTAGATTTCCTACTAGGGAAGAGCCTTAACGGGTAGATTGAATCATTTTATGGAAGACGCCATAAGTGAGCGTATTAGCGTATGTAAACACCAGGAAGGAAAGAGACAGGGGAAGAAATTCACTTTTCCAATCGTAACGTAATTACTACGTCTAATTATTAGTGTTCGGGGTTGTTTTATGGTTAAAAGACATTATTTTCCCTCGTGGTTTTAAATACGCGCACGTAGTGTTTGATGTCACTAATTTTAACTTGTAAATGTTAAATGCCTTAACTTTCTCAGGATCATTATACGTACAATTTCGTTCAAATGTGCATATATAAGCATATGTCTATATGAAGAGTAGATGCTTATATTTAACTAGTTTTAATTAACACAAATATATATTTTTTGCATTCTGGATTCCATTTTGTGCAATTTAAATATATGCAGCATAGGCAGTTTCACTTTAAAAGTTATTTGTTTGTAGATTATTAATTCAGAAAATAAAAAATGAACAAAACGACATCTTACGAATCTATAGACGGGATGCACCCGTTTCGTCGTATTGAAGAACGACTCCGGAAATGAAATATACAACAAAGAGGAAGAGAGAAATAGTCATGAGCGCAATAAGAATTGACATTTAATGAAAAATCTCGTCACAGCGAGGGGAATACCAGACATTTCTTGATGACAGCTGGTATAAAGGGAGACGGCTCTTGCAATACAGCTGAGATATTGGATATCAGATATTAAGTGAGTTTGAAACACTATACGTAAGAACTAAAGAGAAATTACAATATCGTTCACAAAACACGATGTCTGACCGGGCGTAGAAAAATTATATGGAGTATCCACGAAAACTGAAGAGCCAAAATCACTCGTTAATATGTATACATTAATAATCTTTAATAAGTTGAGCCAAGAAACTCTGTAACATAATCCAAGTTTTTGGTTCATGAGAGACATAAAAACAATTGTGTGTATTCAAGTACCTGCTGAAAGAACGTACTGTAAAAAAAAATGGAAGGCAGAACAAAAACTCTGTTTTCAAATGTAAAATCGTCTGTTCGGAAAACATTTGCATTGTGTTGAGATAACCAAACTAAAAGGAATATACACCAACGGTATTTTCAATTGCTTTGCAAAGTACCTACTCGTGCTAATGGACCAATGTTAATAAATTTCAAGTAGTTAAAGACAGGCAGCTTTTAACAACAGCGCCGGAATGCAAGTGCAGGGGAAACGGGAGATTCCCGGGAAAACCTGCCGACAAACGGCATCGCTTGACACGATTCTGGCGCATCATGAAAAGTAAAGGTGTTAACAGTTTCTGAACTTTTTTTTAGAAAGGTTTTCGAACGGCCATATAAAGATTGTTTTTGAAAGGTGTAAGCCATTGAAACCTTATATTTTAATGGTGTGTCAGAATTGACGTACTCTTATCTGGTTGTGTAAAGAAGAAAAGCAATTTTCAGTCACATGTATAACAGTAAAAAAAAAAGTACCCCACCAACACACGTGATATAAATGAATATATAGCATAGCTCAGAGTATATTTCTGGAAAGAAAACTGAGAAACTGGTTTCGGGTACAGGTCGCTGAGCTCGGTCTGATGCGCCGTGTTCTTGTGCACTAATGCGCTAATGAAGACACTACGGAATAACGAGATACTGGACAAGGAAGATATTCACTGATATCGGTGGCTGCTGTATCGATGTCGAAAAGGAGATTATGTGTTTGTAGCTCGATGTCAGGACATTTATGTTAGGATTTCTTCTATATACAGATTATTTTGTAGAGTATTAGAGCTAATCGTGGCAGTGGAATATTGTAAATTGGTTTGTCGTAGGGGTCATAATACTTCGAACCCTTTGTATGCTTATATAAATTAAAATGATATTTATAACATAATATGATGAAGATTTTTGCTCTCCATGAGGATGTTTTAGATCGGACTGTTGTTAATTCTGTTAATCAATCTCCTGTACTGTATCCTCATAAAAAAAGTAAAATTTTAATTAGAGAATAAAATTGGGAATTTATGCCGTGATATTTACGAGACGCTCTCTCGGTTTACTCCATTACTTTACAATGGCACGAATCTAATTGAGTATCCCTGCCTATGCGTTATTAATTTTTAAAAAAAGTCCTTATTGTACAATGTGCTACAGTGAGGTCTCGTTTAACCGAAACCCTACCAACATAGTATTCGTCTTAATGGAATCGTTGCTTGAAAAACCATTCAAACCTACAGCATTTTAAATTTTCCTATTGTTTTGGTTTTGATTCAATACAAATTTATGTACTGCGCTGCCAATATGCTTCGTACAATGCAGCAGTAATGCATGTTTATGGTAGCCTATCTAGTATGCAAACTTGATGATTTTTTATCACAGTTAAAAGTAGATTTGTAAAATAAATCCTTCTGCGGACTTAAGAGATTAAATTTATCAACTTCATACTCCTACGTATTTTTTTCTTTACAAAAATGACGTTGTTGTACATTATTCCATATTAACTGAATTTTCCTTTAACCAATTTACCCCAGTTCCTATCAGCTTCGGTTCACGAGACTGTAGTGTATGTGTTTAATTAAAAAATATTTAAGTTTAGCAAGTGACGTTCTCAAGCATTGGTTGCCACTGATTTATAGTTCAATCGGTAGCATTATATCTCCCACTATGGGCCACTGATAGAACAAAGAATTCAGCTGACGTACAATACTATACATTACTGAGGTGCCAAATACAAAAAAAAAAAAAAACCTGCACTTCCACTCAAAACAGATCGTCCTTTTGCTGCACTAACAGAAACTGTAACTTACTAAAAAATTATGCACGAGCAGAAAAAATTTTCAGTGATGTAGCAAAAAAAGAAATATATGAGCCGGCAGTAACTCCCTAGTGGTCATATTTGTATCACAATAATCATTCCTGTCTATTATAATAAAAAAAAAAACTGTGTAATTGTTCAATGTGAATCTCTTTCAGGATAGAAATGAATGTCCATATTTTGTTGCCAATTCATAAATTTGGTTACTGAAACAAAAATTTGACTGTTGAAAGCTGGCAATGTCAGAAAAAATTGCTTTAGACCTAAGTAGCCCTCTGTTTACGATATATATTCTTCTATGAAAGGTGTTTCAAACCACAGCGAAAATGCTGTACGCTATCTGATTAGATTGCAGTATTAAAAACCTATATTCAGCTAGTAAAATTCAGAGTAAACCGAACAAAAACAAAGCTCGTTTCTTCTTTTTTTTCCATCGCATCTGCAATGCTTCGTTACGGGCCGAGGTAGCGTTGAAGAATTACATTTTTTTTTCGTATAAATACCCCGTAATCGCTACGTTACACACGCTCACGTAAAATTAATATTTCCAAATAAATTTTTTCCGCGAGGGAACGGTCAGCAGGACAGGTCCAGCGTGTGTGACATTTGAACGCTAATTACCCACCAAAAAAAAAAAAAAAAAAAAAAAAAAAAGGAAACTAAATCCACTTTAATAAATGTTATTACAATTTCCGAAACATTCTCACACACCTGCCAAACAGGACGTATTCGCATATTACCTGAGGACTTACGCCACCGAGAAGGCCACACTGCCGAACAAAAAATAACAAATACAGAAAATTAGCCAAATTTTTCATTAAAATATGATATCTTGAGGTCCAGGCACCGATAACGACAGTTGACCACTAACGTTACACTCTGAAAGAAAACCTTCTCGTAAACTTCCTGGACGCAGCGGAAGGTTTCAACCTAGTCGAGCTGCAAATATAGGAGTGTAAGGTGTCAATGCAATCCCTGTGTATTTTTCCTTTACATTAGCGAACGTTGAAACTCTACCATGGATGTATGAAGAAGAAAAAAAAACTTAAATCATCTACTCATTACCACTATGCGGATGCACTGACGTGGTAAATTTGCGATTAATTTCTTGGTGTTTATTAAAACCGTTACGCTGAAGAAGGTCCTGGCAAAGACTTTCTCAGTGCCCATGAATACAGAGTTCGTATTACCATTTCCTTCGGAGTAAATATTTCTCTTGAAAATCGTTATATCTAGATTTGCATGATTTGGATACACATCTAAACTCAAGGCTTATGCCTCGTTGTGTTATTCAAACCAAAAATAAATAAAAATGAAAACAACGCTTAAGAGGAGGACGTACTGAAATATGTTATGTGAAATAAATGTTTGCGCGAATACGCGTATCTCGGTAAATAAATGTTCTGCGAATACGCGTATCTCGGTAAATAAATGTTTGCGCGAATACGCGTATCTCGGTAAATAAATGTTCTGCGAATACGATTTGTTGTCACAAAGACAACAATTATATATACCCCTATTGTTTTTTTTTTTTACTTTCGTCATATTAAGTGTATTCTCGGAGAAAAAAAAAAATTCGTGAAAATGTTTAAATATCGCATTGTTATAGCTTGCGTGTGCAGTTTCCTTAAGTGACAAGGAAAAAGTACAAACATGTTGGCGTAGTTTATTCTGTCTGCTTTCATAGCGGGTAATAAAACCCCACTGTTACAAATATGATTCGCACAGTACAGCGTCACGACGACGGAAACACTGCACGTCTTGCGCGTAGGGGCGATGAGGCAGTAGGCGTGCGTGTTAGTGTCGCCCGTATCGCTCCCTCGTTTCTTGACCTTGGACGCGCAGCTCCATTCCCACTCTTAAAACTTCGCCAAACTACGGAGAATCGTCTCACATACAATACGAATGAATCACTGTTGTATTTATATAGCAATGTTGCGGTTTTTTTTTACTGTGTATTTATTATTCCTTGATAGCTTTTCTCGCTATCATCCTTACGAATTTGAAACTTCACAGTAGACCTAAATTTCTAATTATTTTTTAATTACGAAGAAAATCATTTTGATGAGTCTTGTTTCAAAAATCCGAAATTCACTATAAATGTCGACATTTTTTTTTTTTTCGATCATTGTTACTTGGCGATATTTACAGTATGCAGTGTGCCAGGTACTGGACGTAAAACAAACGTTACTGAACCACAACAAATAACGGCATTAACGTTACTGACGGCAGTGTCAACTTGCTAATCACTGAGCATCATCTCGGGTTTCCTGATTAATGCATTCCTGCAAGTAAACATTCCCGGCTCACCACGCGCAGTCATAGGCTTCAAGCTCGCGAGTAACTTCGGCGACGAACTCATTAGTCCAGTTCCTCCCCCCCCCCCCCCCCCGCGTCCATCGGGTGTGTGAAAAGCTGTCGTGGAATACTTACAACCACGCCAATAAGAGCAAGAAATCAACACGTGCTACAAAGTGGCGCTTGCCTATGAACACTGACTACGACAACAGCATTGTTGCACAGCAACTCATGATTTTTTTTAGCATTCATCAGTGGGAATTTACGATCAACCAATCGTATTTCACCTTCAGTAATATGCAGTACAGGTAAAATTGGCGCTATCGTAAAAGTACCTTTACGCTTAGATGTTCCTTCGACGCTAGGTCAAGTTTCACCTTGCATGTATTTTCCGTGTAGTAAAATCAACAATGGGAATACAAGCAAACGTGTGAGAATGCCGGCAACGGTATGTTTGGATGTAAACTGAAAAAACTACAATATCGTAAACAATCTCATTGAAGCTGAAGTCTGATAAAACGACAATTGGAAACATCCGGATATATAATGTCAAATATATGAAGGAATCTATATTGTGGTTGTGGCAATGGTTATTTTTATTGTAGCACCGCCTTAATGGCCCGGTTTTAACTCTTTTGTAGAAATTATTCGTATTCGTGTTATAATTTCGGATTCGTTGTAATTACAGACAATGTTCGATCATAGACAATTTACGTTTTAAGAGCTGTTTAATATTTTCGCGCTTAATTTTGATTGTGTGTTATCTGCTAGTTGTAAAAAGTCAGGAATGTGTTTACATATTATAAATAAGTTCCTGCTTTTTTTTTTGCAAGCAGGAAGTAACACACAATGAAAATTAGATACAAAAATATTTACGAATTGGTAAACTGGGAATTTTCTATAGTATAGGCTGTTCACGATAAAGTGAGCACTTTTTAAGGCCCTTCCAAACGGCATTAACCACAAATAAATACGTTTTGTTGCATCCTCAGACATTAACTTTTGATAGCGGTGAAAGTATACACAGTAGTTATTAGTCACGTGACAAGGCTAATATTAAAAAGTGGCGGAAAGGCAAGAAAAACTGGCTTAAAAGAAAAAAAAATTGGAAGGGTCTTAAAAAGTGCTCACTTCATCGTGAATAGCCTATAAAACATTTCCAATAATACCTGTAAAACTCAAATTAGGTCACGGAAACGAATAATTTCTGCTTAATAGGTGAAACGGAACCTTTGCGCTCAAGAGGCCTTTCTTTACGCGTAACCGCGCGCTGTGAGAACCCGACGTCGATTAGTAACGAAACAGTAATAACGAAAATAAAGATTAGAATTTCCTGTTTCCAACTAACTGCCTGCGGCTCACACATCTCGGGGTGTCGACACTCCTGCTTATATGAGCCGCGTCGAGTTATTAACGCTCGGCTCCCCCCTACCCCTTCACCACTGGGTTACGACGCTATGAGGAAACTATCCCCCCCCCCCCTCCCCACCTAACGACCCCGCCTCTCATTGGGCGAAGTGCCGGTCACTCCGTGGGCACACCACGCCTCCTTCCGTGCCAAGGTCGTCCGATGACGTCACCGGTGTCTGGCCACTCTAACGGGACGCAGCAAACAGCGGCAAACCGGATCCTTCCCAGGCTCTTTTTTTTATGCACCTCGAACTACGAGCCTCTCTTTCAGGAACAGGTGGTAGCCGGGTAATAATTATGTATTAAAACTGTAGCTCGATGAGCTGTGTTAAAGAGAAAGCCACGGTCACGCACAAGCGTCCGGTTCGAGTCCTAGGTAAGAGAAATAAATTTCAGAGCGTTGTCTGCCCTGTCCGCTAAACTGCGAGAGGACAACCTCGGTCAGAAAAGTTTGATTGAAAAACTGATCGACACGTCTGACAGATGTCTGCCTGCGAATATCATCGAAAAGGACTCGCTAATAAAGCGTTTCTGTAGAAACGGTGTAGACATTTACGGGCATCTCAGTAAATGTGTAACGCTAGAAATTGACATCTCTAAGGAAAGAAAAAAAATTAATATACCTTTAATGGCAATTTTTTTGATTTTGTCCTATGACGTACGTAAAAAAAAAATAATAATAACGAAACTGTCTCAAACTCAATGTTTAGAACTTGCCTGCTCAATTTCTCAATAGGAAGGCTGCGGTATAATTAGAAAGGAATTCGGCTACAGTGTTCATGTCATTGCCTCAGAATTCCGTAGCATACTTGCTCGCTAAGAGCCTGGTGTGACTTTGTTGGGATTAAAAATTTTACCAGAATGTCGCCTTAAGAAACGTTTCACTTCCCAAGACTGTCTTTCATGGTCTACTTCAGTTACTGATGTGCGTTTCTTTGAAAGCGGGAACTACTAAAACGGATGACTGCGTTAGCTTATGTAGAACAATTTCAGTACAGGATATCAAAATCAATTTAGGGATGGCTGTGGCACAGTTATATTAAATTTTATGTATTTTACGTTTACTTGGAATCCTATCACCACCTTGGAAATATTTTTAGTGAAGTGAAGGAGTCTTAATTTAGCTGAAATTGGTGGGCATTTAAAATACATTCATAAAATGATTGGCCGCAATTTTAAACGATTGGATGACATTAAAAACGTATTACACTAACATACAGATGTTCTTGCCGAAAGAAAGTAACACAGAACAAAATCTCCGACCATACTAAACTCTCTCGACTTAACGAACAGAATTCTGAAACAGAATACATCGTGAAGAAAAAAAAGATCAGACCTGATGAAACCTGCTCTGTGGGGGCCAATACTGGCTCACGAAAAATATATGAAATTTCTTACGTGGTAGAAATTATTTGGAAAATACATGGGACAAAGTGCATTCTCCACAACCACTCTATAACGTTACAGGGTCATAGTTGAGAGTCTCGTGCAGACGAGTTGCCGAAGGGAGACTACCTTACAGTTCAGTTCCTTGTGCGTGGATGCAAGGTGGTATGTGATGCGCCCTTCCTTTTGTCATCCTTGCCTCTTCCACGCTCCTAGACATTGGAAACAACAAACGTCATGGAGGACGGTGCCTGTAGCATCGTGCTCGATTGGTATGGCGGCCGGATAGATGTGGAGTCAAGTGCAAACTTTCCACATGATTAAAGTTTACTGAACACCGACCCGTTAACCACGTGGTCTAAAAGCCCGCTGCAGTCAGGAGTTCTCGGAAACTTCAACCTCTGTCCATGAACACGAGAAATAAAGCCCACACTTTGACTTCTAACCTATCGGTGATGAAGAGCCTGGTTTTGTTGACATGACACGTGACGCGTATTAATAACGAGGATCCAAGACCGAACTTCATGGTTAAGACTGAAAACCTGGAAACTGTTTCCCATTTTATCTTTGGCCGATGAGGTTTTTTTTTTTTTTTTTTTTTTTTTTCTCCCGATAATCAAATATTCATATTCCTTGTACCTAGAAGTCACTTCATCACGGAATTCTTCAGAGAGTCCTACCGCATCACGCTTTCCTTCCTCGGCAGTTTTCATTTCGTTCCTTTCCACGCAGAATAAGTGAAAAAAGTATGGCAATAGTTTTAATACAGAAAGTGTTTTCAATTGAATGTCCTTCACCTCCTCTCCCTGTTGGAGGTATCACGACATTTAATGCTGCGATAATTACGTATAGGAAGTTCATGGTAAATTGATAAATTTTGAAGGAACTGCTTAAGATGTAATGGTACGCACATTGTACTGTGCATTCTCCCAGTGCATGTAAAATTAACGTAGCCTTGGGCACAATAAGTTCATTCATACGTCGGGCGAGTGAAAATGGGAATTATTACAAAAGGAAACATTTTCACTAATGTAAACGTTATTACCCTTATGCGTAAAAAAAAAAAAAAAAAAAGCTAAAGAAATATTTACATTATTCACACATTTCTCGAAATATTTTTAGTTCAACGTTTAGACATGGAAATATTTTCTCTCCGTAGGCGCTTCCCAGTCAGTGCACTCGTCAAAATATATGCCGGTGGAGGCAGTGAAAATATATGCCGGTGGAGGCAGTGAAAATCCCCTTAAGCACCTGTCACACTGTCAGATTTTTTCCATCAAACTGCTTCCAATAAGTTTGGTCAAATAAAGTTGGATAGTTATGACATCATCGAAACGTCATAAACGCCGGCATATTTGTCTTAGAGTGTTCAATAGCTTCAGTTTCCATCAAAATTTTGAAGATTGGACAGGTTCTAAAATTTATTTGGAGTTTGGCGGTCTCAGCTAATCAAAATTGTGCACTGTAAAAATAAACGTAAAGAGACTTTAAAATAGCGAAAAAAATGGCTGGAAACGAAGTAGGTTATGAAGATAAAGTTATGTAGAATGAATCTGCCTGAGCATGAATGCTATTGTTAGTGAATATTGCACACAATATTGCGAACTCAGAGGCATAAAATTTCATTGTGCAGGAAAAATTCCTGGTAAATAAAATTTGAACTAAGTAAAGAAGCGGAAATAAATTACAAAATTCCTCACATTTCTTCCTGTAATGGACTGCATGGAAAAACAAAAAGCAATATCTTAATATGAAAATAATTTTAAAATAATTATTCAAATGAAATTTTCCCACTAAAAAATTCAACAGTGTGACACATTTACAATCACAGTAAAGACTATTTTATAAAACTGTTGGAAGGAAAAATTCGATGGTCGTATTTTCTCTTAAAACTTAATTGTCAAATATGGTTGTAGTTGAAAATTTGACGGTGTGACAGGGGCTTAAGGCCGATTTCAAAAGTACTCAATTAATAGTGAACAACCTGTAGCACACTTGACTTAATGTTGCAACAAGACACACCCTTTCACGCAATAGACGTTACTCAAGGTCACGCAGTTACGTAAACGTTTTCTTGGTCAACTTTCTTGGTCAACAAGACTTCACACACTTGACGTGACAAAGCTATAAAAAGTATTTGTCGAGTCTGTAGTTGTTTAAAGAACTAACCCAGTGAATAGGTCGTGCGCCGTTGGATGACGCTGCTGGAAAAAAATGCGTTACCGAATACATCCGGAGTGTTCAAAAATGTGGAATCAAAATTATTAATCTAATTTTTTTTTATCATTAGCGTTGGGCGAAGAAGGAAATCACTCTGCTGGTCAGTCACCGAAATATATCATTAAGAAGTGATTGGGGATTTAAGCCGTTTAGTTCCTAACGTTCTTCAAATTATCCATCACTGTGTGACCAAATATTTTCAAATTTAAAGAGACAAGTACGACAAACAGCCAAATGGCCGATCTAGGAGTGCCTTTAATGAAGAGATCATTAGGGCCAGCTGATTTTGGCAAAAATATTTACGCGGAGGCTATACTTAAATATGCTATGTGCACGCTTGTAGTCTTCATTTGCTATTGGTCGCTTTCCTTCGGTGATGAGAGTCTGCTACATGAGAGAGCCAATCCGAATCAAGTTTCTCCGATGCTGACCGTCCGCGATTCGCGGGCAGAAAGACAAGACGCGTAACAATTCAAATGAGCCAATCACGAAAGCGCTTCTGAACCGAAGTGCGTAGGAACACAACCTGTCCTGAGATCTTTTCGCGAAAAACAGGTGCCTCTAGAGATCGTACTGTAACGATGTAATCGACTGATTTTTCGTCCTCTGAGCATGTCACCAACATTGACCTACCCCACACAAACACAGCGGTCAGTTCACACGGTCAAGATAAGCGTGTTAGCTCATATTTTAATTTTCATAAGACAAACACTTTTATAACAACATAATACTTTCACAAAATTGAATTTAATTAGAATTGCGCCTCAAAGTTGTTAGAGTGAGTGTAAAAACCTCTCAAAGTGCCTCTTTACTAAACAGTTTTCTAACCTCACATCCTGATAGTGATACTGGCAGAAAAGCAGTTCAATGTTGGGGCACAGAGCCTTATATTTCATATCTAGCGCGATCGCTCTACTCCATAGCCACTCTTCTGGAAAGACATGCATTGCTGATTCAGCGTCGCACGTAAGATAGCTAGGAACACCCGAATTTCGCGAAAAAGATTTCTGCGCATGCTAGACTTCAATACTCTACTAGCGTACCAGCAGTTTCCTTTTGTTTATTGGCTGCGTGTGAGTGCGAGAAGACATTTTCTTAGATGACTGGCCAATCAGAATTAAGTTTTTCCGCTACTGTGCGTCTCTGATTCGTGGGCAGACACTTAAGACGCGTAACTTCTACGTAACCAAGCTAAAGTGTCACGAAATACAACTGGTCGTGAAATCTTTTCGCGAAATTCGGGTGCCCTAAAGATAGCTTATAAGTATTCATTTATTCAGTTTAATATGTGGTTTTCGGCAAAGGTACAGCTCCAATTTTTACGTTAATTTTGTGTTTTTAGAAATCGTGAAGTCAAAAGTGTTTTAATAGGACGCCGCACTTCATAAGGAACAGCATGTTGACAGCAAACTTAAAGTCAAGACTTAAAGTCAAATGGTAAAAATTTCAGTTGATTTAAGGCCTTAAAGCAACATTTTGTAGAGCATCCTTTCCTTTCAAGTAGTCCCAATGTGTTGTTATTGGTTATTTACGGTTTGAAGCACCGCTAGTTTTTGCAGGTAGCAGAGAGATATACCCGAGTAAGAAATTGCAGAAAGGATAAATTAAGCTGTTTTTTTTTTCCTAACCTACTTACCAGGTAAATGTGAATCAGAAGAAGGTATACCTGACAGATATTTTTTTTAAATATCTGCTCATTGGGTATTTTCGACTGATACCCTTTGCCTTACCCTATCGTGCTCAGAATGACTCTGCACAATTGATCGGGCACTTGTTGGAACCGTGCGATTACGTAAAGGTCGTTTCCGATTGGCGGATGACTGTCGTGAAAGGGAAAACAAGGAGGGGAGGTAGGGAACTGAATCTGGTGAATTTTCGGCCTCGGCGAGACGGAGAGTGGGAGGTTACGTGACTCAGCCGTGAGGTCGACCTTGTGGAGGTCAGCAGCACTCCTGCCTCCGCTAGTCGTGGTTCTTGGTCCGGCGACCTCTCAGGTCGGAGTCGCAAAGGCTTCGTGGAACAAGACTTACTTCTTAACCGTGGTTCCCTAAAGATGCGTCACAGAGCAGACAAGTAGACAGAGACTATATATAGTCCATTCACGGTTACTGACAACGAAGCCCTGCTAAAGTTGTACTTCCACGGTATTCCTCCGCTTCATGCAGACAAAGCTCAACCGAGTGTAGAAGATTACACCAACGGGACACTGCACAGCATTCGAGGGCACTCAGTGTAATCATATTTTGTATTCTAGTATTTGGTGTTTTAATCGAGCTATTATCGACACGGTGCTGCGAAACCATAAAGTGTCCTGAAAAAGAAGAAACAAAGTTTTGGCTTCGTGACACATAATCATCCAACCACGAAAATGGATTTGAACTCTTGTGTTTGGGCGTTCAAGTAGCCCTGAAATTTTTTCGTGAAAAACAGGCGGGCCTAATTATTACACTATTTCCAGTGCAGTGCTGTTTTCGTGAAAAACAGGCGGGCCTAATTATTACACTATTTCCCGTGCAGTGCTGTTTTCGTGAAAAACAGGCGGGCCTAATTATTACACTATTTCCCGTGCAGTGCTGTATTCGGTGTGTTATTAGTATTGAACGATCATTTTTTTCACGACTACCGTGAAACTTCCTGGCAACGTGTGTTTCTTTCCCTCATGTACAGCGATGTATATTTGTTAAATGATAAAGATTGCTGTATGAATCGCCTACCAATATGCCAGTTAATTTGATTCACGTAATACGTTGGGCGTATTTTATACCGATATCACCTTTTAAATACCGTAAATTGTCTGGATTTGAATTTCAGCAGTCTCAGGTAAGATGTGCTAACTTCATGCATAGTTAAATTATTTTTGATTTTATTTATTGCGTTTGATTACACGAGGCCGAAGCAATTCTCTAGGTTTAGCCAGTTTTGTGCCTCACGTCCTCTATATTTATTTACGCACACTTATGGCCAGCACTTTTAGGTTTCATTATTTTATTTCTAAACATGCAAGGTGCTTTCAGACGTCAGTCTAGAGTTATGATTTCATTTATACCAAGTGTGTGCATTCGTAATGATTAAGAAGCCAAATATAAATTAAATTAGATATGAATTTTGGCAATATGACTGTTAGAGGACTAACTTTAAGCTTTGCCGGTTTTTTAGTGTGTTGCGGCAACAATAAATTTTTAACTTATTGGATGAAACAAATGAAGAATAAATAAAACGATCAATAATAAACCCACTATATATATATATATATATAATTTTATATGGTTGTGAATCAATAAAATAACTTATTAAATTTAATACGGACTTCGTAATACACTCTCACTCTCATTGCAGTCAGCCTGTGGTAGAAAAAATGTGGTTTGACAGAAAATATTAAAGTTAACTATACCTACTGTATACCTTATAACATATGTATGTGGCAAATTATAATCGTTCAATAATATATACTGAAATTATTTAGCACCTGTGTGAAATACTGCACTAGATACATTTTACTTTCAAACATTTTAATTCACTATAAAATTTTGAAAATAGATTTGGCAAATGCGCGTTTTGGATTTTGCAGTTCCTGCCGAGTCAACAAATTTCATGCTTTCTGAAGCAATGTTGGCTGTTCAAGTAACACGCAACCCTCGTAAAGTTAACAGCTGACATAATAAACAACACGGCCCCCACGTGTCAGAACAACTAAGGAGGAAGGATACATCAACAGAACACCAACACTGTCGCTACTCTCTTAGAACTGCCACAAAGACGGTCTTCGTAAACGGAACAGAGTGCAGGCGGGAGCCATAAGGGTGACGATACATTCTCCTCTACAGAGGAACTGGCTATTGGTGAGATTGTCTCGCTTAGCGTGTGTGACCGCAGTGTCCTTTCGGCGACTTCTTCTGCCATTTAACTACATCTCTGTCTGGAAGCAATGGCGGGCTCTCGACCGCGCAACGGCGCACCTAACGTGTTCCGACCTCATTTTATATTGCTGGTGGGAGAGAGAAGGCAAAGAACCCGAGTATTTCTTGTGTGTGACTGTGGGCCGATCATGTCTCCAATCGTGCTACGAGAGACCTTTCCAAAGCACCCCCGCCCGCCATGTATCGAAGTTATTTAGAATCGCGCTGGTTTCATATTGTGATTTAAGAGGCCTCCTTAGTTTTCATGTCTCGTAACTATGGAAAAGTTCAATGAAAATATTTTTTCCACGACAGAAGTAGAAACCTATATTTTGTCGCCCATTCATAAATCTGGCTACTGAAACTTTAATGGGTTCACATAAAATGTAGCTGGACATGTAGCCTAACAATTCACTGTCTGTGATAACCAAACAAGTATTGTGGCAACTTAAGTAAAGCACGCATCGTAAAAATTTGTGTTAGCAACACCTGACACCGTATATTACGGTGGGTCTTGAAGGGTCAAAACCTTTTTGAATAAAGTAGTTTCCGCTTCGCTTTTATGAAATGAAAAACTCTCGTTAGGAAAGAGGTAAATCACACCAGGTACAGGCGATTGGAGGCGAACCTCCAGCCTCCAAAATAAGAGCCAGGTATCATGTGCTACGGAATGGCCAAACGCTGTGAAAATGGCCGAGTCCGATAAAACGAAAGCATTCAGCGTGTGATCACGTGGAGCAGCGAAATAAAAGAAACATCGGCTTCAATATACTGAATCGAAAACGTACTCTTTTAGATTTGTAGTTAAAGTGCATTGGGTTAATGTCGAATTGCTGTAATGTCTCTCCAGACTCCGTTTGGAATCATGGCAACGACCGTGAAAAACCTTTCTTGGTACCGGCCTCAAGGTCACATTCCGACAGTCGGAACTCTGGCGTTTGTGCCCGGTCCTGTGTGAAAGAGAGAAAGAGAGGGAAGGCGAGAGCGAGCGAGAGAGAGAGAGAAAGAACAAAATAAAAATCTTGCCCTGCGGTCGACTGGTAATTCCGTCAACCTTGAGCAACTAGAAATCATTGTGGCTTTCTTTGGTCACTTTGAGATCAGCAGTTCTAAGACACTACCGGTGAAAGCCTGGCCAACAGACAGCATACGGTTGTCAAGATGCGACAAAGTGTGTCACTGAATTTGACATAACCGTTCACCGGATTGGCTGCTCACAGCATTCAGAGCGCGGATTAGTGTGGCGTTTAGAGGGGTTTATTGCTAGGAGCTGATCAGCGAATGAATTTGTGCCATGTTGCTGGACCATCTGGTCGTTCTGTAGGGGCGTAATCGTAGAGTATATAAGTACACAGATACCAAACTGAATGACGAATACTCTGAAGTATCCACTCTCCGATTGGTTGCGCGAGGCTCTGGAAACGGGTTTTATCGTGTCCGGTTGGCTACTGTATGCTGAGAAAGGTTTTCTATTGGCTGGGGTTACTGTAAGCTGGTCACGGTAAAATGAGCACTTTTGAGAGCCCTGCTTAAGATCTACTTGCATGCTAGTTGTGTATTCTTCCGCCTTATGTAAAATTAACATTGCGATCGGCCTCATTACGTTATTCATGCGTCGGTCAAGTGAAACTGTGGAATAATTAAGAAAGTGAATATTTTACAAACCTGTTCATTTTCACACTTCGACGCATTAAAATGAACAGAAAGCGAAAGAAATAATTTAAGTTATCACAAATGGTTACCTAACACTTTTTATTCAACGTTAAGATATGGAACTACTTGCCTTCCATCGTTACCAACTTTACTGGGTGCATGCCACTCAATGCGCCCGTTACAATATATGCAAGTAGAAGCAGTGATATTTTCTAAGGTTTATTTCTAATTTGCTCACTTTATAGTGAACAGCTTTTAGGCGCTTATTGGAGAAAGGTATTCCGAAATTTTGCTTGCCAGCGACGCCATTTTGGTGGCGTGAGTGGATGGAGCGGGGGGTATAAGAGGCTATATCGCTTTTGTAGTCTTCTATGGTATGATGGTTGTTCTGAATAAATACGATAGAATTTGCAACGCGTAGGACACCTTGAGATTTTTATTTTCAGAATTTCCTGCATTAGGAATTTTATTTGAACTAAAAATAAACCACCCATAAATGGCGCAATTGCAAAGCTGCTCACATGCTGCACCGCCTTTAACGAATTTCTTAACGAATATGTTCCGATTATACGTCACAACATCTGAATCGCATCCTGAAATTCTTGGGATTTATCCTAACTGACTGCAAGTTTTTATTAAGTTTTTTCAGTCCCCATTTAAAGATATTCTATATAATTTTTAAATTCACTGCCCGAAATAATATTCTGTCCAATCGTTCATGTTGTGATTCGAGGCAGTACTCAGAGGATATAAAATAAAAATAGATTTAAAATGAATCAAATTTATGAAATAAAATATTACGTTAAACGATAATAAATACAAACATCCTTTTGCTTCACTCAATTAATTCAAAATTTATATAGCAATATATATGAGTGAAGACATTAAAAAATTTCTGGAATTTTCGCTTTGAAAGAAATACGTTTTACAAAGTCAATGTGACACTGACACTGTAAAAAGTTTCTTAAATTATGTCTGCAGACATGTCACAAACAACATTTTTCACTAATTTTAAAGACTATTTTTACAGTTCTTCTGCTGTCTTAAAACTACCCCGCTTGCCATCATCAGTACTCGGTCCGAGATTTACGACCTGCAACCTGCGACTTCGAGCGGCCCGCAATAAACACGCAATTTTCTTATGTAGCTCAGCTTCCCACGTGAACCTTCACGACTCGGTCAAGCTTTCCCTTCCGGGATCGGGGGTTCACTTATCAACGCAGCCAAGGTCGCCGAAAAATAGGTTGGAGCAGACCTTGCAGAGTGGCCAGAAGGAAAACGCCCTTCCAATAATGGATCGGCGCCATAATAACCAGTGGGCGTAGCTCCAGCAGTCTCCTGGACAGAGAGTGGGATATATTTATGTCTAAATTGCTGAGGCTGTGATGCACTCTAAACATGAAACAGTTAGAATTGAGGCAAATAAGTGGAAACTGAGCGACTGATAATAAGTGCTGGATAACTAAATAATATTGTGGCAGAATTTCACTGATTTATTTGTGTTTCCCATTGAACGTCAAGAATTTCACAGCTTTAAAACACTTGTTTCCAGTTAATCTGCTCTATTCTCTGGTCAGCAGTAGCTTATAAACTGAATTTCAGTGTACGTGATTTCACCGGTTGATAACACTGATTCGGATTTGGAGTGTGCAAGTTCGGTATCATGGAGTGTGCTCGGGCTGTGCCATGGACTGTTGAAAGATGTATGGCCTGTTCCCAAGAGTGTTCGAAGATTTTAAAAGCAATTTCTGTTTCGTGTTAAGGATTTCGTTTAACTGCAAGGATGGAGAAGCAATCTGGGAAGAAAGTAACCCGGCCGAGATCGAAAACACAACCTACCGCATATAAGCCATAAGTATTACAGTGTGACTAAACAACTTGTGGCCTTTAAACGTACTAAGTTATCATTATTGCCGGGAACAGGATTACTGTAGTGCATACACCAATGATTAAATGCAAATGATTAAATATGTAATTTGGAAACTGTCCATCAATAACCCTTACTGGCCATCTTGTTTTATACGTTTTATATTAATAATTGGCTTAGTAACAAGTTTTTTTATCACTTCATCGATCCATGTATACTCATAATTAAGAGTACGGTAACTTTTATTTTCACATGAGAAGCAAAGTTACAAACTTGTGAATAATGTGACACAGAACAGGGCTTTCAGAAATGCTTAAAGAACCGGGCAAGAAATAAAAAAAAAAAAAATTAATACAGCCTGCATATAAATGCTTGAGGTTTCCAAAAAAAAAAATTACAATTCTAGAAACAAGTTTTGAATTTCACACACATTCCTCCAGACATTTCTTAAAATTCACTTAAACATATTCACATTTCTATGTTGTAAATCATATCTGCTAGTAAATTCATCACATTCAGTATAAATGCTCTGCTACTACTTATAGTGATTCTAAAATATATCCAATCTGGTAT
This sequence comes from Dryococelus australis, assembly GCA_029891345.1. Taxonomy (NCBI): domain Eukaryota; kingdom Metazoa; phylum Arthropoda; class Insecta; order Phasmatodea; family Phasmatidae; genus Dryococelus; species Dryococelus australis. The sequence goes on from CM056993.1 coordinate 39,574,333, forward strand.
TTGTATTTCTTTTCTAACCAGCAGGAACGGTATGACAACTTACGTTTGCATAGGATACGGTTATGAAATATTCATGTCGTATTCACTTACGAGATTCGATCGACAGGACAGATTTCTTTGCTTTATTGCTGCGAAAACTCGAGTGCTTTAAAAGTACTTGTTCGCGATTTCAGTATTTGAACCAACTTCGTTTAATAACTCATATTTTCTTAAACCACGCGTTGAGAATACCACATCGTGAATAAACATGCGAATACGATAACAAGTATGAAATTAATGCTTGGGGTAGCGTAAATGTTTGCTAAATTACTCATTTGCAAGAGCCCCGACTTGAGTAGAGATAGGGGCCGCGGTGGCCGAGCGGTTAGCTCGCTCGCCTCCCGCCAAGGCGATCCGGGCTCAATCCACGGACGGGTCACCGGACTTCGTAATTGGGAATTGTGCCGGACGATGCCGTTCGTCGGCGGGTTTTCTCGGGGCTCTCCCGTTTCCCCCGCCCCCCCTTCATTCGGCTCTGCTCTATACTCACATCAATCGCCCTCATCGGCTCTGAAGACCTCGCTGATTAAAGATAGTAATTAACTAGAACGAAAATTTTTGTGGTACCGTAAACTGGGGTTACGTTGCACCTCCTGAGGTAAACTTTTCCACACTCAAAATATTTATTTTCCTAAAAAAAAAAAAAAAAAAAAAAAGGTACTTAGTTTGATATCAAAAATTTTTTATGTTGTCTACAAAATTAATGTTTTCCACCTCTTTACCAGATGGTTGCAAAACAAACATTAATGTGGTGCAAAATTAACGTAGCAGGTGGACAGTAAACCCATTTTGCGTTATAGAATATTTAATCTTTACGAATATATTACTAGATTAGAGAACCGTGGAAGTAGAATAAAAATAGAAAGTCTGGCATAAGCGGATCTAGTATAGACGCCAGGCGCCGGTTGGCCGCCATGTTGTGACGTCACCCAACCACAATATTGAATCTGGATGACCATAACCTTGTTCTTTCCCCTTTATCTTAACGCAATGTCTGTGACCTTGAATGACCTTGAAACCAAAACAATCGAAAAAATCCCATAAAATTATATGTTACTAAAAATTATAATAATATTTCTAATAAAAATATTATTAAAAAAAAAATGATTTGAAGATGTACATGTAGGAGGTCCGGGGTTGGATGACAGGTTTATCGACTAACCTCCCAACACAACCGGCTGGCCAGGTCTACCAGTGTGTCCATCTCATTAGCAATGAAAGGTGTTGCTGACCTTGACTTCAATCTTCACCTTGGAAGTCTTTGAAGCCAAAAAATTCTAAAAAAATCCTAAACAAATCCTAAAAATTAAAAAAAAAAAATAAAAAAAAAATTATTTAAATAATTACTGTTAAAAATTTCATTTCCAGGGGTCCCTGCCCCACATACTTAAACAATTATGTTTGGTTCTCGGTTATTTAATCAATCAATAACTTTATTTCGCTAATTAGTCGGTAGGCCTCGAACCCCTCACCTATACTCATTCCATCGCATGCAAGCATCTTGGATTTTTCGTTTGTCATTTGTATACGGATTCCGGACGACGCCAGCTTGTATTTCATATGTTTACTTTTACATCACGTATGTGGCGTTACTGTATTAATAATTGATATCGCCACCAGGCGAGTTTTCGAAATAGCCACCAGATGGCAGGGATGTTTGTTTATGTATTAAACGTACAGGTGGTGTTGTCGGCACCCTCTATATTGGATTTTATTTTCAACACATAGTGGAAGTTAATTTCTCGATTTAACACCAGGCGAGCTGTCAGCATCCACCCACTCTCTCGGTTCAGCCACGAGGCGAGCTCTCGACAATAATATTTTTTTTATAGGCATAACAAGATCTGTAATTTGCATACTATTAGAAAAATATATATTTTTATTACTAGCGCTGTACCTGTACCTGTATGCATGATGCGGAGCTTTGAATACCTGCATAAATTTTTACAACCATATTGTTTACTAAGATTTTAAGTTGTTCAATTTTAAAAAAGAATTTTTATAAATTATATAATCGAGCAGTTGTACAATGGTACTCCATACGATAATTTTAATTAAACTAATTTTATTTATCTGACATTTAAATTTTAATTATACTGTGAAAAATTAGGTAAACATGAAATAAAACACTATTTAATTCACAGGCATATTTTAATTCAATTAACTTAATTTAATACAGTCGTCCATGCCCTCGAATAAATATTACAATATTCTTCAATATATTTGCATCTCAGTACATGCATTTTTATTGTACTTTACAATCTTTTATGAATCTCGCTATTCACACTGTGTTGTCCTTGTGCGTAAATACCGAAACATTTATTACACCGACATACTGGATAGGGCAGGTTAAGTAGGTAACTATACTTTTGAGGAAATGTACCGAAAATAGACCTGCTTGAACCAAACCTGGTAGCGAGGTACGGATGGGAAATGCACTTCACATTTTCAGGTCTTTGCATGTCTAAGTAAATGGTCGGCACTACTGAACTGCTTATCACACCTGTCACACAAATATGATATGCGACAGAGATTCTAGGCATAAGGAAAGTTTTCATGGCGCCGTACACCTTAGCTGAAAGCAAATGTCTTATCACAAAAGTGACACTGATGATGACGTAGTGGTTTAGGCAAAGACTCGGAAGACCCTGTTAGAGATGTTGGAGCTGGAGCTAAAGAGACAGGTAACGCCAGCAATTGTGTTCGAGGTACCTCAGACGAAAAGTTCGATGACTCCATTGAAAATTTCGTAGTCATCACAGCTGAAGAAGTCGATGGAGCTGGTAAAACAGTATGGTCACAGCACAGCCGATGGCGGTGGACAAGGTTAACACCTGCTGTAATCAATGCGTACCACACACTCATGATGGCGTATTGCCTACGTGTGAGGTACTGTATCGCGGCAGCGGAATCTAGCGGAAAATTTTTTGTGTGATTTAAACGAAAACGGTGGGTTACAGCCAGTTGCGACAAAGGGACCAGTTTTGTTTCGTAGGTCATACTGCTCAATAAACCAACATCACACGTTCATAATTCCTGACCGTAACGAAGTTCCCGGCAATAAGAGGGTGGCCACCCTTGCTATTTTCGTAGCGGGGAGTCTTATTTTCGCAACTTTGCTATGAAGTTGAAGATCCCGGTAACATAAAACAGTGTTCCGAGAATCGTACTTTTATCTCACCTGGTTTCCGATATTTCGCAAAAATACTTTCCGAAATATCCATTTTCGGGGACTTATTACGCCCTTAATATTTAGCTTGGGTACAAAGTGTCTTATATATTTGCCACTTGATTATGCATAAGGAATCACCTCACGAAGTTTGTCGGTCAAATTCAGCCCCATTCTGTATATATCGTATGGAAATAATATCACACACGTGGTTGCAAATATGGAATGTTTAGCGTCGCTAGTATACGAAGTGGGGAAGTTTCGGGAGGTAACTTTGTCATTCGCGCTTTCTTACACAACGTATAGGCTCATATAGTAAATTTGAGAATAATTCCTTAGAGTGCGTATTTTCATACTTCTGTAAGGAATTGAAGCTAAAACTTCAAATACACGTGTATAAAATATTTTGAAGTTGTATGTCATTCCTTAGGGTTGATGGTAAGCTGAAACGTATGTGGGGAAACTAACTGCACCGCAACTCGACACGTGTAGCGGTGTAATATATTTGGCATTATATCGAAACCGATGAGCCTCGGACCCCCAATAATTGATATAAGTCGGCGAATATAATACCTACACCACGCATCGCCCACAGTGGCCTTGTTAAACTGCTTCAAACAGCCGAATGCCGGAACTTGTTGTTGCATTTTCTGAAAGTATGTCTTACTTTCACCTTGCTTGTTTCAGGCCAAAACTTACATCAGAATTATTGTAAACACTATAAACTGGCAGGCGATTTTTTTTACATAAGAACCATTCATTCTGAACGCGTAATTTCAAATAACAATAAAAACGGAAATAACTCTAATGACTAGATGATGTAAGACATATTTCTAATTGTTATAAATGTTTTTACTGTAGCCAAATGTAAGTGATCCTGGAATTAAACTATTCGCTGTGTGTTCTGAACATATTTTCAATTAAATCGACGCCCTCTTAATGTTGCGTTCCGGTTTTTATACGACAAAAATAAAAAATTCACAAACCTATGGCTAGTGGTAGTGAAATTTCGCGATAAGATTTCAGGACAAGTTATATTTCAAAACACCGTAGAGTCTTTTACCTATCGTGAGTGGCTGAATTACACTCTGACACGTGTTAGCTGTCTGCACACGGATCACGTAGGAGCCGTGCCGATGTTGCCGAATTCTGAGTGGCCCGGTCATATATTAAAACGCCTTCTCAAGCAGACAGCAACCAGAGGTAATAGTTAAACTGCTGTTGAATGCTTATAGCATTGACGTCTAGCGTGTACTCATTTTTTTTCGCGAAAAATCACTGGCTCTACCTACGGCGTGCAATTGGGTAGTTGGAACTGAAATGAAAACCATAGCCACCAATTTTTAAATATGCTATTTTGTTTGTTAAAATTATTAATATGATGTAACAATCAGCACTGTGAATAGTTTATTCACGGTAAAGTGAGCACTTTTGAAAACCCTCCCATTTGGAATAATAGTCAGTAAATATATTTTATTTCAACCCTAGACAACTTCGGAGTGCGGTTGAACAGACAATTTGTGTTTATTACTTACATTGCAATATATATTTTTTTTATGTGATTAAAGAATAACAAATGACTGGAATAAAAAAAAGGAACTAGGGCCTCAAAAATTCTCGCCGCGAACAGCTTTTTATTCAATTTGATTTAAATACGAACAGTGTAGTAGCGGAAATGTTTAAATCTTAGCTTCAGAGTAGGAGCCTGATACAAGGCTAGCATGCGTACAAGCATTCAAAGATGTGTATGAGCTGTTGTAAATAATTATATTTAATAATTGTTTTTAAAGGGTCAGGGTATCTATCGAAAGCATATTTATTTCTCTGTAGGAAATAATGCGAATGGCACCGGCGAATGTATGGGCTCCGCTGTAAAAGCACTTTCGCAACCACGATAAAGAAATAATTTTTCTTTCGAAGAACTCTAGTTGTGGCCAATGGTTTGTGGTGTAACATTCACAATGTTCGCCTCGATGTAATAAATTATTTGAGTACTAGAACCGGCTTTCCCGAAAGTTCACGCGAGCCTTGTGGGATGTTTTATTACTGCACTAAAATGCGTGCGAGATATAAAGAACAAGCATATGTACCCTTTCCAGTACTTGCGAAGCCTGTTTACGATCTCATTTCCTGAGCTTTATGGACTGGTTGGGACCGCTTTGTCTGAGACACGAGCATTACAGCAGGAGTTAAATTGTACTAAACAACATAATATATTCACTGTATTTCTCTCTGCAGATTGCGTTGCTTGTTGTTTACTGATTTTAATTTGTTCTTGATGATATCACTTTTCTTTCATTGCATTTCTTCGCTACTAATTCCTTACGTTTGGTTTTTTGTTTTTACGTGTTTCTCCTTTCCACTGGCCCTTTTTGCATGATATTTTAAAGCCAATTGTTGCTTATCCTTTTAAAATGCGCTACCAAATTACTGATTCTCCTTCTTCAGCTCTGTATACAAATGTTCGTGTATAGTTTATTTAGTTCATTTTTATTCTCTTTCCTCAAAAATCACGTGTCTGCTCATATCGCCTATTTCAGCGACCAATTTTACTTTTTTTTTATTACTTAGAACCTACATATTTCGGTGCCATAGAAATAAATGTATTTAATTAATTTCTAACTGCAGTTGCTAATTTCCGAAGCTTTTACTCTACGGGAAATTTTAAAATGTGCAGCTTCTCTTAGGGAACGCTATTTTTGATATTATAAAGGCCTGAACATGTGCCCTTGTTATATTGAATGTCACTCAAAGCTGCCAATAAAAATTATTCTGAAATTTCTATTAAAGTTCCTAGGTTTTGTAAAGGGGACTGGAGAGAACAACGTGAATAGTATTCCATGCCCGAAGAGGTATCGAGCTACAAGTAAAGCAAAATCAAATAAATCGTTAAATATCCCACGGCAGCTACATGGAAATCATAATAGCATTAAAAGAAGCCAGCAATGCACATGCCCAATGGATAGCAAAAAATCAACTCAAACGACAATTTCGCATTTTAATAAACTTTTATGAATATTAAGAAAAATCTCGTGTTAGGTAACAGATTACTTTAGTATTTTCTGAAAGCGGCAAATTAGTCTCACTTCAGGAGTAACTCGAAATTTATGAGTACCAAACCACTTTTAATTTAATTAGCAGTTCATAATAGTCCAGACATGTCCAATGACACGTATCGGTGTTACCAACTACGTTACTTAAAACATAAAATTAAACATCTTCATGTTGAAATATCTTTGTTTACTGAAGGGGCCGTGGTGGTGTAGTGGCTAGACTACTCACCTCTTACCTAGGGGAACTGGGTTTCTATCCGCGGAGGGGTCACTCATGGATAATCGCCCGTGGGAATCGTGCTGGACGATGCCGCTGGTTGGTGGGGTTTCTTGGGGATCTCCCGTTTCCCACGCTCTTACATTCCGTACTCACCTCGCTTCACCCTTATCGCCTCTCAAGGCCTCGCTGTTAAGAGCTGCTCAAATCGCTCTACTCCACTCCACCTTATGTACTGAATTTAAACCTATTATGTTCGCCGTTAATGGATTACTTTTGAAACCAGTTCTTTCTGCACATTTCGTATCTTTACGGATTCCGTAAAAATAATGTTTCTGTTAACCCATTGACACTATTAATGCGTCAGTTAGATATGCGGAATTTTTATCAACGTAACTATGTAGTTTGTGTCTAAATTCTGCCTCTTGTGTGTGCGAGAAACTGGGGAAAAAAAAAAAATCTTATGTACACAAATTCACACATCACACTTTTAATACCATGTTCAAACGTGCTATTACTTTTCTCAACCTTATTGGTAACATGCCGGAGAGTTCGTACGTTAAATGGAAGAGATCCCACCTATATTTAATTTGTATTCAAATCTTCGTGTCTTACTTCATTCTTGAGAGCCGATGAGGGTGAAACGAGGTGAGTTTGGAGCAGCGCCGGAATGCAAGGGGGAAATGGGAGATCCTCGAGAAAACCCGCCGACCAGCGGCATCGTCCGGCACTATTCCAACATGCAAAAATCCGGAGGCGACCCCGCCGGGAATCGAACCCGGTTCTCTTTCGTGGGAGGCAAGTAGTCTAACCACCACACCACCGCAGCACCACCAAAGAGGGGGAAAAAAAATCAATCCATGTGCTTGCCGTAGGAACCTTCGCGATGACTTTTCGTGCCGAAGAGACTGTGGAGACATTTCCCCGCCTAGAATGTAGGTCGCGGCACGGTAGGAGGCGACTGGCCAATAACGTGACTCGCCTGAGATCGTCCCGGACCGGCGTTGCGTCACTTGAATGGCCAGATGGCTGGCAGGAATTGCCAGCGTAAACTACGCGCGCGTGTGTGTGTGTTTTAAGGCCGGGGACAGAATGACAGGTGGTCTTTTGTTTGCTCTCACTCACGACTGTTGACTCGTGTTCAGCCGCGAGAAAAAATTGCGAAATCATCTCACCCCATCTTCTACCGACTGGTCAACATTTGCTCAGGCAGCAATACCAATTCGAGAACTACATTCAACTTATTTTTATTTACAAGTCATTTGAGAACTGGAGACACTTATTTGAACCCAGACATCTTCCAAAACTCTGTAGCATTATGATCACTTCTGATGGTTTGATGGAATTTTAACTCGGTTTGGCACTTTGAGGGATTGTAGAGGGCTCCTAACAGCGAGGTCTCTTGAGAGCCGATGAGGGTGAGTGAGGTGAGTATGGAGCAGCGCCGGATTTTAAGGTCGGAGGAAACGGGCGATACCTGAGAAAACTAGCCGACCAGCGGCATGATCCTGAACAATTCCCACTTGCGAAAATCTGGGAGTGACCCAGGCGGGGATTGAACCCTGTTCGCCTTGGTGGGAGGCGAGCAGGCTAACCGCTCAGCCACCACAGCCCCTTGGCACTTTGAACATTAATCATTAAGTGTAAGAGTGACAAAATTCTCAGTGACCAAAATAAAGGTGACGGTAGTCTCACAAACATAGACAACCAATAATGAAGGAAAATATTGTTACATGAGCAGTCTACGACTTTAACTAGAAACGATGTTCTATCTCCGGGAAAGCCAAATGTTTGCTGGGATTCAACGTATTGTGCATATTTCCGACATTCTTCTCTCGTTACTGGCCATCACGCATGTATGAAGCTACTGTCCCATTTCATTAGGGCATTGAGAGCTATGGTTTTTTAAAGCAGAACGTTTGTTTTCGGTCTGCTTAGAATTAAAGCCGAGTTCAAACCCGTGAAGATCCAACACGTCTCTATTTTTAAATAGAGGGCCAGATATTTCGTGAGTTCTTCTGGCGGCCAGATTAAACTTGACAGTCTTGTATATACTTCAGGCTATGTCATTTGTTCATTGGTCGGTGCCTTCGTGATGGGCGCTTTTCTTGTGTACACTGTAAAAAAGTGTACATTTTAAGTAGAAATTCTTTGTAAATTTACCAATGCTTGTAAGAGTACAAAGATATCTATTTTAAAACTACTTTGTGGTAAAACTACAAGGGCCGTGTTTGTAATATACCTCAAGGAATGTTTGTACTATACTGACGCGTTTCCACGAGCTTCAGCAAAATGGGGGACACTCAAAAACGTAAAACTGTATTTAGCTGTTTATGCAAAAACTATAGGTGATGTAAAGAGAAGCTGTGTGCAAGAAGAAATGTATTGCAAGTTTGAATAACGTAAAACACTTCAAACAACTCAAATGGGCATACTGAAATATTACCGTAGCATTCATTAACTGTTAATGATTCGTAGCTACACAGAACTCTTAAATCGACTCTCAATACCTCGTTGTTAAAAATCGTCCAAACATCTTAATTCAACAACATAACTCTCAAAATGAATTAAATATACTATTCTTATTAACCAAATAACCTTACTAATACTTCGTAGGTACTTCTATATATATATATATATATATATATATATATATATAATATATATATAGAAGTACCTACGAAGTATTAGTAAGGTTATATATATATATATATATATATATATATATATATACACTGTAAACTAAATGGGTTCTAGTTACTGTGCTGGTAAAGTGTGGTTTTTTTTTTTTCGTAAATTATATTTTGAAATATATTATTTTAGCTACCCTCTGTTATTAATTTATCATATTTGTTTTCTAGGAAAAAAAGAAGCAATGTTATGCACACTTATCAGTAATGTTAGTTGTAACACAAGGCTATCATTCGTAATATTACAAATAAAATATCTTCCAGATTTAACCAGAAAACTCTTTATAGATTTGCGAAGGATATTATTTGCAACTGGGTTTCCAAGGATTTTTCTCGTGGAAGTACAAAAAACCTTTTTACAGTGTACGAGCTTAAACGTGATTCGTTCGTTTTCGTTCTGCACGTGTGTTACTGGTTTTCAGTCCTGCAGGAAGTGCCAGGGTGTGAGTCGCCAAATCATAAAAGTAACAAGAAAGTACAAGTGTGTCAGGTCTACCCTGGAAACGCGTGGACTCGCGAAATTATCGAGTCTCTACTTATGACTACAAAGTGGGCCGAATGTCCCGTTGCATCCTATGGATTACAGAAAGCACTGTTAATTGGCGGGGACAGCACTGGTACTCACCTCACTTCACCCTCATCGGCTCTCAAGACCTCGACGTCAAGGCGGATCAGGCACTGCCGTATTGGATTTTCACAATTTCTGCCATAATTCAAATTTACCAATATTGTACGAAATTTTTCGTACGGCATGCCAAAAGTAATAGTTTCCAAAGATTTATCAAACTATTATGGATCTACAGAGTTTATTACTTTATGACTAGTCACTGTCAGCAAGACATAAGTAATTTTTTTCTTGCGGCTGCTACAGGCTACAACAGTTTACCAATGCATGTTTCGGCGTGAATACGTCTTTAAATTAGCGACCATAATGGGAGGCAATCTAGAAAATCCGATGATAACTAAAACGGGGGATATATTAGCATTGCAGCTCCGAAACTATCATCTACATTCAAAATTCAATTACACCTCTCGGTTACCAAAGGATCAAAGAATATGTTACGTTGAGTGATAACAGCGAAATATCGCGCGCGGCGCGAGGAAGGGGGAGGGATAGAGGCGCCGCAATTTTTATTACCTTTCGCCGAGTCTTATAGCTTCCGCGTAGTATAACTTTTGACTAGGTGAATGTACGACTTTCTTTTAACTTCCAGTCGATAGATCTCGTCAAAATCTATCGATTGAGTGTATATAAATATTTTTGGGGCGTGGTTGTGGTGAAATTGTATGAGTTTAATTTAAAAAAATTTAAGAAAACTTAACAAAATTTCGGCCTATACTCGTCAGAAAGCCGATTAAAAATTCAGAAATCGTATACGGTTGGAAAGAGAATCTCAAAAGCAATCCAGTGATACCCATAAAACCCTATATAATCTAGTGACGCGGTGCCGGGAACGTAAAATAAACATTAATGCGTCCGAGCGCGTCAACGTAGACGTATTCGCGCAAAACAAACGGCCGTGTCCCTAACACAGCCACGTCCTTTCTCTTCGAACATGTTTAAAGCAATGCACTATGCCTTGTCGACGCTCAAAATAAAATATAAAATTTCTAAGGCAAGTTAAGACGAAAATTGTGTAAATCCAATATGGCGGTTCATGATCCCCCTTAAGGGCCGCCCAAATCTCTCTCCACGCTCCGCTCTTCTCAAATGACTAATGTTTGTCTAGAGTAGAGCGTTCGGCTGCAATTAGCACCAGCCTCGTCTCAAGCGTGTTGTTGACTCGACGTGAAGATGACGACATGCAAACATTTCATTCTAACCCTTTCATTGGTCGACTCTTCCTTTCGACAGTGTGATTGAAGGTCGTGCAAGGAAACAGAGAACGAAACATAGAATGAATATATAAAAATTAAGGAATAAAGTGCACAAAGTAACAATTGCCGGATATTTGATTTTTTTTTTGTTTATGGTAATGAATAGTACGCAAATTAAATTAATATTTAATTTCATACTAGCCATAATTATTCTTTCACACCGTGTAAAACTATTTATACATAAGTAGGTATAAAGTTATAAATATATATACCACTTGAATATCACAGTACAATACGTCGTGGACGATAAAATGTGGTAGATACATAAATTTTAAGTGAAAAGAAAGTACTTAATATTTTTGTACCATTAATTAGTGTGTGCCAAACATGATCAGGAAAGGCAAAAGCTACATTTAGTTATGCCAGCACTGAAAACTTTTTCGTATACTTCGCTCGTTTACGATGAAAGGACCTTTAATAGAGCACGAAATGTTGGTAGTTAAATTTAAAATCAAATAAATTCACAAAAAAAAAAAAAAGCGCATGAAAATAGTGTATTTTAAATCAATTAAGTACTAAGTTATCTTATGGTCCGTTTAGTGAAGCTATGATCGAAGACGAAAACCGTATATATATATATATATATATATATATATATATATATATATATATATATATATATATATATGTAACATATATATATATGTAACATTGTGTATTTGTATGTTCGTGTGTGTGTGTCTATGTGTATTTGTATGTATATATATGTATATATATGTATGTATATACATATATAATATATATATATATATATATATATATATATATATAAGACACATAAACACACACACACGAACATACAAATACACAATGTTACATTGTGTATTTGTATTAACACTATTGTGTACACAATTAACTATTCAATGGGGAACTATCTTCCCTTTGCAGGACTTGACTTCACGACTTCATAGACACCACTAAGATTACGACTCTCAGCTGTCCAAACGAATGAGACGACAGCCTATTACTGGGAGAGTTAAATGGCTCTTCTCTAACATAATGAGCCGATTGAAACACGCTGAGAGATTTTATCGCCCACTTTCCTCCAGCCATCCCCTACATTTCAAATCAATAAAAGCGGGTGAATTTATACTTACCTACGGCACTTCCTATCGTTGAAGTATCAAGCAATGTGGCTAACGTAAGCCGGAGATTTATATTGCACGAAAAACCAATGACGTCACATATTAAGGGACTGGGATATTTGTACAGCTGTTTTGAAGACGCGATGGCTTGAAATTCCCTCACTACTTTTCTGCGTCTGATGTTAACCATTTGCGTAGTGCTCTTGGAGTCTGAGTGAATAACGAACAAGTTAAAAAAGAACCGAGCGAATTATGACACAATCTAGTGAAAATGTTATAGTCTAATCGTAGTACTTTCACACTTTTCGAATAAACCTTTGAAAAATCACCCTATTAACACGAGTTTTTGGTTTTCTTCTAAATATATCATGCAAGTGTTACAAGCGTTTATACTTCCGTTAACATTAAAGAATTTTTTTTTTGGTAAAATTTAATTTTACTAATAATTAATATATAAATTATAATATTTCGTTCATAATTAATATATGAATAAAACAGAGAGGAAATATGTGTGATGGCTATACTTAGTAATAAATAGTTCTTATGCAAAATATTATTAAACCTAGTGGGCACAAATGCGGTGTGTTGTCCCTTTGGTGAGATTTTCCAGACTTAGTCTGGTTTTGTTACCACGAGGCGGATGAATATCCTGAAATTAGATCTTCATCAGGGCTTCAGAAAAGTTGGAAGTAACCGAGAGTGGACGAAACGGCAATCTGTAAGGAATCTCAAAGGTTGGCTGTGCTCGCGCACAATTCCGGTTCCAAGAAATGAAAAGTCTATTAATTCGAGAAACTTGCCATCCAGGAAGTCTTCGTTAACAGGTTCGTATTTTTTTTTTCGTAGAGATGCCTCTTTAAACTGCGGTTCCTGTCGTATACTAGACACCGGATAGGAAGCTTTCCCGGAACCATTTTTTTCTTAAACTGGCTATAACCTTTTAAACAAAAGTGAACTCGCTACACGCTTGGGGCCTTTCATTTAATGACTTGCTTATATTAAGAGTGCGGTTTCTCGTTAGGAATAGATAGCGTCGTTTGAAATTTATGTTAAACAAATGTTACAATTTTTATAAGAGTACTTTGTCTGAGAAAATCAAAGATCTGAATCATACGTGTCCATTATTAGGGGAACCCAGGAATTCATTATTGTTCCAAAACAGACCCCAATAAATTTCCTTGTAATGTAAGATTTGATAAACGTTTATGGGAACGTTACAGTTTAGATACCTGCAAATTCCACGTGAACTCGTGAACTAGCTTCTGTTCTACGTTGCCTACTTATCTTGAAGTTCGTACACTGTACTTATAGAAAGTGAACATGTTGTTCATGATGAAGATTTTGGTTTCTACCCAACTTCTGGCGAAGTATGACAGTACTTTAACTTTCGTACGGTGTATCATAAATAACAACTGTTTGAATTGCATGGTTAAGTAATTGCTTATAGCGGAATATGTGAAAAGCTCATTAATAAACAACATTAAAATAGCTACTGAGGATATAGAGGGGCATGAGTTTAATCTTAGGGGTAGAATGTGATTTGTGTTTGCACATTGATTCATTCCTTACGCGATGAAAGAACTGAAACGTACCCTTTAGTTTATATCACATTCTACATACGTTTGCTTACAACCACATTTCTTACACTTATAAGTACATTAAAATCTGCATAACTATGTTGACACATGAGTCGCAGCAGGAGACGGAAAATTTTAATTAATTAACTATCAACAAATTAAAGATAACACATACACAGAAATATACTGTCGTTTGATCTGTCGCCAGACTATACTGCGGACAGTGTCGCAAAGAGCAAAAAATGCATGCCTTACCAACTCAGCGAAGTTTAAACCTGCTTAAAACATGTTATCATATATATAGGCTGTTCACGGTAATGTGAACACTTTTTAAGGCCCTCCCAACAGGCATAAACCAATAATAAACATATCTTATTGCAGCCTTAGACATCACATTTTTGAGGGTGAGGAAACGTATACAATGTGTTTATTGGTCACGTCGCAATGACTATATTAAAAAGCAGCAGGAAGATGGAAATGGGATGAAATGAAAAATTTAGAAGCACCTTAAAAATTGCTTACTTTACCGTGAACAGCCTATAATATATCTACTCCTTTACTATACATGTGATGCAAAGATGCGAGTGGTGTCTTCAACGCTGATGGGATGATGCATAATGCAGCTGGATGTAATGATGTGGGAAACAGGGAATTTGCAAAAATACCCAAAGGCCAACAGTCACTTTTGATACGCATACTCTCTACTTTTGAACTGAAAGCATCTGTTTACACGAGAACTGACTTTAACCACTGTGAGACAGCCACACATCATTAACACCTGTCCAACGTCAGCAAAAACCATTCGCCAAGCGTAATCGTAAGTCGCTTCAAGTGCACGTAAAACTTTCAAAGAACTTTCAACGACGCTATGCAAGACACATCACTCGGTAGTTACGATGGGGCGTGAAGGACGCCGTAAAACCGACCATAAGCGAGAGATCTTAAGTGAAAAACCAATAATCGCGACATTTATTGCTTCCCCCGAGTCGTGCAGTTCCCATGGCTCGTTGGGGACATTGGAAATGTTAACAACCACATTTACACACCTAGCGAGGTGACACCCTAGGAAACCACTCAACTCGCATTCGGGAGGACACGGGGTTCGATTCCCGTTCTTTGAATTCCCGAAATCACTCCTGGCGATAGCTGGGATGGACCACTACTACAACAGGCCATGGTCGATTCCTTCCGGAGTCCTGCTTCACCGAGTAACTTGTCCCGTCTCGAATGACCACACGCTGTCGACGAGACGTTAAACCCTACCTATAGTCTATTCGCAGTCCCCCCCCCCCCCAACCTCCTCACCACTTAATGAATTAAACATTAGAAAAATCACCCCAAGTATGTCGTGTTGGTTGTTTCCTAAACATGCCCTTGTATATCAAGCGTTTTATACTTGTGTTGACATAAATATTCTGTATTTTTGATTCAATTAAACTTTTTATTTATATTTTACCTATAAATTACAATATATAATTTATACTAATAAATGAAATTGAAGTTTTTCTCTGCTATTTCAAAGCTGATACCAAAATTAAAGCGTATTAGACTATTTAAATGATATAAAAGCATAAATAACTGTTTTTAAAATTTTTGTCTGTCTGGATGTTTGTCCAGAATAGGCTCCGAAACGGCTTAATCGATTTTTATAAAACTTCCAGAGGTATTAGAATTAGAAATCTGCTAATTATTTCATCTTGATATCTCAATTGGTTATGAAGTAAATTAATTTTTTCATATAATTTTCTTTATGTTTAATATCTTTATTTTTTGCAAAAGAAATATTGTCAAAAAGCATTGTTGAAACAACAGATTTTTAAATAAGCATAGATATAATACCTCGTCATAGAAAAACATACATTAGTTTTTGGGAAAGCCCAGTAACATAACATATTATCAAACAACCAACACTAACGCGACGATAAAACTATTTCCGGCAGTAAAGTAACAATCATTGAAACCAAATATATAGGTATGTATTTCAGTAACTCTACAAAATCTGACGAAGATGTGACTGACTGTATTTTAAAAACTCCATAAAACCTGAACAAAGCAATATTTCTATTTTAAACAAAAAAAACCTGAGCGAAGAGATTGTGGGCTGAATTTTAATAACTCCACGAAATCTAAGCGAAGCGAAAGTTCTATTATAAAAATATGTAAATAAATCCTAAAGTCCACGCGAACTAAGTCACAGGCACTGCATTACTTACCGTATAGACATAAAAATTCATTTTAAAATTCTATTTGATTAATATTTTAAACTTAAAAATTAATTTTTCATTTTGATTATAGAATTTATTATGTAAAAATTCTGATTGGCACTATTCACGCTTATTTCATTTTTCTATTTCTTTTTTTTTATATGTGAACAAATCCTTAAGTCCACGGGAACGAAGTCGCGGGAACAGCTAGTTTATAAATAATACGACTAAAAGCAATGAGAAAATACGTGTGTTGGAAACGCCCAGTATGAAACAGTTCTTACGCAAAATATAATTATACCGAGTACGCACGAATGCAGCACGTTATTCCTTCGGTGTAATATCCTAGACACGGTTAAGCTCTATTTGCACGAGGCGGAGGAATATCCTAGAAGTTGATATATATATATAAGGGGTTCGGAAAAAGTTGTAAGTAACCATGAATTTACTATACCTACATACTAACCTACCACATTTGCATCTCAAGCGGAGTTAAGTGTGTATATACAACCGCGAAAGAGCCACGCTCATGTCATGGGGAGTACAGATAGCCTACGATTCGTGCTCAGAACTTTGCAGCCCTCAAAATTTTTCATCACCTTATCAAATATTCGGTCGTCCGGAACATTTTGCAATATGTAGAGCCTGTCGTATTTAGCCTCTGCTCATAATCGTGTCACGTAAAATTCAAAGCTTTAGCCATTTTTAGTTATAAAAGTGTGCATTACGAAAATAGACTATATAACAATACAAACATGACTGCTCACCATAATTCAGGAAAACTGTTTATAAAAGAGGCTGCTTTGGCCTTCAACTTAGCGTTTATAGTTAACCTCAATGAAATAATTCTCACAAGATATTAATGAATGTTTTGGCTTACGTTTAATTACCCTAGATTCATAAATAAATACAGGCGTATGACATTACCTTCCCGTTTGTGTTTGTAAGTTCGTGTGTGTGTGTGTGTGTGTGCCTGTGTGTGTGCTCTCACGATTTAACACTTTACCGATTTGCACCAAACTTGGTTCACTTACAGTATAGATACCCGAATCATATAATTCTAGACCGTATTGGGTGCTTATTTTCAAAATGGGGACCATTCTGTTATTTTTGGGTGTTATATCATTTATTATAAACCACTCAACCTATTTTTTTTATTTTCCTATGGAATACAAGGTTAGTATTAAATGAAAATGTCATTTCCTCATCGATGCGTCATTTTAAAAGTTAGCGCAATCTGAAAAATAAAACGCTTGCGTTATAGCTAACGAACTTACAAACTGATTCCCGGAAAATTAGTAATACAAGTTTTCATATATATTAAGCGACTATAAATGCAATTGATGTTAGTATACCAGGCACATATTTTCAACATGGTTGTCATAAAAAATGTTAGTAGTTTAGCAAGTCATTATACGTGTTTCGCCAAATTTGGTGCACTAGTTGTAAATATTAATATATATATATAACATATTTTGCGCGTCATTTTGTAACATAGTTTCATTTTAATCTCGGGAATCACTCAACAGATTTAAGAAAACTTTGGCACATAATAATTATTTTCACATGCTCCTCTATAAATGTATGATTTAATTATGTTAAGCGTTTTTATAACGATGGCTATATAACGATCTTATGTTGAAATATAATATCTACAGGGCTATTAGACTTATTTCTAAAATCTCTGTTAAATACTTATGATTTATGTGGATTTTGTTTGCTATTTTGCAATTTAGAGACAATATCATATTTTGGAAACTGCCAATAGGCATTTAAACGAATTAACATGCCAATAATATGTTAGAAACAGCATTTTGTGAGAAATTTCTAATGTATCAGCTACTTTTCTTATAAATTACCACTTCCCTATGTAATGTATCTATGGAACAATTAAAGATACTTGAAAAATACTTGGAACGCTGGGCGTTTTTTTTTTTTGCGTACATTACTTACACAACCATATTTCAACAACTTGACAAGTAATTAATTACAACTTCATCCTGCATGCAAGCAATACTGTACAAGACCACTTACAATTTCTACAAATAGTCTCTACTTCAGCCCAGCAACATTGAGCAAAATCAGCTTGGCAGGAAGCACAAAAGATATTACGTGTGATACTTACCCAATAACACCATATCTTTGAAAATTAATTTTTCATCATACTGCTTCCAAAATATATTTTATAGGCTAATATATTTCAAGAGATATTTAAATGACTACAACCGAATAAATTGTGGAAAATTCCTTCTGATTGGACATTTAGAGCACTCTTAACGCTATGGTCATTGTCGTTGAATACTCTATGAGATCAAAATCTACTTTCACGTGCGCGAAGAAGAAAATTTGGTCGGCAATAATTTAATTTTGATTTAATTAATCTTTTAATAAATTCATATCTAGTGGAAAGCCAAATAATGAAAATGCATGCATATCGATTGATTTAAATTTCATTTGAGAACGACACACATGCAGGGATTCACTTATTCAGGAATTTTAATTTGAAAAATTATTTCATAACTACGGATTATATTTTTAAAAAATCATACCAAGCCAGAAAAAAATATATTGAAACGTGTTTTTCTTATCGATTGCCCTATCGTTGGTTAATAAAATCTTTCGCCGAAAGTAAATAACTGAAAACGTTTGCGTCCCCGTATTTTCATTCACCTCTCTTCGAATACATAAAAATAAATTAAAAGTTAATTTTATGAGTTGAGATCAGGCCTTAGCTGAGTGGCCTGCCTGATCACACCTTCACATATTTATACAGGACACAGGCCGTAATTGGTGAAATAAGTTATCAAATTGCCAACCACAGAAAACCCCATCCACCGGCCACACAGTTAAAAAATGTTTCCTTCATTTTACGGAAAAGCGCTGGTAAGAATTTATCCAGAAGCATCCGTAAACTCTCCGGAAAATTACGGACACATCGATTTTCAGAAACGGACTTTCCGTAAATTTTGCCAAACCTTTCCATTAATTTCTAAGTTAGTTTTCTGTACTTTCTGTTTAAAATAAAAATAGATAGTAAAAATTTATTTAATTTTCGTTATGTGGGTGTTCTACTGTGTATAAAAATGATATTAAGAAGATAAAATATTTTGTACTTAAGCAAGGTTTGAACGCGAGTCAAAAAAATTCCAGTTCACGGAACTAACCTTTTTTTTGCCAATGTTGTAGTTGTTGTAAAGGTCTCAAGTTAGACCGACTTGTCATGTTCCCGGTGCTACAAGCGAGCTGAGGATCTGCCGCATCTGGAGGCGCCGGGACGCGGGCCCGCGGCCCTTCAGCTACCCTACCCCTGAGCTACGAGGGCAGGCCCCTAATCACATACAACTCTCACTTGAAGAGAGTGGTATAACGTTTATATTTGTATTTGAAAGACAAAAGCAAAAATTCAGTTTCTATTAAATTTAGTATATTCTTAGTGTTACCAAATTTTACAGAAGCCTGATGCTATTTTTTAATGTTTGAAAGAATAGGTCACAGTCGCGTAGATATCATTAACTAGCGCAGAAACGATAATTTTATTGTTACAGTGGCGAAGAAAGATTCGTGTAGAAACGGCATTGTTCGTCCCCGTAACTCGAAGCCAAAGGGAATACGGAAACTTTCCTTATTTTGTATTTACGGACTAAACTCCGTTTTTTGTCATTGCCGATTGCCTTTCCGTATATACATTCTACATTTCCGTAAAACATCCCGTAAATATAGGGAAATTTTTAACAGTGCAGTAAACGGCGACAACGCAGCCGATATAGGGCAGTGTGGCCGTTGAGCGGTGTCTTTTGTCGTCTGGCTATTGGAACGAAAAGATCACTGAAGATGGGCGTGTCTGGGCGTCTTAATCAGCTTCCGGAATAATGAACAATGTGGGGACTCTCCAATTATACTTCATTCAGAATGTGGTTCGTTAAATATTTATAATTCTATATAAATTAATACTTCAGTATATTTGTATAGCTCCCCTCCCCCTCCCGCACATACTTCATAATGATTGTATTTAATTAACATTGTACAATCATATCGTTAAATAAGTCCCTTTTATACAGTGTTCATCACATAGCTCGTATCAATAACTTACTACGCCTCTATAGACCCGTTAAGGTATAATGAAGACTCGTAAATCACATCCTAACATTGGTGGAGGCTTGGTTCCTACTTAACCTCTCGCTGCCTGGCATCAGCTACTCTATCATACACCCCCATATTTAAATAAATTCCGCACCCGCCACATCCACTTTAACATTAAAATTTTTACCTCCCAAGAAGCAATTCGCTTTTAGTAATGTCAAAAGGTCTACTATTAAGAATTAATTATTTTTACATTTGACAACCCGTCGTATTAATTTAGGAAGCAAATATTGTATGAACTTAAATAACGTCAGAATTTACAGCAATTTCCTAGCCACATAGATGTAATTATTAACAATTTGCCTGACCCATTTCAATAACATTCACTTTCAAATCAAACTGATTTAATAAAATTTTAAATAGTACATCACATTATAGTGAGATACTGCTGTGCGCAGGTACAGGAATATAATTTTAATGTGATTTATCATTATCTAACATAATTTTAAGATAAGTTCCCTAATAAGTTTAGAAATAAGTTATGATAGTTTCTATAAGAGTTGGATGTGCTAACAGTAAGAAGATAATAAGTTATTAGATGACACATGTAAAGACAAATGTTGGATGTAGTAAATAGCACGTGGTGTGACCCACTTCTTGCTTGGCGTGCATTTTCGCCTCTCTTCCCCCTCTTCCACCACGGCTTGAGGGTCGACGATGTTTACGAAACAAGTGTGCAGAGTGCGCTGCGCAATGTTATTCTCCCACACCCGCTTTAAACTTGAGTTTACTGTTCTAGATTTAAGTTCCCAATACTCCCAATATTCTAATACGCTTTCCACAATCCAATGCGATACGGATATAGGGACAGAACGAATTCAAGTTTGGTTCATGAATTATTGCGATTCACGGACCTAGCCCATTACCCAGGGCTTTCAGATGTGCTGAATTGTGCGCCAGTCCTGAAGTGGATATGCAGACAGCCAAACCTGACGTGAGTTGGAAGCTGGAGCGAGATGATGTGAAGGGAATTTTACGAAATGGGAACTAAGCAGATGCTGACTCTTTTCTTCCCGCATCTGCCCCGGTAGAGGGAGTGACCACCGCGTTCGAGCCGACTGCCCCCAGTAGAGGGCACGTCGAAACTGCGCTGTTGAAGCAGGACGAATGGTGAAAGGGAGGAGGGGCGCGACACGCCCAACTATTCGCACAGCATTAGACTTATATCTGTGTACAGTGCCTTCTAATGGGGCATTGCACGCAACTGTACAACATTCAGAACTCATTAGGAAGTAGCACACACACCACCAAGTTATCATTATAGTACCATTTTAGTATTTTTCATATCGAAAAAGAATGAAAATATTTGGTAACACTGTAAAATATTTTGTTTGAATTAATTTATAAAAATGCTAACGAAATAACTAAAGTACATTTTGAAAGAAGACCTTCGTCAAAGAGGGCAATCGTAATTATTACTATAGCTGTATGTAAGAAAATTTTGGTACTCTCATTAAGGCATATTTTTAAATCATCAGTCATAAAAATTGTTTCTTTTGTTGTTGAAATGGATGCGCATGAGATTGGTTATTAAATATTATTTGCAAACAATGAAAGTAGTTTCTTATTACGCCCAATCATTGTATTTATTATGATAGTCTTGTCCGATGGAGGCAATTATTCTGGCAAAATGTGATTTCTGAAGCTTCCAAAATGGAAATTGGCTTGAATATTGATTAGCGATTACCTCTTTGAAATTGCTTTACAAAATTAATTAAAGAAATTTAGAGCAAAATACGTTTTAGAGTTACAATTTTTTTTCATAACTGTGGAACTCTATTCGTACTCTTCTGTCAATTATGGTAGTTGCACTGCCAGGTGCTCTATTGGAAGTCACTCTTCGTCTACCTTAAAGAAAAATTGTTATTTTTTTTATTTTAATGCAAAACTTTCTAAGCAAGTTGCTGTGTATAGTCACAGACTAACAACAATCATTTCATTGATTTAAATAAAAAAAAATCAACTCTATGTACACATTAGTGTCGAGGCACAAATATAACCCATACATATTTAAGGTCGTCTTTGAAATAGATGTCGACTAACACCATTGCATTTTTACAAGTGTTTGAGTTATTTACACAAATATTAATAGATCTGCTTTATTAATAAATTAACGCTACTGAATATCCCTACTTAATTTTACCTTCTAAAAAATTATATAGATTTCTGCCACGCATAAAAATTAACATTAACATAGACTTAAAGTATAGGTTTTATGCATCGGTCAAGTGACTCAACGGAGGTATTAAAAACAGAATAGTAAATACTAATTAAATTCATACTCTAAGGTACATAAAACTAAATTTTACCAATTTCAGATAACACTAACTTAAACATTACGCATTTAATAAGACGCAAATGCTTGGTAATAAATCTCCTGAATTTCTTCCAACCTTACTGCGAGCATTCCAGATATTGTTTAAGTTATGTTACACGCAAATAGGAGCAGGGATAATTTTCAAATGCTTGATTTAGAAATATCTTATTTAATTGTGAACAAGGCGTATATTTCTCTCCAGCATCTTTATTACGTCCGCCAAAGAACAAGGGAGAGGATGGAGGATGTGGAACGACCGCCGCCAGCTACAACACGCCGCAGCCGTGGCGGAAAGGTCGCCGGCCATCCTGCCTCGAGTGACGCAATGCGTGGCCCAGAACCACCTTGCCTCCCCTACTTCCCTCAAGGGGACGCAACAAGATCCCGCGTGCCACCATCCCTCCACTCGTACCCTCCTCGCGATTCCTCTCCACGAGTACCGAACCCGTCCTCGCAAGGCTCCGTAGGCGGTGGAATCCATGCTCTTGCGTTGTGCAGGCCCGGGCAAGGTCTCCAAACATACCTACACGTGATCTCTTAATCTCTCGGAGCTCTTCAGTAAAGTGTCGTTACGCGACCAGTAACGTCTCGGACACCGTATGCCGAATCCAGTTTTAAGACGCCTGTCCTTGTGGCTCACATTTTTAGCACTAAGTGCACCAAGCCTAAGTTTACCTTAAGCTACGGTTTTACTGTGTGGGCCTGCTCTCGAAAAAGAAAATGGCACTGATGTAGTTTTTTTTTATTTAACACACAACAAAAGTACTTTTTTTTTATTCTGAAATTACTCAAGTGAACATGATGGATGGAATATTGTATTGCATATAAATTCCGTCTGATAGAGATACACTCATACTCGACCGAATGTTGTCCAACACAGTAAACTTGTATGATATGGTGTGGTCCATAAGGACGGCAGTACGTAGAAAAACATTACAGCCCAACATAACTGATGCCCATACAGTGGTGTTGTAAAAAGTCACCTGTAGCTTGCATACTGAAAGTCAGGAAATTACAAGTTAAAAGAGATAAAGAATGATGATTCGCGTTCAACACGAAAGATTTTTTTCTACGCCTTAATTATTTGTGGCTTCTCTCGCATTCTGTAATTTTATGTTCAGGAGACTCCACAGCCATCAGTCCTGAACCTGGGAAGTAAATTTTCCACTCATGAAAGATTCCAATTCCGGTTGGTAATTGGATTCAAGACATTAGACTTATTGTTAGAACTCCACATTAAGTGTAGGCAATATGTATAAATGGTTACCACGAGAAAAATAAATTCTACATAATTAAAATTGTCTTTAAATGAAATAAATATTTTAAGAAATTTAGTTATTTTGAAGATACATGACTTTCTTGGATTTCACGATCGTGGACATTTTGCCTTTTTGGAAATTACGTTGTTGCTATTATTTCAAAGTTGCAAAAAAAGTCATAGATTTTTTTTAAAATATTTCTTTTAACCCATGTGATAATTTCAACGTGAATGATCTCATTTCGGTCAGTGATTTATATTTTATTATTAGTATACCCCAAAACACTAAAATTGTGATTATGGTATGCCGTTATGCCAGGAAATGGTAGTTCTACCTGAAATTAATTTTTAATAATAATTTAAAAGTATCTCATACAATTTTCCTTGACAAGCACCCTTAGTTACATACATTTATAGATTCTTTCACCTAGTGAGGCTCGAGCTGTTGATGGAACGCACAAGCCTCCTACAGACTCCTATTTATAAGCACAAAGTAGGTATTCCGGGGGTTCGTGGCTCACTAGAATCTTGACGGCTCCGTACATTTTATTTTTCTATGTAACGGCCATGAGAATTAGAACCCAACCTTATAACCCAGTCTCTCATCATCCACTGAAAAAAAAACCACCCCCGATTAATTTAAGGCTGTAAAGTTTATTATTATTATTGGTGGACAAACCGCAGAACCTATCCCGCTCGCGGACAAAGACAAAATAGTTAACAGTAAGTGTGTTTTCTTTATCTGTATGTTTATCCAAAATTATGTGTATGTATAGTAGTGAACAGAATTCAGTGTCTGCATTTTTGTCAGTGCCAGCCTGGTCTCTTTGGATGTGAGTTTAAATTTCTGAAAAAATAAATAATTAGTATTACGGACTTATGTGCAGCGCGTATCTTCTTTTTCATATTCTGAGTAAAAATAATATATATATATATATATATATATATATATATATATCACTCCTCTGAAGAGGGAGATATATATTCGCCCTTGCGAATATATGTTGTTGAGATCGTCATCTTAAAGTACTTGAGCAGAGCCTCGCAGTACACTACACTCTAAATCGGAATCAGTAATTTTTATTGATTTACAGTTGAAACTGCTCCATCCGGAATCAGTAGAAAAAGAAAACTATTAATCTCTTCAGTTAAATGCAATCCATTGATACAAACAGTAGAAAATCAGTTATTTATAGTCGATTGATAAAAAGAACAAAGATTAGAAACCGCGCATTACGGTTTGAAGTAAATTAAGTACAATTATTTTGTCTCAAGGAAATTTTGGAAGCGGTTGGTATCGAACCGCCATCCCAAAACGCAACACATTCTCTTGTTTATTTTGGCTGACGTCCTACCAAATCTGCTACTTTGCCACTGAGGGAAACGGTTTCGCATTTGCGTAGTAACATAAACTTACAATGGCGAACGGGTTTAAGTTTCGTAATGTGAAAGTACTTCATGTGGTCGAAATATACACATATTATGCGTACGTAGATACATGTCTTTGTAAGGCTCGGAAGTCATTCTAAGTTAAGTTTAGTTCAGATTGTGAGCTTTAAAAGATAAATACAGTGGTTTTAATGGTGTCGTCGGTGTTTTCTATGCATCTGCCATTTTACTATGCAATTCCTCATTATTTGATCTGTTAACTTGCAGACCAAAAAAAAACTTTTGTTGGTGTAAATCCACCTTTCTTATTGAATCACCGCACTTTCGAGTCAGTAAAATTATCACTGATCCATCTGTTACTATAAATAACAGTTTAAATCTGTAGTGTCTCGTTGCATTGTAAAATGGCGGGCACTAGTTGACTTCGATAACCTCTTAGAATGAAGCCACTATATTTACCTTTTAATACAAATAAACCGAAATAAACTAGAGCTAGATTGATTTTCGAATTTTGCAAAGACATGAACTTGCATTAACCAACTATAAATAAGTATTTTTTTCTACTACTTGAATTAGTAGATTTCTTTAAACTGATGAATTAGTAATATTTTTTTTTACAGATTCCGGATGGAGCAGTTTCAACTGACAATCGGTAAAATTTAACTGATTCCTATTTAGAGTGTAGCTCTTACAGAGAGGGTCACCTCTTCCGATCGTTTCACGATAGTGGAAGCACGTTCCTTTTGGCTGATTCAGCCATTTAAGGTATATGCCGTAACGCGGATAAGCGGATTTTGCAAATTGCTGTACTACTAATCGGGCAAGCTGGGCCGAGGAATTTTAAAATGGTAGTACTCCTCCTGTCATTCCTAACTTCGTCCTGGCTTGTTACGGGAAGAGTTCGTCTTTCGAGATGAACTTTGGGCCTAAGTTTGCAGAACAGATTTTAAACGAGACGGCAAGGACGTAAAAGTTCATCCCTTGACGAAGGTGATGATTACTGACTTATGCCAAGGGGTGTGTGCATAACTAGGCCTACAAACGTTGCGGTTTCCTTGATGTGCGATTGGCAGGAGGTTCTGTTCATCGACTGCTGTCATAAGGAACTCAGTCACAAGTGGCCATCCCTCGATACGAATGCTTTCAGCAATCCAGCTATTTACAATGGTGATTCGAGCATTTCGTATTCTCGCACTTGAGAAGGCACCTGATGACTGCAAATTTATACCGTCGTCGTTTCCTCACGCGGTTGGCACCTATGCATCCAACTTTATTGTTACGCATTTCATTTACAAATGCTTGCTATTTTCCTCATTTTTATAAGGTGGGCGACACTCTTAATAATAACATAAGGTGATATTTCACTATTTTTTTTTTGTATTTGGTTATCTGAGAGAGGTTTTGAAAAGATCCCCTTTAATGCAGTTATTAGTTGTCAAATCATTATAGTTTTCATAATATGACACTCTCATTCCGACACAAGAGTGTTATAGGCAGGCTCGAAGTGTTGAATGCAGATTCTAAGCGCGGCATACTGCAGTTGTGTTACAAGCTATGAAAGGAACAAATACAACTTTTCCTCTACAGTTTATGGTTTAAACTATTTATTAAATGAGTGTCAACATTTTTGCTTGAGTGAAGAAAAATATATTTATGAAAAATCTGACCCCTATTTTAAACAAAATTCAGAGTGCCAATACTAGCTCACCTGTTTATAATCGCACTCATACTGAATCAGTATGTTCTGCACACCGCACAGATTGCATTACATGCAATTTGACTGAAAAAAAAATCTAGGGGTAAAGCCTAGTATGCTGCAGAATTCTGGAAATTAAGAATTGTAAGTGTTGTATTATGAAAACTATAATGATTTTACAACAAATAATTACATTAAGGGGGCACTTTTTGAAAGCTCTTTCAGATAAACCAATTAAAAATATGTGAAATATAACCTTAAGGCCGCAAATCGTACATCTCTTTTCTACCTGATTTTTGATACGAAATCACGTCTAAACTGTTTGTAACACACAAGAACTCGCCATATAGGAGCGTTTTCTCTGACTCAAGTTGCCGAACTTGTACAGTGGCTTTGAGGCGTACGCGTGCTTGTGTATCCTTAGGGGCCCAGCACACAAGACATCACAACCAGTCCTGTGAGATATAGGCTATTCGCGGTAAAGTGAGCGCTTTGTAAGGCCCTCAAAAATTTATATTATATTGCAGCGTCGGACGTTAAATTTAGAGAGCTATAAAATGTGTGTAGTCTATCCTCTGCATCTTCAGATTTTAGAACCAAATCTTCGAAAAAATCTCCCCATGTATGACGCGGCTAGTTGATTCCTACATTTGCCATGTGTTTTATAACTCTCTTATTTTATTTTAGGCTAAATTGATCTTCTGCTCATATTTCACACATGCCTGTAAAATATATTTTATGTATTGTTAATGTGATGTAATCGACAGAGAAAGTAGGTGTTTTGGTAATGCCTAGTAGGAAATAGTTCTCATACGAAATATTGTTAAACTGGGTACTCTTAAATGTGGTGTGCTGTCGCTTTAGTGTAATTTTCTAGACTAAGTGAAAGGCGCTGGCCACGATAAAAGTGGTTTTGTATTCGTACCTCATACTGTCCAACATGTATACTTAAACTGTGACTACATTTACTCAGGTAAAATTTCTTTAGATTGCGTGGTTTTTGCACGATGACATTTCAAAGTCAAGATTTTGCAGCTTGTGCGATGAAAAAATACAATAAGCATAACTAAAGGCTGCTCACGATAACGCGAGCACTTTTGGAATCAACCTTAGAAAAATGTTACTGCCCCTGCCAACATACATTTTAACGGGCGCACTGAGTGGCATGCGCCCGGTAAAGTTGGAAAACGATGGATAGAAAGTAGTCCCATTTGTTAACGTCGAATAAAAGTGTTAGATAACAATTTTTGATAATTTAAAATATATATTTCGATTTCCGTTGTTTTTTTTTACGCCTCGTGGGGTAAAAAAATTTGCATATTTAAAAAATGTATACTTGCAGATAATGAAACAGTTTCACTTGACCGACGCATGAATGAAGTGATGAGGCATATTGCAATGCCAATTTTACTCGGTGGAAGAATACACAACGTGCTTACAAGTATATCTTAACTAGGGCTTTCAAAAGTGCTCATTTAACTGTGAACAACCTATATATGCTGAAAAATTTGACACTAACAACTCGAAGAGATTGTCTTTATTCATTTGAAGGTATTCTTAGCAAGAGTTATTTAGAAATTTCAGTTGCAGTCACAAATCAAAACATGCAACGATTTCCTCATTGCAATATTTTTTTTTAAATCGCAAAATCATTTCCCACAACGTTATGGACGTCTTTAAAATGCACTAGGCATATTCTTTCAGAATGGATTATTTGTACATTTCTAAAACAGTCAAGTTGTGATTTCGGCATGTATTTATGCAAAACCTAGACGCTAATTACTAATAATGTCTAAACATTGAAGAGTGTGCGGTGTGTAAATGTAAAATAACAAATTCTTTCGTGGCCTACACATCTAAGCTTTGTTTGCATGAGGCGAATGAACGGCTAGAAAGCAGTTCTTTAGCAGGACTTCAGAAAAGTTTGAATTAGCCACGAATGGACTATAGTAATGATTATTTATTTTCCAGGGTGGAAGGTAAGGATTTTGATACCAGGGGAAAATATTGATATTATTAGTATTAGTTATTTACACACGAATCGTTTTTACTAAAGATAAGTTGAAGGGAAAATATCGATTTTGGTACATCGGAAATCGATATTTTATGTATTAAAGGACTTGGCAAAAGTAAAATTGCTTGGTACACAAAGCCCTATATAATGAATGTATATCGAGGAATTGCATGTTAACAAAGTATACATAGAAATTTTTTTTTTCACAACAAAGAGCATTAAAAAAATATTTTTGTTACGATACCTGGAAAAATATACTGATTTCGATCAGATATCGTTGAAATGATATATCGACGAGTTATATCGATATATCGTTGATAAAATATCGAAATTCGATATATCGATATATTTTTAATATACCTAGGAGAAGGTGGCTGGAAGCACCCAAATGCGTCTCAGGGTAGTGGAAAACCGCAAGAACTGCCTCCCAGGCACGTCGTTCGGCGTGAGAGAGTGCCTGTAAACGGCGTGTCGACGTAACTTCCCGCCTGGGCTGGGGGATAACGAGCCGTTGTTTTGAAACCCCGCACGACGGGGCGAGAGTTACTACCAGTCGCCGCGACGTTGCTCGCACAGGCTAGCCCCGGGGGCCGGAGGTCAAGGACGTGGGAGAGTTGAAGGCGCCCCCTGGAGGTCAGCACCGTTCGCTCTCCGCACGAACAATCATGTCCCTCTCGTGCCGGAGTCACAGAACCCCGACAAGCAACGGCACGACCGTCCCGACACGAAACAGCCAGGTTGAACACAAGGCAGATCTGAACGTAAGTCCGACAGTTCTGTCGCCCGACCAGCACTTTTCGATTACAAGCTGTTCACGGCAAAGTCAGCACTTTTTAAGGCCCTTCCGAAATGCATTAACCCATAAAAAATATGTTGTATTGCAGTCTCAGACGTTAACTTTTGAGAGTGATGAAATGCATACACTGTGTTTATTAGTCATATTGCAATGTTTACATTAAATCATGGCGTAAGATAGAAATTAATTGAAAGGGAAAATTTAGCAGGACTTTAAAAAGTGCTCACTTTACCATGAATAGCCTATAGAAATTATTTCCATGCTTCATCGTGTCATGCGTCACGACGCACAGTGCACAACGTTCTAAAATTAAATTGTTTGATAAACTTTCACTACAATGGCAAATACATAGCTTAAAAGAAAACAAAAAACTATTAAAATTATCGTATTTAACTCTTTAAAATAATAATTTTATCTTTGTAAGCATTAGTTATTAAGCTTTGTCACCCTCGTGCATTCCAAATTTCCCGTCTGCCCCCTCTTTTGAAACTAGCGCTGTTAATAAGCGCTTTCTAAAAGTACCCGAAAATTTCGACTCGTGTCGCGTCGGTAAACTGTCGGGCTGTAAATTCGAGCAGTCGCATTGAAAACGGTCGTGGTTGCGGTTTTTGTCGCGTCGTGCTTGTCGGGGCTATACGATTCCGGAATCACAGAAGGCAGCGGGGCTATTCGACGGAGTTGCAGCAAATACACTTATAGCTGATTCGCGATTTCTTTGCATTTTTTAAACTGTGAAGTATGCCGTGTTTCCTATAAGTAGGGAGGGACAGGTGTACTTCGCGAAAATATTTCAAGACCAGTTGTACTCCAAAACACTTTAGTTGATACTCACTTTCGTGGTTGGATGTTTTTAAATGTTACGTGCCTCGGTAGTCTATCAGCGAATCACGGACGTTCAGTACCGGAGTACCTTATTACGATTGGCCCAGTCAAATAAGAACATGTAATGTCCTCTCACGTAGACACGCGGCCAATAGCCAAGGAAAATTGTGTTTGTGAACGTATGATATTGAAGTCTAGCATGGCCATAAATATTTTCGCAGAAAACATCCGTCCCTACGTATAAATATGTCATGCATCACAAATACCTTATTTTTGATGGGTCCCGGTGGTGTAGTGGTTCGCTACTCGCCTCCCACCTAGGCGAACCGGGCTCGATTCTCGGCGGGGCCTCTCCTGGATTTTTGCATGTGGGAATCGTGCCGGACGACGTTTAGCAAATTACTACAGACATTCGCGATTTCAATGACATGTAGGTTAAAATCATGCAAATATCAATGTTAATTGGTTGGGTGTTGTATTAGGGGAAGACGGTGATTGGGTCTGCATTTTACTGTGTGTTATTGTTGGCTCAGAGTTGTTATGACGGGTGACCAAAAGCATACGCAATACAACGTACGAGGTTTTGAATTCTAGGTTTTCCAGAAATGAAACAGCGAATTTTTCATATATAATATATATATATATGATTCTGGATTTATTTGGCTACATCGAATAATTTACGGACCAGATGTTCTAATGAATTTGTAGAGACTGAAAAATTCTTGTAGAGACCTGAAAAATTCGCGATTTCATTTTGGAACAAGCTAGAATTCAAAACCTTGTACGTTTGTTTTGACAATGCTATTGGTCCACCACATTATATATATATGACAATAAAATATACTCGCGCGCTTACTACATAGTGTTAATCCTTCGTAATAATTGCTACAATGCATAATTAACGCGTATCAGCGCAGGAAATGTAATATATTGCAGAAATTCATCCCGTTGACACAGATTTACCATGCGTGGGTAATGTGTGAATGATAAGTTTTGCCGGACAACATCTCGTTTGTTACCCTTCAAAACACATGATAGTGATTAACGTGCTATTATTAATAGCAGAAAACCCAGTCGATGAATTTGACACATTACGGAATCGAATCAGAAGATTTTAATTAGAAAAGTGATTTATTACAATCCATAAAATACAACTTCAGTGTATTTGAATAACGAAATTTCATGTCCAACTTCTGGGTAAGCCATTGAAATGGGTGTTTTATTCTTGCTGAAATTTTAAGCTTGTCAAATTTGTAAGTAGCTCCAATCCATATCTTCTTAGCAATAATAAAGTGAAGGCATGAATTATCAAAGTAAAATATAGAATAATTATAATGTTTTCAATGAAAAAATATTTCCTACGAAATTGATTGCAGTGGAATCAGTATATTTAAAACATACCTTTGGGATGATGCCTATAATTCCCCATATTTTAACAAAAACAGTAATACTGAAGATAATTTTAAAATAGTCACTACATAATAATGTTCTAATTAAACCGCAATTTAAAATTTGTTGGCAACTCGATTGGTCTGTTTTCATTAAAAATCACCTACCAGTCTGTTAGGTCACTGATTGTATACTTTCTGCAAATGTATTTTTTTCTTTTATTATATTAGGCCTTTTAAAGAATCCTTACTACCATTGAATCAAATGTGTAGATGTTAAACTATAACAGTGTTACTCTGCATTAAATTTAATGCATTACGTGTTACAAAATTATATTACATTTCATACTGAAGTGTAGGAATTGGGGAAAAAATTTTTTGGGGAAATTTTTACTCCCTCGATTAATTTTAAATCACATGTAATAAGTTAATTTCATGACACATCTATGGCCTGCGAAAGGGTGAAACTGAGAGTTGGTGCAATTCGACGTTTATATTACTAACTGTTAGACGAGTTCTCTTGAGTAATACTCAAATGCTAGTAATTGTTTCTAAGGCAGATTTCCACTTCACCGACTGAGTGGACAAGCACAGCAAATATCGGCAGCAGGAACTTTGCAGTTCCCTTGAGCGTTTTAGTGCAAGACGTGGTCTTTCCGCGCCGGAG
This sequence comes from Dryococelus australis, assembly GCA_029891345.1. Taxonomy (NCBI): domain Eukaryota; kingdom Metazoa; phylum Arthropoda; class Insecta; order Phasmatodea; family Phasmatidae; genus Dryococelus; species Dryococelus australis. The sequence goes on from CM056993.1 coordinate 39,606,732, forward strand.
TCCAATAAAACCGCGTCGCATTGTTTATTTTTCTCTCTTGCCGCGATCCTCGCTGCCCTTCAACTTCTGCCGAGGCGAGGGGACGATACATGCTGTTCACGGTAAAGTGAGCAGCTCTCAAGGCCCTCACAGACCGAATTATCCCCCTAATAAATATATTTCATTTCATTCTCAGACGTTAACTTCCGAGAGCGATGAAATGCATACGCTCCGTTTATTAGACGTATTGCAATGTTTACATTAAAAATTAACGGAAAGTTATAAATTAGTGTGAAGGAAAAATTTTAGCAAGGTCTTAAGAAGTGCTCACTTTATCGTGGACAGCCTATATCAGCGTTGCACAACTCTGATTCCCAAAAACCCGTACGTCCAACACCACTTCATGAAACGAAGCTAACATTGTTCTGATGTCTTAGAGGACACCTCGTAGTAAAAAAAAAAAAAAGAATTTAACGCCTCGAAGGGGGCCGCGGTTGTTGAGTTGTTAGACCGCTCGCCTCCCACTAAGGCGAACCGGGCTCAATCCCGGGACGGGCCACTCCCGGACTTTCGCAAGTGGGAATCGTGCCGGACGATGCCGCTGGTCAGCGAGTTTTCTCGGGGATCTCCCGTTTCCTCCGCCCTTGCATTCCAGCGCTGCTCTGTTCTTACCTCATTCCACCCACATTGGCCCTCAAGACCCCGTTGTTAAGAGCTGCCCAAATTTGTTCACTCAACCTTTCCTTTTTCTGTTGTCTTAAGAGGACCTCTCTAGTCAAAAAATATATATTAAACCCCTTAACTTTACGCCTAGCTGTAAGGAAGAATTGCTTCAGCAATAGGAAATAGCGTAAACAAGATTTGCGTGTTTGCTGTTTCCCAAGAATTTTAAGCGTTAACATGAGAGTGAGTATCTTAAAGAGAGAGCGTGAGAGAGAAAGAGAATAGAGAGCCACTTACATCTATTCTATCCGACTTTGACATTTTTCAAAGGCCATATTTGTTTCCATTACCAAATTTACAAATTGGCAACCAAATGCCTACTTTTATTTCTGTCCTGGAAAGAAATTGCATTAAAATATTCCATAGTTTCTGACACGACTGCTTACAATGAGACCCATATGGAAAATAAATAAGTCTTTCAGAGCTACAAAGAATGTTCCAAAATTCCCTCCAATGGGCATAAACCACGTGAACTTGTTATGAAAAATGAGAAGAAAATCTTAGAATCTATATTTCGCCTTACGAATATTGTATCCATAATCTGACAACACTTAGAATGATTGTTTGCAGCACAAGCTAAATCAAACATTTCTAAGGCGATGAACGTACAAGACTAATTATCATGCCACTGGAGACTGAGGACAAGACACTGAAGTAACGCACAAACCGAAAACAAACGAAGATCAGCGCTGCAATTGACAGAAACGAAAATAATGCAGTTTAGCAGATGGATGAGAACTGCAGATGTAATCCAAGAAAGGACCAGGATATATTCACAGTTATATGCAAAAATAACTGCGTTCGAATGAATGAAAACTTTACATTCGAACGCAGAGTCCAGCATGCACATCTGTGTTCGTTTTCCTCCCAATTTGCATAACAATGTGAAGGAGTGTAGGTATTTGTTACATATCTGAGTCAGTGTTGCCAAACTCAGCCTAGTACAGAATATTGTTTAAAAAAAACCAGAATAACATATAAGCTTACAAAATGATTTAGAATTAAAGATAAATTAATAAAATAACTTGAACAACAATTTAATTAGATATGTACCTGTAACATACACGTAATAAAGCAAGGTTAAAACAATCGTACTATAGGCCGGTCACGATAAAGTGAGCACTTTTTGAAGCTGTTTCATCACACATAATAATCAATAAATACATTTCATTGTGGCCTCAGACTTTTGGTTTTGGGTATGGTGAATGTATACACTGTGTTTATTACTCGCATGGTAGGGTTTACATTTACAAGTGGTGGAAAGACGTAAATTGGTTTAAAGAAAAAAAGTAACTAGGTCTTCAAAAGTGCTCACTTTACCGTGAACGACCTATAGGAGTAATACACATGAAAAGGCATCCTGTCACCATAGAGAGTGAAGCGAGATCGTGAATGAGAAATGTCTCAAGACGGAAGTTCGATCAGTTTTCAAACTACTTTCATCAAGGACTAACGTGGAGCAACCCGGAGATTTAAAGTTCGGTACATTCTAACAACTATCATCATACCAGCGACAGCTCGTCAAACTTCAGTTTTTTTTTTTTTTTTTTTTTTTTTTTTTTTTTTTTTTTTTTTGGGAAACTTATATTATTAAATCTTCGAGAGTAGTTTTACTATTACACTGGAAAACAAAAAAAAAACTTATGCTTTGAATAATATTACATCAACAGTGATGAACTTTTACGTATATACTTGTTTCCAGGAGTTGATTTTGGCGAAATATACAGAACCAAGTTGTATAACACATCTTGTGTATGCGATGTGCGAAGTGTACTTTTGCTTCTTTCAAAATTGCAAATTTCGAAATTATTTGAAATTAGTTTCGTTTCCGTCGCAGATCCACGTACATTTTGTAACGTCCAATCTAAATTAAAATTTGACATGCATGTTTCATGCACTATGATGTACTTGTGAATATTAAATCTCAGTGCATTAATACATTATTGATTCATGACAAAATTCCATGTATATATGCTGTAAATAAGATTTTTATATACCCATATATAATTACTTTTGCAATTATCTACCAGCATTATCTAATTATTTTAGAAAATAAAACAAAAAGTATAGGTTAGAAAATATGTTTCTAATATATGCATGAAAAGGAGAAAATTAAAAAAAAAAAACAATTCATTGTAGCAGTTGCATGGGAACAACATAACTTATCGTTTTAAACAGTCATTGCCACATGAGTCGTTGGAATTCATTACATCCTATTTCCAGGCGTAACTAGATTTTGCATCTAAAATTTGCGAAAATCCATCACTCACTATTAGCGCAAGAAACAACTGCAAGTTTCTCATATGTCGGAATTATGTGAGATCACGGTTAAACAATGCAATACCAAAAATTACGGGTTACTAATATTCCCTGAGCACTGGAAAATACACAGTAAGGGACATTTTTCATATCTTTTTTTTTTCCCCAGTACTATTTTGTTGCTTTCCTCTTGAAATAAATGTGTAGCCAGGTCTGCGGTCATCCCTTTTTTTCCCCAAGAAATCCAATCCATAAACAAGTTCGCAACAAGAAGATGCCAGGTGTGCTTCTTAGAAAAGAAACTTAAAATAAAAGTACTCACAGTCCGGTGCAGCAGTGACTGTGTTCTCAAAGGAGAGTGCATGAAGACGAAACTTCATGAAATTATTTCCAGATGCTACCTCCCGCTAACTTCATAGACTCCGCGGCCGTAACCATAGCAAAAATAAAATAATAAAGTGTATGCCACTGGAATATCCAGTTTCAGGAGCAGACATTACGCGCGTCTAAGTTGTTACTGAAGTTATTGTAATAGTATCGAGTAAAGATATGAAAACATATTACCTTTCTACTTACGAAATAAAACCACATGTAAAATCAGTTAAAAAAATTAAACGGGCAGTTCATCTAGCTAAAAAAAGTCTTCAATCGGAAAATTCCTTAACGAGACCATCATACCAAAATAAGGACATCATTTGATAAAACATTTTACCATGGAGCGTAACACATTTGCAAAGTTACTGAACTGTAACTTGGACAAAATAAATGGAATAGTGGACTTAAAATGAGGAAGTTAATAGTCTGCTTAAATAGGGTAAAAAATCATATCTAGTAGTTATAGATTGCACATGTTACAGGCGAGGGCTAATGCCTAACTGTAGAGAGAAGAAGAAGAAGAAAATCATTATCATAACAGTAGTACGGGTTACAGGATACGTACGCTACAGGAAGGAAAACGTGCAAAAACGAGTTTGTTCAACACTTGTCACGTGGCGTCAGGACAACACACTAAATATTCCAATCCAATTACTATAGGCTGTTCACGGTAAAGTGAGCTCTTTTGAGGTCCTAGTTAATTTTTACTTTTAACCTTTTTATTAATCCTTTAATCACCTTTATAAATAAGTATTGAAAATTTCAGTAATAAAACAGCGTGTTTATTACACCACGCTCGGAAGTTTACGTCTATGGCTAAAATTAAAATGTATGTATTAATTATTATTCAACACGAGAGGGCTTTCAAAAGTGCTCACTTTACCGCGAATAGCTTATATCAATATGTTACTCTTTGAGTGTATGCATATACACATCTGGGAGAGTAGAACAAAAAATAAACGGAAGTGATACTAAAAAAAATTGTAACTAAATGGATATAATTTCATTGCAGAAAAGTGTTCCTGTAATTAAAAAATAACATTTTCAGCCACGAAAAGCTATTCACCGTGTGCAAGCAATAATTTATGTATCATATATTTGTTGCATTAACTTTAAGTATTAATAATTTTTTCTGCGACTATCTACTTCAGAAAAGAACAATGGAATACACGAATTTTTTACGCAATGTTCATTTCATCGCATAGTTTTTCAAACAATGGACGAGCCTTAACCAAATACTTAAAAAAGTCAGTGGGAGAGAGGGAGGAAATCACAATACGAGAAATTTGGTCCCGCGGTGGAGTTTTAGAAGTTTGTGAGAGACAGTATAGATATGAAGATAGCTAGAGAGTATCCCTATTGTTTTAAGTATCTTTTTATTTAGGTCTTTTATGCTAAAACTATAACCATTGACACATCAGTCCATGGGAGGAATATTTAGATAATTGTAGTTAACATATATTAGACAGTTATGAATTTTAGTCATATTGTTAGACATTTAATTTTAATAATAATAATAATGATTTTGTAAATTCATTAAAAATATTTTTCTCTTGAATATTGGCCTATTTCAGAAACCCAGTAGTGATTAACGCTTCTCAAAAGGAATTGAAAACATAGAAAATTTAAAATGATTCTCTGCAATTTATAATAAGCGGGGAAACTTAAACAAAAAAACTCCAAGTTAAAATCTAACCCTAAACAATCAATAATTATGTTTAAGTAAAGAGTATTTGATAACTTTATGAACATATGGTTAGACTATGACATTTCCACATGTAATAAACTTTTAGATGACTTCTCAGTCATGATGAAACTTTCACGTCTTTGCCTTGCATACCGCAGCGTAGATTCGATGCATGGAGAACCTTAAAGTAAGCAGTCAAGTTTGAACACGAAGCTGAGATCAGTAAAAGGAACAAACAATATCAGGCCTATTATACTCACATTGACTCTCAAGACCCCGATGTTAAGAGCCGTCCAAATCTCTTCACTCACTCACTCACCGTTATACTCGCCAAGTATGGGCAGGATTTGATTGTAAAGACAATTCAATAATATTGCCCAGTCTCCTGACACCAAGCATAGAGGAAATTCTAAATTATGCGGTTACGTTAAACGCTACGCTACTACTTGAGTTTGTTACGAAGACTTCGCCTCTCTTGGAAGTTAAGATCGAGCATTAAAAGTTTACCGGCACTTCAAGCGCCTAACACAATGGCCGGTGTGCCTTAATAAAGTGATGCATTTAGAGGCGAAGGAGGGTAGCGAAAACGAACAAACTTGTGCCTTCGTGCAACACTATAACGCGAGTTACACAAGGGAGAAGCTAAATAAAATATTAAACACAAGTTAGCTTGGTATACCCATGCAACTAACAGAAAAAAAAACACGTACGATAAAATAACTCTACCAAGTTCACACTTAAATTTACATCTGCAACCTCTGCTCTTGACATTAATTTTAATATTATTGACTAAACGTTTTACGTACGGATTTTCACTTCTTTCGTTAAAAAAAAAAAGAATTATTACAATCTTCAACACTGAAATGAATTTAAAAAGCATTATTTAATTTCTACAATGAATTAGATACTCTCCGCGATTAGTTTAACATTGGATGGCAGCACTGAGTCAATTTATCTAATCTATGATGCAAAATTCGCTACATAAACTTATAGTCTCTATTGTCTTTGTTACAATCCTATGCAAGGTGTAGGAGCTAGTTCCAATTCTCAAGCTTCAAATCATGTCAATAACTTAACTGTGGAGAATGCTGATATAAGTAATAACTGTTATGTCATGTACAGGTGCTGAACGAGACGTTAAGCAAATAAGTTATATATATATATATATATATAAACGAGTTTTATGGAACCGCTTGAGAATTTTCACTGGACTGTGATGATACAAACAGTTGCAACTCCGGCTGGGATGGAAACCTCTTTATCTCGAACCTTAGTCTGGCGTGATGCTAAACGATTAAAAAGGCTCGGTATGGGGAGCGAAGAGAATGAATAAGGCTAAACCCAAGGCTACTCCACTTACTCTATAGGGCATATTTAACTTTCCGTACGGGACAAACTAACCTCTTATATACTGTTGCACCTAACATTGCGAAGACAACGGAATCGACCAGTATGGGAAATGTCGTGGAGAAAATATGGGAGATAGATAGATAGATAGACGCAGAGAGAGAGAGAGAGAGCGCGCGAGAGAGAGCACACTAACGGCATATTACATGATAACAGATCGTGTATTTTACCAATTATTCAAACCGAAGTATTTGATTTGAACTATAGCAAAACTGCTTTAATTCGGCTATGATGTCCTTCAATACGAAATAATACATCATAAATACAAGGGATAGCGGTGGCGCAGTGGCTAGTGTGCTCGCCTCACACCACGGCAATCCGGGCTCGATCCCGGGCGGGTCCGCTCCCGGATCCTCGCACGCGGGAATCGATGCCGCTTGCCGGCGGGTTTCCTAGGGACGCTCCCGCCTCCCCCGCCCCCCCCCCCTCATTCTAGAGCCGCTCTGTCCCAGGATCTCACTTCGTGTAAAGTTCAAAGATGATGGGCACCTACGGGTCCCGGCTTGAAAAAACCTGTCACTCGGAGGGTGTTGCCTCGCCCTGGGTTCACCCCCCCCCCCCACCCAAATTTATTTATTGTTTACAAACATATTTTTAATAAATGTGAGATGACTTTCTGGTCAGAGGACATGGATATGACTACTGACAACACGGGGAGCACACGCAATTGATGAAGAACGTTGTATCGCATCTTAGTTTGTGGGAAATCATTCGCGGAAAACGTATTCTATACCAACTGAACAGCGAAGGGAAGGAAGACGCAGTATAGAAACTTGTGTGATTCAAAAGGTTTTCAAGGTTATCAAGCAACTTTAGAGGTGCTAACAAGTGAAAGACAGAACGAACAGGTGCATTGCCCAACAAAATGCTCGTGGATACATACTCAGATGTACCATTCACGCTGATCTCTGCAATGTGATAATTTTCCCGAAATAGCAAACAGAGGAAATAAATAAATAACTTATACGAACAAGAGACAGTATTACATTATGTAGCTTGCAAAGGAAATACATTGTCTTAAAAATGGCCGAACCACTGGAAAATGTTTTAATATCGTGGAATATATATTTGAAAATCGTGTGAACTAAATCGCAGCAATAAAAAAAAAGGCGTTATAAAGCTTAAAAACTGATTTCGTAAATAATCGGTTAATACCGAGAGAAAAAAAAATTTAGAGTACATCTGAACAAAATATTTTTCCAGTATTGACTAGTAAAATGCGGTTCACGGTAAACTAAGCACTTTCGAAAGCCCTGCTTAAGATCTACTTGTTTGCACATTGTGTATTCTTCCGCCTTATGTAAGCTTAATATTACCATGGGTCTCATTTCTTTATTCATGCGTCGGTCAAGTAACACACTGAAATTATTAGAAAAGTAAATATTTTACGAATCTGCTCATTTTTACTCTTCTTTGCATTAAAGGAAAAACAGAAAGCGAAAGAAGTATTTTTTATGATCAGAGGTGGTTACCTAACCCTTTTTATTCGACGTTAGGAGTCCTATGTACTGGAACGTTTTCTGTGAAATCTTTGTTTGAGCGTAAACGCGTATCTCGCTAAATTAAAGTTCTGGAAATATGATTTTGTGCCGTAAAATATAAAAAATAATTATCTATGTACCTATTTTTTTTACTTTAGTCATATTAAGTGTATTCTTGGAGAAAAAAAATCTTGAAATCGGACAAATAACGCATTTTTAAACAATTGCCTATGCAGTTTCCTTAACCGACAAGAGAAAAGTACTAACATACGGACGTAGTCTAATCTGTGGGCTTTCATCGCGTGTAGTAAAACCTCACTGTTACAGACATAATTTGCGCAGTTCAGCGTTAAGACGGAGATACTGCACGCCATAAGCGTAGGAGCGATGAGGCGCTAGGCTTGCATGTAACTATCGTTCGCATCGCTCCCTTGCTTCTTGACCTTGGACGCGCAGCTACATAGTCCCCTTAAGATACGCAACTACTTCCCATCCAACGTCACAGACAGTTCACGGGAAAAGTCCGCACTTTAGAAACGAACCTTAGAAAAAAGTAGTTCCAGATCTTAACGTCAAGTGAAAAGTGTTAGGTAACATTTATAATAGCTTTAATTATTTATATCTCTTTCTGTTTTTTTTCTAATTCATTCAAAGGTAAATATGTGCAGATTTTTTAAATTATCATATAGTAATAATTTTTCACTTGACCTACACATTAATAAGATGACGAGGCCCACGGCAACGTTAATTTTACGTAAAACCTTAAAAAATACGTAATGTGCATACAGGTAGATCTTAGCCAGAGCTTTCAAAAGTTTTCTTGTCACTTGTTCCCACAAATCCCAACAGCTAAGACATTGATCAATTTAGTGTACCTGTCTTTAAAGAAGAAAAATAGTCTGGCTCCTATTGAATACTGTCCAAATCAAATAGGTTTGCACACGACGTTGCCCACTGTCTGGCAAAGCATAAAGCGTTCCCACTCGAAGACCTCTAGGTTTACACTATCAAACTTGAGTTCACACAAATATAAAAGTTAATTCAGAAAATCAAATCTCTCGAAATTTTGCGGCAGTATTCCTAGTCAAAACTGACAGTAAGACACGTGATCGGTCGTAACATTGGCCACTGTATACTTAGCTGGCTCAGATGTCAGCGTCGGTCTACGTCGTTGACACACTAAGAAATCTAATCTTAGAACTAGGCCTCTTCTTAAAATAGCCTAAATCCTTCCTACTCTACACTTATCTCTGCCTGAGTAAACTTTACTAGTTTTGGGATGGCACACATGACTCATCACGTGGGACGCCGGGGACCACTCCAGAAGAGAGTCTGTACTCGATAAATGATGGCGGCAGAGAGAGAGAGAGAGAGAGAGAGAGAGAGAGAGAGAGATAGAGAGAGAGCAAACCGAGGTTCTCACCCTCTCAGGCCTAAGTTGGCGTGATAGCTCACTACGTCACTTCCGGTGACGTCATCGCTCTATGCATCAGTCAGGCTGGTTCCTTAAGTAGAACAAAACTGACGATGACATAAAATAAATCTTATCAATGTTCATCACTTCAAATAACTTTTAAATGAGATTTCTGAGCTCAGATTAATAAACTAAGCTGTGGAAAATCATAATATTATATAAATAAATAATATCACGTATTTTCATTAATAATAATTTGTGGGGTAGATAATGATGTTCATGAACATATTATGCTAAGATCAGGGCTGCAAAATTAACTATTTAATTAAACTCATAAGTCGTCAACATACACGTATTATAAGTTTAAATATGCCATATTACATAATAAAAATTAATACATCTAAACAAACCTAACGTTCTATAATATTATTATACGAGACCCGGTCACCAATAACAGTGAAGAGGAACTTTCAGACATCGTATGAAAATATGCCATCCATTGTCAAGAGCATTAAGTCGTGGTATGACGTTCAAGAACCCAGGATCTATTGCTGACTTACCGAGAACTGGACGACCATTAATCTCAGCTGAGTGGGTGGAAGCAGTGAGACAGTCCTTTGCGCGAAGTCCCATGAATTCAGTGCGTAGGGCCTCGCGTGAATTACAGAGGCCAAAAAGTTCTCTTCGTGACGTCATGGACGAACTTTTATTGTTTCGTGCGTGCTAAGTGCACATTGTTCAGGCTTTTGTTGCTCAATGACACCACGCGTCGGTATGACTACGCAGTCGATCTCGTACTGAAGAACGATAATGGTTACCCCAAACGTGTTGCTTTTTTCTAACGAGGCGATCTTTTTTGTCAATGGTGTAGATAACCGGCATAAGGTGCGTGTTTGTGGTTCAAGGCCCTTGGTGAGGTGCCAGAGTGTACCAGAGGCAGCCCAAAGGTGAGTGTTTGGTGCTCGCTTTTACATGACAAAATCATCGGACCAATCTTTTTCACTAAGGGCGTCATCATATGTCCAGTGTATCTGGATATGTTGTAATTGTTTGCGGTTCCTGTGTTACTTGAATATCACCCAGATGTCGTCTTTCAACAAGACGTGCACCGCCTCATTGGGGTTCGGAGCTTCATGCCTATCTTGTTACGACTTTTCCTGGACGATGGATCGGTCGTGATGGCCCGACAGCTTGGCCTCCACGCGCCTGCGATGTTGGCTAATCTACGGACAGAAATTGAATATCGATTAAACGCGCTACGTGCTACGAAAGGTGATAGTGTGGCGACTTGCTGATGTGTTGTCATGTTCAAACAAAAAGAAAATTAGTTAGTTTGCCAACATTGCGGCACCGGTTTCACATCTCTATCTGACGTACAGTGGAAATAAATAAAGTCACTTATCAGGGAACGACTTTTCGGACACCCTGTGTTTTAATAGGAACTATTTCTTGCTAGGAAATACCAACTCACATATTTTCTAAATGCTTTTATTCATACCAATTATGATTTAAATATTATAATCTTTTAACTGAAACTTCAATTCAACAGAAATAAGATAATATTATTGTTTATACAAGTCAAAAAGGTTGTGGTATATGGCATATTTTTGGGGGAGGGGGGGGGGGGGAGAACCAAACACGTCATCCGTGGGGAAATTTTTTCATTCAGAAAGTGTTAAGAAACCGCATATAGACTATACTTTATGTGATTGTTGTGCGATTTGCTACGCATAATAGTGTCCTCTGAGAGCACGTGCTACATAATTGACAGCTGGGCACGTTTATTGTAGTCATTAGTTTCTAGAAAATCAATGCAGGTAAACCAAGAAAGAGAAATGTTAGATAACTGTTTGTGACAATTTTGTGACGAAATGTTTTGTCAGAGTAAAATTTTTCTGGAGAAATTTTTTTCTTCTCTGTAATTATATACATTTCGTTCATCGCGGAACAGTACATGATACACATGGGACCCGCGAGGACAAATTCCTGTTCAGTCAAATCTAAGTTCACTGTCATTATTTGTCATTATGCCCATTTATTATTTCGTGTCTTGTTACTTTTTTTTTTTTTTACAGTGAAGTTTTTCTGCGACTTCAACATAAGGTTGCTATAGTATGTGTCCATGATAACTGTGAAGATAATCACTAATCCCCCATTGCTAGAATGATTGAAACATCACACTGCTTGTGGCAAAAATATCCTAAAGTAAAGTACGTTTCGCCGACAGTTAAAAAGGATATTGTGAATACGATTAAGTTAAAACCACATCGCACAGTGATTCATACACGCTCTGAATCAGTGGTTCCCAAACTTCAGTCCGGGAAACACTTGTGCAATAATTGCAAATCAAATATAAAATAACTTCGTAATTAAGTACAATCTTTTGCTTTTAATATTCACATAGCTTAAAATTGTGATTAGAAGTCGCCTTTTGTGACACAGGGCACATGGTGGAAATTTTCCTCGTGCAAAACTCTCCCATGTTCATAACCTGGGTAAAATAAACCTTAACTGAGTTAAGAGTGGGATGGATCCCCGCATTTGTTGGGAAATAGTTGTTTGCCCGAATACGAGTTTATCTCGGTGAATAAATGTTCTGCAAATACGACTTCTTATCAGACAAGAAAAAAAAAAAAACAATCATATATGCTACCTATTTTTTTTTTTACTTTTGTCATATCAAGTGTATTCTTGGAGAAACAATTCGTGAAAATGGTAAAATATAGGATTATTTAAAGCTTGCATACGTAGTTTCCTTACGCGGCAAGAGTAATGTACAAAGACACGGGCGTAGTTTGATCTGCGCTCTTTCATCGCGTCTAATGAAAGTCCCACTGTTACAGATATAATTTGCACAGTACAGCGTCACGACGAAATAACTGCACGCCTTGCGCGTAGGTGTGACGAGGCACTAGGAGTGCGTGTTAGTGTCGCCCGTATCGCTCCCTCGCTTCTTGACGTTGAACACGGGGTCCATCCCACTATTAAGGTTGAAGTGAAGCAACTGCCTATGGAGGATTGCACCCGACTGTACAGTGCGGAAAAAAAAAAAAAAAAAAAAAAAAAAAAAAAAAAAAAAAAAATAGTGCAAACAACATAAAATTGTCAGAAAAGTAAGATGTATGCAACATTATAAAATATTTAACTGAAATATGATTTTTAAATTAAAAAAAAAAATCGATTGAATAGTTTGTATTTTTAACAAAATTTAATCGCATTTACATTCTGGATGCTCCAGAAAGCAGAATTTACAAGAAAATATTCGTCATGGAATATCGTCATTCTGTATTCTATGATTATGTGTAAGGAAATTGTAATAATAATGTAGGAAAACATCTTTATAATAATTTTTATGTGGGTACATTTGTCACAAACATTTTTGGCTGAAACTGACGTAAATAACGATAATTATAAAATCGATATGATACATTGTTACTATGGTTTTATTACACATAATCACAGTAAATATTATAACGACCTTTCTTGAAGAATATTGTCTTGCATATTTTGCTTTTCGAAGCGTCCATAATGGAAATGCGCTTAACGTTAGTTGAAAATACAGACTATTTTAATCAATTACGTTTTTAGATTTACAAAGTATGTCATAGTAAAATATTTTCTAATGTTGCAAAAAGTATACACTATATTTTTATATACCTACAGCATAAATCGCACTTTTCTGGCAACTTGTATGGTGTCTGTACTACTTTTTTTTTTATGAGTTCTTCACGTTGTATAGTCGGGTGCAGTGCTCCATAGGCAGTTTCTTTGTTTCAAGCTTAAGCTTTGCGTGCATGAGGTGGAGGAATATCCTGGAAGCAGAACTTCAACAGGGCTTCAGAAAAGATGGACGTGAACGTGAATGGATTATACACCCAGTGGTCGGTGGTAAAATTAAAGCCGGAGAAGCACAGCTCTTAATGACCACAGACTAAAGATGAGTTAGACCGCACATTCGTCTTCCATACATATACCCAACATTGACCTACCAACAGTCAAAGTCACATGGTTAACAGTGATGAACGTGTTTGTTTACTTCTTAATTTTTTTTAAATGACAAGCACTATTATATGAATCAAATACTTTACCAATTGAAAATTTATCAAACAGCATTAAAAATTGGTCTCAACGCACTTGTTTACTAAATAGTGTTCTAACCACAAATCCAACACACGCCGCTTTTGCTAGTCGTGATGGCAGAGAAGCAGTTCAATGTCGGGACTCGGCGATTGGTTTTGCGCAGCCCGCGAGATCGGTCTGCCTCGTCTTTAGGCTATGTAAACGACACGTGGAGAGCGTGCTGTCGCGTGATTGGCTGGGGGGGGGGGGGGGGCAGCAGCGGCGGTCGAGCGCGACTGCGCACGCGCGCGGATCAGGTCCGAGCGATCGGGGAAAAGAAAGGCGCAGCCGGAAAGGGTGGTCGTGACTTTGCGCAAGGTCGGACGCGGTTTACCCGGTCAACCGTTGGAGTTAACACTCTCACAAAAAAAAAAAAAAAGAACCTGTAGGAGGAAATCTACAGAACAATTCTGTACACGGTTTACAGGCACGCAGGTCCTATAGTCTGTTCGTGGTTTCTTCGCCCGTTTTTTATTCAAACCTTTGAAAAATAACACCATGTATGCCGTGTTTAGTTACTTTCTAAATATGCTATGTATGATGTATCGCTAACGTTTTATACCTCTGTCAAAATAAAATTATGTTATTTTTCGTTGAACTGAAGTTTCACGTATATTTTATTTATAAATTACAATATTACATAATAATAATTGTGAATAAAACAGTGATAAAACATGTGTGTTGGTAACATCCAGTGAGAAATAGTTCTTGTACAAGATACTGTTACACGAATTCGGTGCGTTAAACTATGGTGTAATTTTCTAAGACTTCGATGAGCTTAGTTTGTACGAGGCGGAGGAATAATCTGGAAGTAGAACTTTAGCAGGGCTTCAGAAAAGGTCGAAGTAACCGCGAATGTATTATATCTTCGTTACTGTAGCTGGTTCACGATAGATTGAGTTTTGTTTGGTTTCTCGTTTCAGTCAGCCATGTATTTTTCGGCCGCAAGTTACAGACGCAAATGAGAAGTGACGTCAGCCTTAAGATGACTACCCTTCGGTCAAATTACACTGCGAAGTTGCCAAATATATACAACGGGTGTCTAAAACATATCCATAAATTCTGATAGGCTATGCATGAGGCGGAAATGGTAAGATTGAGATAAGCAACCTATGATTCATGTGAAATAGCAAGAGTGGTAGACGCTTCCGAAGTTTGAGAAAAAATGCCATTTGTTATTATGTTTGGGAAACCGCTCGCGGGACACAAACGAAGTATTGGTTACAGATTAGCTAAGCTGTAATAATTAATAAAGTGATTTTGTGCACATGTAACCCAACCCTAACATGTTGAAAGGTTATGTCCACACACCACTACAGCGCAGCGAGTAGGCAGCCATTACTGGCTGCTATAGGCTGTTCACAGTAAAGCGAGCACTTTTGAGGCCCTAGGGTACTTTATCTTTTCAGCCTTTTTTTTTTTTTTTATCATTCATGAACCTTTTTAAATAAATATTGCCATTTACGTAATAAACACAGTGTGTATATTTCACCGTTCTCGGAAGTTAACGCCTAAGACTAAAATAATATATATTTATTGACTATCATTCCAAATGGAAGGCTTTCAAAATTGCTCACTTAACCTTGAATAGTGTATACCTGATAAGTAGTAACACCTCTGTGTGAAATCAAACATGTAATTTTTATTCGAAAAGGGCGATAGACTTTGCAAAATACATTTATATTGCTAATTTGGCCGGCTTTTCATAATCTCTAGTATAAATAGGGCAATTGGTCATGTAAGATACCTTTTTTTTTGCAGAAGTAAGGGCCGGAATATCTCAATTCAACATAATGGGGGTGGGTCAGATATACACGACATTCACTATATTAATTAACACCGTTGAAATAATTGGTAACCATTACTTTGCTTCTGTAGCGCAAGCGGTTTCCTAAATATCACAATAAGTTATAATTTTTCCTCAATCGTTGGAAGCGTCTACCGCTCTTTCTAGTCGACCTGGACCATGGGTTCCCTATCTCAATCCTTTTTATTTCCACCTCAGGAATAACCTATCAAAATTCGGCGGTATGATTAGATACACGTTGTGTGTTATATATATATATATATATATATATATATATATATATATATATATATATATATATATATATATATATATATATATATATGTGTGTGTATATATTGCATATGTGTCTTGGGAGTAAATATCGTTTTTATTTTCCGATGTGACAGCGTCAGTATTCATAAATATTTAATATAATTTTTCTCATCATAAAGTCGAAATAAAAACT
The DNA here is from genome assembly GCA_029891345.1 of Dryococelus australis. Taxonomy (NCBI): domain Eukaryota; kingdom Metazoa; phylum Arthropoda; class Insecta; order Phasmatodea; family Phasmatidae; genus Dryococelus; species Dryococelus australis. The sequence goes on from CM056993.1 coordinate 39,622,431, forward strand.
GAAATTATAAATTACAAACGACTCGAAAACGTTAAGGATTAGGGTTTTTACACAAGGCGACCTTTCTCGTTAATTGTGACATGCTGATTAATAATCCATAATTTAACCCCCCCCCCCTCCCCCCCAAATCCGCATCCTGGATTTTGGTACGAAATACGGGTAGTAACCATGATTATTTATATGAAATAATTTTATGACAACAACATGTGTTGTGGTGTTTGCAGACATTTGTTAAGTCACAAATGATCCAAACGCTCAGTGTTCAATCTTAAATTTTTATAGAATATTTGCAATAAACTAAGAGTTTCTGGTTTTTTCTTCAAAGATACGTACTGCCCATGGGGTTCACTTTAAACCAAAGGTCGTTTATATCTTTCTTTTTTTTTCGTGTTCAACTTGCAGACGATGTTCGTTTTTAACGTTTGATTAATTTACCTTTTATGCATTCTAGATTCGCTTGTAAATGCCTTATTTTCGTTTTATTGTAAAAATATTTTATTTAATATCTTGACTTCTCCTTCATATTCTTATGAAAGTACGAAGAAAAATTAATATAACTGCACATCTACGCACGCCTTAGTTTCTGCGTGTGCATGTGTTGTTTCAGTTGATACGAATATAATTATTTTGTATAAACCCGTGACCTGGTCCTTGTTATTTTGCTGGACTTATGTTCTTATTTGTCTCCCCTAGAAAAGCTGAAGTTGGACGCCTCGCGTCCATCTTCAACCATGAGGTCTCAAGGAATTTCTGTGGTAAAGATATTCATCAATCGACCAATCGATTCTCCTCGTGCATTGTTTCGTGACGCGGCTGACAACACGATTTGAGACACATTTTGTACCTAGCGTCTTGGTTCGTTACATGTTCCATGACACACGTTACGAATGACATTCTTAATATGATAAAGCCAGCTCAAATCCACAGCTCTATGCATTAAGTACTGTTAAAATGGTATGCGGGAATTATCTGAATTTCACCGGCAAACTTCGAGATGACCACAGACTGGGCTATAGTTTCCTTACAAGAGGAAAGTAATAAACTAGTACTAATGAAAAAACATTGCGATGTCAACATTTTCCACACTCCGTTTCTTCCAAACGCTCAATCATACGTTCAGCAAATATCACTACCCATCAATTGTTATATTGCGTCGTTTTACCTTGATCTTACATACTTCCAGCAATTGAGAACCTTGTTATTGTAACCATATTTATAAATTTGCAACAAAATAACGACTTTCATTTCTATAATGGAAAAAATATATACATTGATATATTCTATAGTTTGTTTTTAAAATGCATTATACCAAGCGATAGGTGACAAACTTTAAACCTCCGGGTGGCTCCACGTTGATTTTTATATAAGTAGAGATGAAAAACTGATAGAAATTTTCGAATATACAGGACACATCTAAAATCGACAGACGAAAATCGGCTGCAAGCTAATAACTAACAGGGAAGTAGAAAACATGTTTGCGGTCTATGGTCTAAAATGAATTCTAATGGCGTTACACGTTTTTTTTTATGTTGGAGCAGAAGCACTAGTTTATTACAGTGCCACTATTATGCAACCCAGCCTGGAATCTTCACCTCAGTTTGATAATCACAACAGTGTGCTTTTTGGGTGTTTAGCGTGTTGCCCACCTACAAGATGCTGGTAACTATTATTTAGGAAACTGAAGCTAATTTCTTGAGCTGTTATTACTGGTATGAATGCAGTTCTTGTTTACCGAAACATAAATTCGGTCGCGGAAGTGTGTCAAAGTAAAAAAAAAAAAAAAAAAAAATGCTGTAAACTTTAAGAAATAGTTCGGAAATTTACCCCAACAGTATATAGGAATGACAGGAAAACTGTAATGGCGAAGTTTTTCCTTGTACACATGTGGTAGCGCTCCTGAACAGGTATATGAACCAACAAGATGGGTAGTGTCATGAGCATATCCACATATAGTAGCCGTACAAAACACTTCCGTATTTGTATAGGTATTAATGTATGGTAACCGTCCCAACACTACGTACACTGTAAAAACATTTAGGTAAAATTCCCTTACATGCAAGTGAAGCTGATTATCTCCACATGTAAGGTAAAACTACCTCTTAAATGTAGAGAAAATTTAAATTACAAATAAAGTACTATTCCCTAATCGTACGATAAAAGTAATTGACAAAAGTGGGGCGGGGGGCGGGGGGAATCCCATAGAGTTAAGAAAAAATTAACTATATTATATAATAAAATTTTATTTAAAAATGGCCCGACGTATTAGTTTTGCTAGCATTTTTATTTACTACATTCTCTGACGAATAGTAACCAAAACCTCGACACTAATATCCTCGACACTTGCTGGTGGGTGGGTCCGAACCATTGTACTTTACCACAATAGGTCAATGCTCTATCCACTACACCACGACGGCAGCTTGACGGTATTTGTGAATATTAGCATGTTATGGGATTGTTTCTTCCGCCCGTCCCCCCAATTAACTGTTGAGACAATACTGAAGAGATGCACGCGTCGTAAGGTGATTTTTCCATCCATTTATGGGATTTTCCACCGCTATGTATGTGAATTTTACTCCAGAGTACGATAATCTTACCTTACCCGTAAGGAAAACTACGTTTCCCCCACACGTTTGTGAATATTACCTTACACTTGTCAGGTAATTTTCCCATTATTTTTACAGTGTATAGGTTAAAACCTTCCGTTGCATGTTAGAAGTTTACCAGAAAAATTTCTTACAGTGTAGGTAGCCCTCTGATAGTGATATTTATTCTACTGTGAAACAGTGTTTCACACTATACCGACAATGCTGTATCTTTTCTGGACAATTTATTTTTTGCATTACAGTTCGGTTTCACCCTTATTGCATAAACTCGTCGTTTCCGTGTCATAATTTCAGTTTCAGAGGTATTATTGGATATGTTTGTTTATAGAAAATGTGCGATTGATTAGATGTTTAATGCGCTTGTATCTAATTTCCGATGCGTGTTATTTCCTGCCTACAAAAAGGCGAGAACTCATCGGAAAATAAAAATATGTTCTCGACGTTTTACAACAAGCAGATAAAACAGAGTTGAAATTACGGAGACAAAGATCAAAGAACTCGTAAAATGTAAATTTTCTATGACAGTGCATTGCCAGTAATTACTATGAATCCGAAATTACGACGCGAAAACCAAGGATTTCTGGTAAACGGACGAAGGAGAGCCTATAGCCGCCGCTAAAATTCTAAGCGAACACAGAACACGCGGAGCTTGTTCATGGGTGGGACGCGACCTTGAGACGTACGAGATATTTTTTTTTTGCCAAGTAGGCCGCTTAAATGCAAACGTTGACACAGTTAGCAGATCGAAAGGTATCGCGGGCATAGTGTTACTTTCTCTTATCTTCTCACGACTGAAGTAGCAGGCACGACCACTACCAGCGGCAAGCTCATGACGCGACTAGTGGCGATTGTTCCTCAAGCAACAACTGCCCGGCTTTGACCTAGAGCACGCAGACTGCAATCAAGTGGTTCAAGTAGTAAAACTAAAGAGGACGAAGAATTATTTTCTTGTTCTGCGCAAGTTGCCAAAATGGCCAGAATAAATCAAATTCTCGTGTTTCAACTACGATGCACTGTTTGGTTTTGTAACAATCCCGAGACAGTGCAAAAACGAAGTAACATTTAGTGTAACTTAATCGAAAAGTATTTGTGTTATAACTTAGTCACAAGTAATGTACAGACTGTTCACTGGGAACTTTCATAAGCTCTCCTTAAGATCTTCTTGTGCGCACATTGTATATCCTCCCACCAGACTTAACATTAACATTGGTCTGGCCCTGATCATTTCATGTATGCGTCGTTCAAGTGAAACTGTGCAGTGGGTAAAAGGAAGGTTCATCCACGAATGATCGCAAATTTTATAGTTTCGTCAATACACAAAGTGAAATTGTCAGCAATCGGGCGTACCCTTTGCAACGTTGGGACTCGCCTCAACGGGAGAGATCCTTCCACCACCAGGAAACAAATATATTAGAATCAAAACGGTATTTTGAAGCCAACTCTGCCGTGATTTTAATCAATATAGAAGAAATTTCATATGTAAAAGAATCCTTACTATATGACATCTGCAAAAACACAGTTTGCGACTTACTACTTTTACAAGAAACCCACAGAGATCCCAATGATCGAAAACTGGAGATTAATGAGATGAACGTAGTGATTGAAAGTGCAGTATTTGCCACACCACCAGCTCTTCAGACTTTTTCCACAGACATAACATCAGAAGGAGGCATATTTAATCCTGACAGTTGAAATCTAATCACGTACAGTGACATCTGTGTACAAACCACCTAACATGGGAGTTCAACTTCCAGGAAACAATTAACTTCCACTCCCACCTAACAAAGCTGGTAATGGGTGTCTTCAACAACTGTCACAGCACATCCTGGGTTTACAGGGAAACAGACGAAAGTGCAGAAAACTAGGAAGAATGGATCGAACAAATGAGACTGAATACAATAAATGACTCAAAGATGCCACCTTCCTTCAAAAACGATAAATGGCGCAGTGGACTCAATCCAGATAGTATATTTGCAAGTGAACATATTGTCTATCAGGTGAAGAAGGATGTGGAACCCAATCCATGAACACAACATTGAAGTATTATCTGTACTTTAGAAGCAGTTTTGAAGCCGGAAACTGCTCCGTTAAAGAGGCAATTTAACCTTTAGCTAGCAAATTTGGACGAGTTTACTCAAGAACTTGATATCAATGTTTTAAATCTTGACCCTCTTCCAGGGAATTATGAGTTCGTTGAAGTAATACGAACCGTTATGCGCAGATATATTCCGCGGGACTGCAGAACAGCCTACATTCAGGGACTTCACAAAGAATCAAATATTTTTCTCGAGAGGTTTTAACAGCTCTTCCAAGGAGACCCTTTCTCAGAAGAAACAATTCAGACAGGTGGAGATCTCCTGTTTGCTGTATCAAATTCGAGAATAGAGAAATGCCGAAATCTAATATCACAGGTAGATACGAAACGGAACAGCCATACAGCATGAAGACTCCTGAAGAATCTCAACAAAAACCCCACAACTGCTCCCGGTATTTTTAAAGTAACTCCTAACTAAATAGCACACCAACTATTGATAAATATGGAAAAACTAATACAAGATATGAACACAGGGAGTTCCGCAGACGTGCAAAAGAAAATTAATACCTTTATACTACTTTCATTTTGAAAAAAAAAAAAAAAACTGGAAGTTATTATTCAATGGTTGAAGAATAGCACGGCTGCAGAATTAAATGATTTGAGAACGGAACAAATGGTCCTGAAACCATAAAGTGGGTCGTAAATTTAATGAACATGTGTGTTGCAAAATTACAGATTTTAAAGGTATGGCGCAAACCCAAAGTTGTTGTCTTACTGAAGCCTAGAAAAAAACCAACAGATCCAAAAAACTTTCGTCCAGTTTCACTCCTCTGCCGTCTCTATAAAGTCGTGGAGAGAATGATACTCAACTGCATCTCAGAATATGTGGACCAAAATCTCATTAAAGAACAAGCAGGCTTTTGCCTGGGAATATCATGCTGTGGGCAAATCCTTAACCTGACACAGTACATAGAGGACGGATATCATAGATGGCAGATTACTGGTGTGACATTCACTGACTTTACCGCAGCATATTACATAGTCAACCACAAATTGTTGATCAGGAAAATTTATAACATAACAAGGGACTGCCACTTGACACAATTCATTCAGTCCCTAATGCAAAATAACCTTACGCAACAAAAAGAGTCTATGTTGGATCCAGAAAAATGGCCTTCCACAAGGTAGTGTGCTGACCTCACTGTTTTATAACACAAAGAACACGAACGATCAACCAATCAATTCTGACACAAGAACGAGGTATACAGTGACTATGAATAAAGGCAAAACCTTTGAAAAAGTGGAAAGAAAACTGAAGCAGCCCTTGAAGACTTGGCTGACTGTCATGACAAAAACTACTTGAAGCACAATCCTGGAAAAACCAAATTATGAGTATTTCAATTGAAAAATAGACAGGCTGGAAGGAAAGGGAACATATCCTGGAGAGGTCAGCAAATAAAACATTGTAATATTCCAAAATGCCTGAGAGTAAAACTTAATCGTACTCTCACCTTCAAAGCCCACTGTGAGGACTCATATAAAATATGTGCCAGAAACAACTTCATCAGGAAACTTTCAAGCTGCAGATGAGGAGCGGAAACAGAATTTCCTCTGTACATCTGCCTTTGCTTTATGTTTCTCTGCAGCAGAATATTCGGCGAAATTCAACTCTCGCCAAAAAGAATACCGTTACTCTGAATGAGACATGGTGCATCGTGACGGGATGCCTACGATTGACTCCTGTCAACAAAATCTACCACTTCATAGGTATAGCACCCCCATACATCAGACGAAGAACAGCGGCGGAAGTTGAAAAAAAAGAAACAGGAAAACGATTACAGGCATCCCATGTTTGGATGCCAACTCCAAGTTCTTAAGTTGAATTAATAAAAAAGCTTCTTACTAACAACTGAACCGTTATAGTCCTTACCTGAAACTCGTTGATTGCAGTTTTGGCATAACTTAATACCAGGAGAGCTTTGGGAAAATGTCAATAGTAACTTGCTGCTGGTTACAATCTCATTTACGTGACCTGGGAAAACATTAAACAGACTTCGAACAGAAGAAATGAGGCTACATAACTGGAGACGAAATATATGAATGCGGAGAAATTCAAGATACACATCTTCTGGTGTGTCGAAATATTGACACCCATTACTCTATAGACGATCTGTTCGTGACCAATGACAAGGTCATTCTGGCTGCCAAATTCTGGACATCAAAAGGAATTTAATTCAAATCATTACATTAATACGGTTTACTTGTGTATCCTGGACAAGTAATAAAATAATAACTGTGAGATAATTATAAAAGTAAATACTTTACAAATATGGTAATTCTTACACTTATGCGTATTAAAAAACAGAAAGCAAAATAAATAATTTCATTATTCACAAATGATTGCCTGACATTTTCAATTTAACATTAAGACGTGGACCTATTTTCCCTCCATCATTATCATCGTTACTGGGTGCATACTACTCAATGTACCAGTTAAAATATATGCAGTTATAGACAGTGATTTTTTTCAAATGTTTTATTTAAAAGTGCTCAATTAACCTGAGAACAGCCTATAGCAACATATCACAGCACTCATATATGCAAAAAATGTGCTAACCTACTTGATTTCGCGATTCTTTAGGCAGAAAAGCAGTTCAGCATCGGGATACGAAGACGGTTACTACGCAGTTGATGTGAGTACTCTACGTCATATTATCTTTACGACGTGGAGCCGGCCACATGTCTCAGAGAGGACGACCTATCGCATTTATCACATTCCCTGAGAAACGGGGAACGTGGAGACTCCAGCATTCAGGCGTGCGAAGAGCAGAGCTCTAAGGGCATCACTGCAACCAGAGAAGAGCAGGTAGCGTCACAAAGCGAGCCACGATACGGCTAACACGAGCCATGGTAGCGCTGTTGGGACTGATGTTACCTCCGTCCTTGCAAGATTGTATGTCTTGGGATGGTCGTCACGAGAATTTACCGGTCATCTCCCCAACTGCCCCTTGTAGCGACGCGAGACACGAAGAACCTTCTGGACCAGGTCAGTGGAGCTATATAAGCTACAGCGTGACTCTGTGTCGAGAGTCTGGATGGACTCCTGTACGGGCATTACCGCCAGGTGTATGGTACCCCTCATAACGATAGGCGTTGACACGGCGAGCGTCGAGTGTAGTTTAGCATCAGGTGAGCAGAGGGGGGAGACTGACCAGTTGAACTGTCGGAAAAGTGGCACTAGATGCCTGAGTGGCTGAAAACTGCTTTTGAAGACCTCAAAATTTATGGACCAGATACATGCGAAACTGCGATAGAGTAATGTATTGGTCTTTGTGAAAGAGCCGCGTCCAATAACATTTTAAGGACACCACTTATCACGTTTGTCACTGGACATTCTTGAGCATGAATGTGTAACTAATTAGTGAATACTATGTGACTGCAGCTGTGCTGGTACAATCACAGTGATAACAATCCCATATTTAATTGAAATTGATATTGAATATTGTGTTCGCTAATAAGAGTAGGCCTATTCAGTGTTAATACCAGCTACTGGTGATTTAATGTTGTAAGTTAGTAGTTGCGTGAAGTTGTATAACACTGATAAGAAATAAATAAATTAAAATTTCTTCCTTTATTTTAATCAAGTCGTATATACCTCAAGAACTCGAATTCGTACCAGCGTGTGTTAATATCTACTTATAAAGGAGAGATATATTTTTTGATCTAAAATAAATTACGAACCATCATATCGAATCACTAAATGTGCCATGCCCCTGCAATAGGCGTTTTCAAAACAAATCATGTTTTGACATACAGATAAGGCAGAACTGTGGTTTAAGAGCTAACTTTATTTTCACACTATCAATTTGAAATATTGTAAATGGATTTTACTGGCAACGTCGCTCGCAGGGAGAATTTGCATTTCCTGTTTTTCTTACACACTTTCGAAACGATCGGATTATTTCCTCAAAAGATAGAGGGTAAAAATGTGGCCTGGTTTAAACCCGTACAAGGCTATAAAATTCCAATCAGAACATGTGCTTGTGGTCTCCAACACGTAATAAATGAGTGTATAGTGAGTCAATAAAGTAAACACTTTTAAGGCCTTCGTTATACGTTCCTCGGCAATGGTTCATACAAACATTGGCATGTGAGTATGTGACTAATGAACTGCGTGTATTCATTTTACATCTCTAAAAAGTTTGTGTTAGTTAATGCATAGTTGATAATGATCATATTTATATCCATGTCAGACGGCCAGAAAGTTCACTCTTATAAAATATGGTGATAGTTTGTCATACTCCGCCTGTTTCACCAGTGTGAGTTTTATGAAGAGAAATGTAAGCGACTGTTACTAGTCGGATGTTCCGTGTCTTGCCGCCGCGTGTAAAACCAGATGTGCCGCGAATGCTCGATCCTGCTAAAAAAGAAAGCGAGGGAAATTATTTCCCAAGATCATGAATGTAAAGTCACGTGAGGAAATGCTGTTACCTGAACTTGCTGTTAGTTATGGCTACAGGAATCTGGGTCGCTTGTATTGCTCCAAACCTTACCTCACTTTACGTCACAGCTGTGCAAATCCACAATAGTGTTTAATCACCATCAGCAACAAGTAAGTGGTTAGTAAAATGCTGCAATCGTTGAAACAAATGTGCTTTGAGCAAACGAGAAAAATTTTCGCCTGATTTCAATGGTAGTTTAGATCGGAAAAATTATTATTTTTTTCACATATGGTACGTGCCTTCTTTAAAAAAGTTGTATTACAATTGTAGACAGTAAAGGAATCTCATTTTTACTGAAAATTCGTTTGTAATAGTACAAATATTTGTTGCAGTACAAAATTATATAACTCTGTAAATTAATATTTGAACATAATTTTAAAAATTATGTAAATAGCTTTGTGCATGTGCCATTTTAATTGTCTTTTAAATGTTTCGTATCATGTATTATATAATCTTTTCTGTGTATTTTAATTGTTTATAATACACGTGCTTTGATATGACTACATAAGCAATCTCTGACAACGCTCATACCCCTTGATTAGTTGTGCTCAAAAATGGAGTATATAGTGGCTATGTTGAATAAATAAATAAAATAGCTCTATGGCACCCTTTCGAAAGAATCAGCTTATTATCCAGCCCTGAGAAGACGATACATTCTCTTAACTTAGGGCGAATGGTACGTCCGTATTGCCTACTCTCTAGCCCTTATGATCACATACAGTAACACGTACATATTCATTTCATTTTCACCATTTCTTCTATGTGCTTAACATTCTTTCCGTGGACATGGAACAAACGAAATAATCCGAGACACGAAACGTATTTTATAAATTCTTATTGTTGTAGAAATAAAGAATAACATAGGATATGTGTATATGAAGAAAACATTTATCGTGTTATTGCAAGAATGTTTGCATGAAAAAATTCTAATATCTCTAAAAGGGTCTTTGATAAAGTATTGTGAAACTTAAAAATGTAACTAACGTGTATTAGTATTTCAATTTTGCAGCTTTCTAAATGATCATAACATGTGCATCGTGAAGGTAAAAAAAGTTTAAAATCAGTTTACACGAGGAAACGTTGACAATTAAATTCAGTAGCAATTATGCATGAGGCTGGTTGTTGATGAATTTAAAACTTTTGAAATAAGACAAATGTTGTACTGAATAAACTACACCAAGTAATTTTAGCAGCAGTGCTGCAAAATTTTTTAATTGTATAAGTGATATATAAATTTAATTTCACTGACGTTCCCTTACTTTTGTGAATAACAATTACCATAGCCAAAAACATACTAATATGACAAACATTTTCACAGTTACTTGAGAATCGCATAGATTCAGGCCGTTTGGCTCATGGTAGTGTTGAGTTCCGGAAGGTGGAATGAAAGTTTGCACAAATCTCAGAAAAAAAGTACAATCGTGTCTCTCAAATATGTTGTATCTAGCTTGACTCAGCTAGACCAGACACTTACGATAAAAATTCAAGGCATTCAATCTGGAAAAGGACATTTCCAAAAAAAAAAAAAAAAAAAATGCAATAACATTAGCGCCGCAGATTCTGTATATAGGCCTAATACTATAGAACCATACATTATTCTTCTTCTACCACTGTTGAGAGAATAGTTTAATGTAGTCATTAGTATTTCAAGCGAACAATTTTAGAACGAATAATTATGAAGATCAATTAATGTTCTTATTTTCATTTGGTATAAAGTATGAAGGATAAGAACGTACAAGGAAAATATACTTGTATTATTACATTGCAGTACGAAAAGTAACTAAAATAGAAGAAAAATCGTAGAAATGACTACATGGTATACAACAGAAAATTAATATAAATTAGTCAAGTGAATGCTTTCAGCGCAGCTGTAAAGGCTGTTCGCGGCAAAATGAGCACTTTTGAAAGCTATACTTACTATCTACTAGTGTACACGAAGTGTGTTCTTCCGTCTTATGTAAATTTAACATTGCCATCACTTTATTCATACGCCAGGAAAGTAAAACATGTGAAATTATTAACAAAGTAAATATTTTACAATTCTTCTAATTTATACAGATCCGAGGTTTAAAAAAAAACATAACAGAAAGCGAAAGAAACAATTTAAGTTACCACAAATGATTAACTCAAACTATTTATTCGACTTTAATATATGGAACTTCTTTCCATTTATCGTAACCAACTTAACTGGGCAAATGCCACTCGATGAGCCCATTATAATATATGCAGGCAAGGGTTCTAAGGTTCATTTGAAAAGTTGTCATTTTATTGTGAGCAGCCTTTAATTAGATGCATTGAACAAAATATAAGAAAGATTAGTATATTAATACAATCTTTTATCAGGTCTAAAAAAAAAGCTCGATATATTTGACCACTACAGAAAATCCTCCCAGACGAAAAAAAAATATATATGTATTTAAAAGGACGACAGGTCCTCATTTTGCCGGACGCCTGTTAACCCAGTCTGTGAGCTATTCTGCCTGCTCATATTTATGGCGAAAAAATTAAATTACCGCCTGACAAATTTGTGCCAGCGCGCGCCACGGGGCAAGAAAGCCCATAGTAAACGGATGCGGCAGGAACGCTAAGTCTTTCGTATCGTCATGTTGTGTGGGCTGCGTATTACGCCGGTCGTATTTAGTCAGCTGGGAGGGGCGGCGCGCGCAATCACACGTGGACCTGCCGGGCTCGGGCAGTGCAAATCCCGCCCGCAAAAGAAACAGCATCACGCGAGTGATCCAGCTTAAGTTCTCTCGCGGCCCCGCGAAACCACACTGTCCAAACACGCATCGTGATTCCTGTTGTCCGCACCCGGAGCCCACGTCCGGGCCGGTCCAGAGAACACTTTGGGTAACTGGAACCGGGTTTGATTTCACTTCCTGACTAGGTCCTGATGACCAGTACAACCCTTTAATCCCCGCATCAATTTAAGGTTTCTAATGTTGCCAATAAGGCGTATTTCGATGCCTGCTGCACTTAGAAGTTAACTGTCCTGATTTTAGTCTGTTTTATTCCTTGTTTCCTGGTTAGACATCCGACTTATTTTTTGCAATTTTTGTGCTTTGATTTTCATCGTGTGTAGTCTGCTAGTTGTGAAATTTCAATAGCATGTTTAAATTTTACCAATTAAATTCCTGCCTTTTTTCAAGCAGGAAATAACATACAGGCAAATTTAAATACAAAATAATTCAACAACTAGTGAATTGCAAATTTTCGATAGTCAAACATTTTAAATAATATATACGTGAAACTGAAGCGATGGCACGAAAAAGAATAACTTCTGCGTAATAAGTGAAACCAAGCCTTTAAACTGTGGGCTTTCACAACGCGTAATGAATCCCCACCGTGTTGCAGACATAAATTACCCAGTGTAGCGCGCCGACGGAAACACTGCACGCATTGCGCTTACGAGCGATGAGGCACTAGGCGCGCGTGTTAGTGTCGCCCTTATTGCTCCCGTGCTTCTGGGTCTTGATAGCGTGAAAAGTTCCTGTGCCCTTGTTTCTCCATAGCAACTAACTAGGTGTCGAATAAAAAGTGTTAGGTAGCCATTTGTGATAACATAACTTACTTATTCCCCTTTCTGTGTTTTTAATCCATAAAAGTGTAAAAATGAGCAAATTTAAAAAATATTTATTTTCTTAATCATTTTCCCATTTTCACTTGACCGATGCATGAATAAAGTGCTCAGGCCCGTGGCAATGTTAATCTTACATAAGGCGGAAGAACACATCAGGTAGATCTTAGGCACCGCTTTCAAAAGTGCTCAGTTTACCGTGAACAGTCTATATGCATTATCAACAAACCTGTTTACTAACATTTTTATTCGCATTAATTTTAAATGGAACAATATAGTTTATTAGTAAAATACAAATCCAAGATCAGTTTAACTAAAAACAGGATATTTTCACGTCAACAGAAGTATAACTCTCTTGTGATAGACAACATATTTAGGAAAGAACCAAACACGTCGCTTGTGGGGTGATTTTCAAAGGTTTTGATTTTTTTTTAAATGTGAAGAAACCGCGAATAGACTATATACATTTGTCTACACTGGGCATTAAATTTTTGAAATAGTTTGAGCGATTTTGAAATCACACATTTCCTGTAAAACTGTGTTATGAAAGGTTGTATTGCTATAAATTGTGGAATGGCACTCTTGTCAACATTACATTTCGCATGTCTCTTACTCTACGGGGCCAATGGAAACGTGGATAAGGCCCGATACAATTTCCGCAAAAAGAGGAAGAAACGTGGTGACATGGGACATGTTGCAGATGTCTGTGCAACATTTTGGAACACCGTTATTGAGAGCTGTCCACGAGGTTGACGCCTGCCCGTGGTCGAGGGCGACGCCCCGCAGGACATAGAGTGCCCAGGGGACAACGGGGTAGGCGCTTACGATGAGCTGACCGGCAGGCCAAGGACGTTAATACGGCCGACAACCCCCCCCCCCCCTTTCTCGATAGATTGGTAACCTGGTGAGTGTCGGAGGTTGGTCGTTCAGCGAGGCTGGAGTGACCTTGATGAGCGAGTCTGCCAATGCTGGAGCAGCGTCGGGCGGAGCCAGTGCCGAGGTGATCCAGGAGCTGGGTCGAGCCGTCCTTCTTCACCACATCTCCACTACACAAGCCGACGGAGGAGCTCCGCCGGCGATCGAGGCTGTCAGTGGTAGTTGATCTTGAGTAGAGTGCAAGGGCGAGCAGGGTGCGATACGAGTCAGGTAGAGGTATTAATGTCATCTAAAGTAATTATTGAATCAGAGAAGAATTAGTAGTTATAGACTAAGTTATAGGAATTTAACGTGATAACTAAAGTCATTATAAGTGAGACAGTTGAGATCTGAATTATAACTAAAGGTAGAAGGAGTCAAGAATTGTAGCGTTTATTATATCTGTGTAATTTGTAATTGAGTTTAGTTTTGTTTATGTAGTTAAGTTTGATATTAATGAAGCAACTGGTGGTAGTAATATAGAAGTGTTAATATAGTTGATCCTGGTTCTTTGTTGAGGGCCTTGAGCCAGTGTTGTTATCCAAGAATATAGATAGGTTGTACACTTGGCTAGGCACTACAACAAATGATCACCTACCACTGACAGCCTCGAATCGCCGGATCTCCTCCGTCGGCTCGTGTAGTGGAGACGTGGTGAAGAAGGATGGCTTGCCCAAGCCTGTTCTCGACCCGGCTCCTGGATCACCTCGGCACTGACTCCGCCCGACGCTGCTCCAGCATCGGCAGACTCGCTCATCAAGGTCACTCCAGCCTCGCTTAACGACCAACCTCCGACACTCACCAGGTTACCAATCTTTCGAGAGGGGAAGGGGGGGGGGGGGGTTGTCAGCCGTATTAACGTCCTTGGCCTGCCGGTCAGCTCATCATCAGCGCCTACCCCGCTGTCCCCTGGTCGCTCTATCTCCTGCGGGGCGTCGCCCTCGACCACGGGCAGGCGTCAACCACGTGGACAGCTCTCCTCTCGCTTGTGCCCACAACACCGTGTTTCACGGAGCCATTTTGTTATGTGAATTCTAACTGTGACATGCGGCGGCCAAATTGTATCGTCGTGTGGTGAGGTAGGAAGATGTCCCGTCTTTGGCGAGGTCGGGACCGCGGTGGCTGAGCGGTTAGACTGCACGCCTCCCACCAAGGCGAAACGGGTTCAATCCCCGGTCGGGTCACTTCCGGCTATTCGCATGTGGGAAATCATACCGGACAAGACCGCTAGTCGGCGGGATTACTCGCATTCCGGCGCTGCTCCATTATCACCTCATTTCACCCTAATTGGCTCTCAAGACCTCGTTAAGGGCAGTCCAAATCTCTCAACTATAAAAAAACTACCAATATTGTGATGGGGCATCACAAACAACACAACGACTGGTCATTCTGCGAAACCCGTTGCTTCGTTGCAATGATGAGTGTGGAGAAATTTCCTCGTAAGGTAAACGCAAGCGAAGTTGGTACCAGTGGTTGGATGTGGACGAAACTTCCCAAAACGAAGCCCGACACCAAGCAGTGCTTTAGCTGTCGGTTTTCATAGGCAACACCGAATGTGGTCCATTTAAGGATCTTTCCTCCTGGTAAAACCATTTACACTGCATTGTACTGTGCAGAAAATTGACTCTATGCACAGGCTGTTATGTCAACAGCGGCCATCGTTTGCCACAGTTAAGGTCCTCTGATCTCGGCAGACAACGGTTATGAGGTGCCAAAAATTCTCAAAACGTACGTGAGCGGTGAGAGCTAGGAAGTAATCTCCTCGCACTACTTATTTCCCTTACTCATCACTAACCACTTGAGTATGTGGCTATGTCACTTTCTAATGAAACAAGAGTACACGGAATTAATTAATCACTGAAGTGACAACATAAAGAGTTCTTTTAACGGATTGCAGGGCACCAGACTTCTGTGCTAGCAACAGAATGTTCCTGTTACGCGGAATTTACAACAACCCAGTGCGCCTGCCCGTTCGTCATCCATCCATCAATCATGTGACCAACAGCCAATCAGATGTGGCCATTAATATTATCCGTCCGTCCGTCAAAACCTCGTCAATCTCTAACTTTTGACGAACGAACGGATGAAAATACAGTCTTGTAAACTTGCACGTTTTGTTACTCGTTCATGCCGAGTTATTTACAAGGCTGTGTAGTGTGTGCAGTGTTTTATTTTGCCTGTCTTTTGTTTTCATATGTTTGTTTATATAACTGAAAAATGAAATTAAGTTACATTTTCCCCGAAGATTAATTGATAATGACGTTTGGAAACACGTGCTCCTTTTGTGCAACAGTAAAAGTAATAAAATGACGTTTTGTATGCTATTTATAATTTTTTACATATATTAATTTCCATTCTGTAGGCCTACGTTTATGTGCGTTCCAGGTACCGACTTAAAAACACAAAACAGCCAAAAAATTTTAACTTTTTATATTAAATTTTTTTATGTAAACAGTTTTTGCTGTTAGTTTGCAGCAATGAACTTACGACGGACGTACGAAGTTTGGTTGTAAATACGCTGGTTTGGGAGACGGACGAATGTGTGACGCACGGGAGGTTGACGGACAGACGCTACGGGCTATTGTAAATCCCGCATTAGTTTAACACAATACTGTTTGTTGCGGGAATTGTACAGATATGGCTGAAGTTGTTCTGTTGAAATAACTATCTGTTCTGTTGGGGAAAAAAAACAGAATGTTCTACTGTAGGAACTATGTTCATAGTCGCAGATACAATCACATACAGTTTTGCTGCAGTTATTAATTACTTTGACAATATTTAGAGAGTACCTAGCGAACAAAGTGATTGCTGCCGCTGTATTAGGGGTCTAAATGGGTACAGAAATTTGTCCTTGCAATCTCTTTCTTCTCGATGTAATGCAGACGTGGATCTTCTGGGAATTCCTTGCTTTCTGGAAGCCACGTCTCTTCGGAGTGATAACTAAGAGCTTTGTGATTCAGCAAACACCAACAAAAAAAAAACCATGACGAATTTGGCCACAGAAAGGTAACTTATAATCACTCGTGCCTTGTGAAATAAGTGTTGCAAGCCAGATAGTAGTAGGAGCGCTATCACCTCAATTGCAACGTTTGTTCTCACCTTCACCGGATGGAAACACATCTTGCATTGCAAAACACTTTTGATATATTACTACACAAATAGGCTAGCAACAGAAATAATTTAAAGTAATAGCAAATAAAGCCATACCAGAATTTCTTCCCGAGGACCCTAAACATAACGAGGCGTTATTGATTCGATTCGAGGACAAGATAGTAAGTTTCAACCCGATCCGTCAGTCTTCTAAAGAATCAGCTATGTTCTGTTACGAACGAAACATGAGTGTGAAAATCGTAGGATACGTCATTTTTCCTAAAAAGTAAAATTTTTGACGAAATATTCCTAACGTGAAGTTTTCCCCTCTAAAAACATTTTACCTAAATCATTTCCCTTAAATAATTATTTTCCTAAACCGTTTAGCCCACCGGTTAGAACAAATTTCGTTAAGCAATATACAAGAATGTTTAAAACAGGTATGGTGAGATACAGTTGTGACAAGGTGGCGCCCATGAAAATTGTAACCTTCGGAATAATCAAGAGCCCGTTGTTAACAACGCCCCAAAAATATCTCCACTTCATGGTATGGACCAAAGAAGACTCTGAACAGATAACTTTCTAAAAAAAGTTGTGAATTAATGCTGTTAAACGTACTTTTACATTTTCAGTTTGATTATATTCCAGATGCGTCGACCGCAGGGTCCCGCAGCACACGACGTCTGCCTCTGTCAACAGCTAATTTAAGTTTCAATCGACAGCTCTCGTCAAGATCAATTGATTGGGCGCACAAAAAAAAACATTTGTGTGGCGTGCTTATGGTGAAATTGTATGCGTTTAACGTAAAAAAAAAAAAGGAAAGTTGACAAAATTTCGATCTATACTCGTCAATAAACCAAGCCGATATTCAGAAATCGTATACGGTTGGTAAGAGCGTCTCAAAAACAATGCCGTGATCCCCATAAAATCCCATATGATCGAGTGAAGCGGCGCCGGGAACGTAAAATAAAAATCAGGGCGTCCGAGCGCGTTGACGTAGACGTATTCACGCAAAACAAACGGCCGTGTCCTCAACACAGTGAAGCCCAATTTTTTCCAGCCAATCTGTCCTTGGTTTTGTGGTTGCGGTCTGAGTCATCTCCAAGAAATTCCAGACGTCTTCTGTGTTAGTTCCTTCATTAGTTCTGACACCTTGGAAGAAGCGGAGGGGGGTGAGGTCAGGCAAGGTTGACCATCACCTGGCCCCGCCTAGGCGATGTCCGGTCAGTGGTAGCTACCGTGCGGCGCTGTCGGGGTTCGAGCGCGCGACCTCTCGCACGCAAGCCACGCTCCGGTGACCTCGCGCGACCAACTCGGCCGTCGTGTGAACGCGCAATGCCGGACGGGGTTAGACTGCGGTTATGAACGCCCGGAGGGTGCGACTTGGCCTCGACTCTCCGTCGTTTCCGGGGGAGGTGACGCGCGCGCAACCTTCGCGTTGGGCAACAGCCGCTGACACGAGGAGTTCCGAATATGTACGTCGTTCCGAAAAAGTTATCCCGCGTCGGGAGACCGCGTCATAGAGCACACAAGAATGCAGAGGCAAAGCCATAGACTAAAATTGAGGTAGACTTGTTATACCCCGAATTCACATGATCAACAGTGATGAACGCATTTATTTATATCTTAATTTTCAAAATACAAAATTGAATTTAATAAAACTGTATTAAAAATTAATTACGCCTCAAAGCACTTGTTTACTCATTAGCATTCTAACCTCAAATCCATTTCATAGCGATTTTGCCAGACGTTTTGGCGCTGCCTAGGCGAACCGGGATTAGATTCCCGGTGGGGTCTCCGATGGTCGGCGGGTTTTCTCAGGGATCTCGCACCCCCCCTCTCTAGCTTCCCGGTGCTACTGCGTACACTGACCTCGCTTCACCCCATCGGCTCTCAAGACCTCGCTGTCAAGATCCGGCCAAATCTCTTCACTCACTCACTCTTCGCAGGAAAGCAGTTCGATGTAGGGCCACGATGGCATCCCTGGCGAGCAGCACGTCAGAACGCTGTTCGCCAGGCCGCGGCGGCGGCCCAGCCAATAGCGTCCCTTACGCATCACGCAGTAACCAATTAGACACAAGGCCCGAATAAACGAGTGGGCACACCCGCATCAAAAGCACCGCCACGCTGTTTCGCTTCCTTGTACTTTTATACTCTATGGCCGTACTGAAGCTGATAGAGTGAATACGTTGTAGACGCGTATGACTGCTACGTAGTAACCAATATTTGTGTCCCCTTTGAGCTACTTTTATTCCTACACAAGACAAAACAACGTGGCTTGGACTTATATTAGCATTACATTTACTTAAATAAATTATTGCATATGTTATTACACTACCTTTGGTACAAATGTGTTGCAAAAGCATTCTAATTAAATTTCATTAACACTTCCTCCACCTCCTCCCCTCTCCATGAGTAAAAATCACGCGTTTGTTGTTAAACTAAATGCTCGTTCAAACATCATTGTTTGAACACGTGATTTCGACAGTTATTTTGGCAGCCTGTGTTTGGAACACGAAGGATAATTTAAACACGTCTGCCTAGTCTTTCGTGGAGAGGGGAGTGTGGAGATATTCAGACGGCTCTTAACATGAGGTCGTCAAGGTGAGGTGCGGAGCAGCGTCGGAATGAAGGGGAAGAGGAAACGGGAGATTCCCGAGAAAACCCACAGACCAAGCAAAATTGACCTGTACGATTCTCAAATGCAAAACAGGGAATTGAACCCTACTATTCGCCTTGGCGGTGGGCGAATAGTCTAACCCTCGCACCACCGCGGCCCCCTGGCCGTGAGTCAGGAAAAGTGGAAAAAGACGCACCGCGTGAAAACTTTTGGTTTAAGAAGCTACTCAAAATAATCCGCGAACAAGCTTTTGCTGATTAATCCGGAACGGTTGCTGCGAGACAAAAGTTATCACATGAGAAGGGAAATTTTAGCCTGGAAAGGCTGCCTTATTGTACGACGATTTTCGCCGTCGATGTAACAAGCCTTGTCGCTGTGTGTGATTTCACGCCGCGATCTTGGAATCGGAGGGAAATTAGCGGGTGTTTCTTCAGAGGAAAACGGGCGCGCGATCCGCGGTCTGGTGGATGAGTGACAGAACCATCCTATTATATAATAGGACGATCACTGTCTGTCTGTCTGTCTGTCTGTCCCTCTTTAATACTTCTAAGTCCCTTGAAACTAAACAAAAGTTATTAAAAATTTTGCAGAGCGAATCCTCAGGGTCAAATACAGGTCAGGTTCGAATTACAGCAAGATCAGATTACGCAATCATGACTTTTGACCATAAAAACCCAATTTTTAATTATTTTTTCCTACGAAAGTTTTGTATTAATGCATAGAGATTATTGAATAGAGTAATGTAGGCAATGGAATATCATTTTTGTTTACTCCGAATTAATTTCCAAGTGGGCCTTAGTAGCTCAGTGGATAGAATTATATCAAGTAGGGTCACAGTGGCGAAGTGGATATAATATATATCATATATATCAAATGGGGCCTTAGTAGCTCAGTGGATGGAGATATTCCAAGTGGGGCCGCAGTGGCTCAGTGGATAGAGCGATTCCAAGTGGGGACTTAGTGGCTCAGTGGGTAGAACTATATTAAGTGGGGCCGCAGTGGCTATGTGTGTATATATATATATATATATATATATATATATATATATACATATATATATATACATATATATATATATATATATATATATATATATATATATATATATATACACACACCTATATCAAATGGAGCCTTAGTATCTCAGTGGATAGAGAGATTCCAAGTGGATAGAACTATACCAACTATGTCAAGTGGGGGCATAGTGGCTCAGTGGATAGATCTATTAGTAGTGGGGCCTTAGTGGTTCAGTGGATAGAACTATGTTAAGTAGGGCCGCAGTGACCAAGTGGATAGAGAAATATTAAATGGGACAGCAGTCGCTTCAATGTTGAGTTAACTGCACATAATTTCATTATTACCTACATATATCTATACAAATTTTTTTCAGTCTTTATATAATAACCAAATTTCACCTGGTAACTGTTCTAGCCCCGTGACAATACAAAAATGAGGTCACGGGCTGGGTCCCCTAGTAGACTAATAATGAGGTTGACAGATTATACGTCTCACGCGCAAGTACCCAAACTGATCTATCCCGCCGCGGTGGTGTAGTGCTCAGACTTCAAGTCTCCCATATTCGATTCCCAGCAAGTCCCACAACGCCGCAAAGCGAAAGGCTCTGAACTGGCGTGCAGTGTTCTCGTTGTGCTGCGTGCACCTATGGGGCTTTCAGCGGCGATCCTATTATTTTACTGGCGGAGAGTGTGTAGGAAGGTTCAGTACATGCCCCTTGACTAGTTTTGTATGTGTCTGATAAGTACATTTTGAGATACAGCGCTTTGAAAGAGCCGGTTTTAGCCATTTTGGCATGCTCTGAAATGGTGTTTCTAACTAACGTGAGCTCTTGAAAACACCCATGAGTTCTCGTTTGAAATGTGTGTTCTTTTCGTAGGTCAGTATACTGGACACACGTTTAATAGTTTCGTAGATAAACGGGTATTTCGAACACCCTGCAACGCACTTCAAGCGCCAGGTAGACGGAGCCTTAAGAGTCACCCAATCTCTTCACTCCATTGACCTAATCACGCTGACACAACTTTCAAAGTCACAAGGTCAGCTGTGATGAACGTGTTTGTTTAAATGTTAATTTTTTTAATGACAATCGCTTTTATATGGATAAAATACTTTTACCGATTGGAATTTCGTTTACTAAACCGTGTTGTAACCTCAAATCCCTAGTTACTTTTTTATTTCCGGCATTATTTATCCTTTAACTACTTGTATTTTTTATTAAACATTGTCATCTAAGTAATAAACACAGTGTGTATATTTCGCCGCACTGGTAATTTGACGTCTATGGCTAAAATAAAATATATTTATTAACTCTTATGCCAAACGAGAGGGCTTCCGAAAGTGCTCACTTTACCGTGAATAGCCTGTAGGAAAGAAACTCAACGTTGGGATACGGAGACTGGTTTTGATTTGCTAGCGTGATCACTCCAAACAAAACTCATTGTACTAACCGAACACATAGCAACCGATGTTAGGTTCTGTCCTCGATCAGTTACGTGTACGTAAGACATGTGCATATAACGTGCACACAAATAGTGTCGTCCGTGGTAGCTGTACTCGTACCATACTCGACATATCAGTCACAAGACGTTTATTCGATTATCACATAACCTGATTTAGTGAGTAAAGAACATAACTTATAGTTTGTAAATGTGTAAAGGAAAATTAGTACCCTAGTTTTCTTTACAGATTGGAAAGTTAAAAAAAATGAAGTACATGATTTCTTCCTCTTCCTTGCTCCTGAATCTGTATTGCCTAAAAGCCTTGTGCGCACACCATTTTAAGTATTGTTATTTCGTACACATCTGCACGTTGAGGATGCTTCCTAGACGACATCTACACTATGACATTGAACTGGATCGTCAATATTGCCTGAATTCATTCCATTTCATTCGTCGTACAATTAAGAACTTAGAAATTACGTTTGCTGCAAGAAAGTAAACTTCGAAGAAGAATTACTTATTCTGCGATGTGTTGACGGCAAAAAAAAAAAAAAAAAAACATCTATCATTGGGCCTTTCCAGATCTTGCAGCTGTAGCTCATGAAATTTAGCCGTCATGATTTCCATAAAAAATTAATTATATCATTCTGATTATATTAACGATCATACACTATGCAAAGTGTGCCACTTTGGTATTAGCAAATTTTTGTATGTTGGTTACAAGTACTAAATATAGCCATCTAGGAAATCCCAGAACAATGCCAATGACAAGATCTTGTGGACGCTGGTGGAAGATAATAGAATACAACTGAGTGAATTGCAATTTAAAAGTTAATTTCAGGATTTTTCAAATAATATGAAATAATTCATTTTCGTAAGATAAAATTATAATGTAATCACGTCAATACACCAGCGTTAGCAAGGGCTTAATGTGGTTCAACGTGATGTCTTATCAGAACAGTAATAATAAAATCTGAGGCCAGTAAAATTATTCGGTGTGTGTGTGTAGGGGACACATGGAAGTGGGTTTTAGGTTAATACATCTGCCTTAACGGGTAATATTTTCTTTGAGGATATTGGAATGAAATTATGGCAACGAAAACGATACTCGGATCGGCATATACAGAGACGATGTTTTTTACTTTCTCATGCGCTAGCACATCGGAGTGGCTCGATATACTGGCCGGAAATTTTTCGCCCGCGCCCAAAACCGCATCACGCAAATGCGCAGCGCCAATCCGAGGTCATGCTCGTATGCTAAATCGCAGCAAGGCCGCGTTTCTTTCAATTGTATTATTAATCACAACGTTGTAGCGACGGAATTGACCAACCTGAAAACGTCATATCATCTTTCCTGTCTCGGTACCCCATGTGTCGGTTTGGTTTCTAAGTCGCATTTTGTTTTCTCTGTGTAATTTGTTTAAAGGCTGTTCACGATAAAGTGAGCACTTTTGAAATCAACCTTAGAAAAAGTCACTGCCCCTGCTTGCATATATTTCAACGGGCTCACAGGGTGACACGTGCCCAGTAGTTGGTAACGATGGACTGAAAGTAGTTCTATATCTTAATGTTAAATAAAATTTGTTAGGTGTCCATTTGTGATTACTATTTTTTTTTTGCTTTCTGTTTTTTTTAATGCGCCGGACAGAAAAAATTTCCAAATTTGTAAAATATTTACTTTTCTAATAATTTCATAGTTTCACCTGGCCGACGCATGAATAAAGTGATCAGGCCCATGGCAATGTTAATTTTGCATAAGGCGGAAGAATACATAACGTACATACAAGCAGATCTTAAGCAGGGCTTCCAAACATGCTCATTTTACCGTAAACAGCCTATATGAGTTTTTCGCTATGTAATTTTATCGACGCAAGGGTAGTACGAGTTATAAGCCCACGGCAATATAGAGTTGCACATTTGGTGGAAGTGTATGCGTTGAGGACAAAGAAACTAAGAAGGATTTTCTAAACTGATCAAATGACCACGAAATTGTTACGTCATACAGTGAACAATATGTTGCTTTACGCTATGAAAAAGGTTTGTTGTTTTAAACTCTTTTTTTCCTCGAAACTAACTGCAAAGATAGTTTTGATAATATTGCAAGTAAATGAGATAAACTTTTGAGCAACCCATTGCCCTTGCAACGTGTAAAAGCAAAGTTGGCTTCTTACTTGTAACAACTGCACACTTCAAGTTTACAAAAGACATGGAGATAGAGAAACAGTTTCGTATGTTTCATGCAACCATTGTGAAGTAGAGTTAAAACGTTTCAGTTGTAGAGTTGCAACAGTGTTTAGCAACTATAGTTTCCTAACAATCAGTTTGTCAAACGCACAAAGATTTTTTTTTTCACTGTCCTGTTGGCGTGTGAGCAACACGAAGTGTGGACGAACTTTATTTAAACGAAAAATATTAAGAAGTAATTTATAATTTCTTAGCATAACAAAGCAAGATATATTAAAAATATTCAGTTCCTCAGAAACATTATTTAATTTTTTCAAATGTAAAGCTAAATCGTTAGACCCAGTCATGGGTGTTAATCAACTGACTCTAATGTTTCTGTATTTGTCTAACGTTCATTTCAAGCATCTGCAGGGATCTTATTTAGTGTATTTTAAGAATTACAAGTATTAGTGTTCATTTTACCAAATACCTTGCAGTTGTCACAGCAAGTTAATGCCTCTGTATGATCAAATCTCTATATCTAAAGCATACCCGATACCTGTTGCCATTATCGCCAGGTAATCACATCCCACATATAGGTGTGTGCATCTTCAAAGCGGATACATCAATTTGCTGTAACTCCAGTTCATAAGTCATGAGCCCAGTAAACCTCTCCAATACCATAGACAATTCCGAACTTACTATAATTCTGTTTTATTTACGGGATTCTCCGGCAGAACCACGACAATATACGCAAGCTGTTGCTTTACTCTAAAATATTTTCATTACTTTATAAAGAACATATTACTTTGTACTATGATTCAAGATAGGAAGGAGCTCTTCAACGCAAAGAACAATGACAAATTTTTTAAATAACGAACTATGTTTCTGGCATTTTCTGCAAGGCTGTATATGGCGTTGGTAAGGAATGATCGTCATTTAACGAGAAGAGAGCAGAAATAATATTCTGTTTTAAAAGCAATAAGGAAAACTTTAGTAGCAAATTGCACTGGAACTTGAAGCGATTTAAATATTTTTACATTATTTTAGAAAAATTACGTTTTGGATTTTTAGATATAGTGCTGCTTCCAGGTTTTGATAAACAGGATTACAAAGAAGTTATCGTCTAAAATGTTTATCTCACACTTCAGTAGAGACTAATGCAAAATGAAAATTATACGAGAAATATGTAATGGTTCACAAAACATGCGTCGCTGTAGGACCTACTCCCGAATATTCATTAATTGACGCAGAGACGCCGTGACCTATTATTCAGATAAAGCGCCTCTTCTTAGAGTGAAGCGAATTCGATTGCCGGCAGAGATACGACCCGGAATTTCGCTCCTGCTAAACGTCACCGTTGCATTTAATCGGCGTTCTCCCGTTCCCCGCGCTATTACAATCTCTCGATGATACGTATCCAAATTGACTTCAACCCCATCGGTGCTAGCGTTTTGTCCAGAAATTTCTAACATCCATCAGTAGAAATATACAATTCGCGTCATCATAGCTCTCGCGTAAACTGAGAATTTTGAAAGGCCTATTTAAGATCTACTTGTGATTACATTGTGTATCTTTCACCTTAATGAGAAATCAACATTCCATTGGTCTGATAACTTCAGTAATCCGTCAAAAATGAAACTGTCAAATTGGTTAGGAAGTAAATAATTTAAAAATCGCGAAGTCTTACAATTATTGCAGGACTACACTTTTAATCACCGCTAAACTTGCTGCTGAGGCTGTGACACTTTTCAAAGCTTGATTTCAAAGTGCTCGATCAACAGTGCACAACCTATATTCTGCATCAATATGGACTTCACAGTGCTGTGTATATTCGAGCACCCGTCCTTCACTGATTGGCTACTATCACTCTGTTAGGCCGCTGATCATGTAACTCTGTGGCACGTGATTCGATCACAAAAATACGTAGAGCTCATTCATTAGCGCAGAGTTATCCAGGGCGTGGCAAATTTAAAAAAATAGTGCGCACTTATCTGTATGTGTTTGATGGGACTCCCTATTAAACGTTTTTTTTAACACATTGATGTCTGCACAAATTTGCTTGCACTTAAGACAAATTAGAAGTGAGTCACCTATATCCACTACTGCAAGGAAACCGGTTCTGTTGGTGTCCTTGTTAGGAATCACCATCGTCCTATTGGTCCATACCACACCGGACACTTCCCTGTACTTTACAGTGTTCATTATAGGCCAGTCATCAACCAATGGTGAGCCGAGTTGATATTGGCCCAATCAAATGTCCTTTACCGTATAAAAAGGATTTACAAATGATCATGTCATTTTGAGTGGCTATAAAAATGAAATTCTGTACTGTAGTTAGCAATATCTTTGTTACTGCGCTGTCGTGTTCTTGTGAGGTCGTGTTAGAGACTAGCCGAACAAGAACTGCACATCAATGCAAGTTTTGTTCTGAAAAACAAAGAAATCCTCAAATTAGGAAGTATTACAATGACGATGAAAATACCACAAACAAGCTTCGCGTGCGACCTGATTCTTCAGCATTTGAAGCAGAGACTATAGAGTTTTGACACAGCAATCTGTTCGGGAAAGATAAAGAATTTCCGCTATAGATAAAAAAAAAAAAAAAACACTGTTTCACATAAGAATAAATATCGTACAGAGATTTTCGTCGACATCGACACTTTTGAACAACCGCGTTTACGTTCCAATGATTAAATTTTTATTTGGTAGCAAAGTGTCGACTTTCATTTCTGCCCAAAAACAATAATAATCGGCCTTAAAATATTCCGCAGATTTTATAAAATTAGAACAAACACAATTGCATAAAATGTTACTCATGAGACAATCGGGATGGATCCTTTAGAGTATAGCATGTCCCCAGATAAGGACGCGACATATTCATCTCTCTAACTCATCAGTGACAAACTCTGAAAAGAATGAACATATTCTGCCGTTTCACGCATCACGAGAGTCTCGGTTCACGGCGGATCGTGCGGAGAATTGGCGAGCTTTGCGTGTCGGGTGTTGCCCGTGAATTATTGAGATGTCGATTGTGTAATCTCGTCGAGAGTATCGCGAGAGTGGTCGGTAAGTGCGACTGCTGTATCAGGGAGAAGGAGATCACGCGACCTTTGCTTGTCTCAGCGGTGGGAAGTATTGGTCAACGGCGGCTGTGAAACTTTTTCTTTTACTGCTTCTCTCGGCTCTCTTACTTCGGCTGGACAGGAGACAGAAAGAGTGAGAGAGAGGGAGATAGAGAGAGAGAGAGAGAGAGACAGAGAGAGAGAGAGAGAGTAGTGGGAGAGCGAGACGGAATTCTCAGACTTCCTTTCACTTCCCCAGCGGTGACTGCATACCCCTTTGGCGTCGCCGTTTTTTTTATCACACCCACGTGGAAGGGGTTGATGCGTGGGGCCAACGAAGTGGCAATGGGGAGGGATTAGCGAAGAACACGGGTATATATAGCTTGGCCTGCTCCTTCGATGATCATCAGTTCTCTCCTCTCGACACAGAAGGAACCACATACTCCACACAACATGAAGGTCTTGGTGAGTACATACTCCGGGAGGTAAACCAAAAAAAACGTTCAGCGTCCACTAGATGACATCACAGCAGTACTCGTGTCTAGACCTCTATATTCTATTCGCTGTTTCTTCACACTTTTTGAAAATAACTTTCGAAAAATCATCCTATGTATGACGTGTCTGGCAATTTCCTAAATAAGTCCCACGTAACAAGCATTTTACACATGTATGGACATAAAAGTAGCTTACTTTTAGTTGAAATTAACTTATATTCCATCTTTAAATTGTAATATTTCATTTATAATCAATACGAATAAAACAGCGAGAGAAGAACTCTGTTGGTAGCGCCTCGTAAGAAATAGTTCGTAGGCTATATAATATTTCACTGTCTGCGCTGTACCTTAGATGAAATTTGTTTGCATGAGCCTGAGAAATATTCTGGAAGTAGAACTAAAACACGGCACACACGGGACCATTTTTCCCTGCGAGGTTTGTTAACATATTATTTAAGAACTAGGAAAAGAGCAGTGTAACTTGGTTACTCGCGGCGTCCGTCACTGGTTTTGCACCATACTGTATGGATTTCATTGCGAGCTATTCTGTCAACTAGTAACGCAGGCAGCCATAACAATTTTTAACAGCCGGCGAAAATATTAAACAATTAACTCTGTACGGTGAGACAAAAAAATTGGTGTAGTTACACTTATTTCAGTTTTCGACCACGGGAATAAAAATTGTGGACGAAATAAACGACTGTGGAGAAGAGAATGGTTAGCCTGAACTTCCAAAAAAATATCATGTTACCAAATATGTAAGTAATGTCACATGACACGTAAACTTCTCTCACTTTATCCGATGTCCGAAACCAGCAAAGAAACAAGTAGAGAAAAACAGCACCGTTCCAATTGCCCGAGAAATAGCAGTCGAGCCAGCAGAACCGCACAAAAATGCATCGATATTTCCAGTGGCCGAGCACGGCCAGCAGCAAGCAAGACTCCGCGCATGCGATATCGTATGGAAAATCGTTTCCGTGTGCGGCGGGTTTTGAGCAGGGCTTCAGAAAAGTTGGGAGTGACCGCAAGCAGCTTACGCCAAGGCGATCTGGGCTCGATTCCCGACGGCGTCACGCGGTGATTCTCCCCCCCCCCCCGTAGTAAACGTGGCGGACGTTGCCAGAGTCTGACGAAAGACTTCAAAGGTCTCTCCCTTTTACTGTCGCCCTTTTTTCGTTGCACACCTGTGTGGTTGACAGGCACCTGCTAGTCATGACTCTGTGACGTCACGCTCGCCCTAAGGCCTGATTTTCCCATGGGCAGTATTATCATCTTGTGCCTTGACAGGATATTGCATAGGATACGCACAATGTGGCATGATTTAATACTCATACTGGAGATGGAAATCAAACCCTTTACATCACATCTAGTAGGCAGGTAATTTATTACTGTCGATTTATCTAAAAGTGCTTATATCGGATCCACTCTTACATATTTATAAAATGAATGACATATTTCACAGAATATATTAAAAGTAATTTGTTTTAGGTTATATTCTAATTTGAGACGCTTAAATTCGATTACAATTTCCGTTGAACATTCTTAAATGAATGGTGATTCCTTTAAACGTTTACCTCAAAAATTGCCGGTATTATCTCCGAGTCCATGTTTTCTACTGCGTAATATAAATTAACCATGAGGTTTGTGGTTTGATTCTTAAGTGAGCCATGGTTGATTGTGTGCTATGTTTAGATGAAAATGTAGGTAACTTCTTCCTCCTTGAGTGCCATTCCAATACAGAGAAGGAAAGTATGTAAGCCACAAACATTTCAATTAAGTATGTCGAAATCCCGAATCTTGGTAAGAAGATACACTTTACAACTTCATATAATCGTGTCGAAGATTTGCAGATAAAAAATATGATTGCCAGACGATACATAAATAGCGAAGTTTGACTGTTATACAACACAATTATGAACTGTGATCAAAAACGCCACAACCTACTTTTTACTTGGGGGCCAAGGTGGTGCAGTGGTCAGACTACTTACCTCCCACCTAGGCGAACCGGGTTCGATTTACGGCTGTGTCGCTCCCGGATTTTCGCACGTGGGAATCGCGGGGCAATGGCAGCGGTCCGAGGGGTTTTCTCGGTGCGGGGGGGGGGGGGGAGGTTGTCACCCGTTTCTCCCCGTCCTTGCATTCCGGCGCTGCTGCATACTCACCGCACTTCGAGCTCATTAGCTCTCAAGACCTCGATGTTAAGAGCCACCCAAATCTCTCCACTCTCCACTCTACTGCGGGCCCCGAACCACTCGATGGTAAAAAATTTTGAGCCGTACGAAGTTTTGATGTTGTACCGTCAAGTTGCCCACCTTCATATCATGCGAGAGTTACGCCTTAGCAATCAACGTCATCGTGGATCTTACAGCAAAAGCAGGGATTGTAAATGATCATTTCCCAAAGAACGAGTCCCTTTCTTCCTGCTTTATGAATACTCTAGCCAGAAGTTTAACTCTCTTCTAATAGTCACAATTCGAATAGCTGAGAAACAGGTATTGTTGGGGGGAAAAAAACAGGCTTTGTCTGGCACAACCAACTCAATTATTTATATACGAGGAGTGAAATATTTTCTGTGTAGACCAAATTATTGCGTAGTTCTTGTTTGGTAGTTCCAAACTCTGAGATTTGGTTGGTGCAATAAATCATTTTTATACCTCTACGGGCATTAAATAGTTGCGTTTACTACAATAATATGGAAGCGCGACCGAGATCCGAAACCAGAATTGTCCGCCCAAACACTACGCCTTAGGAGCGGCAGCTATCGTGACTACTTAACGATATCAGGATGTTTTTGAACCAAACATTTCAACACAGGATCACCTACACAAATAAATAAATGTTTCAAGTTTCACAGCTTTACTTTTTTAGTTTCCTGTTGAATTTGGTTTATTGGGCATTTTATAGCGTTATAGAGCCTCAATGAATTCGCTAAAAACATGGACGCTATTTTAATTTTCACAAAAATTGCGAACACTCTCTCGAGCTGTATTTTCGGACGAAGTTAATCAAATGAGAGGCCAAGAAAATGTATACAGTCCATTCAAGTAAATATATATTTGACAGTCTAATTATTTGGGGCCAATGCAGATGGTTAATTAATTTATTCTGTCATATGAAATAAATAAATATATATGTTTGTTTTTCAAAGGATTTATTAGTTTATTTTGTAGATGAAATAAACATTTTTTTTTTTGTTTTCAAATTTCGTATATTTTGAAATATATTTTATTTGCACTACTAAATATACTTATGTTTGGCCTTACACACCCAGGTGGGACAGACCTTTCTCTCAGTGTAATTTTCAGTGTCGTCTTCGAGTTTTTCGCTCACGTCTATTAATTATTTCTGGGTTTATGATATGAATTCATCTGCTTTAAACATGTATTCCATATAAGTAAATGAAACAAAAAAAAAAAAAAAGCTTGTAATCTGGTTTCGAAAAAATTCAGTATTTACCAAAGCTTCGTTAAAACGCAACTTGATCCTAAGGAGAGACGTATATGTGATAACCTATGTATAGATTTTTTTAATGCCATAGAAAAATTACCACGTCTGCTTATGACTTTCAAAAAACACTCTTCTGATCATACGTTTATCGCGTCCTTTGAGCACTATCATCTCGCATCCCACTTATTTGCAATAAATAATACTACCTAGTTTGGTACACGGTTTTCCCTTTATATTCTAACGAGATTTTGTCTGTTGCTATATTACGGGATTCGTGTCGTTATTTTAGTGAAGCGTATATCCTCGTGTGGCAATAGCTTGTTGCTCTACTGTAAAAGTCTGAAGTCAAAATTCTTTCAAATAGCCGTACTTTCAAAAATAGTATAAAAGTGATAGCCTGCCTAACTAAACAAAATCTACGAGTTCGAGGTTTTTGAAAACATTACTTATGGGACCAGTCATCACCTAAAAGAGTTCACAAATTCTTATATCACCTTTTTATTAACAAACATAATGAAGTAGCTAATATTTTACCATTTGCGATTTGCAAATTAATTTTTCCAGGGGCAAAAAAATATTATTTTCCTTGCTATTATCTGCTTCTTCATATGTCTAAATTTACAGAAGCATAAAAGTTCCGTGATTGGCATACTTAAGGATGTGCCTGTTTCTAGCATGTCGTTTTCAAAAATTGTCAGAACATAAAAACTACATGGAAGTGCGCAACAAAATGTTGTATTTTAAATATGTCTTCAAGATATAATAGCAATTACTGTAAGATGTATACTGAAATTCGGCAATAAAGCCTCTTCATGTGTGCATGTAAATAATTAGGAATGAAATCGGTTTGTGGCAATTAGAGTGTCTTCTTCTGCTCTATTCGTATTCTCCATAATTAAACATATTCTCTTTGTGTTTAATATTTAGTTATTGTACAAACTTGCAGAAATTTTACGAATATTTAACAAAACAGTTTTTTTATTGTGCTCTCAAAAGTTTTCATTATGTCACATAAAAATAATAATTTATGATATTAAATATTGTTTAATCCAACCTCACTTCCCAGAAATGTTTTAACTATACGAACGTTTTATCGGAGAATTGTGTATAATTTAACTGTAGTGAAAAAATAATAATAATAAAATAATTATATAGGTTTTAAAACAATGACATTATGTCTAAGTCCACAGATACCCGAAGACAAGTATGTAAATTTGGTAAGCATTGTATTACACTTTGTTCAAGTGTCTCATTTCTTTGTGTAGAAGTAAATTAACGTGCATGGGCCTTTGTTGTGTCGCAGGCTTGCATCGTCCTCCTTGCCGCCTGCGTGTACGCAGAGGAGAAGGAAAAGACAGTCGAGAAGAGAGGACTGTTGGGCCTGGGCTACGGCGGCTATGACGGATACGGCTATGGCGGTGGATACGGTTACGGCGGATACGGCTACGGAGGCCATGGTCTGGGTCTCGGCTACGCCGCCGCTCCCGTAGCGGTCGCCGCCGCCCCCGTCGCCGCCGTCTCCAAGGTTAGCTACGCCACCGCCCACCTCGCCGCCCCTGCCGTCGCCAAGGTCGCCGTGGCCGCCCCTGCCCTCAGCTACGCCGCTCCCGCCGTCAGCTACGCCGCCCCCGCCGTCAGCTACGCCGCCCCCGCCGTCAGCTACGCCTCACCCGCCGTCAGCTACGGACTGGGTAATGGACTGGGCTACTCCGGCTACGGCCTGGGCTACGCCGCCGCCCCCGCTGTCGCTAAGGTTGCCGTGGCCGCCCCCGCCGTCAGCTACGGACTGGGTAATGGACTGGGCTACTCCAGCTACGGCCTGGGCTACGCCGCCGCCCCCGCTGTCGCTAAGGTTGCCGTGGCCGCCCCCGCCGTCAGCTACGCCGCTCCCGCCATCGGCTACGGTCTTGGTCACGGACTCGGCTACGGCGGTCTGGGCTACGCCGGTCTGGGCTACGCCGGACATGGTCTGGGATATGCTGGCTACGGCTACCACCACTAAACCCTCCGAACTCGACGGAAAGCTGTCTCGATAGTTTACCAGTCGCCACGGAGACGTAAATTATTTATAATGAACCCCGAGCATTATTGTCACCCTTCCCATCGTCTTAATGAAGATACGCTTTATCATCACTCACACAATCGTAAACTTCTCACGAATCATCGCATGGATTATTTGTCATCACTTTTTCTACTCATCTTCCATCGTGCAGCATTAAATGTAACACGATTTCCACTCGAAAGACAACTTCCCACTCTTGGGTTGCTATTGCTCTTAGGCCACATGGAAGAATGTGCAATATTGTATTATACACTTGCAAAATGAAACTGTGTCTCATTGTTGTATTGTGTGTATTTGAAAAGAGGAGCTGTGACACGTGATTGCTTTTATAAAGATAAATAAATAAGTTCTACCACAAATGTTTTGTTTTCGCTTCTATATACCTTATATGCAAATTCAATGGAAAATACAAATTATGTGATTAAAATTACACATTTGTTCAGCATCTAAACAACACTCATATACACACTGATTACTAACACAACTGGAATAACTAAGTTCTTGAAAATTGTATTTCCTATATAATACAATATAATTCAACATTTGAAATCGTCATTGTCTTTCTACTGAAAAGAGAATCTTACCATCTTGTCAGGAAATATGCGAAAATAAAACTTTCATTTACATTGTGAATTTTTTGACCGAGGAAGCAAATATATTAAATACTCTGATTACAAAATTTAATATAAAATATATTCCACTGTCAACATAATAGTTCAAGAAATGTGAAATTGCTAGAACTTAACTTCTTGTTACCACCAATATATAGTTTCATTTCCCTGGTTAAATTGCTGTTGGCTCAAATGCGAAAGATCTACAAATAACACACTTATGCAGCGAACGAAAATTATCAGTTAATATATTAAACAATAAATCAAATACATGAATATAAATTAAATAGAAGGGTTGGAACAACAAAAATATAATTGAACAATTTTTAAAAACAATATTCTTTCGGCATTTTTTAATGCAGCAATGGTCTATCAGCATAATTATTAGATACGTGACCAGCATTTATAACAAACAAATTACCTCAAGTTATTTTGATACAGCCAATCTGTATGTTTACGAATACGAAATTAAGTCTATATCTACGTCAAATTAATGAGTGAAGATTACTCATGACCGCAAAAGTGAAGTATGTAGGGCAAAATTGTTATTGATTTTAATTGTTGTGCTTGAATGTATGCACATAATAATCATAACTAATTATGGTAGAAATCTAAGTAGCAATTAAAATTAATTAACAAAAATTGTTGAAAAATATCTGTATTACGAAACACATAAAGTCAATAAATTTAAAAATCGAATCAGAACATAGTAATTCATGATCACTTCAAAAAACTATTTAGAGGTTACATTATATGAACCAGCCAAATTTACACTTTCTGAATTCAGTTAAAATACAGTGTATATTTGTAAAATAATAAAATTACGAAACGAACTTTTTGAAAATGATAAATCAGCGATAATAGTCTGAAATTATTAATTATTACTGTAGATATTATATGTTAGTCTTATCTTACTCTAAAACCAAGATAGCGCACATCAACTTACTTACAATTAAATATACCAGAATTCGTAACTCCTTATAATTCTCATATTATTAGCTTAATGATCCAGCCCTGCTGGAATGGTGTAACACACAAATTGTCCGCGAACAACATTAAGTATTGGCAACAATCGTAGTTGTTCACGTAATTAGATCACAAGAAATCTGATTATTTACCGAACACTGAAAGGTCAGAATTGAATTTTTGTCTAGTATTACTTCTTTTAGCCTATGCCTTCATCTAGCTGGGTAATACGACTCTAAATATTATATATATATATATATCAAAGAAAATAATTATCAAATAGTTTTACATTTTTGCTTCACGCATTTTATTTTACATATTCCAATACATATTTAAATTTTAATCAAATACGAATTAAATACAGGAGACTAGGCTTGGTTTTTATTGATTTGTTTGATGCATGGGTCCAAATTAATACTAACAATGTTTTGCTTGTGACATAAGTAAAATAATATTAGTTTCTAGAGAATACGGGCAAAATATTAATTTTGATAACAGCATAACTTGTTATCAGCAATCTCCTGTTGTTACCAGTAAATTTTTATTCCGACTTTGGCAGCATGTGATTATTATGATCTCATGTTTCCTTACAAGTCTACTCTCTTCTACGCTTTCGTAATTTCTCTGGAAGACACTTCCAGAAGATGGTTTCTCAGACGGTAGATGCTGAAGGAAAAAAAAAAGCCATTTTACATATGTCGCTCAAACTCGCTCTCGAGCATGTGAATTTTGTTGCGTTGGCAACATTACCCTAACTGACATAACCCACCATAACGTTGTCTAAAGGAAACCTGAATTAAAATGTGAATTGATAAAATGTATACCCACGGCACATGAACAATTCTGCTTACAGAAACATATTACAAAAGCCTCTGGAATTATTATCCAAATTTCGAGTTTAATATTTTAATAATATTCGTAGCACGACAAAAATAGATGGCAATATGTTACGTTATAAAAAAAACTGTAAAAAAAATTCCCTATATTAAAAAAAATCACAACAAAACATCGTGCGCGTTTTGGCATACAAATATGCTTAGAATAAATGCAATTAAGGAATTTTAATAACACGCAGATGGCAAAAACAGTACACTCAACACCTCTCAAAGTACGGCTTCGAAAATAATGCTATTTTCCAAAAGGTTTCATTATAACAATTCCGAAAATACTGTAGTTTATTTTCCTGTGTAGCATTTTTTTTTTTTTTTTTTTTGCATTTTTAACGTACCAAGTACCTAACTTGAGTTTTTGTTTAATCTTGTGTAAAAAAATGATACCGCCACCACACACTATTTTAGCGCAGATACTGTATTTCACTTCTATGTAATTTTGGCAAATGGAATTTTCTTTTATTTTCTATGACAACGTGATACCTATAATTTCGTCACAATGAAAAACATTACTAACAAACATAATCCTGTTTAAAATACTTGTTTTTAAGTTTTGATTATTTCTCATTGTTCTTTGGTTGCCGGATATATCAACTAATACATTAATGGCACCGTATAATTATAATAAATATGTATTTCCTTAAGCTTTGAAATCTTTTGAATGTCTAAAATTTTGGTGGGGCACTTGATATTGGTAGGATTTTCGGAAAATTTCTATCTTATATTGATATTATGATTGGTTCGTGATATAACGTTAGACACAATAGGATTAATGACGTTGGTAACACATTTTCATTCCGGAT
This sequence comes from Dryococelus australis, assembly GCA_029891345.1. Lineage (NCBI taxonomy): Eukaryota > Metazoa > Arthropoda > Insecta > Phasmatodea > Phasmatidae > Dryococelus > Dryococelus australis. The sequence continues at coordinate 39,658,730 of CM056993.1, forward strand.
GCATGCCGATACTATTTCTAATATCTGTCCGTGTCATCTACACGGGCTTAATGCAGATAGAATCCAAAGCGAAAGTTAAGAAAACTAATACAGGGTAATTCGACTCTAACCAGTAGAGATGGTCGATCTCACGAAGGCGAGTCGTTTGTGTCACGTCGTGTGTTCATACACGACGCTGAATACATCTCGAGGTAGCCGAACAAAAAGCTATGGGGTCCTTTAGCTGTGTAACTATGAGTTTACCCAACTACAATTGAAGGAAATATGAACGTTTAGATAACAAGACACGAATTCATGCGTATTTCTTACAGGGAATGCATGAGTTCTCAGGATGGTCCCATAAAACTAAGCGGCAAGGACCAGCGTTTGTGTGGTACTAAAGAATACAATTACGTCGCTGTGATAGTCACTTTTGCTATCTTAAGAGCTTTGCTCACCGCATTACCTTTTAGTAGCTTTCGTTTCCTCGCAATTTAGTCTTGTCAACGTACCAAATCTCATGATTAGACCAAATGAGTCATAAAACGTCAGAGGTAGCGAAAGTAGTATTTTTCTTCTGTAGCTCATGAATCACTTAAACCACCACAATTAAGCCAGGCACAAGCTGTCCGTAACTTGATTTATAATTAATATGAATAAAAATAATGAGAAAATAAGAGGGTTGATAATGCTCATATTTATCATGCAAAATATTATTAAACCGAGGGCGCACGCATGTAGAGCATTGTCTCTTTGGTGTAGTTTTCTAGATTAGTTGAGGTTTGTTTGCGCGAGATGGAGGGATATCACAAAAGTAGAACTTAAGCAGGGCTCCATAAAAGTCGGAAGTGACCGCCACTGGACTACAGTATGGTTACAAAGCACAAAAAAAAAAAAAAAACATGTTTTACGCCACCAGTAATTGAATTGCACACGGAGGAGGTTCAACTGTGACAGCTGGAGCAATGATACAAACCACACAGCCGCTGCCGAACTAGTATCACACGTGGACATGCTGTCTGCGAAGCCGGGCATAGGGGCTCCCATAACTCGCTTTTGGGACGCACAGCCTAACTGCACCACGGTACACTGGGTTCGAATAGTCGAGCCAGCGACGAGGCACCTGTAACTGTGCTGCTTCATCACTGTACCGTATTTAAGTTTTCTTTTTAAATCTCATTTCGCCAATTTGTAAGTAATTTCCGTCTAAGTGTAACAAGTCGGGGGAGTGACGCTTCCTACCAGCAGCAAACAGAGATGAAGGATAATTGCAGTATAATGTCACTAGCGTAGATATATTTTCTTATTCCGATGATACGTCCTTCGTATATTCCAATGAGATTCGGGCACTAAAGTCGACATTTTAAAATGTCATGGTAGCAAACATATGCAAGGTAGGAAAGCAGATATTGTTTCTTCTCGCTTCAATATTGAAATCATTTTGGGGGTTTGATGAGTAGAAAAATCAGGAACGGGTACTCACTTTACCCCCGGAATGGCTCCGGAAAGCCGAGGTTAGAATAGTTAGACTGGATACCGAACACGGATGCCCCCAATAACGATTTCAGTTGTTTCACCAGTTGAGCCATTTCACTTGGAGCCAACGTAACAAGTAGGTATAGTTTTCTTATTTCTGTTACCAAACATTTAAATACGCTGTGTATGTGTGTACGCAAATTTAGACTTAATTATTAAGTTCAATTTTATTATATCTCAATTAATAAATTGTGTATAGAGTTTGGCAAAGAGTTGAAGATTGTATACAACGAACCTTAGGTTAAAACTTAAGATACGGATAAAAATAAAATAAATTTTTCTTCAAAATACCGAAAAAAATCTCTGCTGGAATCATTGAAACGACACTGATATCAGTGACCATATTTCACACTTTTATCGGTGATTAATATATATTTGCAGTGAAATAGAATGACCATGGCTTTGAATACCAATGATTTTCGCAGATCCTCAAGACCGTAGCAGATTATACCATAAATCTTTCTGTGAGTATTACTTCACAGTTAAAACCCACTTGCTCAGATTTAACTTGCATTTTTATTTTATATTTCATAGCGTATGGGTCATTAATTCAATTTTGGAATGAAAATAATAAAATTAAAATATTTAGTGACTATCGCCTCAGCAGACAAATCTTTGATATCATCAGTGGGTCCAGGGCATGATAGCTGAGGGCATTCTGGGGAAGATGACGCATGGTCTGATCTCCATGACCGGAGGGACAGGATGGATTGTCTCCGAGTCTCCATTTGTGCAACATAGAATTGCAGCGACCATGCCCAGTCCGAAGTTTATTCAAATTACACCATAATTTCCTATCAAGCATAAATTCGTATTTTCTTTTCACCGAACGCGAACAATGGACTGCTTATCTTCGGTTCTGTCCGTCTTTGCTGCCACTCCAAATATTGGTAGAAACCATTCGTGTCTAGGTCTTCAGCTAGTTTCAGTGGCGGTTTTCTAGACTTTAGCCTTGAAGGAACATGCCTTGAAAGATCCTCATGCAGCGGGGTTCCAATAGAGTTTCTTGCCTTAACATATTCCCTCAACAGTGCTTTCCGTCTCCTAATGTCAGGAGGGAGGATGTTATACAAAACAGGTAGCCAGATGACAGGTGTTGATCTTACTGCGCCGCAGATGGTACGCGTGACAGAGTTTAGCTGGACGTCTACTAGATTCACGTGACTGCTGTTAATCCACACAAGGTAAAAATATTCTGCGGCTAAAGACACAAATGCCAAGCTTGATACACGAATTCAACTGCCTTTCGCTCCCCATGATGACTATGACATTTTTCTGAATGATGTTATCACGGGAACTCAATTTAGCATGCAGACTTTCAAAATGTGGTGTATATGACAGAGTTATGTCAAGAACCACTCCCAAATACTTCGGTTTGTAGTTGTGTTTGAGAGATTGACCGTTAAAGTTCACTTCAAGTTTGGCATTGGCCATTCTGTTGTTCAGATGAAATCATGCAACTTTGGTTTTTGTGACGCTAGGTTTCAGTCCCCAGTGTTTGCAAAATTCAACAAACGCATTCATGTCATTGGTCAAGGCACGGTTCAGTTGTTCGAAGCTGCTCATCTGGATGGCATATGTGATGTCGTCTGCATACATGAACTTTCTTGCTATAGAGGGTGGTAGGTCGTGTAGATATAGATTAAATATTAGGGGGGCTAAAACACTTCCTTGAGGCAATCCGTTGTTCAACCTCATCAGGCTACTCCTCTTTCTGTTCATGAAGATTTGCAGGAATCCGTTGCTCAGCAGGTTGCATATGAGATCGCAAGTGGTGATACATGGAATGACCTTTAAGAGTTTGTATAAAAGGCCTTCTTTCCATACTGTGTCGTATGCAGGGGTTAAATCTACGAAGACTACGCCCGTTTTCAGCTTGTGTTGAAAACCTTCTTCAATGAAATTCGTAAGAGTTAAGACTTGGTCCATGCAACATATACCATTTTGAAAGCCTGCCTGCTCGGGTGGAATTATTTTGTATATAACTAGGCTTATACGATTATAAATAAGTCTTTCAAATAGCTCCAGCGTCACTGATAGTAGAGCTATAGGCCTATAGCTTTCAGGCAGATCAGCAGGCTTGCCAGGCTTCAGTAGGGCCACAATATTTGTTGACTTGAATAATTTTGTCAGACGATTCAACTGCATGATGTATGTGAACATCTCTGCTAGCCATGATCTTGTTCTAGGTCCAGTATGTACTAAGAACTCAGGGTACATCCCATCGAAACCTGCGGCTTTTCCAAGCTTGGTTTTTGACAATGCGGAAATGATTTCGTCTACTTCGCAAGGTCTTGCAAAGTAGCTTGTCTTTGGAGAATTTCTTCTCAGTAACTTGTATTTTCTAATTATGGTTAAATTGCATTAAAACCACATCACAGTCAACTATTTCACATCTTTACTTTCAAGATTAACATATCCGTCAAAGTATCGTACAATATAAAAATCTATTATAAAATTTTCAATAATTTATTCATCAATAAAGCGTAAATTAATAAATATTTTCACTACAATATTAACGAAATATGCTATATTATTTCAAGTTTGAGATAATTCCTTAGCTATCATGTTTCACAAAATATTTTTACTGCATATAAAGTAGAAATATCGTAGCCACAGTATCAAATACTGGCAGGAACGTTAAAAATCTGAATTAATTAATGGAAAGTCTATAGGGATTTTAACGTAGGAAAAATATTTCCGAGTACAAGTCTTCGTTCATCACTTTCAAATTAAAACCGATAATACGAAAGTGTCTACTGTACCAGAAAAAAAAAGGAAAGGTACTTAAATACTGTCCATTAGAAATGCATCCAAAGTAATTTTGACGTGGTGAACTTGTGTTCATGTTCGAAATAGTTGTACTCAGTCTCTCTCGAGTACCCATTAAGAATTAGCTGCAAATATTCCTGAGACCAAACCATTAATTTCGCTGTTATCTTTAGAATCTTTGTAAAAATACTGAACTGTACGGCTACTAAATTATCCTAGAAACAACGCGAAATTACTGACCAATTATTTATCAATATACCCAAATATTTTATGATATTCACTGAACTTTCTGCTGGTTTATCAAACTTTCTATATATTTAATAATAATCCATGACAGTGTTTTATGTTGTTTAATAAGTGTATTACACAAAGTTAGTTTTATTCGTTTTCTTTAGGCACGTGGTGCAACGTGCATAGAAATAAAAAAATAAAAATTTATGAACTGCTTTTATTATAATAAAAAAAAAATACTAAGTGAAAAGGCCAGATCCCCTCACTCTTATGTTTTCGTATTCCAACTTCAAATGTTAAACAATACAGGCATTTTTCACTTTGCCACCATATTAATCGGTTCAAGGTTTTTTTTTTTGTCCGTTCTATTACAAGTTCTTTGTTCTATCACCGTATAGGAGCAATTGCCATGGATAACTTTAAATTCTACAAGAACCACGCTTTTTGAGATATAGCGGAGTAAGAACTCCTCGCATTGTCTTGGTTTGTTCGTCCCTAATACCCGATGCTGTATTACGGAGAGATCTAGAATTTTTGAATACGCAGGTATTAGTTACATCAGTTAAATTTTTCGCTTGAGTTCGTTGCTGTTTAAGAATTTTACGCCACACCATAAAATAACTTTAGTTATTTTCTGGAAATGTTTAAAGTATACAGGCAAACTGTAACATTTCCGTTACTAGTGGAGTTCTTTTGGGAATACCTTCGAGGGAAATAAAAGTATGAAACAATTTCTGTTACGTTATGTCGTTACGTACGGACTAACTTACAGCGTACTCTTAATTGCAGGTGACACATTTTCCGGTCCAGGGTTTCAGGAGCGTGTGAGATTCCGTCCTTAGATACACACACATTTCGTGACCCCAACACGAGAGCTTTCACCGCCGCCTACCGCAGTCTTGGGTACTACATCTCGCTCAAGCGAAAGGAAACGTGTTTTTTTTCATCGGCGTGTAGGAAATCGATATGAAATACTGTTACTAATGACGTAAAATCGAAAGCGTTGTAATGGGCTGCTTAAGTTTTGACAAAGAATAATTTGTTCGTAGTGAATGAGTGAGCGAAGAGGTTTAGATGGGTATTGAGAGCCGATGAGGGTGACTGAGTTGAGTATGGAGCATCGCCGGACTGAGAGGGCAGGGAAATGGGAGATCCGCGAGAAAACTCGTCCACCAGCGGCATCTTCCATATTTGAAGATATAATTAAATACGTGAACTGAAAAAAATTAATTTAAGCGTTTAGTAGTAGTGCGAAAACGCGTCTTTCACGACTTTTTTCAGTAAGAAATGAGTGAAGATATTTGGGCTGTTCTTAACAGCGAGGTCTTGAGAGCCGATGTTGGTGATTGGGGTCAGTATGGAGCAGCGCCAGAATGAAACGGTGGAGAAACGGGATATCCCCGAGAAAACCCGCTGGCCAACGGCATCGTCCAGCACGATTCCCAAATGTGAAAGTCCGGGAGTGGTCCGGCCCGGGGATTGAACCAGGTTCGCCTTGGTGGGAGGCGGGCATGCTATCCGCTCAGCCACCCTTGTATGCAGTGGTCTGTGCTTCTGATAACAATTATTTAGAGGAGTTTACCGGAATAAACACTAGTTGTTTCCATTTATTTTCTGTTAATTTAAAGCAGTTGAAAGTTCTACCTAATTTCTTTTATCGGGAATGTCCCGAAGATTCATTCCCACCTGTCATCAATCAGTACAACTGTCAAGTGTGTGTGTGTGTGTGTGTGTCTATATATATATATATATATATATATATAGAGAGAGAGAGAGAGAGAGAGAGAGAAGTAATGAACTGGTTTCTTTATAATCGAATTTTTTACAGGTCAACCTTTTTTACACTAGTAAAATACTTTGACCAACTTGAATATTTTCTATTAACATTAATACTAGGTTAGATAAAGTGTACAGAACATCTCAAACCACGTTATTTTATAAAGAGTGGTCTAATTTTAAATGTTATTCACGTGATTTTTGTAGTATATTGACTGAAAACAGTTCAAAGTTGGAGTGAGTGTGTGAGTGAAGAGATTTGGACGGCTCTAAACATCGAGGTCTTGAGAGCCGATGAGGGTGCTTGAGGTGAATACGGAGCAGCGCTGGAATGAAAGGACAGGGGAAACGGGAGATCCCCGAGAAAACCCGCTGACCAACGGCATCGCCCGGCACGATTCCCACATGCGAAAATCAGGAGTTTCCCGGCCAGGGATTGAACCCGGATCGCCTTGATGGGAGGCGAGCAGGCTATCCGCTCAGCCACCATGGCCTCTCCAAAGTGGGAACAAGGAGAGTTTCTTTTACGCAGAACGCATGCACACTCTACCCAGTTTCTCCTCTATTGTCCGCGCCAGATGTCGTGGCACTTGAACTCCCAAGTCCTACAGTAATGGGGCTGGACACGGCCAGGACCTGCAGCTGGCAGAATTAGTGACGGCGTGGTTATCTGTACTATCAACTAAAAAAATGTTCCAAAATTTCCGTTGGAAGATTTCACTCTCAAACTTAATTCAGTTCACGTTTGAAACGAAAACGCCGAGCAAAGCTATCCGCATGTTAGCACATATTCTGAATTGCCGTTTTGGTACATTATTGAAAGCTCAGTTTCCGATTATGCTTTTTTTTTGTTATTTAAAACGAACGAAGATTCGATTTTAAATGTATGACAAGGAACTGGATGCTACAGATATTTTTACTTTATTTCTGGTAATCATAAAATATTTTGTTGAATGATATTGAAAATTTTCATAGAGGCGAGTAGCTGAAAAATAAAACTTCACTCTTGTTGAATGCCTTGCGCATAGAGACGATGGGGGATGCGATATGCGTGTCTGAGTCGTCCTAAGAGCTCCCATGTTTATGGGGCGCAGACACACAAAATACGTCCTGCTATGTGAAATGCTTAATGCTCACTTTGAGATTATAATGTTTTACGTCTGGTAATGCCATTGTAACCGCAACTACGTACTTACGGGATTAAACTGAAATTATTACGTATAATTATATTAACGATATGATTTACATAACCAGTTTGCACTGTTTCCTTTGCCTTAGGACAGACCTTTGACTGATGACGTAATAGTTGACTACCCCGTCAGTTGCTTTGTTGATCGTTATGTCTTAACATTTGATTATTACCTTCTCGGTCACATCACTTACTCCTACGTTTATCTACTGCCCCTTCCATCTGCTACGAATAAACTTTTTATGTCTTCCTGAACGATGACTGGCATCCATCGTAAACGACTTCTGCAGTTGAACTGCATGTGATGGGATAGTTGTTTTCAGGTCGGATGCTGCGAAACTGGAGCTGCGCACGCAGTTGTCCTCCCACCCCCCCCCCCCCCCCCCTCAACACCGAAACTTTCGCACCCTCGGCTAAAGCGATTGCCGCGACGTCTGACGCAGGCAGTGCGGCTAATACAAGGTAGTGCGTGCATGTCAGCTGCGCCAGTAATCAAACTCCGTGTCCTAATGCCAAGCTAGTTTTCTTCCTACAGAATTGTCAACCCGTCTTGGCCTCCACGAAATTTGGCACTGTTTACATAAACAAATGCTTTACTATGTCAGCACACTACTTCCGACAAAACACTAACGCAAATATGACGTGATCGAGTAACGCGAAGTGCTTTTTTTTTTTTCCCCTAAAAGCGAGGATTAACCAAATGCAAATCAAATGGCACGTCGTTGCTGAAAAACGTTAGTGTTACAATTGCTTCGGTAATTATTGAACCGTTGTCGGGGACATTCTGAGAAGTCGAAAATTAATACGCCTACTTATTTGACTCTGGCTTGTGCTCTGAGAATTCTCCCGCAAAATATACGTATTATCATTTGCTTATACCTTGGTATTAAAATAAATCGTTCCTCAAGTGATACTGAGTCACTATTACAAACACAGTTATGGAGCCCTAACTTCAGTGTAACTGTGACCTGAATAAAACAAAACGAAACCATCATCGCTCCACACTATATTTTCAATAGGGCGTTGAGACATCGAACTAATTTCCTAATACCACGGAAACTTAAATGGAAGTGCAGCAATGGTATGAATTTAAATATATGCTATTCCAGTTAGAATTTTTAAAATATCTTATTGAAAAATACTTAGATGACGGCGAACCGATAATGCCTTTGAGACGAATGTAATTAAGACCCCTGAAAATTATAGCACGGTGTCATGTGTAGCGACTGGCAAATTAACACTCTTGTAATTACGCCCATCATATTCTGGCGTTATTAGAACAGTATTATTAGATAAAAACAAAAGCTTAAATCTTTGAAGTTTTCGAAAATTAAAACATATTTTTAGTTTAAAAAAAGTTAATATTTGCTGGAAAATTTACCGTGTATCGGAGTTTTCAGAAATTTTCCGCTGTTTATACCAAAACAAATATATCATATTTCAGATATGCAATTGCTTCTGTGGACTGCTTGAACATGCATTATGAAATACGTGAGATAACTAACGCGCTTTTAATTTTCATAATAAAAAAGGCAGCCGCCTTTCATTTCGCGGGCTTCGAGAATGATGCAATAATCGTATCCTTTCGAGCAACGAAATGCAACAACATCTACAGTGTCTTTTCTCTCACCTGAATGCAGACATGAAAGGACTAGCCGTGACCGTTCAACTCTCTGTATGCCGGTTTTTTTTTTTTTTTTCGGCCTTCCATAACGGTGACGTAGTTACGACACTCGAGCACTTAGGTTTCGCACTTACTTGCATCTCCACGAACATTGTTTTGTCAGCGCCAGCCCAGATTGTACACCTGTGCACCGAAGTGCATTTGTGAAATCTCCTTCAGTCCAAGTACACTCAAGAAAATAATGAACAACTTTCGCGAACATTACGTTGCCAATACTGACGTACTGAAATTCATATTCTCGTTTTCGTAAATCTCTAGAAATTCTTGTTTGTAAAACATTCCCATTTATATTTTTATTAAACACTTACAACAAATTTTGAAAAATATAATATGATGGACTTAGTATATCAGAATATATATTAATTTGAGCTCAGTACCTGCTTTGAATTTCAAAAATCTGCATCGAGTTTAAATTTGATTAAAATTGTAATTTTAACAATCGTTACCACTGAATTTTATAATTTTTTTTTGTTTTATGAGCATTAAGATAGGCAAGTAGTTGGAGCCAAGCTTCTCGTGATAAATTAATGGTAAACTTTTTAAGTCTGCAGATGTTTGAAAAACCAGTATAAAAAACCGCAACCTTAGACATTAGTTTTTGCCAAATTTGTGAACAAATATTTTACTAAAGTGATGAATTATTTTAGCACAATACCTTGGTCGAAGAAAGCAAATAAAAAAAAAAATTACGCCTTATGAAACCGCTTTACGGAATTCTTTACGCTGACGAAAGCTAACCGAACTGTGTTTGAGCAGGAAATTCGTTCAACACCTAATTTGAGATCATTTTCGCCAATAGCTGTACTTTGTCAGTTAACGTTTTCATTCAAACATATCTGCACACCTTTAGATTTGCGAGATGCCATACTTTTGCAACATAAAACAATGGTTTTAGGTGAAATACTGATGTCAATTATTTCACAAATGCCACCAACAGCTTCTTCGCAGGGGAAATAAAATATTTTACTGTGGCTTTGTGTTGCCGAAATCAACATTGCTGATGTCCACAACACGCCAGCTTTTAATAGTATGGAGCGCAAGAATTATTAAATAATTAATTTTGGAATATTCGTAAATTTTTATATTCTGTCCAGTTCGTCGTATTTGGTATTATAAGTTCCGGTTTCCTGCAGTCCACTTCAGAACAACAATTTTCTCTTCGTGTTATTCTTCATCTGCTGAAATACTTAATTAAACTACCTTACTTATTTGAACCACATTGTTAAAAAAATTTACAACGTATTAATATCTCGCGCCTAGGCTTCTCCCACAGTCGCGGTAGATACGTCACACTTCGGTTACTCCATATTACCGGTTTCGAATCCCATTAACATAGGTGACGTAAAGGTCATTTCAAATATGCGAGGATACTGTGAGGCAGCCAAATTGGTACACAAAGGCCTTAAAGGCGTCATCCAGCTAAAACTAATTTGCGTGTCCAAGGCCTATAAGGCCTATGATGGCGTTCCAGGCAGGCGCAACGCATGTCCGTTCGCCTCTACGCGCAAAGCACTGAAATAGCATGCTTTTTTTTTTCTCGTTAGTTCGCATCAATGGGACTTTCCACCCTTTTCCTTGCGATTTCACGGCGTAATATTAACAAAAAATAAGTGTCATACGTCTGCGTGTTACTTTAAATATCTAGTAAGTAGAGTAACTTGTGTAATTGAAAACGAACGTGACAATGCTAGAATTTCTGTCATATATTTTATTTAACAATTGCATTGTAGAAACCGGAACAAAAAACCAAAACGGGTATTCGTGCATTAAAGGTATCTTAAATACTATTGGCAGGAAACATCAGTAAGAAATATTGAACATGTAAAAATATATAATATATTTATAGGTTGTTTGCAGTTAAATGAACGCTTTGGAATACACCCTTAAAAAAAATTTACATCCCGTATCTGCGTGCATTTTAATGTAAGCATACTTCACTATTAACAGTAATGTTTGCAACGAAATATGAAAGTTTATTCTTGCATTAATGTCATACTGCAATTGTAACAAACTAGATGCCACTAAATACAATTTTATTACATTCCGAATAAAAAGTGTCGTAATAGCTATACCTTTTTTTTTCTTTCTAACAATTCAATTTCTACACACATATGGGAAATCAATATTGGCATCGGATCAAATCTTTTTTTGCTTCCCCTTTTACGTACTCCCCATGTTGACATGTTTTCCTGGCAAACGTGATTTTCGTTGAATATTGGCAACTCCAAATAAAGTATAATAAAACGTAATAAGTAAACCATTCCTGTTTCCGTTCTTAGTTAAGTAGTATACTATGTATTGTTTTTTGCTGTATTTCAAAGTAGACCCTGGCCAAGAAAGTATAACCTTCTACGTAATTGGCGTTACTAAAGCGAGTCTAATGGAAAGTCAGGATCTAGATTTTACGTCAGAACGCAGTTCTATGATGTACATCGAACTTCATTCTGCTTAGCACTGTATCGTTGGTTCTCTGGTGAAACTGTGTCCATATCGGCGCAGGTATTTAAGAAAATTAATATAATTATATTCTTTTCTTTTTTTTTTATTCTAAAAAACCGATTTATAAACCTGAGTTTAACTAAAAAAAAAAAAAAGCTTAGTATTTATTACATTCATAAATGCTATGAAATAATGAATTTTATATTGTTCTTAACGTAACATCCTAACCTTACGGGACAATCTGAATTGGACTAAGGGTAGCAGTTAAATAAGGAATTATTACAGTTTGAACTAATCTAGGAAACGAGGTGGAAAAGGTATTTTTACAGCTTCAATTGGCATAAATTAACCCAAAATTGTATGCGCAAAAGTTTTGTCTGTTTAACGTAATCCAAAACCTTCCTTTTAAAACAGTGTTCCGTAATCGCATACATATTAACCACGGATCTCAAATGTTGCCCACAGATAGGCCTATGGGCTGGTGTTCATATAGTGAGAACCATAAATGCCCTAGCTATTTCTAGGAGACGACACGGAGAAATGAAGGCGAAGTACACTACAGACATAAAATTGACTTACCAAGCGCAGCAATTTGCTGACATAACGTCTAAAATGAAATCTTTTAGAAAGTAGATAAACAGGCAAGATTGAACATTCTAACCTGCGGTGGCAGCCGATGTCGGGTCTTCAGCAGTGAGTCGGGGGTTAAGGTTGAGCAGCGGGGAATGAAAACGTGCGAGTGAATGGAAGCATTCCGAGAAAACCCATCCACACTTTCACGTGAGAATTTCTGCCAGGAGAACTACCTGTCTGCTCAAACAGTGGATTGGAAGAGTGGCCCCTACAATGGCAGTGAGCGGAGGTGTGGTAACTAAGCAAATAAGCGAAGAGTTAGTCCCCTTCGGAACGAGTAGGTCCTCATTATGGCCGAGCCTAGATTGCGTGCCGTTTGACACTCCAGCAGTTGAAGTCTTTAAGTGTCCTCTAAGTGCACACTTACGTCTAGTAGTGCGCAGAGGTCCAGTGTTGTCCGTAGGGACGTGAGCATTTTTTAACCCACCACAAAAAGCCATGTCTTGCGCGACACTTTAGATTATGAAAATACGTACCATATTTCTTCACTCAGGAAAGACAAAAGAACGTTTTGCTTATTATGTAATTTCATACTTCATTTGGAGTTCTCAATCTTCACCTAAAATCACGTTTGCCGGGAAACGCTAGCATTTTAAACGTGGGGAGTAGGGTGAGTGAGCGAAGATATTTGGGCGGCTCAAAACATCGAGGTCTTGAGAGCAGATAGGAGTGATTGAGGCGAGTGTTGAGCAGCGGCGGAATCCATGGGCGGGGGGGAAACGGGAGATCCCCGAGCAAAAACCCACCGACCGGCGGCATCGCCCGGCCCGATCCCCACGTGCGAAAATCCGGCGACGTGTCCTCCGGAAATCGAACCCGGTTCGGCTTGGTGGGAGGCGAGCAGTCTAACCACTACGCCACTGCAGGAACACTTGACGTGCTTACTTCATCGATTTTTTAGCTGTGTGAATAAACTAAATAATTCTAAATATAAGATTTATTTAGTATTACGTCACTTCGTATTCGAAATGTAACAAAAATATATTTAGAATCATCAATACAGGAAATAACCTTGTAAACATAACTGCATCCATTCTTACATTAATATGCACGCAGCTACGAGCTGACTTGTTTTGCTTTTGCCTCGGTCAGGCAACTCTGTGTTCCACAAGTAATCCTGATCCGTAGGGATTATTGCTTCAAAAAATAAAAGGTATACAATAAATTTACCCCTTGCTTCCAACTTTTCTGAAGCCCTGCCAAACTTCCGTACAAATCCCCCGCCTTATGTAAACAAAGCTTAACGAAGTCTAGAAATTCTCACCAAAAGGGCAACGCACCGAATTCGTACCCACGCCGTTCAGTAATATTTTGCATAAAATGTATTTCTTATTAAGCATTAACAACATAACTGTTTTCTCTCCAATTGGTTTTATATTCTATACTAATGAAATAATACGATTTATAGATTAAACATACTTAGGTAAAAATTAAGTTCAACCAAAAACAAGTTACTTTTATGTTGACAAAAGTATAAAACGCTTGTAATGCATGGAACAACCAGACATTACATGCATGGTGTGATTTTTTTTTAAAAGCTTGTTTCGTAAAGTGTGAAGAGAGACGCTTAAACTATACGTGTTATTTTGTACATTGTGTTCACCGTCAGAACAATCAAATTTTAATTTTGAAGTCACAGGACCGAGTGATACGGCGACTCGAACTTACAGGGGCCACGGTGGTGTAGCGGTTAGACTACTCGCTTCCCACCGAGGCTAACCGGGTACGATACCCGGTGGGGTCGCCCCGAATTTTTGGGAATCGTGCCGGACGGTACCACTGGCTGGTGGATTTTCTCAGGGGATCTTCCACTCCCCCCCCCCCCCCCATTCTCATTGAATTCCGGCGCTGCTACGTATACTCACATCGCTTTTCACACTCATCGGCTCCCAAGACCTCGATGTTAAGAGACGCCCAAATCTCTTCACTCACTCGCTCGAGCTTGCATTCAGGAGGACCCGAGTTCAATTCACACACGGGGCCCGGCCATGCTGATTTCGGTTTTCCATGGTTTCCCGAAATCACTCCGAGCAAACGCTGGGGATGATCCGTCATAACAGGCGGTGGCCCATACCTCCCCCGTTTACTGCCTGTTTGAGCAACTCGTTTAGACTGTAATAACCTCGCTATGTCAACGAGATGTTAAGCCCTATTTATCTACCTTCAATTTGAAATCGTAGATCATCACTGTATACAGAATACGTGCTAGAGTTCTGAAATTTTTTGTTTACGTTCTGCGTGATATACTTAAGATATATTTACTACCTTGAACAATAAAAATTATTTAGTAAACCCTTAGTTTTGTCATTCGTACTGAAGATCAGCCCTTATTACCCGAAGAAACGGTCATTTCCAACACATCACTGCCATAGACCAACGTGATGTATGATAAAATCGATTTCATCTGCATGTTCTGTTTGGACCTTTGAGATGGGAGAAGCAACCTAGCGAACTGAATAGCCTGTTTAAGTTTTAAAAGTGACTTTTTTTTCCAGAATACATTTGGAGACAGTTATGATGATTTGAAATTTTTTTCATTGCATTTTTGTATTCTTCCCTTTCGCCGATTGCGTATATTTTCACTGCGTACGTAAATTTTGACGCTACCACGTTCCTAATGATTAGGTTTCCATACGTCCAAGTCACGGCATGGATTGCTAGAAGGTATATCTGTTAGTATCGCACTCATAATCGTACTATTATGGGAAGAAGAAAAACAATTTGTTATCTGTTTAAATATTACTCTTACAACGTGACGTCTAAATATGGAAGTAATTTTGATAAATCGTTTCCGAACACTATCATTATTAAAATAGGCACAATTAGCACATCGCTATTTTGTTGTAATTTTGTATACTCTTCTCATAACACAGTCCACGGACTCGCTAGAATAACGCAGTACTTGCCACTGTGGTAAAAACAGGAACCTGTATGCAATTACTAGGGATAGGAAAATCTCGCGAGTTTAATAACCTGTATGCTAGACTTCACAATCCTTTGTATAGTCGAACTTCAGATGTTCGTTCATTGGCTGTTGCCCCAGTGTTACCGCGCATTTGACAGCGCGGGATTCGCTTATTGTTCCCTTGCAAGTCGGTTATTGGCGCGGAGTCGTCCAGGGCGTGTCTAATAAATTCCGGTCCAATTGCAAAGGTGACGTCAGTGTACGCGCGTTTGAAATCTATCCTGTCCTGAAATGAATGCGCGAATTACTCCTATCCTTAGCAATATCCCCCGTAGTTCCTTATCCCCCTCAGCAACTACACGTACATGCTTCCCAGTTGGAATCATTTGCGAGCACTTGCCTTGACCTCGGTACAGAAAGCGTGTGCCGACCTCCAGTTTCCCGGTTGCCAGACAATGAATCACGTGGAAGACGCGGCGAGTGAGTGAATTTCAACAGAGCCGAACGGGCTTTACCCATGAAACCCCGCTCTCGCAGTGATTCTATTGCGATTAACATGCGCTAATATTTGATGCAGTGAATCAATGGCCGAAAGTTAAAAAAAAAAAAAAAACACGAGACTGGCCAATTTGTGGCAACGCCCTAAGAAAGAGCCAGAGGCAGATAGAAAAGGAGAGGCGGTATAAAAAGAATGTTAACTAAATTACATGGCTTGGAAGGCCAGCGAGGAGATAAAAACGGTAGGTAAATGACTTTCGTTATGCCGCAAGGGACCAGCATGAAACTCGGAACTCCAGGTACCGTATGTGTCAGATAAGCCTTGGAGAAAGATAATTTTCTATAAAAAAATTAACTTGTTAATTCTTGTTGTACACATTATTTCGTCAGTTGTCGTACACCCACACCCAGTTAAAATGAAACACAGTATTCCCTGTCCCCTCACTAGCACACGGTTCTCAATGCTTTCGGGTTTTATACTGATGATGCTGTGGGTCGTTTCACATCATTTGGGTTATATAATTTTTCCTGTTTTCCCGTTTTGGGAGGAATGTATATACAGGTAAAAAAATATTTAATTGTAATATTTAATTTCTCAAGATAATTATGAATTAATGATTGACAGTGGACAAAGCAAATCGAATTTTAAATTAAATTTTGTCGTATGGCATGTTTACAGATTATTCAGAACATAGAATACTAACCTTTAAAATATGACGGTCTTACAGAAGGGTACAAGGGTACATATTATTGCAGTGTAAAGACACTGTATTTCGATTGACGATTACCACTGTTACCGTCTTTTTAACATTGAATTACAAAAGGTAATTAGTTTTTGAATCAATAAAATGCTTTCTATTCGTGTTATTAATATTGTTGTCAGAATAGATTTAAAGAGAACGCATTTTATGTTGGAAATAATTCCACTATCCTACTTTATTGATGTGCAGGCACAACTCACTAGAACCATTGAGTTAATGTCTGGCGGAAAGGTGCGCAAAGGACAAAGAAAAAATTATTTATGCATGAAGTTTTAAAATTGCCCAATCAGCTTTGATTAGCATAGGTCTAGCTCAAATGCTGAACTCTCTCGAACTTTCTTCCCACAAACCGTCACATGAACTAACGCATTCGAGAGCGAGTTACGCCGAGCGCCAACGAGGCGAAGACGTAAACCAAGCCACATGGCGTTCGGCGCAATTTCGTACGTAGCTTCAGTAAGCCAATTCGTAAGGAACTGAACCACGGACAGCATCGTAGTTGACGTACGGACTTTTCACGGCTAACTTGTCACTTTGTTGATCTTCCCCGCTTACGATCTATTTTCTGTTTTGTATCCTGCCGCAGTACGTACAGCAGTAACTTCTCAGAACCCGATAATTTTACTTCTGCGTGCATCAAGTGAAGTAATAAGAAATTTGTGACGAAAATATATAATTTACATAAAAATTATTGGTCCTACGCCCACTAAAAAAAAAAAAAAAAAGAAGGAAACATTAAATCATTTTAAGGCTCGGGGGAATTTTAATGTAACGGTTTTCATGCGATTTTAAAATGTGGAACTACTTTTACTGTATGGCTACCAAATTTCCTAGGAGCACCTCAGTTAGCAGTGTCCGTAAAATATTGATAGGTAAGATCAGTTATGGTATAGGATTCGACAGAAGTTTGCGCACGTCTGAGAGGGTTGAAGTAGGGTGAACATTGCAAAAGGCGAAGAGATGAAGGCTCGCGCCATTAGCTCTCCCACAAACACCGGGTGGTCCTCTCCGCTGTCACCGAAGAATAAAACCGGATGTTAGTGGGTCGGTGCACTTACCGCCGGATCGTTCTGTTGCCGCTCAGTTACAGACCGGTTTGTTACGGGCTCCAGGATAGTGAGCATGAGGGCAGGGGTTGCCGGATTGGGCGATTGTCCGCCTTTCGTGTTACTTCAAGGCATAATCTGCGACCGAAAACTACGAAAATGTGACTATTGCAATTCGGGTGATTTCTGTAATGAATTTGCGATATTCGGGCTACTTGGAATTGTTTACTTAGTATTGATATGTTTTTTTTTAATTGTGAATATGAAAAGTAATTTTCATAAGTAAGATCATTTTTTGAAACGCCAACTACTGTGGATACAAATGAAGACCGTATCTTGTTCAGACTCTTGTTACTCGCTGTGGATAACGAATAGGCGAATTGAATATCACGCTATTGTTTATGCGTTTGGCATTTTTTTTTTAATTTTGTGTAGATCTAAATCATTTTTAAATTTTAAAACCCTTCGTTTTTCATATATATGAAATATAACACGAAAAAAGCACAATATAGTTTTAAAAAGGCATTTAATATAAAGTGTCATCAAATAGGGCGACACATGGGCGACAAGATTCGTCAATTAGCCGACTTAAACAAAAACAATCTGGCAATCCTGTATGAGGGAACTAGGGTGACCAGATGTCTGCCGGTTATAATAGTCTGAACTGTTTTCAAAAAGTGATTAATTAACAAAAAAAATTAATTTAAATTACAATGTATGTGCTGTTAATTATTCTCTCGCCATGTGCGTATTACAGTGTGTATAAAAAATATAAAAGTATAAAAAATGTTACGGATCTAAATTACTTCCTTCTGTCACTTAAACCAATCAGATACTGCGTCTGCATGTGTGAGTATATACGTGTGTGTGTTTTAAATATTTTAATTGTATATGTTACGTGTGTGTTTTCTACCATTTAATTGTAAGTTTAATGTTAATGACGCGTGAACCATTTCTCTTTCTCGTAAAGTGTGTTTTTTAAATGTAGCTGTCTATTAAAAGTAAGTTGATCTATTGTTCGTCGTTTGAAGGTACAATTTTATGTGGGATAAAATTACCAACTGCTGCGTGAAAAACATTCTGGTCAGAGCGGAGATGAATATTTCGTGTAACGTTGGCAGTTTTAAAGTTACAGAAACTCGAAGTTATTGGTATATACGGAGAGTTTACGTAGTTTATATGTGCAAAACTTAGTTCCCTTTATCGTGTCCATGGAATTCATTAATGTATGTGAACTGTAAATTTCCGTAAAAAGTGTATGTACATATGCGAACATTTTAAACACTGTAATTTCTCTAGGTAAGCTATGACACGTGTGCTGTTTTATAAGTGCAGGCAGTGGTGGCGTTTGGGTGGCAAAACTGAGGGGAGAGTAAGGGGGCAAGTGTTTGGCATTATAACTATACTGATTATGTCACCGCGAAAAACTGCGAAATTACCACAAAATCAATAAATTACTATAAGTACCACACTAAAATGAAATAACCCCTATATCTATAGGCTAGTGTTGATAAAATCTGTCCTACACAAGTTCAAATAAAGGAGTATATGT